>CAWUFW010003641.1:0-1200000 GCA_963921515.1 Calotriton arnoldi
CTTCTCCAAGGCCATCGTGAGTCCCCAGCGAAGCTGAGGCAAGTGGACCCCACGAGCAACGAGGAACCGCGACCCCTGGGTACCGTGCACTATTGTCGAGTGCAACCCCTTCACAATGTTCTACGAACTTGTGCTTTGGACCACGTGTGGTCCCGACCTCCAGCAGGAATCCCTCCGAAGATCAGAGGCCTACACCGTCCCGAGTGACCGTGGGCCCCTGTTGAGTGATTCCGCCCGAGGTGTCTTCGCGATCCCTTGCCCGCCGGCTTGTGGGTCCCCAGAAGACTTCTAAAAGAAACCAAAGGGCTCCCCTGGTTGCTCCAGGCCTGCCCTGACTTACCCTCGCTGGGTGAGTCCCTCAGAGCTTGCTGGTCTGCGCCATCGACTTTTTCTTCATCTCCCCGAGACTTGCTGCTGCCAAGGCTTGTTGGCTCCTATCGAGTTGCCGACACTGCAGTCAGCTGCAGACGTCGAGGGACCCACCGAATCCAGCTCCTGGTCGTCGTCGACACCTCCTGGACCACGTGGCTGAAGAGTCAAGGCACCCGCAACCGACCTGAATCAACCGACGACGGTGGGCATCCATCTTCCTTGCCCCGGGTCACTGCCAAGTGACTTTGAACACTGTCCCCTCTGCTTTCAGGTCATCCTTCTTCAGAATCCAGGCTTGGATTCCACCGGACACTTCTTCAGCTCCCGCAAGCAGCAAGTCTTCTTTGTTCGCCATTGAAAACGACGCCGCGACCCGACACCAAAGGACACCTGTGCACCCGGCTTCCCTGGGTGAGGTAACTCCAGCACTACGGTGCTCCTGTGGGTGTGGGCCCTAGAACTACTTACCCTGTAAGTGACTTGCTTGTAGGTTCTCCCGAAGTATCCTAAAACTCTTTCTTTCCAACCGCGACTTGCCCCATTGAAGTTAACGGCGATTCGCGCCTGTGTATCCACACTGCACGCGTCCCCCGTGGGTCCTTTACTTACCTGCCTTGGGTGGTTTCGTGAGGCCCCTGCACTTCTGAAGGCCCTAGGCCTTGTCTCCCTGCAAGTCGTTGTTTCTAAGTCTCTTACTTAGTATATGGTCTGGTACGCCCCTAGGGCCCCAGCCATATTTTGTGCTTAACTTATTGTGAAACGTTGATTTATGCATATGTTTGTCTTCTAATCTCATAAAGAGATTAGTAGAGAGTTATTTAGAAATAAATACATATATATTTGATATATATACCTGTGTGGTGTCTTTTCATTTGGTGATTCAAGAGATTATATGGTAAAACAAGCTGCTTTACATTCCTCCGAGACTTAGCCTGAAGGCTGCTCTCCACAGCTACCACTAGGATAGCTTTCTTTAAAAGGTTGTCTTAAACCTATCTACCATAAGAGTCGATTTGCCCTGGTGCAAGGTGTCCACTTTAATTAGTGAACAGCATATACCAGGCCAACTTCTCACAGTAGTCAACCCTAACAGTAAGGCACATATTGCACGCAGTGCTCAATGGATTAAATCAGATATTCCAGGGTTACGAAGAGCAGTAGTTTTGGTTCCCCGTTTGGGTAAGAAGTCTGGTCGGCAGGGTACTCCTATACAGGAGGATGCCAGCTGGCAGAGATAAGGATATGGTATTGGCCACAAGCAACACTTGTTCACAAATACACTGTTGGCCTGGGAGGCGAACTCCAATATGTTTTCCAGCGTAGTCTGAAATCAGTGACTGGGCAGTTAAGGGTAATGCACGACCTGGCAACACCTAACGTGGAGCGGCTACCTCAGCATTCAAGGTTGGCCTGTCGCCAGAACGCATCAAGCTGGTGGGGCGTGGGGTAGGCTCAGTGTTACAAGCGATACATCCACCTGTGAATTCAGAAAGGGGCAGGGTGCGCACTTGAGCTGCAGGTCGCTGCCATTTGTGTTCTATGTGTTTGCAGGGTGGTTTTTAGAGCACATCATGTTCAGTTAGGCTTAGTAATTGTTTGCCTATTACCTCGCTAGGGTGGCCCAATGGGCGAAAAGGAGGAGTGCAAGCATGGGTTTTTCCCTCACTGAGATAGTCTTGTCGGGGTTCCCAGGCAT
The DNA here is from genome assembly GCA_963921515.1 of Calotriton arnoldi. Taxonomy (NCBI): domain Eukaryota; kingdom Metazoa; phylum Chordata; class Amphibia; order Caudata; family Salamandridae; genus Calotriton; species Calotriton arnoldi. Next base: position 2,069 of record CAWUFW010003641.1, read on the forward strand.
GCGTTGGCACAGCTTGCTGAAGAAGCCGCTACACAGACTAGCAGGAGGTGGACCTCCTCCCAACAATTTTGTCATATACCTGGGAGGCAATAAGCTGACTGTCATGGGTAGAAAGGCCCTACTACAGGCTATGAAAGTCACAATGAGTGTAATAAGTAATCAGATGGGCCCAGGTGAGCTATGGTGGTCCGAGATCACTCCACGAATGGTCTGGCACGGGGCCAGGTCAGGAGAGGCCGTAGGAATGTCTTGCAGGAGGGTAAACAGCGCCATGCGCAAATTCACGGAACAGAGGGGTTTTGGCTTTATCAGACACGGACTCTTGCATGCTAAGACCACGGGATGTTTCGGTGTGGATGGGGTCCATTTGTCGAGAGTGGGCAGGGACCTGTTTCTGTTGGACCCGGGTGATGCTCTAGAATCAGCAGGGTGTAAGTAAGAATGCTTGCCGTGGTGGGGGGCCCTGGGTGTGACTGGTGCCACACCCAGAGCTATGGCAGAGTTACAGGGCGATCCAGAGGCTAAATAGTACATAGGGGTACCCTCTTCAGGAACACAAGAGGGTGCAAATGCCAAACCACCCCAGGAAGTCCTTACGGCAGGACCCTGGAGGAACGACGGCGCCCCGTTAGTCCTTCGGGTGGTTGTAAACATGAGTACCGGGGGCTTACTTGGATACGCTCCGCCCCCTCAAGGGGCGTGAGTAAATGGGTGGACTGGTGGTCCACAGGATGTAAGGGGTAATCCCCCAAAAGGGTTAGCACCGATTGGTTAGGCCACGGTGCAATTTGGCTCTTCAGGGGGGCAGGGCAGCATAGGGGCTGCCTGCCCTTAGATCGCCCGTAAGTTGACCCACCATGTTGGCATATTTCTTATGCAAAATAAACCTGCAGCAATATTTTCTCCAACAACTAATGTGTCTTGTGTGTTCTTTATTATGGTATTGCTGTTTTTGCGAGTAGGGTGAGTTGCCGATATTGGTACTATGAGCTCAACCACGGAGCATGACAGGAGCTCTACGTGGTTTCCGTCAGCTGCTATGCAGATGTGTGAATCCTGCAATAGGAACAAGGGCTTCTTTTATTGTTGAGGGAACAATACGCCCCTCTTAAACTCTGCCTCCTTCCACATTCTCCTAGCTGCAAACAGATGCTCTTCATACCCACCTTATGCCTCCTTTTCAACATTTTCCAGGACACAGGCTTTGTTGTCGGCATCCTGTAATGGCTGCCGCAATAATTCATTTGCTGCCAGCCATTCAGATTGCTCAACAAATCGGCAAATCCTCCTAGGACAGAAGGAAAAAAAAGCTCCTTCCAATAAGATTTATTTCGTTTTCCCAAATTATTATCTGCTGAGTATTCAGGGATGCAGATCTGTGAATCGCCCAACGATAAACTATCAAGTTATATAATAGTCAATAACTGATTAATCCTTTGAGGCCTGCATAATACCTTTCAGTAATGGAAATGTCTCAAAAACAACTGAATGGATTTACATCAAACCAAGCAAGCATTGGCAAAGCCAGTCCATCTTGCTATTTTCTAATTGAAAGTGCTTCTTCCTTGATTGGCAAGTTTTTGTATGGTTGGACAGTGAATGTGAGAATGTCTTAACGTTTGAATGTGAGAGAGGAGGGTTGAAAATTTGAATGGAAATTTAATAGGTTAGTAAACACATAGATGGATGGCTAGATGGGTGAGTGCAAAGATGAATGGTTGAATATGTTAGTGTAAGAATGATTTGGAAGCGAGTGTGTGGATGGATGCAGGCTGATTACACTAACCTAATAAACCGAGGCCTCAGCAGAAGTGATGGTTTTATTAAACTGTCAAGAATTGCTATTTTGCCCCTGCAAGCATCACACTAGGGTTGTGTACCTTTATGCTAATAATGCCCGCAATATATACAAAATTACCATGAGTATGCTGTTGCAACCCTTTTTAAAAAGCACACAAAATTGCAGCTGACGTACCAACACAACAAACTAAAACACCACCATAAAGAAACACAACCACAAATCATAATATCAACACAATACAGCACAACAACAAAACCACCACTGCAAGAAAACAAAACAATAACACCACAAAAAGACATCAGAAATGCATGTTTGTGTTATTCTGTTGTCTTGTTTTGTATTGGTGCATTGCTATTGTTATGTGGTGTTGGTCATGTTGTTTTGTTCTTGTGTTTTGTAGATGTGGTGAGTTATTGTGATACTTTGTGATGTTGATTTTGGGTTGTCTTGATATGTGTATTGTTCTCTGTATGTTTTGTAGTGTTATAGTATTGTGTTATTGTTCAAGTGTTGAGTATGTGTGTAATTGTACTATGTTGTTTTTTGTTGTTTTTACTTTTGATGTTTTACTACTGTTTTGTTGTTACTTTATGGTGCTATTATTGTGGTATTCTGATGTGCTGTCTCTGTTATTGTTGTAAGCTCTTGTGTTATTAGGTCGAGCATTCGAGACCTCTTGTATACTTTAGGTCAAGCATTCGAGATCTCTTGTATACTTTAGTATACTTCTTTAGGGGCTTACAGCCTTCCCCTGCTTTTCATTTGATTGCTTCGGTGTCCTTTAAAAATCCTTGCTTGCTAGTGGTCAGTCCTGCCTCTTTGTCCCTCCTTTTTAGGTCTCGCCTACGCAGCGCGCATGCGCTGCATAGGCAGAAAGACCTTTTGGAATCGCTTCGGCTTTTCAGCCAAAAACGTGCACGCGTTCCATTGCCTTCAATGGCAACGCGTGCACGTTTGGCGATTCACTTGCGGGAGCGAGCGGCGCCATATGGTAGCAATTATCGCTCCTGGCGCCACTCGCTCCCGCAAGGGAAACGCTTTCACTTTTGCCCACAGTTTTTTTTTTTTTACTTGAGGCGCGCACGCTTGTTGCTCGCGCTTCTTGTTTACTTTGTCAAAGGGGGGGGTTTGCCTACCTTCGTGGCTGGTCTTACAGGTCTGTGGAGTCGGTGATCTTGATGGAAACTGGGCGAGAGAAATAATGCACTGTTTATTTCTTGGTGTAACTTTTCTGGGTCGGCTCCACTGGGAGCCCCCAGCCGGCTGCGCGCAGTCTGTTGCTCATTAAAGGCTGTGAGCACCGGGGGACTCGGGACCTACAGCCGGCCCTGCCCGTGTCCCTGCCGGTGCTCCGCATTAATACCAGAGACTAGCTTATGATCCTCCCCCCCTCCCCACACACACATCGTGCAACAGGCGTGCAGCTTTCAACGGATCAGTTATATTCTGCTGCACTATTAACGCTCGGCTTTTGTACCCGCAAGGGCAAACCTCCTGCCCGTTCCCAATGCTCCAAGTGTTTATCGTTGGGCCTTTTTTTAAGCCCACCCCCAATAATAAATGTCTTTTGGTGGTCCCACAGACACGGTGCTAAATTGCGGGGTAGTGACAATCCCAGTGGTAATGGCAGGGTTTGTTGTAAATGCACACTGGGGTTACCAACCGCTCCCTAAATACTCCCTTGCGCCTCCCACACGCGGCTGCTGGGACTTTTGTACTGTCTATGTGACCTTAAAACTGATTCTGGAAACAAGATACACGGCTTGAGAGAGCTTATCAAAAGTGAGTGTTCACCTTTGGCCTGGTGTGTGGGGAGAATCGTGCCTCACCCCTTGCAACCACCGACTGAATAGACCAGATACATACACTGCTGTGCCTAGGACACCTCGTGGGGAGTGAGTGCCGTGCGTGATTTTACATCACCGCTGATGGTGTGTGTGAGACAGGCTGCACTGGTGTGTGTGTGTTACTGGCACTTGGGCAGCGTTGGTTTATTATAGAACAAGTCGGTGCCCGCATGTTGAGTGTGGGGTGTAGACACGTTGTCCTTTCCTAATTAATGAAAAGAAGCTGTGTGTAGTTTGTGTGTACTGGGTGGTTGCGCATGAGGTGCGCACGCAGTCGGGGAGTATGTGAAAGTTCAATAAATCACTTGTCTCTTTGTGCCTTGTGGCAGCAGTGGGGCGAGGCGCAGTCCAGTGGCCAGAGAAGCCATCTCCCCGCACTCAAGCTCTCGGCAAAAATAGTCCATGTGAATCCCCTGCTTGGTTTTCGAAGAAAGCGCCACAGGGGCGCACCGTATAATTACACTAAATGAGAGCCGGCGAGATGCAGGCTTCACGGGGCGCTAATGACCCCCTGACGCAGGCGCTAATCTTTCTAGCTGTGTAACTGGGTGACTTTAATGAACATAATGACTTGCCGTGGGCATGTGGCTACTTTCTCCTGACCCTCCGTGCTATGGCGTGTCAACAGTTGCATCAGCTGGTGTGCACTGTTTGCTCCAAACCCTGTGTGACGAGGAAACATCTCATTGTGTCTTTAGCGGCTCTACAACAGTTCCCGAGATGTTTTCCTCTGAAGTCCCCCTTACTGCTGGCAGAAGCCCCTCTGCACACGAGCAATGCGAGCCTCTGAGTGCGCCAGCACTCTTCAAAGAAACCCTTTCCAGGCGGAGTTCCTGTTCTTTTCAGTTTCTCTGCAGTCAGCAGTTCAGGAGACACGGTTTTTGCACCAAAGGAAACAGGCGTTGTTGGCAAAGCCAATAAGGTCTTGCTTGCAATTTTAGTCCTGACTAAAATATTTGTAATTTTTTTACACGGGGCTCGGAGCAAGGGTAGGACGATTGTCAGTTGACTGCCTACACCTCTATCGGAGCAACGACGTGCTCTGATCATCCCCGTCAGCCTTAGACTTTGTACCTAGGGGTCTACAGTACTCCCCAGTACAAGTCTACTAGGGTATTCCTACCGCATCTGGTAATCTTTGATACAGAATCTTAATACCAGACGGTAGTGCACTTTTTATACTTAGCTTTCTCGGTCCTGACGAAGTGCCAATTGACCCTTTAGGGGCAGATTAGGCACGAAACATGTTGACCCTTCACTAATTTGACAGCCCTTTAGGAACATTATTCCCACATATGGGCACACGCACAGTTTTTAACTAGGCTAGAGCTACCTAATACATTAAAATTTGATTCTACTAGGACTGCTCTTGACCTTTTTTACTTATTTCACTCCCCGTGCACTACCCAGCCCCCACACCCGCACGCACCTAACGGCTTCTTCTAAAGATCCCCGATAAAGAGCCCCGATTTCGGGAGCCCGTCAGGCATTGCAGCGCCGGCCTGACGAGGGGCTACCAGCCCAATGATGAAGCATGACACCTCTCGGGGTGTGTGAGGGCATCATGAAGAAAGACCTGTCTTTCCCCCACATCCAGATAGGAACTGCATACTCCCTTTAGACTTAAAATATTTGTAAAACACTTGTTGCAGTAAAAAAGCATAACACAAATGATTGTTGTCTGTGTACAGGGCATCCAGGAGACAAGGAACTTGATGTGTGACATTTCTGTGCACTTTAGATGAAAAATAGTCCCTCCTGTATGGTAACGCAAGCACTTCACAGGAGGCGAAGTTATACCCTAAACAGTCAGTAGTATGCCAATATAGAGAAAAATCCTGCTCTGGGCAGAGCCAGTGCCCCCTCCGTGTATTTGAAAGATTTGTTGACATTAGGGATTGCTGAGAGCTGCGCTGTCAAAACAGACCTAAAAAGATATATTGTTGCCTTCAGAGCGCAGTGAATCCGTGAGGTTTTACAAAGACCATTTATGTATCGATTTTCAGCAGCACTGTTCAATTTGCTTGACATTATAAACTAGATTATTCAATCGGAAGACTTCAAGAAAAGGTTGATTTTGAAAAATTGGGTTCGTAGGGTTGTCCTACTGCTGTGGTGCTGCACTAGTTAAGGCCGCATCTCTAAAAGCTACAGGTTTTCGATATCTTTTGGGTTGGTCCTTTTATTGGGCTAACTGAAAGTTGCCTGATAGCGCGGCCTGTCTTATACACTTTCATAGCCTCCCAAATTATTGGCCTGTAAGTAGGCTGCTTAGAGGTCCCTGTGACTTTACAAAAGAGCCCCAAAGTCCACTGCAAGCCAGTATATTGTCAGCCAGAGAGGGTGACACAGTTTGTCTACATGGCTTACCAGGCCTTGACGCGCTAAGCGCACTTTGCGATAATTATCGCATTCTGTTGATAATAAGCCCCTTAGTCTCCCCGTGCCTAAAGAAAAACAAACATTGGCATAGCCAATAGGTCTCGCCTTTGAGACCTTATAAGTGTTTAGCCATGCAACAGTTGATGTTGTTGCACCAAGGATATTGTGCTGGATAACTAAACACTTATAAGGTCCCAAAGGTGAGACCTATTGGCTATGCCAATGCTTGTGGTCTTTCGTTCCTCCTAGGGAGCAGGGGCCGAGTACAGTATCATTACGCTTTGTGTGATTATCTGGTAGTTTGTGGGACTATTTTCTTCATTGCTTCCTGTTGGGGTTACTGTTTGCAGTCCAGTTCACTTAATCTCCCAGTGCAGTCTACAGAATGAGGAATGCAGCATCTGGATCACTGCCCCAGGCTTCCCCTATAAACAGGCTTGTAAAGATTACAATCTCTTCACATTTGCCTGAGGGCGCCCAGCGTGTGCTATGAATCCAGTCTTGTTCCAGGCTAGGCTTTTAATTTACTTTCTACATGCTTCCCTGTAACCTCACCCTGCAGCAGGAGAGGGTGGGGGGAGAACCAGGTGCGCTGCGAGTGACAGAGAGGTTAACATTGTGTCTGCTTTAACACTTTCTGGTTTGTGGGCAGGAGCTACCGGACAGAGTTTTGTAGTTTTTGGAAATTACCTTGTATATTTTTTATCCCGAATTGAATTTGGGAACTGCCACCCACAGCTGCTTGTTTGTAAGTTGACAGTAATACAATTCCCTATGCAATGAAAAGTTCCAGAAAGATTCCACACTAAAGACTGGTGCCACCTGAAGAACATATTTCAGTTTTGTAGCCCCACGCAGTTCGTTAGTTTGCGGCTTCTTTCGGGATTTGGTTCATCTAAAGATACAGCTGCATGCGCTGCGGGTTCCTACTCTGGCCCCAACAGAGCGGCATGGCTACCGAGTGTCTGTGTGCCCCCTTGTGCCCAGCTTCACATCTATGGGCTGTACATACGTTAATGCAATACCAGCCAAGGGGCAGTCAGTGTGAGCCAGTTGTGGATGACGTGCTCTCTCCTGGCACCTCCCGTATCCCTGAACGAGGGAAAATCGGATGCCAGCGGCACAAGGAGAAGCAAAAACTTAACTCACAACATTGGGAGACCAGGTCTACGGAGCTCTGCCACATCATTTGTGCATTTCTGTTATATTACACTGAAGCTGTCGTCAATGAGCAGGTTACTTAAACACGTTTAAAACAGTGATTCGTAGTAGAAGGTATATTGCTAATTGTTTCTTTTTACCATCCCATTCCTTGTCGTTGTACTGTACCTTCTGCCCAGTTAGTTGCTTGTTTTGCCTGTGCCGTGTCTGCTGCTTCCTCCCAATTACAGAGCAGCACTGGGCCCTTGTTCCCATGTGGTGTGGAGGGATGGGTCATTTGTTTTACCCTGTTTATAGCCAGTGGGTATCTTTTTCTCTACCTTACTGCCCACCCTTTGACGAAATGGCTGGGGGCATTCTAATTCGGAAATAGTGTTAAATGAATGGTTTCTGTGACTCGGCCTCCTTTGTGGCTGCTAGCAGCACATCTCACCACAAAGGAGGAAGACACATATTTACAGAAGAACAAAATATTTCCAAGGGGGTTTTGCAAGTATGTTTGTGCTTGATTAGTGCCTTTCAATAGCATTACAGGCACCTTAAAGTTCCCCTTTTAAACCATTCTCCTGCTGAATGTACGAGTAAAACATAGTCGCTTATTTGTTCCACTATCAAAGGAGCGCACACAATTTCAACAGTTGTGACACAGAGATGCATATCAGTGGTGTTTTCTCGTCAGGGAAACAGAACCGTTTCAAGGTGACCTTTGCTAGATTTTTTGTTGATTTCTCCTTTCAGCAACCAGCAGCCTTCCTTTGCTTACATTTGAATGGCAGTTCCACAGAAGCCACGCTGTTGTGCCTAAGCTTTACTTTTGTATCAGTAGCAAAAGCCGATATGGCATATAAAGGGCCTCACACTGAACAATCAGTATGTTGCATTTAAATGCAGATTTATTCTGAGTCCATTGCTTCCATTTTATATAGTATTTTTTGGTTCAAAATAATTAAAAAAAATATGCAACCTCACCTGTCGTGGATAGCATGTGCTGCTGTATGAACAAGTTACTTACCTTCAGTAACGATATATCTGTAAGAGACATAGATTAGTTATGGATTCCTCACCTTAGAATTACCCCCAGGCGTAAAACTGGATCCGGAGAATTTTTTCCTCAGCAGTACCTCTGCGCGTCAATAGGTGGCGTCAGTCGACTCTGCGTTCGTCGTTGGCATCGTGGTCACCGGAATGACGTCGCGGTATCTACTTAGACGCCGCCCTCGCGCGCGGACGTCAGTTCTTTACACGACATTCCACGCAGAGCCATGCAAGACACTGACCACTGGTGTACGAAAACTAGGGCCCTGAAAAGGAGTCCCTTGCCCTAGAAGTCAGTTCGCAGAACGGGGAGGATGGGTGGGGCGGTGAGGAATCCATAACTAATCTATGTCTCTTACAGATATATCGTTACCGAAGGTAAGTAACTTGTTCATCTGAAAGAGACTATTATTATAGATTCCTTACCTTAGAATAGATACCCCAGCAATACCAACCCCGGTGGTGGGTCTGCGAACCAAGTTCACACCAGAAAGTCCTGGAGAACTGAATGGCCGAAGAAGCCGTCTCTCCGGACTTGGCTGTCCAGGCAGTAGTGTTTGGTAACGTGTGCAGTGAAGCCCACGTAGCTGCCTGGCAGATGTCAAGAAGGGGGACTCCACGTCCCAAAGCAGTAGTGGCTGCCATCGCCCTGGTAGAATGGGCACGCAACCCAACTGGAGGTTCCTTTTTCGCTAAGAAATAGCAGATTTTGATGCAAAGAACGACCCATCGGGAGATGGTTCGATTTTGCACGGCCCAACCTTTCTTGGCGCCCACATAACCAACAAAGAGCTGGTCATCCACCCGGAATTGTTTTGTGCGATCCAGATAGAACGAAAGCGCACGTTTTGGGTCCAGACGGTGGAGCCCCTCTTCCTCTTTAGAACGATGCAGAGGCAGAAAGAAGGTGGGCAAAGTGATGGTCTGTCCTATATGGAAAGAGGTAACCACTTTGGGAAGGTAAGAAGGCCTAGTGCGGAGGACAACTTTGTCCGGATGAACAGCCAGGAAAGGAGGCTTAGAAGAAAGGGCTTGTAGCTCACTCACCCTGCGAGCAGAGGTGATGGCAACCAGAAAGGCAGTTTTAGAGTCAGGAGCCTGAGAGGACAGTTATGTAGTGGCTCGAAAGGAGCACACATAAGATAATAAGAACCAGGTTCAAGTCCCACTGGGGCATCACAAAAGGAGTTGGAGGAAACTAGTGAGTGATGCCCGTAAGGAAGCGATTTACAATGGGGGACTTGAAAAGAGAAGGCTGGTCAGGCAGCCGAAGGAAGGCCAAAATGGCCGAAAGATAGCCTTTGAGAGTGCCCAGAGCAGAGCCCTGCTGGGCCAAAGAAAGAATGAAGAGAAGAACCTCTGAAAGGGGGGCAGAAAGGGGATTCACAGCCTTTGCTGCGCACCATGCCACAAACTTGTTCCATCTACAGGCGTATACCGTTTTGGTGGAGGGACGTCTGGCTGACAAGATAACATTACAGACTTCGGGAGGAAGGTCGTAAGCTGTCAACTGTCGCCGCTCAATCTCCATGCAAGGAGGTGGAGGCTGGACAGGTTTGGGTGGAGGACCGTCCCCTGCTGCTGCGACAGAGTATCCTCCCGAAGAGGCAGTCTGATCGGAGGATCGATGGCCATGTGTAATAGCTCGGGATACCAGACTCTTCGTGCCCAATCCGGGGCCACAAGATTGACTTGGGCCTGGTTGCGCCTGATCTTCTTCAGCACTCTGGGCAGAAGTGGTATAGGCCTTTCTGTATAGAAGACCGCAACTCCACTCGCGACAAAAAGAGTCTCCGAGCGAGTGCCGCCTTGGAAATTCCAAAGCGCAGAACTGCTGACATTGCGCATTCTCTTCAGTGGCAAACAGATCTAACCAAGGCTCTCCCCACTGCTGAAAGAGACCTTGCACCACCTCCGAGTGAAGACGACATTCGTGATCCATCATGCACCTGCGGCTGAGTTCATTCGCCCTGGCGTTCAGAGAACCTGCCAGGTGTTGAACCACCAGAGATATGCCCTGATGCTCCAGCCATGTCCAAAGGCGGAGAGCCTCCTGACATAGGGTCCATGACCCCACCCCGCCTTGTTTGTTGCAGTACCACATGGCGGTGGTGTTGTCTGTGAACACCTGCACTACTCTCCCCCTGGCAGAGGCAAGAAATGCCTTTAGTGCAAGACGAATCGCCCGAAGCTACAGAAAAGCCCGGACTCCGCCAGAGGCCTCTGATATCCGCCTCTCCCATGTGGCCACCCCACCCCAGCAGTGATGCATCTGTCACCACTGTGAATTCTGGTTGGGTAAGGGAGAGGGATCTGCCATTGACCCAATCCCGGTTTGTTAGCCACCACTGCAATTGATGCGCAGTGCCCTCTGAGATCTGAACGCAATCGGAAAGATTCCCCTGATGCTGTGCCCACTGGAACTTCAGGTCCCACTTCAGAGCCCGCATATGCCACCTGGCATAGTCCACCAGCAGGATGCAGGAGGCCATGAGGCCCTGTAGCCTCAGAGTCATTCTGACCGAAACCCGGGATAGAGGCTGAAAGATCGGAATCATAGCCCGAATATCCCGGACTCGCTGCTCGGGAGGATAAGCCCGAAACTGCGCTGTGTCCAGAACCGCTCCGATGAAAAGGAGCTTCTGAGAGGGGATCAGGTGTGACTTCGGCGCATTGATGGTGAACCCCAGCGAATGCAGGAGGTCGGCCGTAGCCTGGAGGTGGGAGACGACAGCCTGGGGCGAGCCCGCCTTCAACAGTCAGTCGTCGAGATAGGGGAAGACTGGAACCCCCTGATCTGCGCAGATGAGCTGCGACCACCGCCATCACTTTCGTGAACACCCAAGGGACTCTGGTAAGGCCAAAGGGGAGCACGGTAAACTGAAAGTGCTCGTGGTCTACCGTGAACCGTAGGTAACGCAGATGGGCCGGCAGGACGGCGATGTGAAAATAAGCGTCCTGCAAGTCCAACGCTACCATCCAGTCTCCAGGGTCGAGAGCAGACAGGAACTGAGCCAGTGTCAACATTTTGTTCCGGAGGAAGCGGTTGACGTTCCCGGAGATCCAAGATAGGACGCAGGCCCTTGTCCTTCTTGGGCACCAGAAAGTAGTGGGAATAACAACCACGGCCTACATCTGGGGCAGGAACTCGCTCGATGGCTCCCTTGGCCAAGAGAGCCGTAAAGGGCCAAGTGATCCTCTGACATGCGATGAGTCTGAGGTGTCATGGATGGAGGGGTAGTCTCAAAGGGGAGGGAGTAGCCCCTCAGACTATCTGCAAAACCCACCTGTCCAACGTGATGTTAAGCCAGTGGGGGAGGTGATGGCGAATCCTGCCGCCCACTGGCAAAAGGTGGCCCTGAAAGGTCGGACTAGGAGGGCTTGGAGCCTGCTGCAGAGGGGGCGCTGGTGGAATGGCCCGCCCACTGGCCCCAAGACCCATGAAGGTGGGTCCCACGTCCCCGGCCGCGCAGAGGCTGGACAGCTTGCGCAGGCCTGTGGCCCTGGGTGGGACGTGGTGGGGCACCCCTTCCGTAGCCACGAAAGGGGCGAAAGGCAGACTGCGCTGGGCAGGAGGAGGATGCGAGGCCCAAGGACCTGGCCGTAGCCCTGGAGTCCTTATAGCGCTCAAGCGCGTTGTCCGCCTTGTCGCCAAACAAGCGACGGCCATCAAAGGGCATGTCCAAAAGCGTAGCTTGGACATCACCCGAAAAGCCAGTAGACCTCAACCAGGCATAGCGTCTAAGGGCAACCGACGTGGAAATCGTCCTGCCTAGTGAGTCGGCGGTGTTCAGCTGACATCAGATGGCGAACTTCGCTGCGTCTCTCCCTTCGGCAACTGCACGGGAGAGCACTGCCCGGGCCTCCTCCGGGCACTGTGGCAGCACCTGCGCAACCGTGTCCCACACTGAGTGGGAATAACGGCCCAATAGACATGCGGTGTTCACCGACCGCAGTCCCAAGCTGGAGGAAGAAAACATCTTCTTCCCAAGGTGGTCCAGCTTCTTGGATTCCCCATCAGGTGGTGCGTTAGGGAATCCGCCTTTGGATGTTGAGGCTTGGACTACCAAGCTCTCAGGGGTGGGATGGTTAGAGAGGAAAATGGGGTCGCCCGGGGCCGTGCGGTGGCGTCGGGCAATCATCCTATCCACAGGAGCCCCTGTGTTGGGCTTGGACCAAGTGCCCAAAAGGATGTCCGGAAGGGCCTCATTAAACGGCAGCAAGGGTTCCAAAGAGGCCGCTGCCGGCTGAAGCACCTCGGTCAGGAGGTTAGTCCCGACCGCCACCGTAGGAAGCTCGAGGTTTAAGGCCTCGGCTGCCCTACGCAACACCACTTCGTAAGATGCACCGTCCTCCGTAGCCCAGGGTAGGGGGAGAAAGCATACCAAGGTCTGGGAGGTGTCCAGACCACTGGCGTCACCCAACTCCTCTCTCCAGTCCGGTTCCTCTAACTGGTCTACAAGAGGGTCCACAGACCCCTCCCAGTCCTCCTCACCCTCTCCTGGTAGCCACTCAGGGTGGTAGGAAACATCAGGGGAGAACAGGGGTACAAAAGTACCTGTTGGTGTCGGTCCCGACGTTGGTCTGGCTCAGTGTTTTCATCGAGGGGGAGACCGGGGCCGACGCCGGCTGGTGACACAACCGGCGTCGGAGGTGGCGGGGGTGTCGTCACTGGATTCTGCGCCGGAGGTGTCAGGAGGTCGACCGGCGCCGATCCGGATCCAGGCCTGGATCCTTGGGGGCCCTGCGGCGCTGGAGCCGAAGCCGCCATCGAGTCCGCCCCGGGGCCCAGGGCGCGCCGGCAGAGTCAGGCTGCACGAAAATGGAATGCAAGGCTTCGTAAAAGTTGCGAAGCTGGGCAGGGGTCGCTTCGGCTCCCGGAAACGGAGGGAAGGCCGGAGTCGACCCAACAGGCTCCGGGGGCGGAGCCGGACGACTACCTTCCGCTTCCCGCGTCGGCCGACGGACGGGGAGAACGCGAAGAGCAACGATGCTTCTTCGCCTTCTTCTTGTGCTTCGACTTACCCGAAGACTTCGATGACGAATGGTGGTGGTGGCTCCGTGACCGGTCCCGCGACCTCCCTCTCGACCGGGACCTCGAACGGCGCGGAGCAGTCTGCCAGGCCTCGAGAAGCTTTCGGGACCACTCCCGCAAAGACTTCGGGTTCAAGGCCCGGCAGTCGGGGCACGACTTGTGGTCGCGCTCCAGGCACCAAAGGCACACGAGGTGCGGGTCCGTGACCGACATCAATTTGCAACAGGAGTCGCAAGCCTTGAAGCCGGTCCGACTTGACATCCCTCCGTGCACTAGGAGTCGGACGACTCAAAAAAAGATTTCGACAGAAGTCGTAAAAACGGAGTCAAAAAGTGACTCGAGGAACCGCTCTCTCCGGATCTGCGCTGGCTGGCGCGGAAAAAGAAAGAACTGACATCAGCGCGCGAGGGCGGTGTCTAAGTAGATACCGCAATGTCATTCCGGCGACCACGACACCAACGACGAACGCAGAGTCGACCGACGCCACCTATCGACGCGCAGAGGGACTGCTGAGAAAATGAGGAAAAAATTCTCCGGATCCAGTCTGACGCCTGGGGGTAATTCTAAGGTGAGGAATCCATAACTAATTATCTCTTTTGGATAAATAGATTAATTATGTGTTACAGGATTTTGTCACAATGAATTGTTGCTTTATCGTAAAACTGTCTTCCAGTGGGGCATTTTATTATTCAACGTTTTTTTGGGGGTTTTTTAAACCACCCTCCCTATTTCTTCTCTTTAAGTATCAGCAGCACGTGCTGTGAACACTCAGAATTTAGTTGGTCAGAGTCTGTCAATTGTGAGTGGGATCCGCCCATTCATTGGAGCCAGTACTTAATTTGTGCTGGTGGTTGCTGGTGCCAGTACTTCATTTGTGCTGGTGGTTGCTGGCGCCAGTACTCCATTGGTGCTGGTAGTTGCTGCTGCCAGTACTTCATTTCTGCTGGTGGTAGCGGTGCCAATATTGCAATTGTCCTGGTGGTTGCCGGTGCCAGTACTGCATCTGTGCTGGTGGTTGCCAGTACTTCACTTCTTCTGGTGGTTGCCGGTAGGCATCACCACCCCTTGCTTTGGGGTACCAGGGCTCTTTTCACTTCTTACCACACTGCTGCCCCTGCCCAGACCCTAGCCAAAGTGTCTTGGGTGCCTCAGTTTCCTGTCCCTTATGCCCACCACTAACCCAAACTCAAACATTTCTGGTCAGCTCAGCTGGACTCACACTGTACGCCGCTAGCTTTGCACTTCAAGAAACGTGTGGTCTCGCCTACTTTTTTGTGCCGCTGCAAATGCCTACGGCCTGCCCGCAGTGCTGCAACCTGCCTCAGTCTACAGCCTGAACGTGCGCCCGGACCCAAGCCCCCATGACCTTCTAGCAGGTGATCTTTTGGGCAACGAAGCACCACACCTGCTACCCGACAAACTCACCAGTAGCTATTAAGCAATGTTGTGACGTTGGCCACCAGCACCCTTTTTTTTTAATTTATAAAATAAGCACTGACTGGAGCATCTAGCCATCTACCTGCACTCACTCTACCATCTATTCATCCATGCATCGTTTTTCCATATGCATATCTATCCATCCATATAACAGTTTCCATCATCCAGGTCGTCTTCTGGTCATGCATGCATGCATCCATCCATCCTTCTAGACAGACTCTGCCATTCACTCATCCACCCATCCATGTACACATTCACAAGAACACCATTCATTTATCCACATGCAATCTTCCATCCTTCCTTCTATCCATCTACCCACCCACTCATCCATTCATCTGTCCATCATGCAGAGAATCCACCCTTTCCTGGACTCTGTTCCAACGCAGCACCAGTACAGCATCATCTCAGCACCACCTGAGCACCACCAAAGCATCACTCACCATCATCTCAGAACCACCTCAGTATCACTCAGCACCATCAGAATGCCACCTCTGCACAAGCACACCATCACTTCAGTACCACCTCCAGATCACTCAGCACCAGTGCAGCACAACATCAGCCAGTCCAGCACCAACTGAGCATCAGCACAGCACCACCCTATCAGCCAGCACCACCTCCGCATCGGTGCATCACCCCCATCGCAGCCCCACCTGTGCACCAGTGCAACCCCACCTCAGCAGCAATTCAACACCAACGCAGAACCACTTATGCATCAGCGCAGCACCACCTCAGCATTAGTGCAGCACCACCTCAGAATCAGCACAGCATCACCTCAGCACAGCACCAACTCAGCATCACCTGAGCACCAGCTCAGCGCAACATCAACACCTCAGCATCACCTCAGCATCACTCAGCATCACCTCAGCATCACTCAGCACCACCTGAGCACCACCACAGCATCAGCACAGCGCCATCTCAGCATCAGCACAACACCACCTCAGCATCAGTGCACCACCACCAGTGCAGCACCACCTCAGCAGCAATACAGCACCAATGCAGCACCACTTCAGCAGCAGCACCTCAGCACCAGTGCAGTACCACCTCAACATCAGCACAGCACCACCTCCGCATAAGTGCACAACCCCACATCAGCAATACAGTACCAATGCAGCACCACTTCAGCATCAGCGCAACAGCACCTAAGAATCTGCGCTGCATCACCTCAGCACAGTACCAACTCAGCATCACTCCGCACCACATGAGCACCAGCTCAGCACCGCCTGAGCATCACTGCAGCCCCACCACCTCAGCATGACACAACACCACAGCATCACTCAGCACCACCTCAGTATCACTCTGCATCAACTGAGCATCACCTCCGCACCAGCATACCACCACCTAAACATCCCTCAGCACCAACTGAGTATCATACAGCATCACCTTAGAATCACCTTCACACCAGCACCTCAGCATCACTCAGCACCACCTGAGCATCATACAGCATCAGCTCTGCACCAGCACCCCACCACCACTTCAGTCTTCCCTCAGAATCTGGCATCTGTTGATTCTCCACTAGTGTCCGTCCACTGCTCATGTTGTAATTCAGGTACTATTTCCCAACCTCCACCCTCCCATTGTTTATGCCATTAGAACAGGCAGGAAGAAGTTGCCAGCATTGCATGGACAAAAAAAACTAGAAGACATTTTTTATGTTAACTCTTTTTTTAATAGGGCTGTTCAGTTGTACATAATGTCTTCTTGGTTATATATACGGTAACAAAAATGCTTATAACACTTTTTTATTATAACTTTTCGACATGCTGCGCAGCTGCCACCTTGCTCTACAACATAGATTAAAACCATTGGCAAAGCCAAAAGTTCTGGCTAAAACATTTATAAGGTTCCAAAGGCGAGACCTGTTGGCTATGCCAATGATTGTTTTTAAAATATTTTTTACTGGTTTCTCAATACAGTATATTTCACAACCGTCATTGTCGCTGTAGTATATGTACAGAAACACAGGATGATTTCCTTGCAGATTTGAACATTTATTCCCCAACACCCCCCACTCCTCTGGCTGCTCATGTGGTGATGTAGTTAAACATTCGAAATCTATTAATATAAAGCATGTGGCCAATGTTGCAGTTCTCTTCAGTGCTGCAGAAACATGTCACTAAATCCATTACTTTTGTGTCCGTAGTCTCGGTGTCTCATTGGGGCATAGCATCCCAGTGCTTATTTTATTTATAGTGACCCATTACCTATGACAATTGGTAAGTTTTTTTATACCTCATTGTTGTGTCCCCTCCATCTGCACTCCATCATTCCACAGGTCTAATAGCATTAGTCTCCACAGTGCCAGGTTTTCTTCCAATCAGTTATCCCGTCTCACATGTTTCACTCCAATCTCTTCGGCCACCGCCCATTCAGACACATCCAGCAACCATTCTGCACATCTGGGTGGGTGGGTGGGTGGGCGTTCATCCATTTAATGGCAATTGCCTTTTTAGCCAGCACCAGCCCTAACACCAAGAATTTAAAGCTACGTTTCTTGGAGGGGCTGGAATTAATTTCAGCAATATTTCACATGGGGTGTCCGTGATCTCCCATCCCATTTTCAGACTTTGTAAAACGTTCCTCTAATAAGACGCTACGACCGCACAAACTCCACACTATATGCACAAAGTCCGCCTCTGGTGTACCACACAGTGGGCACCTGCTGCCTGGGTGGGGTAAATGGCGGGTAGGGTTTTTGGTAAGAGGTATGCCTGGTGTACGTAATTATACTGTATGAGTTTAAAGTGTGCATTTGAGCTCACCCTGCACGTCTGTGTGTGTACCCTGTGTGCCAGTCCTGCGGCATCAGCTCATCACCAAGCGCCTCTTCCCAGTTACTTTGTGCCTTTGGGGCAAATTCCGGTAAGTTATCTCGTAGGACCCTATAGATATGTGCTATGAGCAGTGGCGGTTGGTGGACTTGTAAAGTAGTGGGGCGTAAACTGCCACACCAAACTATAACAAGTATGCAAGATCTAACCTCTTCATATTATCACTCATTGAAGGGTGCTGACAGACTCCAATGATTAACAGAGGACCACAACACAGAATAAACACTGCCATAATATGTGACACAACACCTTAATGTGTGCAATCCTGAGAATAATAGCCTGAAGACAGTATGGGTAACAGGTACAAAACAAAGTTTGGCAAGCACAGGAAAACTGCACTAAATTTGGAAACCCAGGAAATAAACAGTCCAAGAGAGCTACGTGAACGCAGCACACACAAACCAGAGAATAGGAACGAGTGGAACAAAACACTGCCATATACTATTACACTTTTAGTATCATTGTGGTATTACAGTATGTACAATGAACCAGTTAGCATATGAACACAATACCTTCTCCGACTAATCATTACACTGGAGTGCTTTAAACCAGGGATTACAGCTGGCACACCACACTGTATAGTACGCCAAGCCCAGATCTTCTATTACAACAGAGCTCAGGCGGGCTGAAGCAGGGCTATGCACCACCGCGCACTTGAGTGGCACAAACCCAGTCCCAGTGCATGCTGGGCGCACACGTGCACGAATCATGAGGCCTAGTGAAAACATGTCCCCTAGTGGTGCTGTAAGCTCCCCGGCACCCACTAGTTTGAGGAGTAGGAGCAATATGTGACTGTAAATTGTAAATACGCTCAAACTTTTCTAACATTTCACTCAGCGCTCTTCTAGGTGTGTTAGTGCTGCGAGGCAGTCATAAAGCAAAGGAGGGACAGCGCAATAAAAACTCATTAAACAAATAACGTTAGCCGTTTTTATTGCCGAACTCAGTAGAACTCGTTATGTCAACCAACCTCAATAAAATAAAAGCGTGATTCAGCACTGCCAGGATTCCTATGAGTGACTTTGAACTCACACAAAGATCAGATGAGTGCAGCCGTCCATTCCTTGAATGATCATACATTCTCTGTCAGCTGTGACTGGGGAGACGCTTTCCGTGCACACACGATCACACTTTTAATTTGCATGCTTAGAGCCGTGTACCCTTTCTTCCTCAAATTGAACTTGTATTACAAATTTGTCAGAGAATCTCCGATATCCTGGGTGGTATACATAGAAACCTGGCTGCACCCATGAAATCAGTGCACCAACACAACAATGTCGTCGTCAATAGCCAACTTACCGATTATATTGAGAGAGAGGGCCTTCTTCACCCATCACAATCTGGCTTCCGCTCCTCACACAGCACCGAGTCGGTTCTGGTAGAGGTGGTGGAGGCGATTCGGGAGTGTCGAGACGCCGGGGGGAGAGCAGCGTTAATCCTGCTCGACCTCTCGGCGGCCTTTGACACTGTCCCCCATTCCCTTCTCTTACAGCGCCTGACCCAGGTCGGTGTCTCAGGCACGGCCTGGGGCTGGATTAAGTCCTTTTTAGAAGGGCGGACGCAGCAGATTTGGATCCCTCCTTCTTGCTCGACTGCTCAGCCGGTGACCACGGGTGTCCCTCAGGGGTCCTCTTTGAGCCCCCTTCTTTTTAATGTATATCTGACACCCCTGGTTTTTTTGGCTGAAAGCCTAGGTGCCAAGGTAATGGCCTATGCTGTTGACACCCAGCTGCTTTTTACCTGGGACAACAAGGATGAATCAGTAGTGCAGATTCATCACTGTCTCTCCTCCATTTTTAAATGGCTAGCAGCGGCACAACTGAAGTGCAACGAGGAGAAATCTGAGATTCTTCTCTTTGGTAAGTTCCCCTCGGATTTCCGTGCCACTCTTTGGCCTTCTGAATTCCCTGTGCCTGCTTCTGTGGGAAAACCAGCAAAGAACCTGGGTATTTGGTTTGATGAGAGTCTATCCTTCTCATACCACATCAATAGGCGAGTAGGAGGCTGCTTCGGCATTTTAAAAACTCTAAGAAAATTCTTTCCCCTCCTCCCGCTGGCAGCACGCAAAACAGTCACCTGCGCTCTCATTCTGTCTAGACTCGACTATGCCAACGCATTGTACGTGGGTATACCTGGATATTCGCTCCAACGGCTCCAGGTCATTCAGAATGCAGCAGCTAGGCTTCTGCTGGACATCCCCTCACGGGAAAGTGCGCGATCTCACCTATACTCACTACACTGGCTGCCGGTAGCGGATCGTGTGAAATTTAAATCTTTGACTCTTGCCCATCGGGCTCTTCATGGTAGTGGACCCTTATACCTCCAAAAACGGCTCTCCTTTTACACTCCATCTAGACAGTTGCGGTCAATGTCTCTTCATCTGTCACAGGTCCCGATTTAAACTTCACAGACTTGGAGGTAGATCTTGGTCTAGAAAGGCGGCAGACGCTTGGAATGCCCTCCCACTGGCACTTCGTTCCATTTCTGACACTGCAATTTTTAAGAAGAAATTAAAGACTTTTCTCTTCGCCTAATTGAGCACTGTTTCCCTTGGGTTCTGCTCGCGCCGGGACACTCTCGAGTATCCGTGCGCGCTATAAGTTAAAATAACATAACATAACAATGCACTGCATAGCACTGAATAATTATTTCTAATATACCATTTGAATAAGTATTATAAATAGCTCAACTGCAAAGTAGGGCAAAATTTAAATATGTTTCAATCATATTTTATTACATTTTCCAATCCTGCTACTTCTACTAAGTTGTAACCAGCGATCTAACAACATGGTTGTACTGCATGCGAATGTATATGCTAAGTCATGCAATGGCTCGCAACCCTTATGGTACCTTCAGGCCTGAAGTCGGAATTCCACGGGTGCCGTTCCATCAGGCGACTGGTTTAACCCTGCCTCTGCATCAGCACCATGGTTATCTTTCCGATGGTGTTTAATGGAGCGATGAGGGATCAGCCCAAGCTTGGCTCCTGTATCATCATACAGTATATTCTTATTTTTCAAAAAAGTACACACTCAGACCAATGTTCCCTCCAATTATTTTTGTCTTTGTGCGCAGTTGCGGCCGGCATGACGGGTGGGGGGTGGAAATGGGGTCGTCGCGGGGGGAATGGGGGAGGGGTTTAATGGGCGGGAAAAAAATTACTTACCGTCCCGCGCCAGCTTCTGGATGGGTCCCGACTCCCGCCGTCCGGTCCTGACTCCTCCGTTATCCAATTCCGGCTGGCTGCAGCTCTCCTCCTCATCAGGAAAGGCAGCCTCCCTCCCTCCCCTCCGCCAATCACAACGCTGCAATGGCAGCGT
The DNA here is from genome assembly GCA_963921515.1 of Calotriton arnoldi. Classification (NCBI taxonomy): domain Eukaryota; kingdom Metazoa; phylum Chordata; class Amphibia; order Caudata; family Salamandridae; genus Calotriton; species Calotriton arnoldi. The sequence continues at coordinate 22,915 of CAWUFW010003641.1, forward strand.
TGTGATTGGTGAGGCGCATCGGAGCGCGCCCCACCGGGCCATTTTCTCTATGTAGGCTGCTATGCAGCAGCCTACATAGAGAAAAAGGAGAGTGGGCGGTCCTGCTCGAGGGCAGGGGGTAGTGGCTTGCCCACTGTTGTGCATACTGACTGTTTGGTCGGCCCCAGGGCCCCAGGGCCGACCAAACAGTCAGTACGCACAACAGTGGGCAAGCCACTCCCCCCCTGCCCTCGAGCAGGAATGCCCACCCCCAACCAGGCACTTCTGCTTTCTCGCAGTGCGAGAAGCAGAAACATAAAATGGTAGTTATTACCATTTATGTTTCTGCCTTCTCGCACTGCGAGGAAGCAGTGGGCGGCGCCCCAAACGCCCCTATGGAGGAGCCGCCACTGGCTATGAGTCTTCATCCCTCAGTCAAATCTAGCAACCACTGCAACATTTGTGAGGGCAATGGTTCCTCAGGAAAACAGGGCCAAATCTTGTGCTATGTGGCCGATATCTTGGTGTATTGTAGGTATTGTCCAGAACCCAACGCGAAAGAGTCAATCGCGTCGTCCTGCATAATAAACTGGCACCCAAGATACAGATCGCCCAGGACGTCATAACCCCCCTCCTGCCATTTCTTTATCGGCATAACTTTCGTTATGTCAGCAAACGGTTTTAATACCCAGATCAGGATATCGCGCAACGAAGTACCCTTATAACCACCTGTTCCCAGATGTGCCACACTTGTCAGATCACAAATGGGTGTGACTTCGGGATCTGTGCCCTTCGCATAAGCAGCTCCAGAAGGGTATGCTTCCCACACGGGCCTCTCAGCAGCCTTTCCTCCACATTTATCCTTCTCATCGAGCCAATGGACCGCATGTTGAAGGTGGGCTGCCAGATAATAAAAGCTCAAGATTGGAAAGTTCGATGCCTCCTCGCTCTTACGTTTGTTTCAACATGGTCAGTCCTATTCTCTCCCATTTTGTGGCCCAGAGGAGATCTATTATTAGACTGTACAGCTCTTTGAAGTAACGTCTAAGGATCTCATATAGCGTGCCCTGTAGGACATACAGACAGCACCACCATTTTTACTAAGCCCGCCCTCCCCATCAGTGAGAGAGGGAGGGCCCTCCAGAACTGGTCTAAAGCTGTAAGCTCTTGTGTTATGTTTCTATTGTTGTGATGTGCGAGTTGTTTTGGTGTTAACTGTTAAATTGTGTTGTTGTGATGCTGTCTCTTGTGCTTTAGTTGTGTTGTGTTCTGTCTTGTGTTTCTGCTGCTCTTCGTGTTTTGTGCTGTTGCTGTGGTTGTGTTTTGATTGCATTATCTTTTGCTATTGTGGTGTTGGTGTTGCATTGAGGTATTGAGTACATGTGCTGTGTTATTTGTCTTTGTGTACTGAGTTGCTCTGTGTTGGGATGTGTTATAGTGAATATTTGTTTTTTTTCTGTGGGTGTATTATTGCATTTTATTGTGTGTCCGTATTGTTATTTTATTGTACTATTGTGTTGTATGATGTTATCTTGTAATTGTAGTTGTGGTGTGGTGGTGTTCTGTGGAGTGTCTGCCGTGTTCATGGGATGTTATTTTATGTGTTATATTGGTATGCTATGCATCTGCGGCTTACATCAAACCCATCAAATGTAAAAGGGAAAATTGGAGCTACCCGTAGTTATTTTAATATTTATATCAAAGAATGGGGCATCTTCACCAGTGGCACCATGTTAGCATTACCAAATATTGAGAAGGGAAGGAGCTTGAGGAACGCCACATATGCTGAAGGTAAGTGTGTAACTGTGAGGTTGCAGCGTTGTGTGATGGATGTGAAAGAAACAATATGACACGACCCAGAACTGGTCGGTAATTTCAAAATCAGGGTTCTGACTCCCTAATCCCGTTTTCATCCCAGGGTAACACGGGTTGGATGCAGTGACCTACTCGTCTTCCAAGGTCAGTCTAATTTTAATACACATAGAAAATTGTGCGGTTGGTGCACATTCAGTGACAGTTGCAGTAAGGGCAGATGGCGGTACTTGTATCCACAGCATGGCACTGCAAATTCTGCATATTCAGTGAGAGCCACAACGAGTGACTTGTGGTGCTGTCATTTTGTTCTCCGATTGTGTCAGTCACCGTTGCATTGGATGTTATGGATGTTATAGTCGGTTTTACACAGGCAAGTACTTTCTGTGTTACACTGGTGGATGTGACATATGCTCATTGCGTGGTGTGCTCTTTTTTGTTATCTTTGAGCATGTCTCTCTTCCATTGGTGGTATTTTTGTTCAACTTGTAGGAGTGGTCTCTGTGCACAGAAAGGTGTAATCTCTTTCTCCTTTTACATGAAGCCAGTGAAAGTGACCTGTAATTTGTTATGTATGGTCTGTGTTTCTTTTGGGAATGTGAAATGTGCATTAGTGCTGGATGCAGTCTGTGTACATTTTTATTGAACTCTGTGTTCCATTGGTAGAGTTGATCTGTTCCACGAGTGCGGTTTATTTTTCATTGTTGGGTGGTGTCTGTGATTGCAGTTTGTGTTCAATGTTTGGCTCGGTCTAGGTTTCAGTGGTACATTTGATCTGTATTCTATTGTTTGGGGTGGTCTATGGATATGGTTCGGTGTAGTCTGGGTTTTCTTCAGGGATAGATCTGCATTCCTCCCTTTGTCACAATGTGTGAATGCGGTCTGTCTGCAATGTGTCACTTAATTTATGGCTAAACTTTGGCTGACAGTCCCCTTGGAACTATTACAAAAAATAAGTAGGCACAGCACAGAAAAAGCCACGGAAAGGAAGGTGGCAACAGGGTGTCAAAATAACACTACAGAGTAAAAGAGAGCCTTTAAATGGCACACGGAGCAGCAGTGGTACACTTGACACGTGGTGCCTTTGACAAACAAGTTACTTACCTTTGGTAATGATATATCTGTAAGAGACATATATTAGTTATAGATTCCTTACCTTAGAGTTACCCCAAGACGTCAGACTGGATCCGGAGAATTTTTTCTCAGCAGTACCCCTGCGCATTGGTAGGTGACCGTCAGTCGACTCCGCGTTCGTCGTCGTGATCGCCGGGATGACGTCGCGGTATCTACTTAGACGACGCCCCTGCGCGCGGACGTCAGTTCTTTTACACAACATTCCACGTCAGAAGCGCAGAGCCATGCAAGACACTGACCACTGGTGCACAAAACTAGGGCCCTGAAAGGGAGTCCCTCACTCTAGAAGTTAGTTAACAGAACGGGGAGGATAGGTGGGGCGGTAAGGAATCTACAACTAATATATGTCTCTTACAGATATATTGTTACCGAAGTTAAGTAACTTTTTCATCTGAAAGAGACTATTAGTTATGGATTCCTTACCTTAGAATAGATACCCCAGCAATACCAACCCCGGAGGTGGGTCTGCGAACTAAGTTCACACCAGAAAGTCCTGGAGAACTGAACGGCCAAAGAAGCCGTCTCTCCGGACTTGACTATCCAAGCAGTAATGTTTAGTGAACGTGTGCAGTGATGCCCACGTGGCTGCCTGGCAGATGTCACTGAGGGGGACTCCACATCCCAAAGAAGTAGTGGCTGCCGTCGCCCTGGCGGAATGGGCGCGCAGGCCTACCGGAGGCTCCTTTTTCACCAAGGAATACAGATCTTAATGCAAAGGACAGACCCATCGAGAGATGGTCCGTTTTTGCACGGCCCGACCTTTCTTGGCGCCCACATAGCCAACAAAGAGTTGATCGTCCACCCGGAATTGTTTTGTGCAATCCAGATTAAATGATAACGCACGTTTTGGATCCAGACAATGGAGTCTTTCCTCCTCTTTGGAAGGATGCGGGGGCGGGAAGAAGGTGGGCAACGTGATGGTCTGTCCTATGTGGAAAGAGGTAACCACTTTGGGTAGAAAAGAAGTCCTAGTTCGAAGGACAACCTTGTACGGATGGACAGCAAGGAAAGGAGGTTTTGAAGCTAGAGCCTGAAGCTCACTCACCCTGCGAACAGAGGTGATGGCAACCAGAAAAGCAGCTTTTAAAGTCAAGAGTCTGAGAGTACAATTATGTAGTGGCTCGAAAGGACCGCACACAAGGTAAGTTAAGACCAGATTTAAGTCCCACTGGGGTATTACGAAAGGAATAGGAGGAAAGAGGTGAGTAATGCCCTTAAGAAACCTATTTACAATAGGGGACTTGAAAAGAGAAGGCTGATCAGGAAGGTGAAGAAAGGCCGAAATGGCCGAGAGATAGCCTTTAAGGGTGCCCAGAACAGAGCCCTGCTGGGCCAAAGAAAGTATGAACAGAAAGAGGGGCAGAAAGGGGAACCACAGCCTTTGCTGCGCACCATGCCACAAATGTATTCCATCTACAGGCGTATACTGTTTTAGTAGTCGGACGCCTGGCTGCCAAGATGACATTACATACTTCGGGAGGGTTGGTAGAAAGCCGTCAACTGTCACCGCTCAATCTCCACGCAAGGAGGTGGAGGCTGGACAGGCTCGGGTGGAGGACTGTCCCCTGCTGCTGCGACAGAGGATCCTCCCGAAGAGGCAGTCTGATCAGAGGATCGATAGCCATGTACAAGAGCTCGGGATACCAGACTCTAAGTGCCCAGTCCGGAGCCACAAGAATGACTTGGGCCCGGTCGCGCTTGATCTTCTTCAGCACTCTGGGCAGAAGTGGTATAGGCGGAAAGGCATATAGATGACCGCAATTCCACTCGTGATGAAAAGCGTCGCCGAGCGAGTGCCGCCTTGGAAATTCCAACGCGCAGAACTGCTGACATTGCGCGTTCTCTTTGGTGGCGAACAGATCTAACCAAGCCTCTCCCCACTGCTGAAAGAGACCTTGCACCACCTCCAAGTGAAGACGCCATTTGTGATCCATAATGCACCAGCAGCTGAGTTTGTCTGACCTGGCGTTCAGGGAATCTGCCAGGTGTTGAACCACCAGGGACATGCCCTTATGTTCCAGCCACGTCCAAAGGCGAAGAGCCTCTTGACATAGGGTCCACAACCCCACCCGCCCTGTTTTTTGCATTATCACTTGGTGGTGGTATTGTCTGTGAACACCTGCACTACCCTTCCTCTGACAGAAGGAAGGAATGCCTTCAGTGCAAGACGAATCACCCGGAGCTCCAGAAGGTTGATGTGGAGCCTGGACTCCGCCGGAGACCAGAGGCCTCTGATCTCCGCCTCTCCCATGTGCCGCCCCATCCCAGGAGTGACGCATCTGTCACTACTGTGAACTCTGGTTGGGGAAGGGAGAGGGATCTGACCCAATCCTGGTCCGTTAGCCACCACTGCAATTGGTGTGCAGTGCCGTCCGAGATCTGAACGCAATCGGAAAGATTCCCCATATGCTGCGCCCACTGGAACTTCAGATCCCACTGCAGAGCCCGCATATGCCACCTGGCATGATCGACCAGCAGGATGCAGGAGGCCATGAGGCCCAGCAGCCTCAGGGTCATTCTCACCGAAATCCGGGATAGAGGCTGAAACATCGGTATCATAGCCCGAAAATCTCGGGAGGATAAGCCCGAAACTGCGCTGTATCCAGAACTGCTCAGATGAAAAGGAGCTTCTCAGAGGGAATCAGGTGTGACTTCGGCATGTTGATAGTGAACCCCAGCGAGTGCAGGAGGTCCGCCATAGTCTAGAGGTGGGAGACAACAGTTTGGGGCAAGCTCGCCTTCAACAGCCAGTCGTCGAGATAGGGGAAGACTGGAACCCCTGATCAGCTGCCACCACCGCCATCACTTTCGTGAACACCCGAGGAGCGCTGGTAAGGCCAAAGGGGAGCACGGTAAACTGAAAATGCTCATGGCCTACCGTGAACCGTAGGTAACGCCTGTGGGCTGGCAGGACGGGGATGTGGATATAGGCGTCCTGCAAGTCCAACGCTACCGTCCAGTCTCCAGGGTCGAGGGGAGACAGGACCTGAGACAATGTCAACATTTTGAACTTCTCCTTCTGGAGGAAGCGGTTGATGTCCCCGAGATCCAAGATAGGACGCAGGCCTTTGTCTTTCTTGTGTACCAGGAAGTATTGGGAATAACAACCACGACCTACTTCTGGCACAGGGACTCGCTCGATAGCTCCCTTGGCCAAGAGAGCTGTAACTTCCTGACTGAGAAGGGCCAAGTGATTCTCCGACATGCGCTGGAGTGTTGGTGGCATGGAGGGAGGGGCAGTTTCGAAGGGGAGGGAGTAGCCCCTTCGGACTATCTGCACAACCCATCTGTCCGACGTGATGTTGTGCCAGTGGGGGAGGTGATGGCGGATCCTGCCGCCCACTGGCAACTGGAGGCCCTGAAAAGTCGGACTAGGAAGATTTGTAGGCAGCTGCAGGGGAGGCATTGGTGGACCGGCCCACGACGCTTGGTCCCACGTCTCCGGCCGCGCAGAGGCTGGGTGGCTTGTGCGGCCCTGTGTGGAACGTGGTGAGCACCCCTTCCGTGGCCACGAAAGGGGCAAAAGGCACACTGCACAGGGCGAGAAGTTGCTGCAAGACCCAAGGACCTGGCCGTAGCCCTAGAGTCCTTGAAGCGCTTGAACTCGTTGTCCGCCTTGTCACCAAACAGGCGACGGCCATCAAAGGGCATGTCCAAAAGGGTAGATTGGACATCCCCAGAGAAGCCAGAGGTTCTCAGCCAGGCGTAGCGCCTCAGGGCTACCGACGTGGAAATCGTCCTAGCCAACAAGTTGGCGGTATCCAGCCCACACCGGATGGTGAACTTTGCTGCGTCTCGACCCTCAGCAACAGCGCGGGCAAGCACAGCCCGGGCCTCCTCCGGGCACTGTGGCAGCACTTGTGCAACCGTGTCCCACACCGAATGTGTGTAACGGCCCAAGAGACATGCGGTGTTCACCGACCGCAGTCCTAAGCTGGCAGAAGAAAACATCTTCCCAAGATGGTCCAGCTTCTTGGATTCCCTATCTTGAGGAGCTGTAGGGAAAGCACTTCCTTTCGAGGATGAGGCATGGACCACCAAGCTCTCGGAGGTAGGGTGTTGGGAGAGTAAAAGTGGGTCGCCCGGGGCCGGTGTCGGGCAATCATCCTATCCACAGGAGCCCCAGTTCTGGGCTTGGACCAGGAGCCCAGAAGGACATCAGTGAGGGCCTCATTGAAAGGCAGCAAGGGCTCCGAAGAGGCTGCTGCCGGCTGAAGCACCTCAGTCAGGAGGTTAGTCCTGACTGCCACCGTAGGAAGCTAAAGGCCCAAGGCCTCAGCTGCCCTATGCAACACCACAACGTAGGAAGCTCCCTCCTCCGTAGCCACGATAGGGGGAGAAAGCATACCAAGGTCTGGGGAGGTATCCAGACCACTGGCATCACCCAACTCCTCTCTCCAGTCCGGCTCTTCAAGCTGGTCTGCCAGAGGGTCAACAGACCCCTCCCAGTCCTCCTCGCCCTCCTCTGGCTGCCACTCAGGGCGATAAGGAATGCCAGGGAAGAACAGTGGTACAAAAGTACCCTCTGACGCCGGTCTGGCTCCGTGTCCAAGTCGAGGGGGAGGCTGGGGTCGACGCCGGCCGGGGGCGCAACCGGCGGCGGAGGCGTCGTCAGAGGAATCGGCACCAGGGAAGGCACCGTGAGGTCGACCGGCGCCGATCTGAATCCAGGCCTGGATCCTTGGGGGCCCTGCCACGTCGAGGCTGGAGCCGCCAGCATTGAAGGCCTAGAGCACCCAGCCGACTCTGCGGGGCCAACTGGCGCGCCTGCGGAGTCGGGCTGCCGAAAGATTGAGTGGAGGGCTTCGTAAAATGCACGAAGCTGGGCATGGGACACTCAGGCTCCCGGAAAGAGAGGGAAGCGTGGAGCCGTCCCAGCAGACTCCGAGGGCAGAGCCGGAGAACGACGACCCTCCGTGTCCCGCGTCGCATCAGTCAACGGACGGGGAGAAGGCGAAGAGCGACGATGCTTCTTCGCCTTCTTCTTGTGCTTCGACTTACCCGATGACGAATGGTGGTGGTGGCTCCGCGACCGGTCCCACGACCTTCCCCTCGACCGGGACCTCAAACGGCGCGGAGCCGACTGCCGGGACTCCAAAAGCTTTCGGGACCGCTGCCGCAAAGACTTAGGATTCAGGGCCCGGCAGTCGGAGCGCGACTTCGGGTCGTGGTCACGCTCCAGGCACCAAAGGCACACAAGGTGCGGATCGGTGACCGACATCAGCTTGTGACAGGAGTCACAAGGCTTGAAACCGGGTCGACGACTTGACATCCCTCGCGCACCAGGAGTCTTAAGACATCAAAACAGATGTCGACAAAAGTCGAAAAAGTTTAGTCAAAAAATGACTAAGGGTACCGCTCTCTCCGGGTCTGCACTGGCTGGCGCGGAAAAAGAAAGAACCGACGTCAGCGCGCTGGGGCGGCGTCTAAGTAGATACCGCGACGTCATCCCGGCGATCAAGAAGCCGACAACGAACACGGAGTCGACCGACGCCACCTACCGACGCACAGGGGTACTGCTGAGAAAAAATTCTCCGGATCCAGTCTGAAACCTGGGGGTAATTCTAAGGTAAGGAATCTATAACTAATAGTCTCTTTCAGATATAATTATTAACTGATGACAAGCAGGCTAACTAAAAGAAACAAAAGTTTATTCTTTGTGTCGGTCTTCCGGAAGAGAATCAGGGTGCTGAATTGAATACTGCAATAAAAATAACGGACTTTGAAAACATGATACATATGTACAGCAAACACAATCAGCTTGAATTTATAAACTACCACTTTATTCAAACAGTATTTAAATATTTACACAAAGAGCAGTGAAGCGCAAAAGCCATGTAAAACACATTCACAATATAATTTCTTGTTCAGCCTTCAGTATGCGTGGGGGGGAAGCTGCGCAAATTTAGTGCACACGAACGATTATATCAAGTAATTCAACAAATTAGTCTGAGTCCAGCAGAAAGAATAACTTTAATCTCTGCTGGGTAGTATTTTCTATTTGTTCTGTAAGAAATCCAATGAAAACGATGGGCAAATTCATACCTGCTGTGCCTGGGTCCTACAAGCTTGGCATGCATTGGGCCAAGGAAGGTCTAGAGCCGTGGTACTCATAGTATGGCCCACGGGCCGCCAGCGGCCCGGCAGACCTTCATTGGCGGCCCACGGACCATGCCTTGCCGTTTCTATGTGTCCAGTGAGGCCGGCAGAAAACACAGAAGATGACCGCAGGGTAGTGAATAGGTATTCACTATGTATGCTCCTGCGGCCATCTTCTGTGTTTATTGCCGGCCTCTGTGATGTCACGGCACCGTCGGAAAGCTTCCCAAAAGGCCCTTTAAAAGTCAGCTGTAAGCGCTTTCACAGCTGACTTTTAAGGGGCCTTTTGGGAAGCTTCCTGTTTGGACAGAGACAGATACAGAGTTAGGCAGAGACAGATAGAGGCAGAGACAGAGATAAAGAACGAGACAGATAGAGAGAGACAGACAGACAAAGATAGAGAGAGACAGAGACAAACAGAGACATAGAGATAGAGACAGATCGAGATAGAGACAGATAGAGACAGAGACAGACAGACAGAGACAGACAGATAGAGACAGACAGATAGAGACAGAGAGAGACAGACCGATAGAGACAGAGAGAGACAGAGACAGACCGAGACAGACAGAGATAGATAGAGACAGACAGAGACAGAGATAGAGACAGAGACAGATAGAGACAGACAGACAGAGACGGAGACAGACAGAGATAGAGAGAGACAGAGACGGAGACAGAGACGGAGACAGAGACGGAGACAGAGACAGAGACAGATGGAGACGGAGACAGAGACAAAAACAGACACAGACAGATGGAGACAAAGACAGACAGAGACAGATGGAGACAAAGACAGACAGAGACAGATGGAGACAAAGACAGACAGAGACAGATGGAGACAAAGACAGACAGAGACAGATGGAGACAAAGACAGACAGAGACAAAGACAGACAGAGACAGATGGAGACAGAGACAGATGGAGACAAAGACAGACAGAGACAGATGGAGACAAAGACAGACAGACAGATGGAGACAAAGACAGACAGAGACAGATGGAGACAAAGACAGACAGAGACAAAGACAGACAGAGACAGATGGAGACAAAGACAGAGACAGATGGAGACAAAGACAGACAGAGACAGATGGAGACAAAGACAGACAGACAAATCTTTCGCTACTTGTGGCATAGTGCAGCCGGTCCCCGGTCCACCACGGTCACCTAGCGACCGATTGCTGTGGAGGGACGCGGCTCCTCCCCCTGCCTCCGTCATTTCCGCAGACGGCACGGCATTTAAACTGGTGGAGGCTTAGGCGGCGCAAAGACAGTAAGCCTTTCTGCTCGGCGGCTGTAGCGCTCGCTTATCTTTTAATACTTTCATTAGCGCTTGACTTTGTTTTAAATCATTTTACCTGTGTTCTTCAGGGAATTACTTTTGGGGGGAATTAGTCTGTGTGTGGGCAAATCTTTCGCTACTTGTGGCATAGTGCAGCCGGTCCCCGGTCCACCACAGTCACCTAGCGACCGATTGCTGTGGAGGGACGCGGCTCCTCCCCCTGCCTACGTCATTTCCGCAGACGGCACGCCATTAAAACATGATTGATGCCCGGACGTGCGCAGCGGGCGCGCCGATGGCACGCCAGCGTCCCGGAGGCGGCCGGAGCCGGGAACCCTGCTGGTTTGAATCCATCCTTGAATAAGGTACTCACGTATGACAGGGAAACCCTTCTGGGGCTGAGCTCCTTCTCTCAGTGCAAGAAAACCATCAATACAGAGCCTAGCTGTCTCTTAACAGGGTGCCAATATTGCGGTTGGGGTGTCGCTAATGACATCCTTAACATAATGCCTGTATTAAATATACAAGATCAGGATGAGCCGGTAGTTATACTCAAGAATCAACAGTACATTGAGGCCCTACTTTTAAATTGTCGTTCACTTAATAAACATGCCTTACACATCTATGATATATTAGCTGAGAGGAAACCTGATGTGTTATTTTTGACCGAAACATGGCTGACTGCCTCGTCTAACCCTACAATAGCCTTAGCCATCCCTCCGGGCTATTCTGTTATAAGGAAAGACCGGGTGGGAAGCAAGGGAGGCGGTATTGCCATAATCAGTAAAGTGGACATAGTCATTACGTGTATGCCGATGGAGGAAATTGAAGGGGCGGAATGCTTATGTTTTCAGGCCTCTTTATCCCCTCATCAGTGTCTCGCGGGAGTCCTTGTGTACAGACCCCTGGGCATACGGGAGCTTTTTGAAGTCGATTGGAGAGGTTATTGCTCCTATGGCCCTTAGATTTAAACACTTCATTGTGTTAGGGGACTTTAATATACACATGGATCGCCAGGACACCTCAGAGGCTCGCTCCTTGCTGGAATCCCTGGGGGCGCTCAGTACTGTGCCATATATATTTGTCTCCACGCATGACAAAGGTCATACTCTTGATCAGGTTTTTGCAAATTGTTTAATTCAGATAGAGCCCCCTCTACCCCTATTATGGTCAGATCATTATCTGATTAGTTTTAGGCTACCTAAAGTAATAAAGCATTCACGGACTCAAGTTAAGCAGCCATCTTCCATCTCCAGATCTTTTTATAAGATCACCCCAGCCGCCTTTAAACATGAATTAGATCTTCATTTACCCATGCTTACTGGTGACATAGGTTTGGATGCTGAAGCACTGGTAAAATGGATCGCACAAGGCACTTTGTCCCTTGCTCCTCCTATTCCGTGTCCCTCAAGAATAATTAGACCCTCAGCTCCCTGGTTCAATGACGCTCTACGTCAGTGCAGAAAAGATTGTAAACGTCAGGAAAGAGCTTGGAGGAAGGATTTTAAGGCGGAAAATAAAAAGTTCTACAAAGAGGCTTAAAGAGGTTACCACAAAAAGATACAGGAAGCTAAGAAGAGTTTCTTTGCTTTAAAGATTGAGTCTGCGGGAAATAAAAGCAGAGAGATCTTTGACATTGTCAAAAGTTTCTCTTCACCTAAGGCTGCAACCAGGCTCGTCTCCCCTTCTGACAATTGGATTGGGAACTTAGCTAATTATTTTTTCACTAAGATAGTAACTATACAATCCTCGTTTGATGGTCCAGACATGAAAGAGGTGTGGGCCACCCAACAGGCTGCCCCCCAGTGCCCAGAAGTCGGGCTCTCCTTATCCTTCTTCCCGCCTATGCCTCTTGAGACATCCCTGGCAATAATGAAGGGTCTGAAATCTGGATCGCCTGTAGATCCCTGCCCGGCAAAATTTTTGGCTTCTATGGCAGAGATTTTGAACCCTACTGTTAACCGTGTTTTGAACATGTCCCTCCTTAACGGATTAGTCCCAGCTGGATGGAAGAGTGCAAAAATAATCCCTCTACTAAAAAGCCCACGGCAGATCCCACGGTCTTTTCTAACTATAGACCCATTTCTCTTCTGTCTTTTTTGCAAAAACAGTTGAAAAATATGTCCACTCAGTGATCAGCAACTTTGCAGAGGCTAACAATCTGTTACATCCTAGCCAGTCTGGTTTTAGGCAGAATTTTAGCACTGAGACGGCACTATTGGAGGTATCTGAATCCATCAAGGAGACCGTGGACGCAGGTGGTAAGGCGGTCTTGGTCCTTTTGGACCTTTCCATGGCGTTTGACACCGTGCCCCATGACCACCTTCTGCAGAGATTGAGGGAGGTTGGTTTTGAGGGCACGGTGTTGAAATGGTTTGCTTCCTTTTTAGAGGGTAGAAACCAGGAGGTCTGGTCACCTCCCTTTTCGGCCAGTGTGCCGACTTTAAGGGTGGGTGTGCCACAGGGCTCGATTTTGAGCCCTGTACTTTTTAATTTGTACATGGCCCCCTTAGCTACAGTGGCTGCAGTGAATGAGGTCACAATAATATCGTACGCTGATGACACTCAACTGCTATTCACCTGCAGGAAGGGTGAGGAGTTCAACGGGGAGAAGATCAACAAGTGTCTAAAAGAAACTTTTGCCTGGTTTAAACATAACCATCTGAAATGTAATTCAGACAAATCAGAAATCATTTTTTTCGGCTCCCCTCCGTTGGACATCTGGAAACAATGGTGGCCCCAAGATATGTCTCCTCCCCAGGCCGCGGTCAGGATTGTAAAGAACTTGGGAGTTAAAATGGATGACGCCCTCTCTATGGTACCTCAGGTTCAGTCAGCAGTCGGAACCTGTTTTGGTCTCCTGAAGATGCTCCGGAGGTTTTTATTTCTACTACAGACCGAGCATAGAAAAATGGTCATCCAGGCCCTTATTATTTCAGGGTTGGACTATGCCAGTGTTCTGTATTTGGGCCTCCCGGAGTTCTTACTTAACAAACTGCAGGTAGTGCAGAATGCGGCAGCTAGGGCTGTTCTGAGTCTGGGGCCGAGAGAGCGGATTTCTCGCCACCTTAAGAATCTGCACTGGTTACCGGTGCGTAGTAGAATCCGCTTCAAAGCTTTGGTCCTAGCCTTTAAAGCCCTGCACGGTATAGGAGCAAAATATATCTCCAGAAGAGTATCTTTCTATATGCCTGGCAGATCTCTTAGATCTGCCCATCAACATCTCTTGGTCATTCCTAAATATCTTAGAGCCCGCAAAGGCGGTCGCTCCTTTCAAGTGCAAGTGGCTGGACTTTGGAATAAGTTGCCTCTTCCACTTAGGCAAGTTACTAACCTGCTCGCCTTCAGTAAACAATTGAAAACTTGGTTGTTTCAACAAGCAATGTAACTATTTTTCCGTTCTCTTCGGTTTCTTTCTTTCCTTTTTCTCTTGGCATTTTGGTTTTCTCTGTCTTTAGCGCCGGGACACTCTTTCGAGTAGCTGTGCGCTTTAGAAATCTGCCCTAACATAACATAACATAACATAACAGAGACAGATGGAGACAAAGACAGACAGAGACAGATGGAGACAAAGACAGACAGATGGAGACAAAAACAGACAGAGACAGATGGAGACAAAGACAGATAGATAGATAGATAGATAGATAGATAGATAGATAGATAGATAGATAGATAGATAGATAGATGTGTGTATGCCGTGTCTGGTGGCTCACAGTGGACTAATGCGTCCGCTGCAGGGGCCTGTGTTCAACCTCATGGTAAACCTGAAACCCGAGGTGTCGGGTAAAGAACCTAGCCGAAACAGGAAAGAGATTTTCACTCAGTTTGAGTTAGAAAATCAGCAGGAAAGAAAAATTTTCTTCTTGAGTCCCCTCACTCACCAGAGTGTCCCCTTGGTGACATGCTTCATCATAGAGGCCATCTCAGTTCTCTACGAACTGAGGCGTGCTGCGACTTGCGATATTTACGTAGGAGCACTTTTGTGAATTGTATGTGTAGTGCAAAAGTGTACTGGAGTGGACTGAGGTGGGTTAAAATACCTTGCTAGTAGGGCTAAATATGTTATTGTTGCTCCTAGTTTGGTATGTCTAAAAACGGGTAGGATACAAGAAAACTAGCTATAATAGGTTAGAAATCCTTAGTATACATCAACATGTTTCGAGCATTCCCCAAAGCTCTTCGTCAGGACTACACAGGGACCAGCCCTGTGTACGCCACTCCTAATCGGCCTGAATTTAGGCAATCTAGAAAGGAAAAAATGCTGGAAAAACGCTGCAACTAATAAGCATGCGTAAATACATACATATGATCAAGATTTTGACACGTAGTCTGGTTCCCCTCCAGACCAGATGCGGTCTGGAGGGGAACCAACTAGGTGACATACCGCGAGGAGCTCTCCCGCTAAATCTAGGATTACGAGAACCCTCATCCCCCTCAGTCCATGGGGCACAATTTTGCTACATTATAAATACTACGTGACAAAATCTTGATCATATGTATGTATTTACGCATGCTTATTAGTTGCAGCGTTTTTTCATCATTTTTTCCTCTCTAGATTGCCTAAGTTCAGGCCGATTAGGAGTGGCGTACACAGGGCTGGTCCCTGTGTAGTCCTGACGAAGAGCTTTGGGGAATGCTCGAAACATGTGGACGTATACTAAGGATTTCTAACCCATTATAGCTAGTTTTTCTTGTATCCTACTCCGTTTTTAGACATACCAAACTAGGAGCAACAATAAAATATTTCGCCCACTAGCAAGGTATTTTTAACCCACCTCAGTCCACTCCAGTACACTTTTGCACTACACATAGCATTCACAAAAGTGCTCCTACGTAAATATCGCAAGTCGCAGCACGCCTCAGTTCGTAGAGAACTGAGATGGCCCCTATGATGAAGCATGTCACCAAGGGGAAACCCTGGTGAGTGAGGGGACTCAAGAAAGAAAAATTTTCTTTCCTGCTGATTTTCTAACTCAAACTGAGTGAAAATCTTTCCTGTTTCGGCTAGGTTCTTTACCCGACACCTCGGGTTTCAGGTTTACTATTGCATAAGGAGGGTGGACCTAGCTTAAAAAACCTCTATCTCCCCCCTTTTTTCTGATTTTTTTTTTTTTCCAACCTCATGGTCTGTTTTTTTTTTTGCTCTAGCCCAGCCCCCCCACTGGTGCGGCCCTCGACCACAAACCACACTGTAGATTTGCCCCCCCCCGAGAGAAAGTTTGTGAGTACCCATGGTCTAGAGCCTATGTCACATCCTCTCTCCCACTCTAGCAGGGCGCGGTGCTCACCTGACAGAGGTCACCTGATCATCCAGTATGGTAGCTGTCTGTGTGCTCTCTTCGTGAGAGGCAGGGGCACATCACAACAGGCAGGCTGTTTGCTCTCCTCATTCAATTGAAGGCCAGGCAAGAACGGACCAACACAGCTCTGCCTCACAATCTCAGAGGCCGCGCACTTGCTTGTACTGGCAACAATTAATCTGATTTGTAATGGGGTGGCTGCTGGTGTAGTTATCCAATTAAAATAAAGACCAGTTCACTTAAAAAGGACTAGCAACCCACCCCGTACATTTGAAGTAGATGACACGTAAAGATTAACTATTTTTTTTTTACACAAAACGTAAAATACGACACGTTTGTAATCTGCTGTAATTAACATGTATTACTATTTACACAGATTACATTCATACTTCTTTAAAGGGATAAGATGTGATTCGAACCTGTTACCTAGAGATCAACACCATTAAACTGAAGGACGCTCCGTACGCTGAGCAGTATTGTCAGCTATTAACATGAGGCGCCATATTTTTACTCTTGCTGCCTATCGCAACACAATATGTTCGACTACAGTGTGCACTGGAAGCTTCTTTTCTTACCCAGGTGCTCTTACTGTGACCAGAATGTTAAATCCAACAAGTCTGCGAATTGAACCCGAGTGCTCTTTGCGACGTACAGCCGAGCAGTAGATGCTAAGCAGCGCCCAGAGGAGCCGAGCTGCACAGGAGCAAGACGTTCGCCCACGCGCAGAGCAGGCAAACGGCCACGGGTAACTTGAAACAACTGGAGGCGCCACACTGGGGCTCTCACGACACTGCATGCTTCTTGCAAACCACGAACACAGTAGAATTTTACAGTACTGCTGCTCCCACCACTACTCTCTCTCAAGGTTTACACTGCACAAAGACAACAATATTAAGATTGTGTGTGCACTGCAAACAGCGTATGAAACTACGTACACGAACCAGATACACTAATGTTTTTTTGCGTAACGTCAGTGACGAAGTAAGCACAAAGTTGGAGCTGCTGCTGGGGTGAGCACATCTGCGCGGCCTTCATATATAAAGCCAGGGCCAACTTCAGGGAAATTGCTCAGTCTCTACTCGTGATGATATTATATGAACTTATACAAAAGGACTTGAGGTCACAGTGCTCTAAATATGATATCCTTTACAAATATAGCCCGGCATCGAACAACAAAGTTGACTTGACATGACTTGAGAACACATATTTGTTAAAATATTTTATGTTTCTAAATGTGCACAAAATATACATACAACTGGCCTCTTCAGTCCAAAATGATCAATAAGTGACATACACATCTGTAAATCCCGTTAATGAGAAATAACAAAAACATTTTTTCGATCCGTTCCTTCTTGAGAGAATTAGCGCTTGGATGTCAAGGTCAGCGTAGAAGACACTCTAAAGATTTGTGGCAGCATATTGCTGAGTTGGTAAAACATTTCTTCCGAGATACTCTGAGGGGAAAAAAAGGAAAACTGACTTAAAATTAAGAATCTCATTGCTATACAATTGCATTGTATATATAAAGCATTATATCACTAAAGCAAGCACTTTTTAAATCCATTTGAGAACGGGCCTGACCTTAGGACGGCAGCCCTAGCAGGTTACAACAGACTTCTTTACTCCTTCACTTCATCTTTCTCTCTTGATCTCTTCAACTTGCTACCTGTGCTTTATTTCAACCATATTCCTCCATTTCCCCTCTTTCTGTCTCCTCTAGTCAACTCAGAATTTTTCAATCGTCCTGTCCTCAAGCCTCCTCCTTCCTTTCTTTTTGCCCTCCTTAATTATTGCTTCCTGTACACTTTGAATGCCTCCTGCTTGAATGTTTGCAGGCCATACTGAATGGAGCAAGGCATTCTTTTACCCTTTTATATTGGTTGCATATCATTCGGTAAGTGTTCAGTCTGTAGGGATCAGCATGAAAGCACTAGTGAAAAAACAACTGTTAACGTCATAATTGAATCCAGCTGCATAACATATCACACAATACATTCTTCACAACTCCAGAAATGAATATCCACCATTCATGATTAATGTCCCACATTTTAAATTAAAGAGTACTACCACAACACATGACAAGCATCAAATCTCAAATCCTTAGGGATGATAGTTAGCATGGATGTCTATGGAGAGAATGCCCCAATAATGTCATTGAAAAGGTTCGTCGTAATGATGACACTGGATCGTGATGCTTCACATACAGTTAAGTTTATTCCCAAGTAGGTAAGTACAACCGGCAGGGCAGCCTGGGACACTTCAACTACCAATATTCAAAACAATAAATTACACATTATACACCCACATAATCATCTCTTGCTCCCCATTCCAAACCTCCCATCAACATTCCAACCAGCTAATCCCAACACATCTTCCCTTTATACATAATATACAAAAACACAAAACTACTAAACAGTTATAACCTGAGGAAAGAAAGGGGAGCCTAAATAAATGAATAATTAAAAACAAATACAGATTCAGTAAAAAATTCCTGACACAGTGAAGTAACCATACTGATGTTTTTCTCTCAGTAGAGATTCAGGTGTATGGTTTTTCATTCTCTACAACAGTTCCTGTACACAGCCACGGAAAACAGTACCAGGCTTCAGATTTATTTTTTGAACTCTTACAACCTGGGTACCACAGTTTTCCCTGTTCACTTTACTCTGACACTTCTGTACAGACAATCTTTCTTTATTCTACCACTTCCCATCCTCAAGCATAACCATACACCTCCTCACACACACCACTTTTTTAGGGTCAGAAAATTTCGAATGCGGGCAATTTAAACCCCATGCGTGGCAAAGAGGAAGAAAGACTTAGATTGGTGCTGCACCACTGAAAAAGTGGTGTTCCAGGGCAGAGTTGCCCAAAGAAGTGGGACAAAATCTGGGGCAAATGTACACAATATAGAGGAATATGAGACAGCAAATAGGAGTAGGACGGGGGGAGGTTAAGGGGGGAATACATGCCGAAGCACATCGAACTGCACCCATGAATGGTTTACTGTTTTACTGTTTAAATTTGATAATGGAACATAACAAAACCATTGATGTTAAGTTGGATACCCGTCAGAACTGTATGGTATATATCTGTTACTTCATGTACTGCCAGGTCCTTTGTTGGTTATGTAATAAAAAGAATTCTAAAAAAAAAAAAGAACATTTTGAATGCCCTTTGGGAACAATTCAAGGCAACTTGACTCTGATCCAATCACCAACCTTGACCGCCAACCGCTCCTCTGGATTCTCAGCCACATATTTTCTTTGCGCAACCTCATGCCTCTCCATAACTTGTGCCCGTTTCTCATCTGACACCTCCAAGCTATGTATCCATGAACGCACCAATTTGGTTGCAGCCAACCTTCCCTTGAGCAAAGCAAAGAGTGACATTCCAGTAACTGCATTAGGGGTGGTGCGTATTGCCCGCAACAAATCAGCCAGCTCCCGAATCCAAACCAAACCATTCGCTAAAGACAATTGCACATTTTCCTTAATCACTCTGTTGCACCTTTCCACAAGTCCATTACTCCTGGGGTGACACAATGAAGTAGTCATGCTTTACCTGACCCAGGACAAAATAAATAGATATTTCATGCAAACCGATGCCCACTGTCCTAGATGTTGTTTGGTAGATGCAGACCTCCTTCACATGTTATGGGGTTGCCCTTCTCTTATCGCTTACTGGCAATATGTTACCACCCAATTGGCCAAGTGCACCGGGCGTATGGTGGCCACATGTGGGAAACATGTATCCTGGGCTTATTTCACAGTTCAAAGGGACACAGGGTCACCTCCTGGTTTATCGACCTGGGGTTGTTGACGGCCAAGCGTTTAATCACTAAAAGGTGGAAGCTAACAGAAACCCCTCCTACGATAGCATGAACTCGCTTACTACTGACTTGGGCACAGGCTGAAGGCGCCGCACTGCGTAGGGAGGACACATTGGGATTACGCGAAATCCCGATTGCTACAAATTGAGATGCTATATTGCAAGACTTCCAAAACGACCTGTGCTCTGACGGGGAGCACTCTGCTACTGCGGACGAGGTAGAGACGCCAGTCACGGCAACATAGAATCACATTTAATGGGCATGCACAGAAGGCAAGGCATCGGGCTGCCCCTTGTGAGCGCTCTAGGTGCATGAGATTCCTAGAGAGACAACATGCAAGACAGCAGATAGTAATCACATGTAGAGGGGGAGCTAAGGGTGGGCAGGAGTGACCTGAGTTGGGCAGAGCTTTACTTTTCTTCTTAGGCCTAGTTTAAACTTCACCTCCCCATCACCATGCTCCATCATCGATTATTTGCCATTGCCTGTAGCTCATATACCCAGATCTCCTTTCCAACAGCAGCCCGCAATTCATATTAGGAATAGACAACACAGCAGATCCTACTATGGACACTGATGCCCTGCGATCCAACATCAAGTGGGAAAGGCGATATACACTAGTCCACTAAACAGTAAGCTGCTTCACCGCAGACCTCACCTTGTTCTTCAAGTGGCTCTATGAAAGGCGATCCGCATATTTTGATGTAATATCTGAAATTTTTTATTGCAGTACAGCTGACCTAAACACTGTACCTGTATTATGTCTCAGCTAAAAAACCAATAAAAAGATTTAAACAAAAAAAATGAAGTAGTCTCATGCTTTACACCCCAATGACTCATGAACTTCCTACAGTCATCTGACGTAAACTGTACTCCATTGTCAGTCCCCATCTCAACCGGTGCACCTTCCCTCAAGAACAACGCATGCAAAAACTTTACCACCTCCGTTGTATTAACCGTCCTCACAAACTCCACTTCAGGCCATCGTGAGTGATAATCCATTAGCACAATGCCGTACCTACAACTCTCCTTAAGCATGTTCATGGGACCAATGATGTCCATGCCTAGTTTAATCCACGGTTTGTCCAGAACTGGAATTGCCTCCACAGGACCTGGTACAGTCACTTGAGAATTATCACTAATTGCGCAGGCCACACAGTCTCGCATCCAATGCTCCACCTCTCTATCCATGCCTGGCCACCGAAATGTGTCCCTAATTCTTCTCTTCATCGCTCTCATTCCAACATGCCCCTCATGTGCCAATTTTAATACCTTAGAGCGCACTCCTTGGGGTGCCATCAACAAGTCTGCGCATCTTAGAATTCCATTAGAGACACTCAATTCTTCAAACACTTCTTTAAAAACCTTCACCGAGTCATCTACATTCCCCTTGGGCCAATCCTTGTTCAAACATGATATGAGTTTCTTGCAATACCTTGTACTGCCTTACCGCATGTCTCCACTCCTCCTCATCCATGCAGCCCTCTTCATCTGCTGAAGTACACGCAACCACATAAAAATTGTCATCCTTGGCCTCTTCACAAATTTCATATGCAACCAAAGGTAATCGTGACAAACCATCCGCAAAGACATTTTTAACTCCTGGAATGTATTCTAATTTAAATTGGAACTCTTGCAATCGGTAATGCCGTTTGAGAATTCTGGGAGTTGCTTTGCAAGCTCCCTTGGTATGAACAGATTGAGCAAAGGATTGTGGTCCATCCCTAGGGTAAACTCCAGACCCCATAAATATTTTCTAAAATGGTCCACACCCTACCAAGATGCGAACGCTTCCCTCTCAATAACTGAATACGTGCTCTCAGCCCCACGAAGGGCACACATGAGGCAAACACCACCACCTCATCCTTACCATCACATGATTGCATTAACACTGCTCCCAATCCGTACTAACATCCGCAACTATAATACATGGATCACAAGTATCAAACGGTTTAAGAGGAATCGAGTCAGCAACCTCCTCCTTAATCAGATTGAACTCTTGGCGGACATCCTCACCCCACACAAACTTTTCACTTTTCTTCAACAAAAGTCTTATCGTTTTCATCCTTTCAGCACATATAGGGACAAAACATGCATAAAACTCAAGCATGCGAAAAAAGAGAACGTTATTGATCTTTACTCTGCGGTGGAGGGAATTCTTTAATGGCCTTCACTAGACTCCTTTGGCTCCACCCCTTTAGCAGACAACTTATGTCCCAAATATTCCACACTGGTCACAGCAAATCGGCATTTGGTTGGTTTCAAAGTCACCCATCTTTCCTTCAGAATGGCCAACACCAAGGCTAAGTCATGTGACGCTTCATCTGGCCCAAAAATCAGTATATCGTCCTGAAAACACCTGACATTGGCAATGCCTTAAAAAATGGCTTCAACTACTTGCTGGAACACAGATGAAGCTGATGCAAAGCCAAACGGCATACGCTTAAACCTGTAAGCCCCACCAAACGTGGCAAAAGAGGTTAAACGAAGAGAATCCTGATGTAAATGAGATTTGATGGTAGACGGAGGACATATCCAAAGCTGTGAAAATCTTCACCCCCTTCAGAGTGGTCAACATGTCAGTAATGTTTGGTAGAGGATGTCTATCAACCCATAGCCTCTCATTTAAATCTCTCAGGTCAATACACATCCTCAAAGTCCCTTTTTCATTTCTGGCTTAAACAACTGGAGACAGCCACCCCGAACATGGTTCAATTATACCTTGGTCACACAAGTTTGTAAGTTCTTTGCTCAACTCCTCCCTCATGACAATCGGAAGAAGTCTGGCTTTGTGCACTACCAGTTCAGCACCCGCTTTCAAGTGAATCTGATGCGTGAACCCTTTAATCTTACCCAACACATCACCAAACACTTCCAGGAAGGCATCCGTCCAAGCACTCCTTCCTGCAGTCATCATACTCATATTGTTCTTTTAACATAACTTGTTCTGGACCATTGGGATCCAACACAATTCCAAGATTTCTTTGGTCTAACCAGCCCAACAGACACGACCCTTCCATAACCACATACACAGCGGCTTCCGCCACACTTCCTTTGAAGTTTAATGCAGCATCAAACTCACCCACCACATCAATGGGTTTACCCCCCTAAGTCACAGGTTTCACCTTTGATTTTCTTAGATGCACATTCCGAAAATTTTTCCATACCTCCAGATCAAACAAAGAGCTGGAATCAGCCATCATTTGGATACCACACCCATTGATGTCCACTACGCACTGAGGTTTCATGATGCCAGTTTCACACATAAGAGACACCTCACCCATTTCACTCATCATCTAGCCCTCAGTCTGCCGTTTTCCATCGACCATAAATACTACGCTATACTCATCAGAATCGCTTTGACCTGTTAGGTCTTGACTGCAACCTACTATGTTTACAGTCTTAGTAGGCTTAGACTCTAGGCCAATGTGCTTTGCAAACCTTCATGAAATGTCCTTTTTTTTAAATTTTGACAATTTGGAAAATTCCCTAAAAGGTATTTGCTACCACATCTATAGCACTCTAATGATTTTTTCTCATCATCACTTCTTGTCCACTTCCTCCTAGATTTATCGTCAAACTGCAGGGCAGGCACCTGCGTAGATATAGACCTTTGTTCCATAAACTTCACTGTTGACTCAATTTCAATAGCTATCTCAATAGCTTTTTCCAGTGCCAAATTTTCCACAGTAAATAATTTCTCCTGTACTTTTTTACTGTTGGATTTTTCCACAATTTGATCCCGAATAACTTCATACTCAAACATTTTAAAGTCACATGTGAACGCCAATACCCTCAAGTCACTCACAAAGTTCTCTACTGATTCACTTGGAAGTTGATGTCTCCTGTAAAATTTGTGGTGTTCCATTATGACATTTCCTTTTTTCTTAAATCTTAAATCCAACACTTTTATGGCTGATGCATATTCCTCCACTATGTCACCAGGTGATGGTGATAGATGGTTTAATTAAAAACACAAAGGGGAGAGTAGAGGTAAGAAGTCTAGGGACCTGTCCTCCACGGTTCAATACAAATAATCAAAAGAGGTACCCTTTATAGGAGGAAGGGATAGAGATAATATTGCCTTGCAGAGAAACAACTGAAAAGAAAATCTTTTCTTTTTCATAAAACCCTCACCCACCCGGGTTTCCCCTTGGTGGCATGCTTCATCATAGGGTCCATCCCTGCCCTCTACGGACAGGGGCGTGCTACGACCTACGAATACGCGGGAGCACTAACTTGTAAAAAACAGGGGTGTCCTTATACACCTAACCACTTATGGTGAATCAGAAGGGAGTGGGTTCCCTAAGGGAAACATTAGGTAATTATGCCTAGAGTCTTTCCACGCGTCCCCAGATCTTAGCATACCTTTTTGGGGGTAAGAAATAAAATCATTTTTTTGGACTCACTAAACTGGTATTTTTAACTTCACTTTCTACTTTTGCATAAAAACCCACTCCCTTCTGATTCACCATAAGCGGTTAGGTGTATAAGGACACCCCTGTTTTTTTACAAGTTAGTGCTCCCACGTATTCGTAGCACACCCCTGTCCGTAGAGGGCAGGGATGGACCCTATGATGAAGCATGCCACCAAGGGGAAACCCGGGTGGGTGAGGGTTTTATGAAAAAGAAAAGATTTTCTTTTCAGTTGTTTCTCTGCAAGGCAATACTATCTCTATCCCTTCCTCCTATAGAG
Organism: Calotriton arnoldi; assembly: GCA_963921515.1. Taxonomy (NCBI): domain Eukaryota; kingdom Metazoa; phylum Chordata; class Amphibia; order Caudata; family Salamandridae; genus Calotriton; species Calotriton arnoldi. Next base: position 47,035 of record CAWUFW010003641.1, read on the forward strand.
GGTACCGCTTGATTATTTGATAGATGTTTTAAGACATTTCTCCCTTCAGTCCCCAAAGAATGAAGCAAAATGTCAAATTGATACTTTTGTGTAAATACCTCTCCCTCTATGGCTTCCAAATAGGCTTCAAACCCCTCCTTCCATTGCTCCCACTCAATGGGAGGAGAACCAGGAGATGCTAATAATGCAGGTGGGGGAATCACATTTTGTTGCATCGTGAATGTCTCACTCTAATGCCCAATGATACTTTCCTGCAATTCCAACAGTTACAAACAAAACCAAATTTTGCCTTCACAATAGTGTCACTTCAATTGTAGGGTTGAAGGTATGCGGATCACTGTGGTTCACTCTTTCCAAGATTTTCTCAGTGTGATGTCCTTCATGTAGAACCTGTACTTAATCATGCAAATACAGTCTAACTGAACTGCGCAAATGCCAGATGAAAAGCTAAAAAAATACTGAAAAATGAGGCAGCACGACTTAAGTCAGGAAACACTAGAGCTATCTTGTTTCTCCTATATTGGGGATCCTTCATCTGTGGCAGGAAACACTTACTGAGCAGTCCAAGGCGGGTATTCAAACGCTGTGTCCAGGCTGGAACAAGCCGATCCACACATCGCTTACCTGGCTCATGCTGTGCAACTGAAACACTGAGCCAATACCGATAGCCAAGGCAAATTGCATGCGCAAGATGGCGGCATGCCGCGTACTGACGTTTCGATGACGCAACCCCACAGCACGTCAGAGGGCGTCTTGTGGAACACACGCCCTTGCGTTTCACGGCGACGGGCCCAATCTACTGTTTTGCAAGCGGCAAAAAAAATATTCCTTTGGTACTTGCGTGTAGAAACATCCCGTCGGCCTGGAGGACAACTCTGATACGAAAGAGCTCCTGGTTCCGCAGCATCTGACTTACGGGACTCCTTGCACAGCTCACAGGTGCCGCAACTCGAGTGAAATTCCACCCTGCCGGTAGAGAAGACCCGCGTTTTGTCTCTCCACATGTCACCAGTGAAAAGGTTCATCCTAATGATGACACTGGATCATGAAGCTTCACATACAGGTACGTTTATTTCCAAGTAGGTAAGTACAACCGGCAGGTCAGCCTGGGACACATCAACTACCAATATTCAAAACAATACATTCCACATCCACATAATCATTCTGTGCTCCCTATTCCAAACATCCCATCAACATTCCAACAAGCTAATCCCAACAGTTATCTATTGGAAAAACGGCCAGATAGGATCCCTAGATGAACAAAATACCCTGGACCACCACCAACCCAAAGAAATAGAGCATATCTCTTCTTTCCTTTTGTGGGAAATATTAATGGCGGCTGTATGAAAGTACTGCTTAAAAGGTCTGTTATTCCGAATATGCTTGGGGCACCTTTGGCTTTTGTTTAGCCAGCAAATCCAATTGGTCTAGCTTCAAAGTAACAATCTTATCACGCAAAATACTTGAGTACTAAAACTTTAGGTCCTCCTTGTCCTATATCAATTAGGAAACCATTCCATTGGGTCATTAAAAGATATATCTTTATATGACTCAAGTACTTTGCATGATTAGGTTTTTGACATTTGGAGGACATACTTGATTGTATACCTCTTGACTCTCCTGTAAGGATTGATTCAAGGTAACAATGCCTGCAAATACAAACATGCAGAAATTAGGTTTGTATGTGATGAAACATTAAAGCCAGACCTATTGGATTTGCCAACTGCTGTTTAATACTAAATGAGCGGCTGCTGAAATGGAGACCATGCACTGAAATGTGAGTGGTGAATCCTTTACCCTAATAGGAAAACATAAGCAGGAAGCAGTCCAAGAGATGGTGGACATTTCAAGCACCACCAACAGGAGATCTAAAGGGTAGCTCATACTCCCATGTATGGAAGACAGAGACTTCTTTTTGTTTATGTCTGGCCTAAAGACAGTTGCATCAGTATGCAAACCTCATGTGTTCCAAAACATATTATACAAAAATAAATACATACAAAGGGACTCTCAATCAACACACTTTCACCCTTGGTCTATTCAAATGCCACTCCAATTATGCTCCCTCCCACCAATGCACAAGTATAAATCAATGTACAAGCCTACTACAGCCATTGGATGCTTTTACTTTGAGTGACTACATTTTGCCCTTACAAATGTATACATGCACCTAAAAAAATGTTTTTCCTAATTTTTACTTTATAGACACTTGTACTTCCTAGTGACTGTTAGGCCCTATGTATAATAGGGTGTCAGCAACAATTTCCATATCACTCAAGAAATGTATTGTAAGTTGCAGAGTTGTCTCATTACTAGAAACCAGCTTTGGTATTTTTATTTATTACACCATGGTATTATAATACGGTGCATATTAGCTTCTTGTCTGTTGCATGATGAATACACCATAGTTTAGTAGTGTCTGCAGTGCTCACATCTGGTGAGATGGCATTCGGTTTCTTTTTCTAGGACACTATACCTAGAAAGAATAACTGTAATCTTTCCACTTTGTTGTTGCATCATGCTTCTCTCCATTTTTACAGGTATCCGGCCAAGTGAACCCAAGGAGTCTATGAGTCTGTGATTTGCATGAATGAATGTTTTCACTTCATATACTACAACACAACCAGGATATAGCAGAAAGTGCAAGTAAATACCCTAACTGCAGGATAGTGTCCCCACGTTTATAGATATTATAGGGATCTACTACAATGAGGTCCTGAGGAAAGCCACCAGACCCATTCTGGGCCAAAGTGGCTGAAACATGTATACCACCTTCGTTTGTGATGTAGGGGCCTCTTAATTTATCCCCTTTAACTTCCCTCTTGTTGCTTATCTTACCCTAGTACCCAGAAACGTAAAACATGTTACCTGGATACTTGAGGTAATTTTATACACCTATTACAGATCCCATCAGAAATTCCCCTTAAAAGAGCCCCCCGTCCCTTCTGGGCCCACTTTTGTTCCCCCTTAATTTAGCATTATAGATGTTTTAGGCTGCTTCTGCTTGCACAGCCCCACATAACACTTCTGTTTTTGTGACATTATTTTAGAATTACACTGTACATGTTGTTTTGTTATCAGTGACTCTTCTTGGGATTTCGGCCGCACATTTCGTACAAGGACATAGAATACATAACACCATGTTGTACTGTTTTCTGCTCGGTCAGCAATGGCTCCTAACATATTAGACATAACACGGTAGCCCAGCTGCAGCTTTGCAACACAACAGTTTCATTATATAAACTGTTCAAGCCCTTTGTGGGCAGAGAGGAGAATTCCGGCAGAGAGACTTGTCCTGAAACGAACACACGTCAGTTATGGTGTCCGTTGCTAATTCCAGAGATCACTAATATATCCCTTTGCTTACAGAGTAAGAATAGGCCTAGACAGATAGATAATTTGCCATGGTTGGGTTGTTCATTGTATATAGTCTGCTAGTACTGTTGATTACTTTGCTTAGTTGTATTTGTCCACTCATCGCAGCACACCTGCTGCATAGTAACTACGACAGTTTCACTAAATGTATTGTAAACCTACATCGTGTCTTTCCTTTGTATACTAAGGGCATGTATGAGTGAGATACAAAAGGTGATTATCTGTTTCTATGGTTCCCTCGGGGACTAGAGGTTCTTGTCCTAGGTTTGCCAAAATCACCTGCTATTCTGGGAAGATTAGAAGTTCAGGTGAGGCACTGTGAGCTAGCCCGGATTTGGGTTGCCAGGTACTGAGGTGGTAGAGAGAGACAGTCCCTAAATTTTGACGTCCTGACATCCCAAGGCACAGAATTCCTGCAACACCTCCCGAAGGGCGTTGAGCCCGCCAAAACACAGTAGGTGCTCTGGATGTGTGACATAGGCATACATGTTGCAGCTTTGGCCCAGGCAAAGTGGAGGGTAGTCCCACAGGTCAGGAAGCTGCTTTTCAACTGCACGCTACAATAGATGAACTATCCTTGGCTCATACACTTAGTGGTTCAATTGTTCAATAAGATCTTCTTGAATCTTTTGCACTCTGTGCCCACCAAGTCAGTGTCACACTTCAGTTAAACCCATGTTCGTTTTATAAACCTTTGTATTCTGTGGTCTAATACCAGCACTCTCTTAGCCAGTGTGAATCTTTGCAATACCTAGATTCATACCAAATTATCCTCTGGCAGCAAGGAGACATTTTGAGAAACCTGGATGAATGTCCCTTGGTCTCCCCCAGCTATTTAACCACAACAAAGCTGAAAAAGTTAATGGCTGGTTAATCCGAGTCAACAAAACAGGAAGTGGTGAAGAGAGAGACACTGTAGAGCGCCACAGTATCTTTGTTTGCAATATATACATTGTGCTTCTCCTATGAATTCACCTCTAGGAAATGACAAAGACAACTTGCAAGATAGTGTAAACTGGCATCCTGTCAAGGTCCAATGCCTGTGAGACACGAACGAACGAGTTACTTACATTCGGTAACGTTGTATCTGGTAGAGACACAGTCTAGCCGCAGATTCCTTAACTTAGAATATCCCCAGGCGTCAGACTGGATCCCAAAAAAACTTTTCCCCCAGCAGTACCTCTGCGCGTCGGGGGGCGGTGTCGCCTGGCTCCGTCCTGACGTCATCCACGGAAGTGACGTCAATGGAGTCATATAAGTCCCCCCCGGCGCGCTGACGTCAGTTTTCTACTGTGAAACTTTTCCGCGCCATAACGCGGAGTCACTACAAAAACTGTGAGAGTATGGGAACAATGTGCCAAAAAAGATCAAAAATCTGTGAAACAACAATGACAAGAAATCATAGAATGATGAGAACCAACACCATGTTAAAAGAGTACGTAATACTGTAAGGGACTGAAGGGAGCGAACAGAGCACCCACCCCTAAAAACAGTCTCGCCCAAAGAGGCAACGTCATTGGAAATGAATGGCATGACAAACAAAGGACAGTTTGCAACCATAGGATGGAACTGTATAGGACAACAATACTGGAACATGACTTAAGGTAAGTGACCACAAGTGTGCAACAACAGAGAATGTGTACCACACCCCCCATAATGACCTATAGACTGTAGTACAGTCAAATAGATCACCAACCCAATCAACTGCATCACAGACAAAGAGACCCCAAAGCAATGGGGAACAATTAGACGAGGGCGGAGGGAGGGTAGAAGAACATGAGAATCCCACACCGGAAGAACCAGGGTGGAGGAGCATGGAAGGGCATATAACCCAGCCACCCAAGAACGAGAATGGCTGGAGAGCCAACGTACTAAAACAGAATGATACATCCTGACCCGGAGGGAGGTGAACTGGGGCACCCCGCAGGAAGACCAAGGCCACCTGTAAGGAGGCAGGTGGGTAGAACACAACCTGGAAAGGTCCTCGCAGAAGGGGAGGATGGGCGGGCGTTAAGGAATCTGCGGCTAGACTGTGTCTCTACCAGATACAACGTTACCGAAGGTAAGTAACTCGTTCATCTGATAGAGACATCTAGCCGCAGATTCCTTAACTTAGAATAGATACCAAAGCTATACCCCATTGGAGGAGGGACTGCGACTAAAACCCACCAAGTTCCCAAGGGAATTAATCCGTCAATAAAATTGACTAAAACAAGGTGGGGACAGCAATGCCAGCGTGGCTGACACCAGACCCATGAAGCTCAAGGTGGAAGCATGAGCAAAGGAAGCAAAGGTACCACAATCCGTCAGAGTACGGTACGAGCCCACGTTCGTCCAGACAGGGACGAAACGAAATCACAGAACCTGAACGGTCAATGCATAACGGCAGAATGCCATAAACTTCTGCAAAAAGAAGTCCACTGGGTACAGGATCCACAAGAGATAAAGGGCCATATGTAGGTAATCTGGAAATACCGATTCCTAATTACCGAATTTTACCGAATCGGTATTTATGAATCGGTATTCCCGATGTACGTAAAAATTCGGTAAATAATACCGAATCGGTAAATATTTACCGAATCCACAATACCGATCGGTTTTTCCGAATCGGTAAATACCGAATCGGTAAATAACGAATCGGTAAATACAGATTCGGTAATTCAAAAAAACAGCAATTGAGGAATCAGCCAATCCTGTGCAACCACCACCCCTCCCAACCAGGAAGTGGCCACACCCAGGCAGGTGCACACAATCAGAACCTTCTGGAGAGGCTGGGAGTGCAGAGGAGAGCAACAGAGCCACTGCCTGAACCTCGCCTGCAAATCTTGCACAATGGACACCCAGGACACAGAAAGAGAAGGAGGGGAAAGGAAGAGGAAACTGAAATTCAGTCAGAGGGAACTGCAGGTCCTTGTGGAGGAGGTAGTGAAGCAAAACGCAAAGCTGTTTGGAAAGCAGTCCCTGCAAGTTGCAGAGTCAGTGAAAAGGAGAATCTGGCTTGAAATCCAGTCACAGGTGAATGCCATTGGAGTGACCCCCGGGACATTGATGTGCTCAAGAAGCGGTGGTATGACATCAGGAGCATCACCAAGAAGAAGATGGCAGATCTCAAGAAACAAGCCAGGCTGACAGGAGGAGGAAGGAACAGGGCACCTGCCCTGACTGAACTTGAGCGGCTCGTGGAGTCCACGATAGAGCCAGAAAGTGTCTGTGGGATCGGGGATGCAGACAGCTCTGCCAGGGCTGCTTCTAAACAAGTAAGAAGCATGCACAGCATTGTGCCCCCCCTTCCCCTATCCCAAATCCCCAATTGGGCTCTGTGAATCCCACTCCAGAACCGATTTTTGTGCAAACCAGCAATGCATTATGGGAGATGTAGTCAGTGAAACCCCTATCATGACAGGAATCGCACTGAACAACAAGGCATGTGACACACATCAGCGATAAGCAGGCAGAAGACAATGAGATAGTGTGGCATAAATGTATATTCATTCTTGCTATGCAGGGTTGCAGGTACACTGAGCTAATGTACAATTTCTGTCCACAGGCGAGACATCGCGCAGGACTGCTCAGGACAAGGGAGAGAGGGCACCCCGGAAGGACATCACTGAGAAGGCCAGTACGAGTGCAGGGCACACAACACCACCACAGTCAGCCTCCCCACCACAGCTAGCCTCGCCACTACTGCTAGCCTCACCACCACAGCTAGCCTCGCCACTACTGCTAGCCTCACCAGCATCAACACCACCTGCAGTGCTGAGACCTAGGAGGCGTGCTGTTGCCAGACTGATGGAGTTTGAGTCCTCCTCAGAAGACTCGAGGGGGGGGAAACATCCACTGTGCCAGTGGATGGTAGCAATGCTGGTTTGCTGTCCATCACTGAGGGAGCACACACAGGTGCCAGACGCCGCCGCAGGGCTCGTGTGAGCAGTCCACCTCCACAGGGTGAGAGCCATGGTGTCTTCGGAGGGCTGGAGGCAAGCATGGTGAAGGTGCAGCGCCTACAAGGAAAGGCAATACAGTCAGTCCAGCGACAAATGAGGCGCCTCAATGACAACATGACCAACATTGACAAGGGCATAGGCACAATGACTGAGGGCATGAAGGAGATGGCTGCGGGCATGCGGGACATGTCCCAGTCTGTGATGCTGCTGTGCAGCAAAATGGATGAGGACAGAGTTACACGGCGCAGGGAGAGGCAGAAAATGGAGCAACATACAAGGGCAGTGAACCGCCTAGCAACTGCCACTTCTCTGCTCTGCAGGCGCTCCGTGGCCATGCAGGAGGGCCTGGCGCACTGCAGCACTGATGTCACTAGGGGGCTGGTAAAGGTGACCACTGCTCTTGAGGTGCTGCTGACAAGTCAGTCTGCCACTACTGGTGCTGTGGAAGTTGGGGACAGCGAGGACACGACCAGTCGGAGCAGCATTACCCCCCCTGTAACAGACACCCGGAGGAGCAGCAGACGGCATGGGGCTGCCACTGGTTCCACAGCCAGTGAGGACAGTCACTTAATGGCATCCAGTACTGTTGTGCGTGGCCGCAGACGCTGATGCAGCCCACACTAACAGGACAGAATTGGGTGAAGTAACCCATGACTCCCTACTATGGATGTCAGAAATTGGAATACCAAGTTTGGCCGTTTGTGTTGTGGCGTAGTGCCCAGAAATTAAAACTACGTCATTACATACAACAACTGGCTGTGTCTCCTTACTTACTTAAAAATAGTTGCATGTGATCTCTGCCCGTCTCTGTCTCCCATCTGTTGCTGGTGGCACTCCTGCTGCGTTGGGCTCTGGTTGTGCTAATTCATCATCATTGTCTTCAAAATCAGTTAATTCCACTTCTGTACCTTTCTTTGTGGCAAGGTTGTGCAGCATTGCACAAGTTGCAATGATTTTGCAGCAGATGATGGGTGTGTACTGACGTGCGCCTCCGCTTTTGTGGAGGCAGCGGAACCTGCTTTTCAATAGTCCAAACGTGCGCTCCACAACGTTGCGTGTTGATTTGTGTGCCACATTGTATCGTCTCTCACTCAGGGTTGATGGGTTTAGGTAGGGAGTGAGGATAAATGACCGCACGGCATATGCACTATCGCCTAGGTGAGGAAGAGAGTGCCATTAGTCACATACACCAATACACATTCATCTGCAGTAAGTATGAGTGAGTGTCACAGTGATTTACCTAGCAGGTATCCTTCTCCAAATTCTCCCGCAGCCAGGCGTGTGTAGATCCCACTGTTCTGGAAGATGTATGAGTCGTGGGTGCTCCCAGGAAATTTGGCCACGATGTCAGTGATAATGTTGGCAGCATCGCAGATTACCTGCACATTTATGGAGTGGGTGGACTTTCTGTTCCTGTAGATATGCTCAGTGGCTGCTGGTGGGCAGATTGGAATGTGTGTGCCATCAATACAGCCTATGACATGCGGGAACTGTGCCATCTGGTAAAAGTCTGTCTTGGTTTTGAGCAGTTCCGCCTGTGTGTTTGGGAAGCTAATGTAGTGGTGCATTCTCTGCATCATGGCATCCAGGAACTTTCTGAAGAAACGGGACAGGCAACTCTGAGACACCCCGCCTACCGCAGCTATCACCCCCTGGTAACTGCCAGATGCGAGTAGATGTAGGCTACAGAGCACCTGCACATGTGGTGGTATGGTGTGCGCCCTTGGTGTTGGGTGCTCCAGGAGTGGGTGCAAGTCCCTTATCAAGTCCAGGATGGTGTGGGGGTGTAGCCTGTACCTTTCATGGATCTCAGCCTCAGTCTGTTGGAAGATTGTGATGCGCTGTCTGTAAATGCGCTCCTCCCTTCTCCAGATCCTCACTCCTGCTGCCTGTAGACGTAGCCGCCTTGCAATCACATAGAAAGCCGCCATAGTGATCACACTGTTGCATTTTGGGATTGCTTATATTCGCTGTAGATGATTACCACCTGCTTTCAGTCAGTGTTAATTACCGACTCTTAAATACCGAATTTCATGTAATTCGGTATTACCGAATTTACCTACATCTCTTTTTTCGTTTTTACCGATTCTTATTTACCGATTCGGTAAATAAGGAATCGGTGATTTCCGAATGGGTAGTTTTGAATTCGGTAATGATGAATCGGTATTTACCGATTCATAATTACTGATTCCTTCTTTTTGGCCTCCTACATCTCAATCGCCTAAATTCCGGTCGGTAACGGGAGATTTACCGAATTTCGGCCGTTACCGACCGGTATTTAGCTACCTACATATGGCCCAAAGTCCCAGAGAAGGGACAAAAAATGACATGTCAGGGGCAGAAGTCATCATACCGAGACATACAAACTACGACTACCAGGAGATACATAGATGTGGATTATAAGAATACACATAAGCAGACAGTGTGTACCGTGAGAACCACACCACACAAATGCACAAGCCCAACAAAATGTAATAGCAACAGCATGTGCGCGTCGGCAGAGAAAGACGGGCGCATCACCAGGTAGTCAACCAGCCAACCATACCCAAGGAACAATGACCAAAGGTCACCGGAAAAGCCGGACACACACAAAGCTATCTCCCATGAGGGAGCGAGAGAGAGACGGAATCTGGGACAATCCCCAGAAACCACAGCAGCGAAAACCCTGTATGCTCGCCATCTCGGGTGAGTACACCTCATGACATATTTAAAGCATGAAAGTGACAACCAAGGGGAAACTCAAAGAGCAGCCCTGGAGAATAGGAGGTCGCCCAACTGGTACCAATGTGAAACATAGCAGGACATACAATGTCCATCCACTAAAAAGGGCAACACCAACTCCCCGATCTGGGAAGGAAAGACTGGCCCCCCACGACACAGGCGGGGAACACTGACCACCACATTAATGAAGAAGAAGGAGCCAGTAATACCAAGACATAGAGTGTCAGAAAAAGTATATATATACGGACTGGAGGATGCCAGAGATCATCCGGAGGCAGAATACGTCCTCTGAAAATCGCAGCAGAGGCCAGGAGTAGAAATACCTGAGCCGTGTGCGGCAACGAAAAGAAGAACTTGAGCCCTGGCAGGAGAAGGACAGAGGGAAGCAAAGGGCACAAGTCAACACGCAGCAGAGACTTTTCTGGCGAAGACTCCACTGCCCATAGACAGACCCCAGACAAGGTGTGAGCTATGGGAAAGCCCAAGCCCTTCCCAACACCAGGGAAGAAGACAATACCACAGGAAGAGAACGCAGCCAAGACAGTGGCGCAAGGAATACCACCGTCACCCAGTAACAGCACACACACCAAGTGTGGATCCACATGTGGTGTCCACCTAGAACACAAAAAGAAACCGTTACAGAGCGGAACGGAACAATGCGCCCACATGGACGCATACTCATGCTGAAGACAGCCAACGTTGCCAGAGCATAACGAAGGCTGAAAAATAGCCAAAGGCAAGACCGGAGGACGTGAAATCCCTTGGGACGAGCCGGATATGGCAGAAACCCAACAACACACTGGAGCAGGCTGCGTCCACAGACGCAGGAGAATGCTACGGAACAACCGTAGGCTGCAACACAGAAGCCTCAGGAGAGGGCCACGCCAATCCGTGGGTCTCTGCAGAGGAGGCGACCTACCGCAGCAGGAAGAAGGCCCATAGGAAAAGTCCCTAGAGGGACAGAAAACATACGAAGAAGACTCCGCTGGAGCCTTTGAAACTTCCTGGGCAAGGAAGAATAGCTATATAATAGCTAACGAATACCCCACATAGGGTATGTCACAGCCCCATGAAAAGCAAGGGACACCTCTTGAGACAAGCTCATAGGCAGAGGGCAAAAAGAAATGTATAAACAGCTGGCCCAGCTGTACCAAAGGAAGGGAAAAAACACAGCTGATCAGCCATACAAACCGTCTGGGAAATAACGTCTTGAAACCAGAGACGGAGACCAGAAGAGCAGTGACAATACAGCATACGAAATTAAAGGTCCGCCATGAGGACTTAAAACCATGGGAGTCATGGGAACCCAGACATGAGGCGCTGGACCGCCGAGTCGGCATGCCCGTCAAACAGATAAACCTCATCAAAGGGCAGATCCCTGAGTCACTCCCGAACATCCTCAGGGAAACTGCCATCGCGTAGCCATGCATGGCGACGCAGAGCAACAGACCTGGCCATAGCTCGACCCACGGAGTCAGTGGTATCCTTGGCCGACCGGATGGAAAACTGCGCCATGTCGCGGCCATCACGAACAAGCCGGTTCAGGTCAGCACGAGGGAACTCCGGCAAAGAGGGAAGGAGTCGCTCGACTGAGTCCCAAAGGGCAAAAGTTGCCTGAGCAAAAACGCAGGACGTGTTCAGGGACCGAGGTCCCGAGCTGGTGGACGCAAAGACACTGCACCCACACGACTCCAACCACCTAGACTCCAGAGTGGAAGGAAGCAACGGAGTAGGAGAGGAAGAGAGCGCTGTCTGGACCACAAGCCCTTGAGCCCTAGGATGGAGGGACAAGCAGGCAGGGTCATCTGGAGCCGGGCGATGGCGATGTGCAATAGCACGACCCACAGGGTCTCCCGACGAGGGTCTCGCCCAAGTCCCAGAAGGACATCATGTAATGACCCGCCAAAAGGCAACAAGGGCTCCTCGTCCACCGTGCCCAGGTGGAGAAGATCCAACAAAGGATCCGAAGGCAGAGAGACAGAGGGCGGTTGCATCTGCAAGATATCCGCAGCCCTGCAAACCGCCCCGCAAACGCTGCACTAGCCTCCGTGGCCATCCGAGGCGGTGACAGCAAGTCATCTGTAGGGGATGGCTGCAGGCTAATCCGTCCACAAAACGATAGAGGCACCGCAGAATGATGAGCCGGCCAGTGCCCCATGGGCACCTGCTCCGTGGAGCAGTGAAACAGCCCTGGGGGTGGAGAACCTTCTGGGGTCAAGTCCTCTACCAACAGAGGCGCAGCCGGGGACGGAACCGGCGTCGACTGACATTGAAACGGCGTCGGGTCGATATCGACGACCCCCGAAGAGGACTCGTCTGCCCGGCGTCGGACCGGCGTCGACTCTACCTCCACCGAGGTGGGAAACTACGGGGAGGAACGACGTCGACTTGGAGTCGAGCTCCGCACTGCAGCCGCATCCAGCAACGACGCAGGGAGCCCCACAGGGCTGTGCGAAGACGCTACAGGAGGGCCAGACGTCAGAGTGGAATGCCCCTCCGGGCCGTGTCCCGATGTCACAGCGACTCCGGGACCGGAGTCAGGGCACTCGGTCGGCGCAGAGGGCGAACCCGCCGGCGAACCCCCGACTTGAGTCCCTACCCCTACCGTGGGGCTCGAAGGTGCGCCAGGGAGAGGGGGTGACCCAAGGATGGCCTGCAGGACCCTGGAAAAGGCCTCCATCTAGGTCTGAGTCGCCCCAACACCAGGAAATGGTGTTTAAGCGGGGGTCGACTCCTGAGGGCCCGTGTCCGGTGAAGACCGGGAGCAGCGGGCCCCGACGTCACGCTTTCGCGAGATCAACGACCTCCGTGACTTCCGCCGGTGCTTACCTGAGGCAGGCGAGCTACGTCCGCGGGAACGGCTCCAGGACCTGTCCCGAACAGGAACCTCAGCATGGAATGAAGAACTGCGCCACTTGGACCTCTCCGCCGGAGACTGGCGCCGCGAGGACTCCGAACATGACAACCGGGCGGACATCAACTTCATCTGCCGTTCTGGCAGGGACTTCGGCTTCAGCCGCCGGCAGGCGTCGCACTCCGTGGAGTCGTGGTGCTCACCCAAGCACCACATACAGATCTCGTGTGGATCCGTCGCCGACATCTGCAGCGTACAGGTCTCACACAATTTGAGGCCCGCTGGCATCGGCACACTGTTCCGGACGCTAAAATGGGTCGAGAAGGCCTGAAAAACAAAAAAGGCCAGAGGAACCGCTTCTCCCAGATCCGCGTTGGGACGCGGAAAAGAAGAAAAACTGACGTCAGCGCGCCGGGGGGGGGCTTATATGGCTCCATTGACATCACTTCCGTGGACGAAGTCAGGACGGAGCCGGGCGACGCCGCACCCCCGGCGCGCAGAGGTACTGCTTGGGAAAAAGTTTTCCGGATCCAGTCTGACACCTGGAGATAAGTTAAGGAATCTGCAGCTAGATGTCTCTATCAGATGGAATAATTGACCACAGTGTGGTCACTGATGGTATTGCTGACAGTTATTTATGGGATCTTCGTCAATATGGTTTTCGTTGATAGTGCCCATGTTGCTTTGATTGACAGGGCTATAGCTGATTTGTTTTTTTGCCAGTGTTCTAGTTGTGGATGGGGTCTTCTTCATTAGTACCAGACTCAGACGTTTTCTTCAATAGTGTAGAAGGCTCAAACATCGGCCTGTCAGAGGTAGATTTTTTTTGACAACTTCAAATGGTAGGCTTTGATACCTGGCATCTTCAACTTTGGACCTCTGAAGGCATAACAGCCTGCCGTCTGTCTCCTTGAGGATTTAACTTTAAGATTTGCGGCATATTTAGCAGTAATTTGCCATTTCCGAAAAGATACATTCTTTATGGGGATCCTCAGAATGGAGCTAAAGCTTCCCACAGGATCCACAAGGTCTGAAAAGGCCCTTTTAAAAAAAAAAAAAGAATCAGAAATCATCCAAACTTAAAAAAATGAACTAGAGATATAAGGTTCCTTTATGATGGGAAAAAGATGATAGATTTTGAAGAAAATAAATTAAGCAGATAGACTTACGAAACGTAGACAGAGTAGACCTCAGTGGGAATCCTTGCACACACAATGCACAGTATAAATATGAGATATGGTGCTCTCTGGAGCTAGTAAGGTTCATTGTGCTTCCACCTGATTGGTAAACATTTGGGTCTTTTCCAATGAGGTGAGTGGGGTACTAAAGTGACCAAGTGTGAAAACTTTTGACTATGTTTAACATTGCAACTCAACTCTATTACTACAGTAAGACTCCTAACTCGATGACAGGGATGATTCAAGCATATGAATCTATGAAAGAATGTTCTGCTGCAACAGAGAGGAAGACACATGCATGATTATCTGAGTCCAATACCAGCCGCTTATCAGGATGGACATTCAATAGAACTGCATTCAGCACCCTCATAGACAGTTGATATAGCCATAAAAGTCATGGGTATTTGTAAGCATAAGTACAGTATTCACTACACGTTGTCAATCCTTTTAAAAGAACATACAAATAATTATTTTCTCTCGTGAACGAAAAAAAACACAGAATCCAATTGTTACTCCAAGCTTTTCACTGCTGGTTTATTCTGTATACTGACACTTCCAGCAAAGATCAGCCAACACGGGTTTCGTCTTTAGAGACTTTTTCAAGGCAGTTCTATATTTCTGATCCGAATGATCTTACGGTTGTTGTTGTAAAACGCCACGAAATGCCATGTATAGTGGTTGGAACAATTTTGCTAATCCAAGTATTTCCGAATAAACAAAGCATATCAGTCATAAATCCAAATTCAAGTCCATGCTCGAATCCACGCAAAAGTATATCTAACAACAAGCTGATATCAAATATGAAAGTGAATTCTCAAATCATTGATGCGCTGCTACGACAAGCCGCAGTATTAAAGAAGTGTTGAGGAAGTCCGTCGCAAGCTCCCTCGCCGATGTCACCGCAAAAGTATCCCGAAACACAAGTCCGTACAGGGCGCAATGACAATGATGGGTTTAAGGCGACTGACTGTGAAAAGAGGAGTTTTAAAAGGGGGCTATTCTCCTTAACTAAATTGCATTGATAGTCCCACCACGCAATTACATCAGAACCAGGTTACAAACAGCTATTAACTAGGCTTGGCTATGACACACTGGGCACCTGTATAAACACAACATATTTGTGTCCATTAAAGAGTTTAAAAGTGCTGACAGTATTGGATAATGATCTATAGCACAGAATCAAATTAACTAAAGCCGACTGATGAAAAGGGTTCACCAACCAACCTAAAACGTCTAGATTTTTAGACACAGTCATTATAATGCATGTGGAAGGTAAATTAGTTTCAGCATTAAGTATACTGTAGACTGACTAGGAGCAGACAGAACCAAGAAACCTTTGGCAAATGAGCACTGTATGAATACAACGCAAAATACAGCTCTAAGGTAAGACAATAACTGGAACTGGCCACTAGTAAGACAATATGGAATGAATAGGCATATTTGTGCTCAAAGATTATAATGTATTAAACAGCCCATATTGGCAAAGTGATATTTCCATACAGGCCTGATTGCTGCGTATGATATGGAGTTGATGGCACCAACTTTATAAATTTGGTGTAGCATTGTTCAGGGTTGCAACAACACTGGCAAGAAATTGGGATGATGCTCAAGCATATTACTAGCTGCTGCATGCTAGAAACCTTGCTAATCACAGTGGCTGAGTGTATATCTCCAAAGCATACAGACGATTTGGAGGCTTGGCAATATTAATGGATAACCAGTGATTTGGTTGCAGACTAACCTATCTGCTGTGGAAGATTGGCTGTCAGATATGACTAAATGTAATGAACCTAACATGCTTTCTTCCATGCCAACCAATATGTCATGAGACCTAAACACATCCGGTCCCCTTTCAAAAAATATTTAATGCCCTTTAATAGTACAGAGCTCCGGCATGATGAGGATTGTGCTTAATTATTTTTTGTCTAGCTTTTTGATCTTACTGTCTAACACATACATTATACTAATCGCAAATGCCACCAAGGAAGGTGGGAGAACGTAGTTAAGGTTTCAAAAAGTTGACAAATGTTGCAAAGTGATCCTTTTTGAGTGGTCACCACCAGTTTTCTCATTTTTCTGTGAGGCACCTGCTGGTAATATTGAACTCTAACACTTGAGCACTGCTATCCAGTGCCCAGTGTATGTGCTCTGACTCCAAAACATGTCAAAATTGGCTTAAAACCCGCTGCACATTTACCTTTCCTATAAGGCCATAGTATAAGGTAAGTACACACGTGGCACGGAAAGTTAAATTGCACTTGTGGACCACAGTTACTACTGTGCATCCCCAATAGTGGCAGTGAAAACAAGTCTTTATGCCTACACTGTGCAGCCTGACAGCAGCAGCTTGAACCCTGCTTCACAGACCTGTCAAAATAAACCTTTTAATAACAGGTGGGAAAACCTGATTTTAAATATTAACAAGCATTTGCAATGCAATAGGTCTCGCATTTAGGAGAGTTAGAGCTATTGGCGTTGTAAATGACAATTACTTTTTCCCATGTGTTTTGGTTTGGAGTGAAGTGGATATATGTGGTTTGGAGTGAAATTATGTGGTTTGAATTTGAATCGTTAACTGTGGAATTGTGTGAGATGGAATTGTGTGGTGCGTAGTGGAATTATGTGGAATGGTGAATAGATATGGATGAGAGCTGTACAGAATCGATAGAAAGGGTGATAGAGAGCGATAGGTATTTTGTGCATGAAGTGGTGAATGAACTCCGTACAGAGGAGCAGAAAGAGTGTGTGAGAAAAAGAGATAGATGGGGAGAGCAGGCCTCAGACGCATAAATAGGGTGCGCCGGTGTACGCAGAAGACACCCTAAAGAAAGGAGGAGAGCATGGGTTTGAGGGTCGGAAATCTTGAAAAGGCACAGGAAAAAAACTGTGCTTGAAGATCTGAAGTGAACCAATGTGAGAGGGAGGAAGAGTGCAAGAGAGGTGTGAGAGGTATGAGAGATTACGAGAGAGAGATGGACGAGTGGAAGGGGACACCCAGAGGGGGGGGCGAGAGGTGGACCAGTGCACAGCATGAGGTGGTACAGGAAGGCAGCATGTGTGTACGTAAAAGCCAGCCTCTCCGTGGGTGTATTGCACATTTATAAGTGCTGCTGAATCAGAGGGCTGAAGAATGTCTGCATTTTACAGCCCATTTAATCTCGGTGTAGGAGTGCTCAGTTGACTGTTGGAAGCAAAAAACAAAAAGACGTGCAGTTGAATGACCCTATTATAACACAAGCATTGGCAATGCCAATAGGTCTCGTCAATCCGAGAGTTATAGGCGCTGGCAATGTAAATGCATTTGTGTACAGCTTTGGGGCTGTGTTTATTGATATAAACAAATGCATTAACATTGTCAATGGCTATAGCTCTCAGATTACCAAGCCCATTTGGCTTTGCCAATGTTTTTTTTTTCCTGGATCTCCGGAGCACTACCAAAGCAGAGCCGGAAACACAGACAAGTAAGGGGGAAGATTGGGGTGGTGGGTGTAGATATTTTGAGACAGTGATGAAGTGATAGAGGTAAGGATCTTTCTCTCTTAGTGGCCTCACATGTTTCACATTCCACGCTGGGCTGGAAGCAGATAAACTCCATTTGGTGAACAGGGTGCAGTCCTACCATCATCAGAGATGGCACTCGCCCTCAAGGGTCCTTTGACAGCAGCAGTTCAAACAAACAGCAATACTTGTTTTTAGTACATACAATGCCTGAGATTTTTATGGGTGCATATTTTTCTCTTATGTAGCGCTGGCATGAGAGTGGTTGCATAGCACTTGAGTATCATATAATAGAGGTCTAGTTCACCAGCCTCAAAGCGCTGGTAAAAGTGAGCCTCGGTTTATCAAGTGAGGAACATTAATGGCTATTGTGACTGGGCAGTGATTTCTTGCGTATCAGTCTGGTGGAGGGCGAGGGTCCACATTCACCAACTATTACGCAATTTTCTGTCAAAAAAACGTGGCCAAATCCAGGCTGCTCATGTTATGGTATGAGTTCATAATCCACTGAAGTGGAGACATACCTCAGATGAGCAGCTTTTCACATGAACTTGTGTGGTTGAAACTAAAAGGGGTGCCCATTTGCTGCAAATAATGTAACAAAGGTAGAGGTAATAATCATAGTGACCACCTCACAGCACAGAAGTGCATGCCATCAATATGAGCAATGTTAGACTTGAAGGCCTAGGAGTATTGTTTAATATTTTAGGGTGGGGCAAGCTGTTGGACACATGCCTGGTACAACCGTGACTGAAACACTGCGTTTTGGTATAACGTGCCGTAAGACCGCTCTTTGGGCCTGGTCTGGCGTATACACCGTTCTGTTCGCTGCAATGTCTGTAGAGAAACATGTCTGGAACTTGGGTCACCAGGGGATTGCTGGCCCACGTGATATACTGCACCAATCAAGGGGTTTTGGTGGTAAGGTTGCGGCTCCCCTTCCCAGGTCCTGCCCGTTGTACATTGAGCTATGCCACAATTAACATCTAGAGCGCTT
The DNA here is from genome assembly GCA_963921515.1 of Calotriton arnoldi. Taxonomy (NCBI): domain Eukaryota; kingdom Metazoa; phylum Chordata; class Amphibia; order Caudata; family Salamandridae; genus Calotriton; species Calotriton arnoldi. The sequence continues at coordinate 65,602 of CAWUFW010003641.1, forward strand.
CAACGCAGTTCAAAGTTCAGTGTTAAGCACTATTATAATCTACGAATGAACAACATCAGGTGGTATCAGGAAATAAGCTTCAGTAACACTTGAGAGATTAGAATGTACAGATCCAACGTAGCACTAGAACTTTCAAATACCGATCCCCAGCCCCTCCACTCCAAACGCGCACACACACGTTTTTCCCCCCACATCAACGCATCCGATTATACTAACCCGAGGAGCGTGGCCGGTTTGTACAGCATTCTCTCTCCCCTCAGCTCTAGCAGGAAAGATGTTAATGTGTTCAAATGCTGCAACATGCGGAAAATTGGTTTTCACAATAGAGAGCCTGGACAGGCTAAGAAAACAAACGAGTAAAACAGGAGCAATTTAGGGATTTACCGAAGGCGGCTCTGCAAGCAGGCGGAAGATTTTAATGTGTTCAAATGCCGCAACATGCGGAAAATTGGTTTTCACAATAGCGAGCATGGACATGCTAAGAAAAAAAAAAATATGTGCAATGCTATAGGTCTTGCATTTAAATGCGAGGCCTATGGCATTGCAAACAAACGGCCGCCATTGTCTCGGCTGCTGTGAAAGTGAAAGCGGGCATGGCCCGCTGAATGTAAGCGAAGCACGTCGTCGTGCCAAATGTAGGAAAAACTCAATAAAGGAAATAGTACACCTACCGTGTAACAACCAAGTAAAGGGGCCAGTAGCCATGGGAGGATACAAATGACAACATGGCCATACAAAGGAGGGACTAACAAGCCTATTAAGGAATCAAACGGCAGCATATACAAAGGACAAAGACACAAGCCAATGAAAAATATGGGCGGGGCAGTGGGCGGGGCTTCTCTCCCGTACTGAACTACAACAGATCATCGCCAGAGCAGCGCTTGCGCGCTGGCTCAGACTCGACCTAAAAAGGTCATCTCTAAACGCATCTTGCCACCCACAAAGTAGAGTGCGCAAAATATAGGAGTGGAACATGTATGACAATAGAAATGGCATGTTCCCACCAGAGACTAGGCCTAAAACGACATTCACTGATCAGGCTGTAGCTGGCACATAGGGAAAGTCAAAGTATACATTATACACTTTAATCTATAACTTTTGACCTCTTCCAGCCACGGACTCCATTTATAGATTTTTTTATATTTAATAAAAATCCAATCTAATGGTTAAGTCGGATTTTTATCAAATTTTTTGAAAATGTAGCTTTCAGAAAGTTATCTTTAGCCTGCCTGAAGATGCTGGAGGCTAAATTGCATTTACTCTCCAGCCAGCAACTGCTCAGCTGGTATATTGCCTGAATTTGGGGTGAAAAATGCTCCCAGAGCAGAGACAATGGCCTGGGAATGGGGAGGTGTTTTCCCCTAGCAGGAAGACCAGCTTCTACAGTTCACAATTAAATGTTAGGTAACATCTAGAAAGGTCCAAGCATATGTCCCCTCTAGTTATGCTGGAACTAAATGCTGTTGAGGAAAGCTATCCCCAGACCCGGCCTTGAGCGACCACAAAGGATGGGACTGCTCATCACCCTGGACACACCTCTGGGGGGGCAGGCATGGTCTGCACATGGGGGGGAACAGTTTCTACAGCTTGGATCTTGAGAGTGAGGGGCACTATGGGATTGTTTGCAGTGAGGCAAACAGGAAATGCTGAAAAGGTGGGTAGGGTGGCCCTCGGGGACTTACCTAATTGGTTAGGGAGTGCCCATGAGTTACCCACACCCACTAACTGGTGCCAGACGTCTACTGCGCCCTTGGGAAGATCAAAAGATCGCTGATCCTAAGGTTTATAATCTGAGATGAGCCCTGAAGGATTGGTTCTGCTCCCTCTTGTAACCATGACAAAGAAGTGGACGCCAAGGATCAGTTGGCTAACCTCCTGTGTGGCTCAGGGGCACAACAAGCTGCACAAAGCCTTTTCCTGGAAATACCCAGCTGACCAGTGGCAACTGGACCTGGATTGGACTTTGCTGCTGGCCTTTGTCTGACGCCCTGGCAGTCCCTAAGTGCCCTCCTGTGATATGCTAAGGAGCTTAGAAGTGCACACCTGACGTTGTTTGGGCACTGGAAGAAAGCTTGGAAACTTCAAAAATATTTTGCTCCAGAACTTCAGTGGAACCTTCAGGAAAAAAGTATCCGACTGCCAGTTCCACAGCGTCAGGTTACATTTCTGCCTTGTCGCAGTCAGGGCTCCCAGCACCTCCCAAAAACGGCTAAAAGTCCGATTCTGCATTGGGACGCAGAACATTTTAAGCAACAAATCGCAAAAGCTACAGCAGGACCAACCTGCTTCAAGTATCAGAACTTTGGTTCTACAGCTGTAGCTATAATGTGAGTGCCGACCTACTGAGTGAGGTCTTTTTCTTCTTAAAACGTGACAAACATCCCTTTCAGTGTCAGGACTTAGAAGTATTTTCAACTTTTTAATTTTCAGACTTTTAATGGGAACGATCCACTTGGTGTATCCAACCAGGGATCCATAGTGGTCAGTCGCAAATCGCACCTTAGGAATTCCTTCATTCCAAGGGATTTGTTTTCCAATCTCACCATGCCGTGGAAGTTGAAGTGTCACTGGCCTGTTATTTGGAACGCTCAAACAGCAATCACAAGGAACAAAGACAATGGGTATTAGAATTCAAGACAGATATATGCTGCAGAGGTAGGTCTAACACTTCCTAAAACCAAATGGATTAATTGTCAGGGTAATAAACCATGCGCACATGTATGGCTGGAGGACTTTCCAGCACACAATATCAGAAATGGATCTAAAGAAATACTGCACACTAGAAGAAAACTAGGAACTGAGGGTTTCGTAAAGGGGACAGAATGCGGTCACAGTTTGAAGCGGAAATGAGGCATGACTGTGTGTGTCTAGCGCCCAAGTGAGGAAATTTATTCTGGAGTCCATCTAGCTGAAATATTTCAAGGACATAATTGGAAAAAAAAAAGCTCAAATCGCTCTTTAAACACAAACATACTTTTTCACATTCAATAACAGAGTGCTTAGATAAAACTGATCTGTAATCAATCTAAGTTAAAATAATTGTTCTACAAAACGGGCTATAATTTTGTAGATTCTTTAAAAAAAAAAATATCCTGTGGACATTATGGTATACTGTGCTTTGGTTAAGGTCCATTAGTGACTACTCATGGCTTTATAAGTAATTATTACTTTTGTCATTGTGGAAATTACATGTAATACTTAACAGCCTCTCTTTCTTTCTAGCAATAAAGCCCCCATCTGGGATAAATCCTTCTTCCATAGCACATTCATACCAATATTCAAGTCACTAGAGGCAGTTCTTCTAGTGGCAGTGCTGCTGCTTTTGAATTTACCTGTGGTACAAGAAATTGCACTGTGCGAGAAATTCCTCCATCCCAGGAAGCCATTTCCATCATAAAGCCTGAAAGAAGAACCAATCACATGAGTGTACAAGGCACTTCACTTAGAATTGGCATTACCCATCACAGACCTACAAATTACTTAACAAACAATAACAGCACAGAAATCTGAAAATACATTGCATATTTTACGCCAAATTAACACATGCTATACACACCCAGCTCCATGTACACATGTTGAATTATGGATATGCATAGCTTGGATTTGTAGTAAGTCTTCAGGTCAGTAGTAAGCCTTCACTGCTTGGTAAATCACTCAAGGTCTTTAAGAGATAGGCTGCAGTGTGTCATATTTTTACATATATAAAATTGATTAAAGTGTGCAATTTCATTAAATGAGACACCTATATATTGTGCCTAGTTTTCTGTACATACATAATGTGTCTACTTCCACTTTAAAGACTGTCAGTGCAGTTTGCAAAATAAATGTGTTAATGCTGGGTTAGGTCACTGAGGAGTGGTACAACAGAAATCAACAACTAGAACAAAAACTGCTGGATGCTTTTCACTAATAACATCATATATTAAGACTGTCAAAAGGAAAGGCCTGCATTTTTGTCCTGTTTACTTCAATTAGCTGAGCACTGTAATGTCACTGAGACTATATTAATAGCACAGTATACCAATTTCTAGGCCAATGGCTATAGTAAAAAAACAAGCTAGAAAGTATTTAAAAAGAAATGAATTGGAATTAAGCAGGATAGGAGAGCAGTCCCAAAGCTTTAGAGCGCACAATCGAAGCACCTGTATACAGAAGGAAAATATTATTTACCGTCTAACCATATATTCGTAGTGTGTAGAGCAATAGATTCTCATGTTCTGCATACTCCTGCCATCTAGTGTTGGGAGCAGATGTTTGCAAGTTCTTTTTCTTTAAAGTTGTTGTCAAGTCTGTCTGTTGACTACACCCATATCCCAAAATACACCAAGCAAAGACTACCTCAGATTGTTTTCTGCTCAGTGGGTGGGCAATGTGAATAGACGGCTGTGCCAAAGTCAAAGTAACAGGTACTGTGCATTGTTGGACATAACTATAGTGAAGACATATCTAATTATTACTTGCGTCCAGAAAGCTGCATGATACTCTAAGGCACTACATGCAATGAACATGTGATTTCAAGGCAAGTAGCAGTTTCCATTTGTTGCATGTGAGGCTGTACATACAATGTTCTGCATAGAATATAAAGCAATTCCTCCCCTAAGCAGTGGCTATCTAGCGGATGATGCAGATTTTTGAAACAATGTACAGACCTATTTGGTCAACTAATGTCCACACAGTAGTATTTAGTGAATGTATGTGGTTTTGACATGTAGCAGCTTTACAAATGTCTGCTAAAGGAATGTTTCCAAAGAGAGCCATAGTGGCTTCCTTTTTGTGCATCAAATGACATGTGGCATGTGCTTGGACTTAGCATAGCCAGTCTGAATGCACTGAACAATGCATCTAGCAATGGCTGCCTTTGAGACAGAATTCCCCATGTGAGGTTTTGCAAAGCAACAAATTGCTTTGTGATGCGGATGGTTTGGTTCTGTCATTGTAGTACCAGAGCCCTCCTGACATCTGAGACGTATTAATGCTCTTTTTGTCACATAGTCTGGGAGTGGATGGGCAACTCAATAGTCTGGATGACATGAATGGGGGAAACTACTTAAGGTAATGAACCTGGATGAAAGGTTTCTCTACAGTCAAGGCCTGCAACTCACTGATTCTACTCAAACATCTGATGTCGATAAAGAAAGCAAACTTCCATGACAAAAATTGAACGTCACAGGAGTGTAGTGGTTTGAAGGGAAGCCCCATCGGTCTGGTGAGAACTACACTAAGGTTACAGGCAGGTGCTGCAGGAGTCATTCGAAGGATGGTTCAAGGCCCTTAATGAAGGTCTTCACAACAGGATTCTTAAAAAGGGACGAATGCTCCCTGTTTGCATGAGCTGCTACTGTAGCTAGATGTGAAGTGTATGTCAATCTCACTGTTAAAAAAATGCAATAAATAAAAGGTGATGAACAAGTTACTTACCTTCGGTAACGATACATCTGTGTATTAGTTATGGATTCCTTACCTTAGAATTACCCCCAGGCGTCAGACTGGATCCAGAGAATTTTTCTTCAGCAGTATCCCTGCGCATCGGTAGGTGGCGTCGGTTGACTACGCGTGCGTCGTTGGCGTCTTGATCGCTGGAATGAAGTTTCGGTATCTACTTAGACGCTGCCCCTGCGCGTTGACGTCAGTTCTTTACACAACATTCCACGCCAGAAGCGCAGAGCCATGCAAGACACTGACCACTAGTGCACAAAACTAGGGCCCTGAAAGGAAGTCCTTTACCCTAGAAGTCAGTTCGCAGAACAGGGAGGATGGGTGGGGCGGTAAGGAATCCATAACTAATATATGTCTCTTACAGATATATCGTTACCGAAGGTAAGTAACTTGTTCATCTGAAAGAGACTATTATTATAGATTCCTTACCTTAGAATAGATACCCCAGCAATGCCAACCCCGGAGGTGGGTCTGCGAACTAAGTTCACACCAGAAAGTCCTGGAGAACTGAACGGCCAAAGAAGCAGTCTCTCCGGACTTGGCTGTCCATGCAATAATGTTTGGTGAACGTGTGCAATGAAGCCCACGTGGCTGCCTGGCAGATGTCATGAAGGGGAACTCCACGTCCCAAAGCAGTAGTGGCTGAAGTCGCCCTGGTGGAATAGGCGCGCAACCCTGCTGGAGGTTCCTTTTTCGCTAAGGAATAGCAGATTTTGATGCAAAGAACGACCCATCGAGAGACGGTCCACTTTTGCATGGCCCGACCTTTCTTGGCGCCCACATAGCCAACAAAGAGCTGATCATCCACCCGGAATTGTTTTGTGCAATCCAGATAGAATGAAAGCGCACATTTTGGATCCAGACGGTGGAGCCTCTCCTCCTCTTTAGAAGGATGCAGGGGCGGGAAGAAGGTGGGCAAAGTGATGGTCTGTCCTATATGGAAAGAGGTAACCACTTTGGGAAGAAAGTAAGGCCTGGTGCGAAGGACAACCTTGTCCGAATGAACAGCCAGGAAAGGTGGTTTCGGAGAAAGAGCCTGAAGCTCATTCACCCTGCGAGCAGAGGTGATGGCAACCAAAAGGCAGTTTTGAGTGTCAAAAGTCTGAGAGGACAGTTATGTAGCGGCTCGAAAAGGAGCGCACATAAGGTAAGTCAGAACAAGATTCAAGTCCCACTTGGGCATTATGAAAGGAATAGGAGGAAACAGGTGAGTAATGCCCTTAAGGAAACGATTTACAATAGGGGACTTGAAAAGAGAAGGTTGATCTGGAAGGTGAAGAAAGGCCGAAATATAGCCCTTGAGAGTGCCCAGAGCAGAGCCCTGCTGGGCCAAGGAAAGAATGAAGAGGAGAACCTCTGAAAGAGGGGCAGAAAGGGGATCCACAACCTTTGCTGTGCACCATGCTACAAATTTGTTCCATCTACAGGTGTATACTGATTTGGTGGAGGGACGCCTGGCTGCCAAGATAACGTTACAGACTTCGGGAGGAAGGTCGAAATCTGTCAACTGTCACCGCTCAATCTCCACACAAGGAGGTGGAGGCTGGACAGGTTTGTGTGGAGGACCGTCCCCTGCTGCTGCAACAGAAGATCCTCTCGAAGGGGCAGTCTGATCGGAGGATCGATGGCCATGTTCAAGAGCTCGGGATACCAGACTCTTCGTGCCTAGTCCGGAGCCACAAGAATGACTTGAGCCCGGTCGCGCTTGATCTTCTTCAGCACTCTGGGCAGAAGTGGTATAGACGGAAAGGCGTATAGAAGACCACAACTACACTCGCGTAGAAAAGCGTCGCCTAGTGAGTGCCACCTTGGAAATTCCAACGCGCAGAACTGCTGACATTGCGTGTTCTCTTCCGGGGCTAATAGATCTAACCAAGGCTCTCCCCACTGCTGAAAGAGACCTTGCACCACCTCCGAGTGAAGACGACATTCGTGATCCATCATGCACCGGCGGCTGAGTTAGTCCGCCCTGGCGTTCAGAGAACCTGCCTGGTGTTGAACCACCAGGGCCATGCCCTGATGTTCCAGCCACGTCCAAAGGCGAAGAGCCTCTTGACATAAGGTCCACGGCCCCACCCCGCCCTGTTTGTTGCAGTACAACATGGCGGTGGTGTTGTCTGTGAACACTTGCACTACTCTTTCTTTGACAGAAGGAAGGAATGCCTTCAGTGCAAGACGAATCACCCGGAGCTCCAGAAGGTTGATGTGGAGCCCGGACTCCGCCGGAGACCAGAGGCCTCTGATCTCCACCTCCCCCATGTGGCCGGCCCACCCCAGAAGCGATGCATCCGTCACCACTGTGAACTCTGGTTGGGGAAGGGAGAGGGATCTGCCATTGACCCAATCCTGGTTCGTTAGCCACAACTGCAATTGGTGTGCAGTGCCCTCCAAGATCTGGACGCAATAGTAAAGATTCTCCTGATGCTGTGCTCACTTGAACTTCAGGTCCCACTGCAGAGCCCGCATATGCCACCTGGCATAGTCCACCAGCAGGATGCAGGAGGCCATGAGGCCCTGTAGCCTCAGAGTCATTCTGACCGAAACCCGGGATAGAGGCTGAAAGATCGGAATCATAGCCCGAATATCCCGGACTCGCTGTTCGGGAGGATAAGCCCGAAACTGCGCCGTGTCCAGAACAGCTCCGATGGAAAGGAGCTTCTGAGAGGGAATCAGGTGTGACTTTGTCACGTTGATGGTGAACCCCAGCGAATGCAGGAGGTCCGCCGTAGTCTGGAGGTGGGAGACGACAGCCTGGGGCAAACTCGCCTTCAACAGCCAGTCGTCGAGATAGGGCAAGACTGGAACCCCTGATCTGCGCAGATGAGCTGCGACCACTGCCATCACTTTCGTGAACACCCGAGGGGCGCTGGTAAGGCCAAAGGGGAGCACGGTGAACTGAAAATGCTCGTGGCCTACCGTGAACCGTAGGTAACGCCGGTGAGCAGGCAGGACGGGGATATGAAAATAGGCGCCTAACGCTACCATCCAGTCTCCAGGGTCGAGGGCAGACAGGACCTGAGCCAATGTCAACATTTTGAACGTCTCCTTCGGGAGGAAGCGGTTGACGTCCCTGAGATCCAAGAAAGGACGCAGGCCTTTGTCCTTCTTGGGTACCAGAAAGTACTGGGCGTAACAACCACAACCTACTTCTAGCACAGGGACTCGCTCAATGGCTCCCCTGGCCAAGAGAGCCGCAACTTCCTGGCGGAGAAGGGCCAAGTGATCCTCCGACATGCGATGGTAGGCAGGAGGCATGGAGGGAGGGGTAGTCTCGAAGGGGAGGGAGTAGCCCCTTCGGACTATCCGCAAAACCCACCAGTCCGACGTGATGTTGAGCCAGTGGGGGAGGTGAGGGCGAATCCTGCCGCCCACTGGCAACTGGTAGCCCTGAAAGGTCGGACTAGGAGGCTGCTGCAGAGGGGGCGTTTGTGGAATGGCCAGCGCGCTGGCCCCCAGACCCACAACGCTGGGTCCCACGTCCCCGGCCGCGCAGAGGCTGAACAGCTTGCATAGGCCTGTGGCTCTGGACGGAACATGGCGGGGCACCCCTTCCGTAGCCAAGAAAGGGGCGAAAAGCAGACTGCGCGGGGCGAGATGTGGTAGCGAGGCCTAAGGATCTGGCCGTAGCCATGGAATCCTTAAAGCGCTCGAGCGCGTTGTCTGCTTTGTCGCCAAACAAGCGACGGTCATCAAAGGGCATGTCCAAAAGAGTTGATTGGATATCACCCGAAAAGCCAGTGGACCTCAGCCAGGCGTAGCATCTCAGGGCTACCGACATTGAAATCGTCCTGCCTAGTGAGTCGGCGGTGTCCAGGCCACATCGTATGGCGAACTTCACTGCATGTCTACCCTCGGCAGCTGCACGGGAGAGCACGGCCCGGGCCTCCTCCGGGCACTGTGGCAGCACCTGCGCGACTGTGTCCACACAGAATGGGAGTAACGGCCCAAGAGACATGCGGTGTTCACCGACCGCAGTCCCAAGCTGGCGGAAGAAAACATCTTCTTCCCAAGATGGTCCAGCTTCTTGGATTCCCAATCAGGTGGAGCAGTACGGAATGCGCCCTTGGAAGTCGAGGCTTGGACCACTAAGCTCTCGGGGGTAGGGTGTTGGGAGAGGAAAATGGGGTCGCCCGGGGCAGGGTGGTGGTGTCGGGCAATCATCCTATCCACAGGAGCCCCTGTGCTGGGCTTGGAACAAGCGCCTAGAAGGATGTCCGTGAGGGCCTCATTGAACGGCAGCAGGGGCTCCAAAGAGGCCGCTACAGGTTGAAGCACCTCTGTCAGGAGGTTAGTCCTGACGGCCACCATTGGAAGCTCAAGGTTCAAAGCCTCAGCCGCCCACGCAACACCACAGCCTAAGAGGCACCCTCCTCCGTAGCCAACGGTAGGGAGAGAAAGCATGCCAAGGTCTGGAGAAGTGTCCAGACCACTGGCCTCACCCAACTCCTCTCTCCAGTCCGGTTCCTCCAACTGGTCTGCCAGAGGGTCCACAGACCCCTCCCAGTCCTTTTCACCCTCCTCTGGTAGCCACTCAGGGCGATAGGGAACACCAGGGGAGAACAGAGGCACAAAAGTACTGGTCGGTGTCGGTGCCGACGTCGGTCCGGCTCCATGTCCATGTCGAGGGGGAGGCTGGGGTCGACGTCGGTTGGCGATACAACCAGCGTCGGAGGGGGCGGAGGTGTCGCCAACAGATTTGGCGCCGGAGGTGACGTAAGGTCAACCAGCGCCAATCCAGATCCAGGCCTGGATCCCTGCGGCGCTGGGGCCGAAGCCGCCGGCATCAAAGGCCTAGAACCCCCAGCCGAGTCCAAGGGGCCCGAAGGCGCGCCGGTGGAGTCGGGCTGCCCAAAGATGGAATGGAGGGCTTCGTAAAAACTACAAAGTTGGGCAGGGGTCGCTCCGGCTCCCGGGAAGGGGGGAGGCTCGGAGTCAACCCAACAGGCTCCGTGGGCAGAGCCGGACAACTACCATCCGCATCCCACGTCGGCCAGGGAGAACGCGAAGAGCGACGGTGCTTCTTCGCCTTCTTTTTGTGCTTCGACTTACCCGAAGATTTCGACGAGGAGTTGTGGTGATGGCTCCGCGACCGGTCCCGCGACCTCCCTCTCGACCGGGACCTCGAGCAGCGCGGAGCTGACTGTCGGGCCTCCAGAAGCTTTCGGGACCGCTCCCACAAAGACTTCGGGGCCATGGCCCGGCAGTCGGTGCACGACTTCGGGTCGTGGTTGCGCTCCAGACACCAGAGGCCCACTAGATGTGGGTCCGTCACCGACATCAGCTTGTGGCAGGAGCCACAAGGCTTGAAGCCGGTTCGCCGATGTGACATCCCTGTGCACCAGGAGTCGAACGACTCGAAAAGATGTCGACAAAAGTTGAAAAAAGACAGTCAAAAAGTGACTTAGAGGTACCGCTCTCTCCGGATCTGCGATGGCTGGCGCAGAAAAAGAAAGAACTGACAGCGCGCAGGGGCGGAGTCTAAGTAGATACCGCGACGTCATTCTGGCGATCACGACGCCAACGACGAGCACGGAGTCGACCGACGCCACCTACCAACGCGCAGGGGTACTGCTGAAGAAAAATTCTCCGGATCCAGTCTGACGCCTGGAGGTAATTCTAAGGTAAGGAATCCATAACTAATAGTCTCTTTCAGATATCCTGAACAGAGACTTTGCGAGGGTCTATGTGCTTACCAATGCAATATTGGACAAATCTTTTCCACTTAACTAGGAGCATGTGGTAAGTCTACGCACTTGACACAAGACCTGCATACACTGCTCCAGTAGTTACCAAACTCCAAGACCTCAAGTGCCAAATAGCTAGATTCAGTTGCCTGAGGCATGGGAGCCTAAGTTGATCCTGATGCTGAATCAACAGATCTGGCTGCAGCTGTAGATTGTGATGTGGACGTACAGACATTTCCAGAAACATGGAGTACTAAGGTTTTCCGGCCCACGTTGGTATTACTTGGATGAAGGTCATTGACACTTGTTCCTCACCATACATATGGGATCAGGGAAAGTGGTGGAAAAGCTTAATGAGATATAGCTGATTTATCATCCACAATGCATTGTCCACGTACTGTGGGTGCGGTACCTGAGAAGAAGTACTGAGATTTTGCATGGTGGCGAACAGATAAATGGTGGGAGTGCCCCATTATCAAAAGTACTTTTGGAGGACCTAGGGATTCATCTCTCAGTTGTGGACTTGTTGATGCGTCCTGCTTATCAACTTTAGCGAATATCTCTGATCAGTTCATCCACAGTGCACTGCCCAAGGACTGTGGGTACCTGAAGTTGAAGCTTTAGCATTTTGCGTGGTGGCGAACAGATAGATGTAGGGAGTGTCCGCTAATCAAGTCCAAAAGGTCGCTGTCCACCCCACAAGATCAATCACTAGAAACTGGATATGGTGTTGAACGGCCCAATGCCAGATGTCCTGGGCCAGTGCAGACAGCTGGGGCGAGTAAGTGCCCTGCAGCTTTTGGTTGTAATATATCGCTGTAATATTATTTGTCTACATGAGGACCGCCCAAGAGCTAAATGGATTGCCACTAGTTCCAAGTAGTTGATTTGGTAACTCTGCTGTTGTGGCATCCAGGTTCCCAGCACTGTTATATGGATGAGGTGAGCTCGAGATCCCATGAGTGAGGATCCATGGTGAGATGCTAGATGGTTGGGACAAGAAAATGCCAACTTTCTAAAAGGTGGCAGTTTCAAGATTGCAACTTAAAATCTGACTTCACCATTAAAGAGGGTTGTAAAATACAATTCATTTAGTGTAAACAGTATATCTCTATCTGCTTCTAATACAAAGTTAACACTTAATAAATGTAATAAGATAAGCCAGTGTTAGTCAATGGTAGAGATAGGCCTTGCAAAAGTGAAAAACTACTTTTTCTCACTGTCAGAACATGTAAAACCCAAGTAAACATGTGTTATGTTTTAAACACAATGTACCGTGCCCTAGGAGCCTTTAGGGCCTACTTTAGGGGTGACTTTTATGTATTCAAAAGGAAGGTTTAGGCCTGGCAAAAGGTTCATTTTGCCAGGTCGAATTGGCAGTTTAACCCTTTAACTGCTAGGGTTCCCCCCATCCCAGTGTTGAGCTCTTTTCACCATAATTGGGGTAGTTTGAGCTTAGGGCTCCATAGCTTTTCATAACATAAGATATTCATAACATAAGATATCCATGACAAATTTGCGTCCTTTTTTCTCCAATATCCTGGGGATTTTAAAGGTACCCAGGGTTTGTGGTTTTCCTTGGAGTGGACTCAGAAAATGGCCAAAATATAGCTAAATATTGAGTTTTTGAGAAAAGATTGAGAAATGGGCTTTGCAAAAGTGTCCATTTTTTCCCCCCCTAAAAATGGCGTCAACTAAAGGTTGCTGTGCCAAAGCCACCATCTTCCCAGCTTTCAGGAACATGCAGAGCTGAATCAAATAATTTTATTTTTACCACAGTTTTGGTATTTTTCAAAGAGGTTGCACATTTTTCCTTCCAGTTTTTTGTTGAAACTAGTGTGAAACCCATGGAAAGCTGTACAGTTCTGAAAAGTAGACAAAATCCTGAATTCAGCAAGGGGTCATATGTGTAGATCCCTCAAGATTTTCCGAGGGGCACTAACTGTTAAAATAAAGAAATATTGAAAATGAGTAGGAAAAAAATAGCCATTTGTGACAACATTTTGATCTGGATCTTTTTGGCAGGATGGCCAATTTACAAAAGCAATATGCCATTACGTCCGCTAGACACCTCTCGTTACAGGGATATATAAGGTTTGTAGGTTGTCCAAGATCCCGAATTACCTAAAGCCCACAACTGAGCTACACCTTACAATGGCTTTTCATTGTGTACCGAGTATAGACCAATTCATATGGTGAAATACGTAAAATGAAAAATGGGTATCAAGGAAACCTATGTATTTCTGAAATGGGCAGCAGATATGGAGTTTAGGAGCAGTGGTTATTTGTACATCTCTGAATTTGTGGGTACCCATACAAGCATGTGATTCAGAGGGTATTATTCAAAACGTTTTCTTTTTTACACACTGGCTTACAATTGGAAGGCACAAATGCAGCGAAATCCAGATGGTAATAACAAATGCTCTACTTTTCTATGTTCCGACATGTCTTTGCAATAAAATGGCTATCACCACGTTTTCTTACCCAGAAGCCCTTGAAAACCTCAAACGTTGACTAAAAACACACATTTTCCTCACATTTCTGTGAGGCAAACATCTGGAATCTGTGGGGAGCCACAAATGTCCTACCACCCAGCACTTCCCTAAGTCTCATGATAAAAATGGTACCTCACTTGTATGGGTAGGCTTGCGACAGGAAAGGGCGCAAAAAACGCAACACTGACATCACATTTTTCCACTCACAACTGACCCCTTTTTTGCAATGTGGGTAGCTGTGGATTTTGGGCCATAGCTCAGCCGGCAGCTAGGGAAACCTAGCAAACCTGCACATTCTTGAAAACTAGATACCTAAGGTCATCGAGGATAGGGTGACTAAAATATTACTAAAGATCCCCCTCCAGTGCCACAACAACCTTTCTATTTTAAGACGATGATTTAGAAAAGGTAGCTGTCTTGGTTTCTTGTCAAACCCCTTTTTCACTAGGTGGGAACCTGATCCACAAATGAACTGCTACCCTTCTGAGTAGCACTGGAGGTACCAATGCACCTAAAAGGAGTAAGGCACCATCCGTGATTCAAGCACATCCATAGTACTCCTTCTAACCTGGGTTTCGTACATTAACAGGGTAACCCAAAGACTTCTTAGGGCAATCCCCAATCTGAAGAAAGCTCATCCATTATGGATGACAACAGTAAAGTTTTTAAAAAATGCCCATTAGTTCACTAACGGTCCAATATCTGCAAAACAACACCGAATGAAGTATAAGGGTTATCTTGAGGAAATAAAACCTCCTTAGTGAAGTTATTTACTAAATGGCGACTTAGGGTTCACCCTTTGGCTCCATTCCCATTTAAATGGAGCACCTGTCTGACCTGTAATTTTATATGAGAAAGAGGTCCATTTTCTCCATGTTCCCCTCATGAGAGCCATGAGTATGAGGGGGCTTAACATGACACTGTCTGCAAGGAAGTCCCACAAACCCTGAATGTATCGAGTGCCTGAAGGTCAATGAGAACTTCCTGAAACATCGACTAGGAAAACTGCCAGCCATTCAGCATCTACCACCATGGCTGAGGGGGCAAATGCTCCCACATTGCCACCTGTGCAACTACGGAGTTGAGGACATGGCCCACCTGATATGCTCTTGCTCCAGCCTGACAGGGGAAAGAGCCCGCCTGCTCAAACATCAATTCAACCAGCTTGGGATTCGAACACGGAGTCAAGCCGTGATAGCCTGTTTTAACCCAGATGACCAGCAGATGAACTGTAAGTTGGTAAAATTCCTAGCGCTAATAGACGAAAAACTGTCAAACGCAGGAAAAACTACAGGATAGTGCATGGATGGCTCCGCTTAACGGTGAAAGCACACATGCGTTCTGAAATTCACACGTACTTCTGCTCACGCAGGATGACAAACTATCTGCAAATGCTTTCAGAGTGAACAGCCAAAGCACTTGAGGACATTAGGCTTAATGGCCCTGGCTATTCGTGCCACAGCTTTTTATTAGCAAATGCTTCTTATCTGTTTTAATCACCTGTTTTAGCTACTCACGTGAATTGTGCACTTTATACTTCCGTTTTTGTACGAGTTTTAATTAACTTCATACAATAAAGATTACTTACTAGTGTCTGAATGTACTTGATGCACGGCTGGTTAGTGAGATCAAATCATTCAAAATGTTATCAATTCATTTTTTTTTTTTGCTAACCTATTTTCTTGTCTGCTTGGTTCTGATGCTCAGTGTATGCTTTTTTATGCGTATATGCACTTTAACTGTTGAAGGGGCTGCGTTTGTTAATGAGCTGAAGGAATTAGGCCCAATGAAACAAGGATAGTGTACTTCAGCCTGAAGCTGTGTTTTTAATGATTATGTTTTTGTACTTTCAATGTCGTTTTATATTAATACTGTTACTATACGAGTGCGGTTGTACTTACGTGCTGGGTTTTATAGGTACTTATGTGCTGGGTTTTATGCCGGGGTGTGTCATATACAACATATCTCAAAATAATATGCACGCAGCATTCATTTACAGTGCTGTGAAGCTAACGGTGTTTACCTAAACGATATACAGTTATTATAATTGTAATTAAAAATGTATTTATATCGCGTCCCCACCTCTGACGAGGCACTGAAGCACTTTTTCGGCGAGTAGCACGCTACTCCAGAACCCAAGAGTAGCGGTCAGTAGGTTAGTACTTTTTTCTTGTGCATTCGTTTCGTTATGTTTTTGCTCTTGATTTCTTTTGTGATGATGAATAGCGTCAATAAAAACACAATACGTGGTGCTACAAAAGTTCCATTTTTAGTTCAGTCTCTCTGTACGCATTTCATTGTAATTAAAAATTTCAGCGCAAGATTTCTACTCTCTGCAGTTACATACTGGGTAGTAATATATACTGACCTTTGACGCACTTAAACACAAGTTCAGCTCTCTTCAGGCACCAGGGGATTGTCATTTCCTAAAAAGCAACAAACAAGATTATTGGGAACTGCTGGAACAGCGTGAACATGAAAATTACACCACATCATTGAACGAAAGGGAAGGTCAATGTCCATAAAGTCCTGGAAACTTTGATCTGTTAACAAGGATGGGAATCAAAGACTAAAAAACTTGGAAGTAGAATTACATTTTTTAAATCGCTACATTGAGTTGCAGGAGAAGTACTTCGTAGCAAATCCGGTAATGACAAATAATTTAAATATTCAATAAACTAAAATCTACTATAGTTCATCTGAGTTGTTATTCGACGTTTCTGAACACAAAACTCACAAGGAGTTTTACACTTAATGTGCTTTTAATACGATATAAGAGGAGAACAGTTACTGACGTTTTCTATTTTTAGTGCAAATAAAAATGGAGAGCAGAGCTGCACTTGATCAGGACTATCCGTATAACCGCTGGAAGACCTAAGAGTGCACCGTGCATAATGTACAAAACTGATTTCATGGCGAGTCTGCTAAACCTCTCCCTTATTCTCCCTCCTTTACAGCTTGTTAGGAACCCTGCTTTCTGCAGCATATCAAGCCAGAAACTTTTCTTTATTAAAATAACATTCTAAGTTTAAATAGTGAAAGGACCTCCGTAGTGCCCCTCCAAAGCCCAGGGCCCATTTAAACGTTTTACCTTAAACACTATTGCTCCAGGATTTACTGAAACGCACAAGCCCAGAAGGTTGTTGGGAAAATGGCGATTTCTGTCCAGGACCTATTGTGACAAACTGTTGCTAATGTGCGTAGTTCCTTGTCCACTGTGTAGCGTCCTGCTGGACACGTTCTAGTGTTCCGCCTGGTGTTAACCTACACTGCACACCCACCCATCACAGGCGTCACCGGTCAGGTGATCCTGCTAATAAAAGGGGCCGGGCGCACGTGCCCTGGGCCAGTTACAGTACCCAGCACAATGTGTCTGTGCCATCATTTATCCAGCATGTGGGCCTAGCGCCCACGACACCACATTGGCGACGAGGGGGTCGTTCCCCGCGTGAACTATCAAATGTTTGGGTGCCACATTGTGAGGGAAAGAGTAACCTAAATCCCAGGCATCCCCGCACCTACTGCCAGAGAAAAGGCCACGCTGCGAGGGAAGAGGATGGCGTCTGGCCTCTATGTCCTGAAGTCGCCTGCCTGCCGTGACACCCTATAAGGCAGCAGCGGACCGCCGCAGGCCAGGTGAGCCCCGCAGGTGGCAGCAGGCAACCATGAGTGGTGGAGAGGACCCTGCTGCCCAATGGAGGAGCTTGTAGCCACAGAGCGGCCCGCAGGTGAGAAATCTGTGGTTCAGTCCATAGCTGGTTCCTGCGGTGATATCACCAAAGCCGGCAAGCACGTCACTGCCCTCGATGTCAGAAAGGCTGCTGTGGCCACCCCCGTTGGAGTGGCAGCACCCCCTTAACTGGGCAAGTCGAGCGTGCTAACCCTGACTGGGGAGTCAGCATCAGGACACCAGTAGGGCCGCACCAGCGCAGTACACAGCCCATACCGTCATCTCCAGCGACTGCACAGGCCCGCAGTTGAAGGAAAGTCTGCTATGGCCGGGGAGGAGAGACGCCTACACCAACACCTGGCGGCAGCCCAGGGACACCGTATCAATGCGGCAGAGGAGCCCGAGTTTGCTCCCACAGCACCCGAGTGAGCAACAGGCCTCTCAGCATCAGGGAAGGTTTCCAAGGCCCAACGAAGCAGAGCTGCAGCACCGCATCTGTGGCAGGGCCCGCCCGCAAGCAATCAGCTCTACCCTACCAGCCCGACATCTAAAGCCCCAGCGACGTCGCCCCAAGTAGGGAAACCAAAAGACTGCATTTACCCAGCAACAGCCCGAATGCACACAGGGGCACCCCACCTCCCTCATCATTACCAGGTGAAGAGCTGTAAGCCCGGAGGTGGAAGGAAAACACCATACGGGCCCTGGTAGCTGTGTTTCGACGCTGCAAGTGAGAGAGGATCTTCCCCATAGCAGCACAGCACTGCCAACACCTACCTGCACTTTTAATTAACTTCATACAATAAAGATTACTTACTCACTAGAAGAGGTGCTGTGGTCCGGCGAGAGGCGGACCGCCCTGTACACCTGCTGCCAGCAGCTTAGATACGGCACCCAGCCCACGTGACAGGTGCCTGACAAGGCCTCGGGTCTGCACCTGCACTAAGGCTGCTGCTGCCGTGTGAAGATCTGTGCCATCTAACGGTCACACGCAGTGCTGCACCTCGAGCTGCGATCACCCGACCCGTACCGACAGCGCCCGCGTGGGCAGAATGACCCGCAGCGGAGTACAAACTCCCACACAAAAGGAAAACCGCCACCGAAGAAATTGCGCCACTCGCCCCAAGTGGTGAACGGACACCACGGCAAGATACAACATGGGCACACCAAGTGCCAGAAGCGGGCGCTCAAGAAGAGGATGGAGCGCAAGAGGTGTGCAGAAGGCCGCACCAGAGAGCCTGACAGCAAGGGCTGACGCCCAGGAGAGAAAGAGACCTCTCTACAGAGAAGAAGAAATGCTGAAGACAGCAAGGAGAGTCTCTACATCTCCACTGCACCAGCGTAGCCCTGCAGTGGGCCAAAGACAGCCCAGATTGTCCTCCCTCACACTGCCTCAAGACAGAGTCACCAGAGGCCCAAGACAGGCAAGAGGAGAGTCGCACACTCCATGTCGCAACCTGCCACCGCAACATGTGCTCCAAAAACATGCGACACGTGGCTGGACGCCACTTAGCACAGCAAGAAGGAGCATGTCACACGAAGTAACCAACCCCGCCAAGCATGCCTGCATGGAGGCATGAGCAGGTGCCACGACGGCGCAGGCTTGTGGTGCAAGCACGACGCCCTCGAGCGAAGAGGTAACCTGCCATCCTAGCAGAGGAGCACCGCGGAAAATCCCCGAGGAGGGGATGGGGCCCGCGAAAGGTCCACAAGGAGAAGAAGCATGTCCTAGCGACAGTACAGGCCTGCCACAGGTCCACAGCAAGTAAAGACAGTCCTAAGAACTGGACACGACCAGCGAGATGTCCATGTGGCAGGACGCCACGTCCAAGGGAGGAACTCGGTCGGAAGGAGGAGAAGAGCGCGGCTGGAAACCACTTAGTGAAAGAGAAGAGCGTGGCAGGACGCGACTTCGCGAAGGAGGAGAGGAGAGTGGCACGAAGCCACAGGGCAAACAACCACCACAGGCGTGCAAGAGGGAAAAGAATAAGAGCGACAGGACAGAGGACTCGTGCCAGCACTGGAGAAGGTGTTCATCAGCACAAGCCAGCCTCCGGGGTGCAGAGACATCACTGAAGACAGCTTCGCGGGAGGACCAACCGTAAGCCGCTAGCAAGCGCGATCTGCGTCCAGGCACCACGCTTCACAGTGCGACCTTCCACTCACCTGTCACCGCCTGCTTGGCATCGATGGCGCCACATCTAGCAAGTGCACCTGCTAGAAGACAACCGTAAGAGGGCACGAAGTCCCTCCAGTCCTCCTCACTCCACGAGGTCACCAAAAGCAAGAGATCGCCGCCTGTTCCCCAACTGAAAGAAAATTATCGTATCCATCATCCAGGTGCATCATCACCAAGAACATCTAAGGAGCATCGCACCACCAGAGTGGATCCAAACACTGAAGACATCCGGAGTTCAACGAGGCACTCCTGGCGCCGTGGGAGGATAGCCACCCAGGAACCTTCTGTGTGCCCCTGTAAACCTGAAGCCTGCCGAAGAAGAGCATACCCGACCATTGGACTATCCACCCTTGGGATTACACGAGGCTTGGCCGTGGCCCTGTTGGGAGTTCTGCAGCGACCCCTCAGCGCGGCCTACGAAAGGCAAGCACAGCCCACGCGGTCACGTGGTAATCTAGGGGCAAGGCCCTCAACAGAGTTCCTGTGAGAGGGGAATCCGAACCGGAGAGATGCGTCGGCAGAAGCTCCACGACAGGCACTGGGAAGCATGCAGGTCACAGACGAAGACTAGTAACCTAAAGACCACCTGATGGAGGCATGTGAACCTGAGTCCTAACGGCGATAGCACTCAGACTCTGAGACACCACCCTTTGCGGCTGCATGAGCGATTTGGCTGTGGTCCTGTTGGCAGTTCCTCAGCAACACCTTTGCGCGGCCCACGAGAGGCCCGCAGAGTCCACACGGTCCCATGGCAGCCCGGCAGGAAGGCCCTCCAGGAGACTCCTGTGAGAGGGAAGTCCAGGCAGGAGAGGCAAGTCTGAAGCTGCTCGGCTATCGGGAACTGGAAAGCATCATCGCCTTCAAGGAAAGCCCTCATCCACCAAGGTCATCCTCCGTATTTGCAGGTTGGCTGTCCACCGGAGCCTCAGCGCCTGCAAGATCTCCAAAGTGGACTCCACTACCGCTCCAGATGCACCGCCATTGGAACTATGTAAATAGACTCCAAAACTGCGAGACCAGGCCGGTCTGAACTACATTGCTGAGGTGGTCTAAAGCCTCCTGACCGTGCGATCCAGAGCTCCAGCACCACCCGGAAGACGGCCTGAAGGGACTCATTGGTGCTATGTTTCGTTATATTGTTTTTCCCATAGGTTGGATTCTTGTTTTTTATTTTCCATTAAAACTTGGGAGGGATGTAGTGTCCTGCTGGACACGTTCTAGTGTTCCGCCTGGTGTTAACCTACACTGCACACCCACCCATCACCGGCGTCACCGGTCAGGTGACCCTGCTAATAAAAGGGGCCGGGCGCACGTGCCCTGGGCCAGTTACAGTACCCAACACGATGTGTCTGTGCCATCATTTATCCAGCATGTGGGCGTAGCGCCCACGACACCACACACTGGACATAATATACCGGCTCCAAAAATGGGTAGATGTCTAATCGGCAGTAGGTGCTCGTGCACTGGCAACAGGTGATCATAGGCCCTGGAAAGTAGGAGTGCTGGGGGTGCTGCAGCACACCCAGAATAACCACGCTGGAGTTCATAAGCAATAAAGATGCCTTTACATTTTGATTTTATCTAGTCACATTTGCTGTGGTTCAAAGACAGAGGTGAAATGCCAGGCTGTAGCTTCTGACAAACTGATGCTTGTTCTTTTAAGATGAGACTGGTGTTTACTTTTCTTTCTCTGACTACTAAGTGAGAGCACTGTGTAAAGTAAACTATGTGATAACCTTGCTAAGGTACATGGAGTGTGAAAGGAAGGGATGTAGGATGTCTACTTTTTCCTAGCACACAACATTTAAATACCAGTAGATGATCTCTACACATATTTCCAGCTTTATCAACATCTAGGAAATCACAAATAAAGCATTTTTTTTTTTAAATTCTGAAATGTGATGAAACAAAGGTTTTAATAGGATTAAAACAAATCAAGACACTTTACTTGGTGGTGTGCAAATGAAAAAATATTAGCGGAGACTCCACACATTATCTATTGTGTGTCCAATACAGTTTTATCAGTAAAACTGCCCATCTGTGAAAATTTAGTAGCTATTACAAAGGAAAATGTGCTGTCTGTAAATGACAGTGCACTGCCACGCCATACGTTAGTAATATATACGCAACAGTGTGCTCCAAAATGCACCAATGGCTATATACCACACCCTTCCCACTCTCCTGCTTGATGGGCGTGACACATGTGCTACCCTTGTTCTCTGCATGACGCTTGGATTATATACAATCCCTATGTCTTCAATAATTTGACACTGATGGCAGCATCCCCAGTCTGAAAATTGTTCCTGCACCACTGAAAGTGATTCCTGGTTTTTGGCAGAAGGTGCTCGTTCACTGGCAGAAAGTGATTCCTGGTTTTCAGCAGTAGGCGCTCGTGCACTTGCAGAACGTCATTACTGGTTTTCGGCAGTAGGCGCTCGTGCACTGGCAAAATGTGATACCTGGTCTTCCGCTGTAGGTGCTCATACACTGGCAGAACATGATTCCTGGTTTTCGTTAGTAGGTGTTTTGTGCAATGGCAGATCAAGATTCCTGGTTTTCGGCAGTAGGTGTTCGTGCACTTGCAGAACGAGATTCCTGGTTTTCCGCAGTAGGCACTCGTACACTAGCAGAATGTGATTCCTGGTTTTCGGCAGTAGGTGCTCATGCACTGGCAGAACGTGATTCCTGGTTCTGGCAGTAGGTACTCGTGCACTTGCAGAATAAGATTCCCAGTTTTCAGCAGTAGGTGCTCGTGCACTGGCAGAACGTGATTCCTGGTTCTCGGCAGTAGGTGCTCGTGCACTAGCAGATGTGATTCCTGGTTTTCAGCATTAGGTGCTTGTGCACTGGCAGAACGGGATACCTGGTTTTCGTTAGTAGGTGTTTCGTGCAATGGCAGATCAAGATTCCTGGTTTTCGGCAGTAGGCGCTCGTACACTGGCAGAACGTGATTCCTGGTTCTCAGCAGTAGGTACTGGTTTACTGGCAGATGTGATTCCTGGTTTTCGGCAGTAGGTGCTCGTGCACTGGCAGGACAGGATACCTGGTTTTGGCCAGTAGGTGCTCGTGTACTGGCAGAACGGGATACCTGGTTTTGGCCAGTAGGTGCTCGTGTACTGGCAGGACGTGATTCCTGTTTTTAGTTTCTGTAATCCAGCAGACTGCATGAAGCTCGACCTTTCTGCAGAGGACACCTGTCCCTATTAAGGAGTGTGAAATAAAGTGACTGCCGATGACGAAAGATGGAGCCCAGGTGTCAGAGCTGGGGGAGGTTTTCTTACCTTCTCTCGTATAATGGTGGGCAGCTGTAGCCAGTTTATTTATACGAGGGCAGCATATTCTCAGGAATTACCTGCATATTCCTCACAGATAAGGAGGATAGAGGTAAACCAAGTGAGGGAGGTTACCCAACTCAATATTTCTAAAGATTGCAATATTGAACAGGCAGACTGGATGCTGCAGACAGCTCTAACTGTAATTATGACCTTGTGTCCATAATTTGAGATCGGAACAAATCTGTACATTATCGCGTTTCATGTTAGAATCAAGGCTACGCAAGTACCAAACCACTTGGTACAGTGGTCTCAAATACACATTGAAAGCGAGGCCCTCTGGCACCCTGAATTATACTGAGACTCGTTTAAAAACGTCTGTTGCTGTCTGCTGGATAAGCCTGGAGTTGCACGTTTTAAAGCACTGTCTTGAACCAGGTCACTAGTTTAAGTCTGGAGGTAAGGGCCTAATGATCTATGGCACAGAATGCTGAGGACGCAGTCTTTATCCCGTGTTACAAACTCTCATCTGTGTCCCTTGTTCCAAAACCCATATTGGTACTCAACTTGCAACCTCATATTTGTGAAGTGTTCCCGTGAATACTGCGACACCTTTGACTTTGGCAAGGGTGAGGAGTCGCAGTATTCAGTTGTTGCCCACATCGTACAGGCCCAGTAATGTTTTTTCTTTAGTACAGGCCTGGCAACTGTCAGTGTTTAGCAACACACATTGAAGATCTAAGTGACATATGTATGCATGATATTTAATCTAGCCGGCTAGCAACGGAGTGCTGTACGGGGGCAAGTCCCAGTGGGAATATATAGGATGGAAGGAGGGACAGAGGGAGGAGGCAAAGCTAGAGGAAGGGATGAGAAGCCAGCCTAGCTGAGGCAGTGCTCCTTGAAGGTGTGAGCTTTCAGTTTCTTACTGCAATATAAACTGGTTGGTGCAGTTCTGATGTCCAGGACCGGCTTTAGCGCTGCTGGCACCTGGTGGGACAATCATTTTTGGCACCCCCACAGCCTATGACCACCTCCTCGGTTTCTCTCACTACCACCGGGCAAAAGTACCCCTCTTCTCTCTAATTATAAGTTGTTGCTAAACACAGCGCCCCCCATTAGGTCAGCGACCTCCAACACAGGTCAGCGCCCAGTGCGGCTGCACCAGTTGCACTGCCCTAAAGCCGGCCCCGCTGATGTCGACACTTCTAACTATTCTGAAAGCTCTGCATTTTGCTCGGGTTTTTTAGCATGGTCCCATGTCGAGTAGCAATGCCCAAATACCTATGATTTTTTTCAATGATTTTCTCCTCCGTCAGCCAATGGAGGGATTTCATTTATAATGGTCGGTTTTCGCTTTAAATTGTTCTCTTACCTTTTCTTGTTTTATCTATGATCATTATCGTCTGTATGGTTACAAGGTATTTAATTATTTTCTGTAAGTTTAGTTTCTGAAGACATTTCTAATCTATTAGAGATAACTGCAGTGTTGTTTCCTGACAGCTGGTTCATGACCTTAAGAAGTTGATATTAATAGTTTTTTGGTAGATCAATTATTAAACTGCTTGAACATTGCTTTTATTCCTAGGGAAGCTGTTATTCAAGACATGGCAAGTGGAAGAAGTTCAAGGTACAGGAATCTGCAGTCATACTTTCTATGTATGAATGTATGTGCTATTAATATGGTGCGAGCCGAGTCGAAAGGCAATGGAGTGATATGCAGGGTCCTAGGGGACCAAGGGCTGAAGTGGGCTGACCCATACAATATGGTGTACTGGGCAGAAGAAAAATTTGAACCACAGATTCTTTTTTTTTTAATAACTTTATTTTCCGTTTTCTTCAATACAAAAACATTATACATGTGTATTCGTTCACCAGTGCATCATTATACATTGTCGCGTCATAACAGTACCTATGATTAATACAGTTTGCAATCTTCAAGTTGTTTACCAGGTAATTAAAAGCTGTTGCATTCACAGTACATTTTTAGTGGAAGGGTCCCTCTCTAATAATCCCCCTCCCATCCATATACCATAGCAAACGTGCCTCGTGTGTGAGTAATTGACATCTATCCGGAGTAATATCATCTTCAATATTACAATAGTGGTAAAGGAACATACCATGACCCGATTACCCCACTCCCTCCGGGACGATGCCCTGTTCCAGCTGGGAGTCGGAGTCCTGACGTATGGCCTCTATGTGTGACCGGTAGGGGCCCCATATGTCCTTGGGACGGGACGTACTAGGCATCACGCTTGCATATATTTCACTGTTTACATTACAATAGGCTAGACTATGCAGCCAAGCCTGGACAGTTGGAACAGACTTGCGCCCCCAATGGATGGCCACCTCCCGCTTTGCCAGCAGTAGACCTAGAGATGCGAACCGTCTGATCTTCTTGGGGAAGTTCACTGTATAACCCAACAGGGCCACTTCTGGGGTGGGAGTCAGAGGAAGATTGATCATTTGCCCTAGTGTATGATGTATGCGCTCCCAGTAGTGTTGCAGTTTCGGGCATGTCCAGGTGAGGTGTGCGAAATCGGCTTGAGGTGCGGAGCATTTACGGCAGTTGTGTGGCTTGGACAGGTCTATCTTGTGTGCCAATGCTGGAGTGAAGTATATGCGGCGCAGAAATTTGAAGTGTAAGAGCTTATGCCTACTATTTAGTGAGACGTCTTGTGTAACCGAGCAGCATTTGGCCCATTGCTCATCCGTAATTGTCGTTCCCAGATCAACTTCCCAAGCCCTACGGATTTTGCTGTCATTTGTGGGTTTTAGTGTAGCACATGCCTTATAGAGCTTTGAAATTAAATGTATGTTATCAGCGTTCTCTATAACCATAGTGAGGGGGGGGGGGAATGAAGTCGGCTCAATTGGAAAAGCTTGGAAGATGAAGCGTAAGGCGGAGCGGATGCGGCCCATGACGAATCTGTCCATAATGTTACCAGATTGGAAACGGGCGTCCTCCGTCAAGGAAAAAATGTGGCCCCCCCGGGTATAGGTCGCCTATCCGCAAAAGTTCAAATTTCGTCAGAGTGCGCTGAATCAATCGTTCACCCGTGATTGGAATCAAACGGGGGTTAACAATGGGTAGAGCAGAAGAATAAAGAACCTCCGTACCTGTGATCCGGCATAGTTTATTCCATGCCCATGAACCACAGATTCTTCACCACCCTTCCACCTCCCCTTTTCTGTGGAATGGACTTTTATCCATCTAGAAAGTTTTCAATTTAGAGAACGGTACACTGGTCATACCAATTTGCTGATGGGCTCTGCATCTGAGGGTGCGGACAAGCCTGTGAAAGAAACTGATGGCAGTACTCATGGGTGGCGGTATTATGAGGCTCCGTTTGTCATTTTTTTAAGCTGAACATAGTCGGTGCAGAGCTGCATGGCGCCACCTACCATCACACAGGAATACTGCTTCTGAATTTTTCTGGATCTAGTCTGACACCTGAGGAATATTCAAAAATTAGTAGAAGCAAAGTTCTTCTTAAACTGTCTCTTAACCTGTTTGAACTATTGCATCTTGTCTTCCACAGTTGGTCTGCAGTTTCTTATAGATGTACCACATCCTTACTAACCAAATACCCACTAAGGTATGGTCTATCCCGCCACGTCTGTGGTACTGAATGAAGTGCTGTCAAGTGAAGGTAGAAAAATCATTTTGCCTACCAGAGAGTGCAGAAAGTGCATGCCATCATTGACCTCATGTCACATCACCACTTTCACTGGAACTCAAAATCTCCCTACATAATTTAGCTGTGGCCCCAACAAGACAATCATATATGCAATATAGTACGCAGTTGCTTGCAACCCCTCCAACTGAAACCTGATCCCCCATATCCAGCCAGCACTTAAACAATCAGGAATTGGGTACAACCAGAAACAAAACTTGTGGGTGTTTTGTTTATATTGGGAACGAATAGACAAAGTTGCGGTTATGATCAAATTTTTCACTATTTTCTAAAGGAAATTCTGTTTGCAACTCGTTTTCCCAACCAGTTATATAATTATGTTTCAGAAGGATGGTCAATATTCAGGGGCCTGTAGAGAGTGGAAATGTGAAAGGCCATTTTTAGGTCTGGCGTCAATGCCCACTGTAATGGTCTCAAGTTCACATTGACACACAGTGGAATACAGATTGCCTTTCTTGACCTACTGATCATATCCCGGGAAGATAAGCTATACACTATCTTCTTCCGTAAACCCACTGAAAGAAACACTTTACTCTCCTACAACAGCCATCATCCTCGCGCAATGCAAGACTCCCTACCTTTCTCACAATTCCTACGCATTAGAAGGAGTGCTCCTTCAAACGGGATTATTTTCAGGAAGCTCAAACTCTAGCTAGCAAATTGATTAGTAGAGGTTATCCACGCAAACTCGTTAAAAAATCACTCAAACGAGCCTGGTACTGCCCTCGTGAAGTACTCCTGACTCCCAAACCGACAGTGACCGAATGGTATGTGTGACAACTTTGTACCCGATTTCTAATCAGGTGAAAAAATGTATCCTTAAACACTGGCCAATACTGAATGCTGGTAGCATGGCATTGGAACACCCACTCTTTGCATTCCGTAAAAACAAAAACATCAAAAACCACCTGGTAAGAGCTGCATTACCAACCAAAAAGACCTCCCAA
This sequence comes from Calotriton arnoldi, assembly GCA_963921515.1. NCBI lineage: Eukaryota > Metazoa > Chordata > Amphibia > Caudata > Salamandridae > Calotriton > Calotriton arnoldi. Next base: position 92,980 of record CAWUFW010003641.1, read on the forward strand.
ACATTGACTGAGATGTGGGGCCTACCACCCACGCTGGGCCACTTTCGGTGTGGGGGCTGCAGTGTGTGCCACCAGACCACTGAAAGCAAAACATTTGTTTATGGAAATATTGATGTAACCCTGAACCATTTTTCAAACTGTAACACCAACAATGTTGTATATGCGATCATATGCCCATGTAATCAAATCTATATTGGTCAAACTACACAAAGTCAGGATTCAAATTTGACAACATCGTAGCAGGCTGAGATGCCAAATACTGAACGCACCCTTGGTGGAACACTTCACAAGTCAAGGACATGGAGGATGATTTAAAGTGGCAAGTTATCAATGTGATCCAACCACCACCTCGGAGCACAAACACTAATGGGATTCTCAACAAAGAGGAACTGAAATGGATTTTACGCACCAACAGTCCCCATACTGGACTGAATTGAATGGATGACTGGACTAACCTGGTCTAACACGCACATGTACACTAGTGTTTTCTCCATAATTCTGCTTTTGCTCCAATTCTGTGGTTTCTTAATGCTACCCTAACTTTATGTTTCTGTTGACCCATATGCTGGGTATCCTACGCCGCCTGCCTGCTGCACTCGCAATGCCTCAATTTTTGTTTAATTGATTCATTCGAAAAAATTTGCATGCTATGATTTGGTTATTGCCCACCCAACCTTTTTCTAACCTCGATTTCCTCTCTCCTTTTTTTTGGTTGTTCCCTCCTTCCTTTCCCTTCCACCCCTTTCCGACCTTCCTTGGCCCCTCCCCCCCTCCCTTTCTGTCCCATTCCCTGCCCCATATAGGCGACCTCTCAGGCATTCAGATTCTTCTGTCCTGATGATGATCCCCCGACTGTAGTTGGGATCGAAACGTCGTCGACAATCGCATCTTGACTCCTACCATTGTTTATGATTTATGTGGAGCATAAGATGTTTTTCCTCACTGTGACTGTTGTAAAGATGTATCACTGAAAGTCACTTTGGAAGCAAATGCCTGAGGTCTGGAAATTTGGTGATTTCCATTCCCCGCCATATTTTTCCCACTGCATTATATTATTATGTGCTCTCTCTATTTATTGAATGTTTAAATAAATATAATTCTCTCCATTTGGATACATACCCACACAGCTCTAATTGTAGTTCTGTGTTTATGACTTTATGTTTCCTTGGTAGGGACCACTGTCTCTTACAATATATTACTTACCCTTGGTCCCTCTTGACTTACAGGGTTCCCTTGTTCCTTGATTACTCAATCATTGACCTCATGTCACATCACCACTTTCACTGGGACTCAAAATCTCCCTACATAATTTAGCTGCGGCCCCAACAAGACAATCATCAATGCAATATAGTACGCAGTTGCTTGCAAACCCTCCAACTGAAACCCGATCCCTCATATCCAGCCAGCACTTAAACAATCAGGAATTGGGTACAAACAGAAACAAAACTTGGGGGTGTTTTGTTTATTTTGGGAACGAATAGACAAAGTTGCTGTTATGATACAATTTTTCACTATTTTCTAAAGGAAATTCTGTTTGCAACTCGCTTTCCCAACCAGTTATATAATTATGTTTCAGAAGGATGGTCAATATTCAGGGGCATGTAGAGAGTGGAGATGTAAAAGGCCATTTTTAGGTCTGGAGTCAGCCCAAGATCTTTGATATTATTAAAACGTTTTACCAGCCATCCCTCTTCGTCCATTGGTCTGTTGTTGCCATCTACTTACCTCTAGGACCCCTGAGTAATGCTCTTTCTGAAAATCAGAGTATCCACCGGAAAGAGGGTTACTGAAGGAATGTAACTTGTTCTTTGGAAGAATACTTCTAACCTCAGATTCCTCACCTTGTGAATACATACCAAAGCAGTACCCCCTCCCCAAGGTGGTAGGTCTGTGGAACTGCACATACCAAAAATTCCTGCAGGACTGAATTGACAAAATGCCAATCCCTACAGACTTGACTGTTAAAACAGTAGTGCTTCATAAACGTGTCCAATGATGCCTACATAACATAACATAACATAACAGATATCCAGTAGTAGCAGCCTTGGCTCGAGCGGAATGAATCCGTACTCCTTCATGAGGCTGATTCTTAGGTAGTGCATAGCAGATTTTTATGCAAAGGATTATCTACCTATAGATGGTTCCTTTTTGCACAACTGTGATTTTTTTTGCCTTTGGGAAACCCATAAAGAGCTGATTGTCCACCCGGTGGTCTCTGGTACAATCAATGTAAAAACTGAGGGATCTTTTGGGATCAATTGATGCAGTCTCTTCTCCTCTTTCAAGGGGTGGGGACGGGCTAAGAATGCTAGAAGAGTGATAGTCTGCCTGACATGGAAATATGTTGCTACTTTTGGCAAAAATGCAGCTCGAGTTCTGAACACCAGTTTGACAGGAAAAAATGTGGTTTTAGGCAGCTTAGCCAAGAGTGGCAGGAGCTCAATCATGTGATGAGCTGACGCTACAGTTTTCAAGATCAAGAAGTGTAGTGGACAACTGTGCATAGGCTCAAAGCGGGTGCACATAAGAAATGTGAAAAATTAATTCAAGTCTCACTCTGGCAACACAAAGGGCTTCGGCAGGAAAATGTATTGTAAAGCTTTAAGAAATCTTATGACCACACGTGATGTGAACAAAGAAGGGCGATCCGGCAAAATAAAAGCTAAAGAGCCGACAAGTACCCTTTAACAGAGCCCAGTGTAAGTCCTCGCTCGGCCAAAGATCAAACATGCAACAAAGTATCTAACAGTTTGGCCAATAATGGGTCCATCTGGCAATTGCCGCACCAATCCAGAAACTTGTCTGAGAGCCCGGTGTACACAGACTTGTGGAAAACAGTCTAGCTGCCAAGAGAACATTCAACAACCTTAGCTAGGAGATCAAATGGAATCAACTGCTGCCGTTTAATCTCCACACATGGAGGTGCAGGTTGTGCAGCCCAGGTGCAAGACCCTACCTTGCAGCTGTGACAGAAGATCCTCCTGAAGAGGTAGATTGATTGGAACACTGATGCTCATGCCCAAAGTTCCATATACCGCACTCTCTTGGTCCAATTTGGAGCTACTAAGATAACTTTGTTTAGGAGTCCTGAGCTGTACTCCATGTGGAATGTATCTCTGCGATACAGCCATTTAGGGAAATTTGTTTTTTTCCCATTTTTTTATTGGTTTTACAACACAGAACAGAAACTATGACATTCTGGAGCCACTATCCGTTGTAAAAAACATACACCGTGAAGTTACAAAGTCGCAGTCTACATGCATCGACAAGTTGGTGCGTACATCCATGTCATATTTAAGAGCATCATTACATTATCCTAAGATACCATGTAAAATGCAAGTGGGTCATATGGGGCGGATTCCGTATGGGGAGAGAAATGCATGCAGCTCACCCGTCTTACGAGTTTCCCCTCATCCACTAGTAAGGATTAGAATTGTGTGACTGGTTATGTGGAGGGTACTCGACGACTGAGCACTAGACAAATGGAGCGTGGTGCGGGGGGGCGCTCTAATCCGAGTCTCATGGACGTTATGGGTGTCTCTTGTTTATTTAATAGTAAGGAAACTACCCTTGGAGCCCACAAGGGGGCATGAGACAGCACCATCTCCACCCATGGTGCTTCCCACCAAGCATAATATCAGTAAGTCACATATATAGGGGTGTTCAGAGGAGTTTTCGGGGTATTCAGAGGAGATTTCTGGGTGGCCTTGTGTCGTTTTTTGCTTTGAAGTTCCTAATGTACGTATCCTAGATCAGTACCCCAGTGCCCTCTCTGCCCCATGCTCGGGCCACGGTGAGGACATCCTGTTCAGCAAGTGCCCATTTCAGCAAGGTATGGAGCTAGCATTTCATACTGGGAGCTGCGTAGAACTACCAGGCCCTCGCTAGTTGTCGTTTGAATAGTACAAAAGCTAGGTAGATGAATCTATGTAGATATTTGTCCCCCTTAGCCTTGGGTCTCAGACCCAGCAAACATGATTCCGGCATGCCCAGAACTATGCTTTCGACTAGGGCAGATGTGATTCTCATGACCTCCCCCAGGACAGTTTTATGACCAGGCAGTCCCACACCATGTTGAAGAAACCTGAGTCTGCTATTCTACACCAAGGGCACTCGGAAACGTGTTTTATATGCTGTGGTGTGAGATACACCTGATGTAGGTAATTAAACAGAGTAGCGGAATCATAATTTATGCGAGACCTCCTTCACATGCTGAAGGACACGGGCCCATTGTGTATCAGTGAAGTGTATTTGGAGATTCGCCAAACAGCACTCTTAGCTTTGGTATCCAGATTGTAATGATGGGACTGGAAAGCGGTACATAGGGCCGTTATAGTATTCTGTGTGCCTCCCTGCTATAGTATTGTGTGTAGCAGTGGTGATATGGATGGTTCAGCTCGGCCCTGCCCCCACTGCATGGCAACCGCATGTTTTATGGCATTATAAGTCAGAAAGTGTTCAGGTGCTATATCTAAAGTGTTGGAAATGGCCCTTTTTGCAGGGTTATCCCGAAACATTTTGTTTCTTCCTCCTATTTTTTCCTGACCTGTTGTTGTTGACTATAGGACTTTGGGCACTTTACCACTGCTGATCAGTGCTAAAGTGCATATGCTCTCTGTGTACATTGTTATTGTGATTGGTTATCCATGATTGGCGTATTTGATTTACCAGCAGGTCCCTAGTAAAGTGCACTGAGTGTGCCAGGGCTGGTAAATCAAATGCTACTAGTGGGCCTGCAGCACTGATTGTGCCACCCACATGAGTAGCCCTGAAAAGATGTCTCAGGCTTGCCACCGCGGTGCCTGAGCGCAGTATGTTAACTGCCGTGTCGACTTGGCAAGTGCACCCACTTGCCAGTCCCTAACCTTCCCTATTCTTATATATAGGGCACCCCTATTGTAGGCCCAAGGTACCCCCCTGGGCAGGGTGCAGTGTATGTGAAACGTAGGACATGTACTGGTGTGTGTGTAACATGTCCTGATAGTGAAATACTGCCAATTTAGTTTTTCACTATTGAAAGGCTATCTTACCCCCATAGGACAGAAAGGGGAATGCTTTGTAACATTTTACAAGCATATCTTCCCATAGGGAAAACACAGAAAATTGGAGTTTGGAATCCCTGAACTCAGAATTTAACAACACATCTTTTAGTAAAGATGGTTTTTAAATTGTATGTTTGAAAATACCACTTTAGGAAAGTGGTGTTTTTCTTGTTCAACCATCCTGTGTGCCTCTGCCTGTTTGTGGATTGACTGTCTGGCTTTGGAGTGACAGGGGATGGGGAGGTGCAGTGGCTCCAGGAGTCTGGATGAGTCAGCACTAGGCTGAATAGGCCTGATCTGCATTTGGAGTGGTGGGAGGAGTAGCACCTGTACCTGAATAGGGCTGTGCCTGCGTTCCACGATGATGGCTCCGCCCCCCTGTGGTGTGTCTGGAGCCAAGGCTCACACTGACAATGGAGGTTGTTGTGCACTTGCAGAGTGCCCCCCAGAACTGGTTTGAACTGGGCTCAGAGCCCCTTGCACAAAGAGAACAAAGACATTTTGGGGTATAAGTATCAGACCTAAAACCCCAGACTTTTAGATCATTCCTGGAATTCAAGAGGAACCTTTGCCAAGGAGAAGAGCTGGAGAGACTGAGGAGAAGTACTGCCCTTGCTGTGTGTCTGGGGTTGGCCTGCAGTTGCTGTTTCTGCCAAGGAAAGGAGAAGACTTTGCTGTGTGCTGTGTCCCCTGCTTGAAGGAGATCTCCAAGGGCCTGAAGTGAGCTGGCCTCCTGTTCTGAAGTCTCAGGGACACAAAGACTTCACCCCCAGCTGCCCTGAACTCTGCTGTTGTGAGTTCTAGCCTGCCAAGAGGTGCCTGTGCCAGTTCTGGGCCTCTGGAGGTTGTTGCTGCTGTTTGGGAGCTGGAAGAAAGAAGAAGCGTGAAGAACTGGTAAAAATCGAGGGATCGCAGCTGAAGAGGACCAACGCAGCGCCACTCGAAGCCGCCGCATCGATAGCCGACGCATCCTGGATTTCCACGCATTGTACCTGTGCGGCACGCTTTCCCGATGCATCACCTGCGAACCGGAACCGTCACTAAGAATAGACGCATCACTCCCCATACAGACCGGATTCGGCGCAACTCGTCCTTTGTGTATCGCAGAACTGTCGCATCGCCTACCCAAGGTCTCAGGAGTGTCGCAGCTCTTTGTTTTCCGACTCTGCGGCTGTTTGGCTTTTGGAACTTTGACGCATCTACAGGTACTTTGGTGAAAAATCATGCAACCATAGTTTTCTATGGTACAAGTTCTTGAAAACTTTTGAAAGTCATATTTTTAACTGTGTATGTTGGCTTTTTGTATTTTTGGTCTTGTTTAGTTTAGATAAAGATATTTTATTTTTCTAAACTGGTGTGGTGTCCATTTGTGGCGATTTCACTGTGTTACTGTGAGTGTTGGTACAAATACTTAACACATTGCCTTTGATATAAGCCTGTCTGCTCGTGCCAAGCTGCCAAGGGGGTGAGCAGGGGTTATCTAAAGTGTGTATCCCCCTTACCCTGACTAGAAGCAAGGGTCCCGATTTGGATAAAGCTACCTACCTCTGCCAACTAGAGACACCCATTTCTAACATTGGTGGTCAGCGGTGAGGATTTGAACCTGTATTTGTACTTGACCCACAGTGATTGGTGTACATCACTAGTTTAGTGCAGACCACTACGCAACCACATACTGTGTTTTGTTTTTTGTTCTATTTTTTATCTGACCCTTGAAGCATCCACGCACCATGTCTCAAAAAGGGTAAAACAGCAAGTGATGTTGCAGAACTGGAGTTTGATATTGAAATGTTAAGTGGTTACAAAGTAGGTCAACTCAAGCAGTTCTGCAGGAACTTTGGACGTCCCATGAAGAGCAGCTCCAGGAAGGAGGAGCTACAGAAGGCCTTAAAAGCCTGGTGGGAAGCCAGAAAGGCTGGGGAGGCAGAGGATGCAGAGGTGGATGAGGATGCACAAGGGGATGGTTTCAGATCACAGGATCTGCCTGTGGAAAGAACAGCCTCTAGGGCTAGCTGCAATCACTCCTCTAGCAGTTTTTCCCCAGAGGAACTGGAGGAGAACCAAAGGGTCAGGGAGCAGGAGCTAGAAGTCCTGAGCATCAAAATAAAGCAGATGGAAATGGAAATCCAGGCCAAGGCAGAGGAGAGCTTATGCCTTGGAAGAAAAGAAATTGATCTTGGCATATGAGCTGAGAATGAGAGAGCTCGATGAGGAGTTCGCGAGGCTTGAGGCCCCGAGTGTCTCAACCAAGCAAAAGAGATGTGTGTAGCTCAGGAAGTGAGCTTGGCTGGGTTGGAGGTGGAGTCCAGCTCAGATGGTGGCAGCAAAATTGTGTTATCTAGTGCTGAGGGAGAAGTACACCCACCCGGAGATGTGGCACCTGACTTGAGGGAGGGGGTTAACACATCGGGGGGTTCAGGTTTCTGAGGTAGCTCCAGTGGTGTGCAGTGTCCCTGAAGTGGATTGGGGAACTGACACCAGGGATCATATTTCTAGTGGTGGGAGGGACACTCTACTGACTCTAGAGGAGAGGTGCAGGGAGAGGGGCTCCCCCATGGTAGAAGTCCTGGTATGTATGTGTGGAGACCGCCCAGAAGAGTGTGGATTGAGTGACAGAGACAGTCAGACACTGTCTTGCCAGTCTCAGGAGAGTGATGTGGGGTACTTGTGTGAGGCACTGAATGGTAAGGCAAAGGGTAGCTTGGCTAACAACTGTGGGGGGCTGTGTGATGCAATTGTTGGAGAGCATATTTTAAGTCCCTGTTTTCCAGAGCTATGCCAACCCCCAGTGGAGAGTTCTCTGATTCCAGGGAGCCTGCGCTGGAGGCAGACATTTTGGTGGATTCCAGAGGGTCTGAAGAAGCTTTTGGGAGTGATCCTGAAGGGGTGGCTCAGGTTTTCCCCAACCAAGTGAGGTAGGGGAGGTTTGTGGTAGCCCATATAGGTCTCAGTGTAGTGGGAGGGGTGTAGGGTCCCACGTCTTGTCTCAGAGGAGAAGGAGTGGGAGTGGGCTGTGTCCCAAGGTGCCTGAAACCCAGTCCCAGGACCTGGTTGGTTCCATAAGGGAACACCAGGAGGAGGGCCTAGTCTGTACTGGGAGGCCATTTCCTGAGAGAGATCCCAAAGAGTCAGGTGGACTAGGGGGGACTGTTGTAACAAGCATCCCACCAGTTCTGGTGTCTGGCAGCACTGCTTCTGTTGGAAGGGTGCATGAGTCCAGAGAAAGGGGTAAGAGGGGGAGACAGTCCCCAGTGGGAGGACCAGTGGGTCAGGGGTTACCCGCTCTGAGGTCACAGCACCCCAGGACTGACCCTGATGAGGCCACTTCTGGCCTGTGGGGTCTTCATGCTCTGTCCAGTGCACAGGAGGCTGGAGATCTGCGCCAGGCGGACTCTGGCACAGCTCATGAGGAGTGTGTTTCCCCTTGGGGGGGTTTGGTGTACTCCCCCGGAAGTCCTGGGTTGCCAGGCACAGGTCCAGCCTAAGGGTACAGACCCTGGGTTGGAGGACCAGGTTCAGGGTGTCCCCCCTGACCTGGAGGAAGGGGTGACTGCTAACAGTGCCCCTACCAAGTTGTCTTCTGGTGGTACCGCTCCAGGTGGGAGGGTGCAGAGCCCCAGGGAGGAAGACAGGGTGTGGGAGAGCCCACCCCAGTCTCTTGTCCAGCCGCAGGGTACAGACCCTCGGCTGGTGGGCCAGTGTCAGGATGCCATACCTGACTGGACGGAAAGTGGAGAAAAGGTGTCAGGCACCCGGGGCTACTGCCCCCCACTTTCTGACACCACATAGGTTAGAGAGGCCTGAAAGGCATGAGGCCTGGCTCTCATCACTGACAGCTGTCAGTGGCCACTGTGGCTGGCTTTCCTGGTAGACAGAGTTGCCCCTGGGAGGGGGGCAGGAGTCACACCCGGGGGTGGACTTGGCCACACCACTGTGTTGGCTATGTGGCTACTGTCTACCCGTTGGGATACATCTGAGAGCAAAGTAAGTTTAGGCGCTACATAGATGGGGTCCCCAGGTGAGGAGAAGGGTTCCCCATGGTTCAGCTTAGTGGGCCCTGAGAGTATGGATAGAAGGATCCAACTGGGTTCAGGAAGGCGTAGAACGGGAATAGACCCCTGCTGTTCGGGCCAGGTTCCAGGTTCTATCGCCCCAAGCAGGGAAGCCCATCGAGGTATTGATTGGTCTACCCTGGCTTTAGGCTGGAAGGGGGTTGTGTTGGAAATGGCCCTTTTTGCAGGGTTATCCTGAAACTTTTTGCTTCTTCCTCCTATTTTTTCCTGACCTGTTGTTGTTGGCTATAGGACTCTGGGCACTTTACCACTGCTGATCAGTGCTAAAGTGCATATGCTCTCTGTGTAAATTGTTATTGTGATTGGTTATCCATGATTGGCATATTTGATTTACCAGTAGGTCCCTAGTAAAGTGCCAAGGCTCACACTGACAATGGATGTTGTTGTGCACTTGCAGAGTGCCCCCCAGAACTGGTTTGAACCGGGCTCAGAGCCCCTTACACAAAGAGAACAAAGACATTTTGGAGTATAAGTATCAGACCCAAAACCCCAGACTTTTAGATCATTCCTGGAATTCAAGAGGAACCTTTGCCAAGGAGAAGAGCTGGAGAGACTGAGGAGAAGTACTGCCCTTGCTGCGTGTCTGGGGTTGGCCTGCAGTTGCTGTTTCTGCCAAGGAAAAGAGAAGGACTTTGCTGTGTGCTGTGTCCCCAGCTTGAAGGAGATCTCCAAGGGCCTGAAGTGAGCTGGCCTCCTGTTCTGAAGTCTCAGGGACACAAAGACTTCACCCCCAGCTCCCCTGAACTCTGCTGCTGTGAGTTCTAGCCTGTCAAGAGGTGCCTGTGCCAGTTTTGGGCCTCTGGAGGTTGCTGCTACTGTTTGGGAGCTGGAAGAAAGAAGAAACGTGAAGAACTGCTAAAATCGACGCATCGAGGGATCGCGGCTGAAGAGGACCGACGCAGCGCCGCTCGACGCCGCCGCATCGATCCGCCACGCATCCCGGATTTCCACGCATCGTACCTGTACAGCACGCTTCCCCGACGCATCACCTGCGAACCGGAACTGTCACGAAGAATCGACGCATCACTCCCCATACAGACCGGATTCGATGCAACTCGTCCTCTGCGTGTCGCAGAACTTTCGCATCACCTCCCCAAAGTCTCAGGAGTGTCGCATCTCTTTGTTTTCCGACTCTGCGGCTGTTTGGCTTTTGGAACTTTGACGCATCTACAGGTACTTTGGTGAAAAATCACGCATCTATAGTTTTCTATGGTACAAGTTCTTGAAACCTTTTGAAAGTCATATTTTTAACTGTGTATGTTGTATTTTTGTCGTTCTGGTCTTTTTTAGTTTAGATAAAGATATTTTATTTTTCTAAACTGGTGTGGTGTCCATTTGTGGTGTTTTCACTGTGTTACTGTGAGTGTTGGTACAAATACTTTACACATTGCCTTTGGGATAAGCCTGTCTGCTCGTGCCAAGCTACCAAGGGGGTGAGCAGGGGTTATCTAAAGTGGGTATCCCCCTTACCCTGACTAGAAGCAAGGGTCCCTATTTGGACAAAGGTACCTACCTCTGCCAACTAGAGACCCCCATTTCTATCAATAAGTATCTACAATCTCCTGGAAGGTCCGTAGCTCACCTGCCATGTAGAGATCACCTGGCAGTTCTATCCCTAGCCATCTTGGGAACGTAAGCACACAAAAGGGATGACATTGCGCATTCTTGGTGGTGGTGAAGCGATCGAGCCAAGGTTCGTCTCATTGCTGGAAAAAGCCCTACACCACCACCTCAGGGTGTAACTGCCATTTTTGACTTGGAAGCATCGGCAGACAAGTTTGCCCGCCCCGGTGTTTAAAGATACAACCAGGTGGTTGGTGACAAGAGAAATGTCCTGATGATTTAGCCAGTTCCAAATGCGTAGCGCCTCCTGGCATAGGACCCAAGACCCTACCCCTCCCAGATTGTTTCACTATCACATGGCTGTGGTGTTGTCCGTGAAAACCTGTACAAGACTCCCTTTGATGGCTGGCAGGAAGTCTTTCAATGGCAAGCGGATCACCTACAAGTGCAACAGACTAAAGTGGAAGCAGGTTTCGGTCAAACAGCAGAGTGTCCTGATCCCACAATCAGCTCTGGGTGGGTTAAGGAGAAGGGTCTGCCGCTGGCTCAATTGCAGTCGATCAGTCACCACTGCAGATCTTTTGCAGTCTCCTCAGACATCTATATGGAATACGACAGGTCCCCTTGGTGCTGCGACCCCTGGGACTTTAGATCCCACTGCAGAGCCTGCATGTGCCATTTGGCATGTATGACCAGCAAGATGCAGGAGGCCAACATTCCCAGTAGCCTTAGAATCATCCTCACGGATATGCAGGACAGAGGTTGAAACATCAGGATCACATCCTGAATGTCCTGGACTCTCCGCTATGAGGGAGGCACTAACCTACATTGTATCCAGGATGGCTCTGATAAACAGGAGCATCTGGGAATGGCTCAGGTGTGACTTCAGTACGTTGATAGAGAACTCTAGCAATATTTGAAGGTTCACTGTTGTCTGAAGGTGGTCTACGACTGCCTGGGGTGAGCCTACCTTCAACAGCTGGTCATCAAGGTAGGGGGAAAAGTGAAACACCTGAACTCTGATGGTGTGCTGAGACCGCGGCTGAAGAGGACCACCATCACCATCACTTTAATGAACACCTGAGGGGCAGTACTGAGGCCAAAATAGAGCAGAGCAAACTGAAAATGCTCTTGGCCCACTATGAACTGCAGATAACTTCTGTGGTCATCCAAGACAGGACTATGGAAATAAGCGTCCTGCAGATCCAACACTATCATTCAATCTCCAGGATCCAGGGCAAACAGAACATGGGCTAGCCTAAGCATCTTGAGTTTGTCATTCCACACAGAGGTGTTGAGAGGGTAAAGATCTAAAATAGGATGAAGGCCTCCATCAATCTTTGGCACAAAGAAGTAGCAGGAGTAACACCCAGTTCCTATTTGTGATACTCAAACTCTCTCTATGGCCCCTTTGCAAAAAGGGTTTGCATTTCCTGCTGCATAATCGACACGTGGTCCTCCATCAGCCACCCTGATGTGGGTAGAAGGTGCGGAAGGGTAGAAAGAAATGGAAGAGCTAGTCTGAGTGTACAAGTTGGAGGACCCATTTGTCGGAAGTAATGTCTTGCCAACCCTGGAGGAAATGGCAGATCCTGCCTCTTGCAGGGTCGATGCGTGCTGGCAAAGAGACAATAAAGCAGTTTTGAATTTGTGGTTGCCAGAGGGTTGAGTGACTGAGCTGTGGATTGTGCAGGACATCCTAAACATTGCCTCTGATAGCCGCAACCTCAACCTCAAAAGGGCTGAGGAGCTTGCTGGGTTGGCAACGGGGTCTGGTGTTGTCAATATGCCAAACCCCTGGCATAACCTGGAAACAGGCGAAATTGCTGGGTAAGCTACCTGGCAAGTGTGCAGAGACCCAATGACCCAGCTGTGACCCAACCTTCTCTGAATCCCTCTAGGGCTGAATCGGCCTTGTCACTAAAGAGGCGAGAGCCACTGAATATCCATAAAAGATTCCTGGACATCCCCTGAGAAGCCCATAGATCTCATGCAAGCATGGCAATGAAGCACCACCCTTGTGCCAATTGCCAGACTCAAGCATTTGGTTGTGTCCAGGCCAGAAAACAAAATTCACCACATCCCAGCATGAACAGTTTGGGCTAAAGATACCCGTAAGTTGTCTGGGACCACCGGTAAGATCTGGCCGACCATGGCCCATAGTCCATTGGGTAGAGACGAAGGAGACAACTAGTATTTACTGAATGTAGGACAAGGCTGGTGGAAGAACAAATGTCCTTATTAAACGCATACATACATTTGGATATGAGGGGGTTGTAGCAAAGGCGTTAGTATTGACTTTATTGGTGAATGCCTGAACCCCCAAGTTCTCTGGCACTGGATGAAGCATGAGAAATTCAGGGTCATCTGGAGCTGGTCTGTTGCAACAAGTGATCTGTGTTTTGACCAGTTGCAGAGCATGTTTTTTTCACAAGTGTCCAAGAGCATATATGTAAGAGCCTCATTAAAGGGCAGGAGAAGTTCGGTAAGTGCCTCATCAGGCTAAAGCATCTCCATAAGGATGTTGGTTTTAACATTCTTAGTTGAGAGCTGCAGATCCAGGACCTATGTAGCCCTTCTACTCACTCCTGCAAAAGATGCACTCTCCTCCATGGGGGAGAGACTAACTCAGGTTCTGATTAAGCGTCCAGACCACTGGCCTCCTGTAAATCTTCATACCAATTAACCTCATCATAATGTGGGACAAATTCATCCCCATCATCTCCGAAATTCTGGGCTTGGTCTGAATCTGAGCCACAAATTTGATATAGCATTTGTGCTCGACTGCACGAGTAAAGCAAATTTGCGAGGAACAAAAGGACTGCCAAAAGGCTGTGCCCCAATGGGTTCAGAGCGCGGCCTCGGCAGAGGTCGAGACAGGTTTTGCTCAGAGTTGGCGACCCCCATAGGTTGTGGATCTTCCTCTGTTGAGGGTGATGTCAAAGAAACCACCGCAGTGGTACCATAAAGGAAAACTGGAACCAGAGGTAGGTTTGAGAGGCACAGATGGCCCCAAGGGTGAACCCACCAGCAGGAGTCTGACCGAAGGCCCCTGTGGATACTTGGAGCCCAAAGGCATGCCAGAGGGAACCAGAAACATGCCGAAAAAGCGCAGCATGGCCTTCCTAAAAGCCTTGATGGACCTTGAAAGTCTGGATGCATTGGAGCCAGACTCTGAATCGGCTCCTCAGGAATTCGGGAACAAGACCAGATGGCATGTTGATGCCCTTGTGCCTTCTCTGGACAGCAAGAATGGTAGGAAGATGCTGAGTTCCACTTGGACTTCTTGTGCTCTTCTTTGACTTAGCCAAAGACTTTGACTATGATGACAATCTGCCACATGAATAACTTCAGGAGCAGGACCTTACTATCAACCGGTGACAGCACGGAGTCTTACGTTATGTTGCAACAGAGTTTTGCTTCATGAATCTGACTAGCCTTCGGGGGTTCATCTGGACACAGTTGTTGCAGATTCTGGCCCTTGTTCTAACCCAAAGTACCAGAGGCATAACTGATGGGGAACCTTCACAGACATTTATTTGAGACAGTCCCTACAAAAGGTTTAAACCCTGTCATTTTAAGAGGGGGACATTCCCTTGCAAACTGCTAACATTTTGAGAAAGTAGAGAATAAGTTCTCATCATAGATGAAAGCAGTAGAGCTCCAGATCTGCATCTGTAGACGGGGAAAGACGGGAACTGACGTCAGCTCGCATTGGTGGCGCTTATTAGCAGTTCTGTTCAGTTCAGGAGCAGAATAAAGTTGGTGTGAAGCCACCTACAGGTATTCAGACGTACTGCTTCAGAGTTTTTCTGGATCCACTCTGATGCCTTGAAAATATTCACAAGGTTAGGAAGCTGAAGTTAGAAGTGTCCATCACAACTTCTTGTCTTCAGTGGGCAGCATCAATCTTCTGTTGTGCATTAACCCTTTTTCAAATAAATAAATGTTCGGAAGCAGATGAGGGTAACCCTAATAGTAAGAGCACTGCAAGTGTTGTGGCACAGGCTCCAAAGACCACAATCAATAATGCAAATGTTATTCTCAGAATTTTCAGAAACATCCCATAGAAGAAAATTATAAACATTAAGGGGACACCATCCGTCCTAGGACTAAATTTGCAAGAGGAGGCCCGAAGCCATGTCTCCTGAGTGTAGCTACTTCACCTCAAAAACTCAAATTTTGCGCCACCAGCCACAGTGTGTGCACAGAGGGTAAAGAGAGACTTCATCCATGAAACTACAGGGTGTGTAGACTAATGGGTGGACTTGTCATTTCAGGGCATATCTACAGTGTCCCTGAAGAGGACTGAACCTGTTGTTTCAGTTTATGGGGTGCCTAGGATTAATAGCCACACAAACTATGCCAAAAAGAAAAAATCAGAAGACCCTCAGGACAAAAGGAAAAAGTGTCAAGGATGGCACACATGCTGGCCAAATCCTGTGCTTTTGCCCATGCAGTGGTGCAAGTAGGTGAATATCCTCAGGATGGAAACACCAACACTGCATCTGCTTACCTCCGTCTAATTAAAAATAATTCAAACTCCACATAATCTTTAGTTCCTAGTAAAATATGGAAGTTTTTGGAAAACCACCTTAATTTTCATTTACTGATAACTGTACTCCCTAGCTATAGTTCATTGCACTGTAGTGCCTTACAAAGAACCAACAATTACAATGTTGGATAACTGTACATATATTTTTCAAACTTTCTGGAAGAAATACACAGTCATTGTTATAATTGATCTTCCTACGCAATATACATGCTTTCAGTCAGTTCTGTCAGCACTAAGGTGGGCGTTCTCTGGTGGTTTCTCTCTCTGTGTTTTGGCCTATGGTAAAAGCAAGCATCTAAAAATTAGTGGTTTCTTGTTTTGTTTTTTGTGCCAAATGAACACCCAACGGAGTGGTCAAGAGGGTCAGAAGAGTTGATATCGGAAAAGAGAAAGTACAATACGTCCATTCTTTTTTAGGGTCATAAGGCATGCTAATTACAAACTAAATAAATGTACACATTTCAGTAGTAGTTTGTCTCGTTAACTAGCTTCTCTACTTGCAATAAGTTTTTATTTATAAATAGTTCATCAATTGAAGTCAATTACTACCTATAGATGTAGCCATAAATAAAGTACATTTTACTTTACTCTCAATCTGCATCACACACTTTCATTCATATGGCAAGGTGATGAAAATAATAAGCACTAACTAAGGCAAGAGGTGTAGCATTTTTAGAGCAAATCCCCACATGCATGTGGATGCCACTATGCACACACAAGCAGCAAACGTACATAGCCAGCTCCCTCCTCTGCTTATAGATCTTCTCAATTTTCCCCAAAGATAACTGGCGATCGAACTTCTTGTGTTGCACTTTTCTCTCCTTTGTACAAAAAGAGAAAAATATGCTGAAAAAAGAATTTACATAGGTAGAGGGAGGGCATTTTCCCCTCCAGTAACCGCATCAAATACTGCCACATCACAGAATTCACGTGGACCGATCACTCCATCGTCCACTTTAGCATCTCCATCCCCTGCAGCGCCACCCCCAGGACGACCAGCGCCCCTCACCGAATGTGGAACAAAATCTCAGAGACTGGATGGACGCCATCAGCACCTCCAATCCCGCTACCACCATCAACATCCAACAAGGAGTGAAGAACTTCAACGCCTGGATCACCAATTGCGCCAGCAGCATGATCCCCATCAAAAGCAACATCCACAGAAAATCCTCCAAAAAGTCCAGCTGGTACACCCAAGAACTCAGAACAGCAAAACGAGACAGCAAACAGCTGGAGAGGAGATGGCGCGCCTGCAAGGATAACACCAACAGGGCAGCCTTCAAGACCTCCATCAACCTCTACCACTGCCTGTTCAGGGCAACAAAGAAGACAGCCCTAGCCGCACGCATCGAAACTAGTGCCAACACCACCAAGGAACTTTTCATTATCGTTAAGAAATTCTCAAACCCGGCTGCCAGTGAAAACAACATCATGCCCTCACAGGAGCTGTGCGACAACTACACCGACTTCTTCCACGACAAGCTCACAACCACATACAGAAACTTTGAACCCCAACCTAAACCTATGGACTTCCTCGACAGAGATGCTACCACCAAACCAACATGAACCACAGACTTCCCACCTGGAACCCCATCCTCACCCAGGACACCACCTCCACCATGAAATCCATCTGCTCAGGAGCTCTCACAGACCCATGCCTGCACCATATCTTCAACCATGAAAATCAAAGGATCGGTCTGGAACTCACCACCCTGCTCAACACCTTTATCACCACCATAACATTTCCCGACACCTAGAAGCATGCTGAAGTCAGACCACTACTCAAAAAACCCTCCACCGCCCCAGCAAACTCAAAAGCTACTGGCCAATCTCCCAGATCCCATTCACACCGAGGGTACTGGAAAATATTATCAAAAAGCAACTCATGACACAACTGGAGCAAAACCAGCTGCTCAACGCCTTCCAATCCGGCTTCCGCAGCAATCACAGCATCGAAACTGCCCTGATCAAAGCCACGGACGACATCCGAACACTCCTAGGCTAAGGAGAAACAGCAACTCTGATCCTCCTTGACATCTTGGCAGCCTTCAACACCGTATCCCACCACACGCTGATCGAAAAACTCTACCACATCGGCATCCAAGGGGACGTGCTCAGATGGCTCACCTCCTTCCTCACTAGAAGAGCCTAGAGGATCTACCTCCCAACTTTCACCTCCAAACCCAAGGAGATCACCTGTGGTGTCCCCCAGGGCTCATCCCTCTTCAAAGCATATTTGACCCTGCTGGCCAACATCACCAGATTCCACGGTCTCAACATAATTTTCTAAGCAGACTACACCGAACTCATCCTCTCACTCACCGACGACCCCACCACCAACAGAACCAACTTCCACAGATGTATGACAGGCATTGCCCACTGGATAAAGAACAACTGCCTGCAGCTGAACACAGACAAGGCGGCAGTACTAATCTAGGGCAACAGCAGTAACACATGGAACAACTCCTGGTAGCCATCAGACCTAGGACCCGCACCCACTCCCTCCGACCATGCCAGAACCCTCTGAATCATCATTGACGACAAGCTCACTATGAAATCACAGATCAACGCCGTCTCCTCGGCCTGCTTCCTCACTCTGTACATGCTACGTAAGATCTTCAGGTGACACAGCCCTCATCACCAGCCAACTGGACTACGGCAATGCCCTCTATGTAGGAATTGCTGCACACCTCCTACAGAGACTTTAGACCATCCAGAACGCTGCAGCCAGACTCATCCATGGCTGCCCCGACGAACCCACATCACACCCCATCTCAGGTAACTCCACTGGCTCCCCGTATTGAAGAGAGGCCAATTCAAGCTTCTGACCAACGCACACAAGGCTCTACACAACCAAGGACACACCTACATTAACCATCGCCTGAACTACCACTAACTGTCGAGAAGACTACGCTCCGCCTCCCTCTCACTTGCCTATACTCCCCCCATCTACCGAAGGAGAAGTGGAGGACGCTCCTTCTCCCGCATTGCAGCAAAGACCTGGAACAGCCTCCCCACTTAACTCCGAACCATGACCTCACTTTCAGAATCCCGAATGGTCCTCAAGACCTGGCAGGCCGAATAAGCCTCTGGGACCTGCAAGCGCCTAGAAACCCAATGGGGTGGTCAGCCACCTTTTATACATTCTGATTGATTGAGTGAGTACTGTAAGCACATGTATCCCTCAGGGCAGGTACCTTTCCCCCACTGAGGCAAGCTTCCAACAAAAACCTTCTCATGTTTGGTTGTATGTGCTTCAGGGTAACTGGTGTCTTACACAAATGCCCATTGCAGCTAAGTTGAGTGCAAAAGGACCCTCTTGGGTCCCTACATCCATAGCCAACACACTTGCAATCATGGGTGTAGCTGATATAGGGTTCTTCACCGAATAGTCTGCACTTACTGGTGGCTCTTACAGGTATTACCTGGGTTATTCCGATCTTCCTTTCATCTTGCTTTCAGATGTGAATGGGCACTAACCGGTTTCGTCAATTGTGCTGCAGAGGCAACACTGCTCCTCCTAGCCCCCTTCGCATTGTCAGTGCCGGGCGAACAAGTTACTTACCTTCGGTAATGCGCTTTCTGGTGAATACTCATCCAACCACAGATTCCTCACCTTAGAAAATCCCTTAGGCCCTAGACTGGATCTGGAGGTTATTTCATAACAGTGCTCCTGCGCACCGGTAGATGGGGCGTGGGGCAACTGACATCAGTTTCTTGTCTTTTCCTTTTTGCATCGTCAGATATGGAGTGTGAACGATTGTTGGCAACAGTAAGCTTGCAATTACCGTGTTCTGCTGGATACCTCTAACTGCAGATTCCCCACCTCATGAATAGATACTAAAGCAGTACCGCCACACGGTGGTGGGTATGTGGGATGGGCACAGACCAAAAAGTCTTGCATAATTGAGTGGGAGAAACGTCCTTCCCACCAGACCTCTCGATTATGGTAGTAATGCTACATGCATATGTTCTGATACCCACATCACATCCTAGATGGGCCTCCCCTTGCGCCAAAGCAGTTGTAGAGGGGCCTTCATTGTGGTGGAATGGGATCACAGACCTGTAGGGAATTGGTTCAAGGCTAGTTAGTAGCAGATTTTAATGCGGAGGACTATCCACCTCGACAACGTCCTCTTCTGCTAAGCTTTCCCTTTCCTCACTACAGAGAATCCAACAAAGAGTCACGAAGAGTTGATCATCCACGTGATTATCTTTGGTGTAATTTATGAAAAAGCTTAAACCCCTTTCGGATTACAACTGATGTAGCATCTCCTCCTCATTAGAGAGGAGTCTGTGAGCAAAGGACACTGGTAGACTGATGCATTGCCCAATGTGAAAGGGAGTTGCAATGAGGAAGGCAGTTCTTAAGGTCAGAGGACAAAGCTATCAACTACGCCTAGGCTTGAAGGAGAAACACATGAGGAAAGTTTTTTGATAACCAATTTTATTGGCATTTTGTATAACAAAGTAAACAAGGTAACCAATGTATCACTGTGACATGTAAGACATTTCATTGCGGTTGCAGGTATTCTCCCCCCCATCTGGCTGGTAAGAAAAAGGCAAGCCCCCTACGTTGTGAGTAATCAGTCCAGTAGGCCCATACCATTTGCACCATATACATTCATGTTTGGTCGGGCACCCCCTTGCCTCATAAACCGCTTTTTCTTGGACGACACACCAGTCCACTCCCCTACGCCACTTTGCAATAGAGGGAGGTGTTGAGTTTTTCCCGGCCGCTGCAATGTCTCTTTTAGCAATCAAAATGGCTGTTCCTGGAAACAACTTGTAGGCCCGGGAGCCGTCCATCCCTTCCATCACCCCCAGGAGAAGGGCAAGGGGATTAAGAGGGACATCCCACCCCAGTATGCCACTCAGTTCAGATACGATTGATGCCCAGTATTTGGATAGGACGGTACAGGACCAGACCATATGGAAGAAATCGGCTGGTTCTCCACTACAGCGTGGACATTGCGGGGTTGAGAGAAATCCCGCTTTGTGAAGCCGCGCCGGTGTAAGATATGCGCAGTGACGATAATACATTTGAATGAGGCGGAGCTTGGCAGATATAGTGAGTGTTCTGGGAGCCATCAGAGCATCCCTCCAGTCTTCATCTTCCAAAAGGCCTATCCATCGGTCCCAGAGGGTTCTGAGAGGGTCTAGCGTGGATGGGGTATTGTTTATCAGGGATCGATATATTCGGGATATCCCTCCCTTCCCCAGTTTTCCCATGAGGAGCTTGGCCTCCAGTGGGTTGAACTGAGGAAATGCCAGGCGGTTAGGAATATGGAGGGCCACTGCGTGACGTGGCTGGAGATACCTGAAGAATTGTGTAGAATGTTAGGAGTATGTCTGCTGTAGATCTTGAAAGGAGGACAAGTGTTCTCCCTTCCATACATCCCCCAGGCAGGTTATGCCTATCAGATCCCATGCCTGAAAGCCTGTCAAGGTCCCGACCTCCCGCAGCCAAGTGTCGTGCCACAGCAGCATTTGCAATGTGAGTTTAGTGTCCCAGTGGATGTGTCGCAGTGCGGAGCGCCATGCCAGAAGAGCTGTACGGGTGACTACTGGTAGAGCCTGAGGGATTG
Source organism: Calotriton arnoldi (assembly GCA_963921515.1). Classification (NCBI taxonomy): domain Eukaryota; kingdom Metazoa; phylum Chordata; class Amphibia; order Caudata; family Salamandridae; genus Calotriton; species Calotriton arnoldi. Next base: position 113,801 of record CAWUFW010003641.1, read on the forward strand.
GGGCTCCATATAGCATGGTTTGGGCCTGAGAGAATCCAAGGTGCCCCAGCTCCAGCCGATATGCTGGGTCAGACCACCCACCGTTGAACCAATCATGAATCACCAAAAGGTGAGTGGCTAAATAGTATAAGAAGGGGTTTGTCATCCCCATTCCTCCTTCATATGTGGTTCGTTGGCAGGTCGTGAGTGCCAGACGCGCTCTTGATCCCCCCCCCCACAGGAAAGTAGTGATCACTCCATCTAGGTCGCGGAACCAACTGCGAGAGAGGTGGAGCGGGAGGTTTTGAAGGACATATAAGAGGCTGGGGAGAACCATCATTTTGAAGAGAGCGACTCTCCCAAGGGGCTTGAGAGGAAGTTTTTGCCATCGACGGGGGTCGTCTTTTGTACACTTGAGAAGTGGGCCGACATTGAGGGTCAGTTCAGGGAGAAGCGCCACCCAGATACCAAGCTATTTAAATGAAAGCCATTGTATGGGCATGGTTGTTTGCCACTCAAAACATTCTCTAGAGGCATGGAGAGGCACCACTGTAGATTTGACCGAGTTAAGGCGTAGGACTGACACTCTCTCGAAAGAGTGAAGGATCTGCAGGCATCTCGGTCCGGATCGGGCCGGGTCAGCCAGGTACAGGAGTACATCGTCTGCGTACAAGGCGATTCGGTCCTCGTGAGTCTTGCCAGCGCCACCCCCGCACCCGGTCGTCTGTCCGGATGCAGCAAGCCAAAGGCTCGATCGCAAGGGCGAAGAGGGGAGAGTGGACATCCCTGAAGGGTTCCCCTCGCGATCGGGAAGACTTCAGACAATGCTCAGTTTATAAGGACCCTGGCTGATGGGTTAGAGTAAAGAACTCCTACCATCTTCCGATAATGTGGGGCGAAGCCCGCTCTTTCCAACACACTCCTCATGTAGCGCCAGTCGACCGTATCAAAGGCTTTCTCAAAGTCGAGTAGAACTAAGACCAGATATGGCGAAAGGAGGCCACGGTCGGCGAGGGCTACATGCAGGCGTCTAAGGCAGTGGCGTGTGCTGCGGTGTGGCATGAAGCCGCATTGGTCAGGGTTTATGAGGGTGTGGAGCACTCTTCATACGGGTGGCAAGAATCGTAGCATATATTTTAATTTCGGTGTTGATGAGCGAGATTGGGCGATACTGAGAACAGCAAAGCGGGGGAGGGTTTACCTTGGGTATGACCACGATAGTGGCTGTGTCTGTAACAGAGGAGAATGAGCTGTTATCTATGGCTTTTTCAAATAGGGCATGAAGTCGTGGGATCAGAATTTCGCGGAATGCTGCATAGTACTCAGCGGGAAGCCCATCTGGGCCCGGTGTCTTTTGGGTGGCGAGTGAGGAGATTGCCTCACCAACTTCCTCAGTTGTGATAGGCTCGTCCATGGTTTTACATTCTGTCTCCGAGAGCCCTGGGAGAGGGATATTTTGTAAGAAGGAGGAGCTATCATATGGTGTGTGTTGGATCCACCGAGTAGAGTGCCTTATAGTAATTCGCGAAGGTCTGCGCAATTGTTGCGGGCGTACAGGAGATTTGTCCCTGCACGTCGCGAATTTCGGGGACTATTCGGTTGGCCATAGGGTGGGTAGCGAGCCAGTGGAGCAGCTCGCCATTCTTGTCTCCCCAACCGTAAACTCTGGCCACTGAGGACCTCCAAATCAATTTAGCTGATTCGATGAAGATACTTTTGATCTCTTCACGTATTAATTATAGCTGTCGGCGTTCTGTCTCCCCCTCAGCCGTCACTGCTGTCATTTCCTGACGGAGTGCCCTGGCTTCGAGTTGGGAGAGTTGGTGGTCTTGGATCTGACGCCTGTGTTTGAGGAATCCCTTGGCGTATCCCCGGATCATGGCTTTGCCCGCTTCCCAGAGTATACCCTGACGTTGCACTGTGCCTTCGTTAGTGTGAAAGTAGTTATTTAGTTCTTCCCCGGTGCTCTTTTTGTAATCTTGGTCCTGGAGGAACCAAGCATTTAGTCGTCATACGCGTCTTAGAGCATTTGTGGGGCCCCCCAATTGTAAAAGGAGCGGGGAGTGGTCTGACACTCCGCGTGCCAGGATCTGGATTTCGGAGATGGTTCGGCAATCCGAGGCGGGCATAAACATGAGGTCTATACGGGAGTGAGTGTGGTGCGCCACAGAGGTGTGCGTGTATTGTCGTGTTTTAGGGTGCCAAGTGCGCCAGACATCGCAAAGACCCAGTGTGGAGGCCCAGTCTCCAAGACGCTTGGCCCCTAGTTTTCTGTAAGAGGATGAGGGACCCGTGGCATCATCAGTGGGTTCAGGGACAGCATTAAAATCACCCCCAATTACAGTCAGGCCCTGAGGGAGAGTGGATATTGTCTTCAGCGCAGTTTGAAGAGTGGGCTCTAAATTCGCCGGAGAGGCATATAGTGATATTAGATTAATAGTGGAATCCCCTAGGGTACCAGAAAGGGCAATGAATCGGCCTACAGGATCGTCAATCATCTGGGTCATAATGAAGGGAAGGGAGCGACATAAGAGGATTGCCGTTCCCCAAGCTCCTCTAGAGAACCCGGAGTGCCATACTCTGTCGAATCCCTGACGCGCCAGGAAGGGACAACGATTCCCCACTAGGTGTGTCTCCTGTAGTAGCAAAACATCTGGGTTAATCCTTCAGGCATATTTTAAAATCTCTGTTCGTTTGATTTTATCTAAGAGGCCATTAACACTCCATGAGAGGATTCTCATGGGTTCACCCCCATTGTATGGACCTGGCATTGTAGCAGAGTGGTGATGTTTGGGGCTGATGATTTGGAGATCTCCATTGGATCAGGTAGTTGGGTCTTAAAAGAAGCTGCGTGTAGTCAGATTCGATGTTTGGGCCGCTCGAGGGGGGATCTTGAATGTGGTGCACAGTGTTACCGTAGAACAAAATAACATAACCAATGGCTGGGAGAACATTCCCAGTTGAAAACCCCAACCATCCCCCCACCTCATCCTTCCCCAAATGAAGCATCTGCCGCCCAGTCAACAAAGGCTTATGGTGTGAACAAGTTAGTTATGGGTCATGGTAAATGGCTGCTTGGTGAGCCGCTCTGAGCTCAAGGATTCGCGTTCCTCCGGTTCAGATTCGCTGCAGTGGCAGTACTTGGGTTCAGATGTGGGGGCTGCGAGACAGGTCAGTGTCCTCCAAGCTGGGCCCGGGAGAGCCGCCGGGATCCGCTTCAGCCGGCAGGTCTAGGTCGTCTGCGGTTTCTCTGACTCCAGGCGATCCATTTCTTTCTTGGGTGGAGCTAGCGGGCGACGCGCATGCCGTTCCCCGGGTCCCGCACCCTCTACGGGATCCTACGCGTCGCCCACGGGAGGTTACAGAGTCTTTCCCCAGTGGCCCTTTTGGGGGGGGAAATCGCTGCTAGGGCGCTCTTCTTTGGGCGGATTGGGCATTCCTCGGTGGCCCAAGTCCAAGCCGCCTCTGGCGTATCGAAGAAGTACGATTTGTTTTGAAACATCACTTTGAGGCGGGCCGGGAAGAGGAGCCTATAGGGCAGATTGAGGGCCCACAGCTTTTGTTTAACCTGGGTATATGATCTTCTGTGAGCCTGCACCTCCTTAGTGTAGTCAGGAAAGATCATGATTCTGGCCCCTTTATAGAGAAGTTCGGTTCGAGAGCGAGCCTCTTGCAAGATGGCGTCGCAATCCCTGAAGCCGAGGATCCTCACAATTATTCGTCGGTGTGGAGTCCCCGGGGGAGGTCGAGGGGCGAGTGAATGGTGGTCCCGCTCCATGACACACCAGGGAGACAGGGCGTCTGCGGGCATCCAAGATCTGAGCCAGTCTTCAACAAAGGTGTTGGCTTGGGTGGATTCTGTGCCCTCGGGAAGGCCAACCATGCGGAAATTATTCCGGCGGATCGGTTTTCGGCATCTTCAGCCCGTTTGTGGAGATCCGATGTACGGGATAGAAGTTTTAAGTGTTGAGACGTCATCTTCCACTTCTGACAGGCGGGACTCCGCAGCTGTTACGTGGGATGTTGCATTGCGGAGGTCCTGGCGGATGAGAGCCATATCCATGCGGACTTCTCCTATTTTGGTTTCCATTGACTCTTGACATGTCTTTATGGCTTGTAATATGGTAGCCAGGTCTCCTTCAGATCGGCCGGTCGTGGAGGGCACAGTTCCATCCTGGGTGGGTCCATTAAGAGTATATTGTTCCATTCGAGTCTGAGTCGGGGAGGTCTTCGCTCCCTAGTCTTTCCCCATGATGGGATGGACTCCCAAGAGGGGTTTCAGCTCAACTGCACGTCTCGCGCTCCCGTTCGGGTTACCGGAGCGCTGGTTGGTTCAGCCAGGCAGGACGGTAAGGATTGGCCTGTACGGTCTGGCGCGATCTCAGAGGTTAGGTTCCGGAGTTTGTGTGGGCGGTCCAATGGTCTGAGGATAGAAGGGGTGTAGAGCAGGTGAGAGTGGTGCGGGTTCCCGGTCAGCAATTTCAGGTACAAGCGGATATGTGTCCCATTACCTTCTTCCAATGGATGCCGGCAAGGCAGCGGGGCCTTGATTCTTGCCGGGTCTCTCGTTGCAGTTGGACCCACTCTCAGGCAGATTTGTGACCCACACCTCACCCCACGGATCAGATTCATAGTTTATTGTATATGATTAATTAAAATCTTTACAAATTTCCCAAAAATAAAAATATGTCTTTAAATACACAATTAAAACCAGGCAACAATAAAGGGATCCCTTTGGTTATTAGCTAAAGTGCAAGTGCTAAACCATCGACATATAATATTATGGATGCATTATGAAAATATTTACTGAATACATCATTTTCATTGCTAATACCGTGAAGGTGCTTTCGACCTTACGATTAGTGTTTTAAAACAACAAGCTGGATAAATAGAAAGCCCTGATTAAAATAGCAGGTACCTGAAAAAAAAAAGTGCAATTATACAGATGTAAAATATGTTTTAAAAACAAACTTCTGAGGTCCTTCTAATTAAATTGTCTCTTAATGAGTTTTACATTCAGTCCGTTTATTACATAGATAAATCAGCTGGGCACCTGCCGGCATTGATCATACTTCTTTGATTTCCTCCAAATTAACTTGCCGTAAAAGTTTCCTTACTTCTGTCAGGTATTTTACTCCCCGGCAGGCCAAGATTGTAGAGGAACCTTCCAACCAGCGTATCACAGCTTGCCTGCCCGTGCGAATATTCAATTCGTTAAAAATGGGTTTTAAATACTGTCTCCTCAGATCAATAACTACTGGGCATACACATAGCAGATGAGTTAAAGATTCCTTGTAAAAGCCACATAATCGACAATGAGCTGCTTGTTGCGTGTTTTTCCAAGATGGCTGTAGATCTTTTGAATCATGCAAGCCCATCCGATAGTCTGTGAAGCTCTTTTTAACTGCAGGCTAAAGTGGGCTGTTAAATAAGCTTGTGGCTTTAAAGATTTGTAAGAATTAATCACAGTCCACCCATGCCGCCGTTTGGAAATTACTTTTTATCTTCCAGAAAAGATTTCTTTTTGCTGCGTCATTGACAGCTTTACAAATACTTGCTCTGTCTGCCATGTTATCCCATGCTGTTTGTATTTCCAGCTCAGCCAGTGATGTTCTCAAGTAACTTCCCCATGAGTTTGGTGTTTCTTGATCCATCTGATATTTAATTTCATCCCAGCATAAACTGTTCATTGTCACCCCACGGATCAAAGCCTCCCTCTCGCTCTCAGTCAGCCAGTGGTTTGCCGCAAGTAGTTCGCCAGATACCCCTGACGGAGTCCGGTCGTCTCCGGGACACAGAAGCAAGCTCATGTGGGGTGCCAGGTTCCACCGGAGGGGAAGGGTCCTCTCCCAGGGTCAAGGGTGTCAGTCCGCCGAGCGTGGATGGATTGGTGTCTGCCCATTGCAGCGGCGGCCGCCGTCGGCGAGGCTAGATGGTCTCCATGGGGTGTTCAGTGCTCCTGGGTGCCTGGAGGCCCCCCACCATTGATTACTGTCGCATGGGGATTTCCTTGCCAGGGGGGGGGGGAAGACCCCGTAAAGCTTGCAGGCCCACCGGCCATTGATATTTACCCCCGGCGGCGGGAGGCTTCACCACTCAGGACCGAAAAGAATCACCTCCGTGGTGTGGGGCCTAATAGGTGGAGCCCGCCCACATGCAAGGCGCGCCTCGACCGCCGAAGGCCCCGAGCTCCAACCACAGGCCGAGGCCCCACCGGGCCCTCGTGAGGCGTTCTGCCAATCGCAGGTCGAGCGCCCTCACCGTTAGCCCACAGCCGGTTCTAGTCTGCTCGTCAGGGGCTATCACCTCCACAAGAGACGGTGCAGCGGCCCCGCTGCTGACTGTGATGCCCCCTCTTCACCTTGATTATCGGCGAGGGCCGCCCCGCCCGAGTTGAAGGACAGCGGGTGATTTCGGTGCCTCCCACCATGAGGTGCGGGATCGGGATCTTGCACAGATGATATCAGTCGGGCGGCGGGGAGCTCCAGGAACGCCTCTGTTGTCACCCAGCCAGGCACAGGTCAGGTAGGTGCCAGTGTGTCGGAGGCTCGGGATCCCCACGGGCGGTTGTCGGCGAGATCAGCTGGTCTCTACAGGGGCGTTCATTACTCCCGGATCCCTTGAGGCCACCCCATCGTCAATTCCTGGCACACAGGGGCTCCCCTCCCAGGGGGGAAGACCCCGTTAATCCTGCAGGTCCTCCGGTTGTCAATATCCGCCAGCGGGGGCGGCAGGTTTCGCTGGTCAAGGCCGACAAGAAACGCTTCCGCGGCCTGGGGCCCAGGAGGCGGAGCCCGCCCACATGTAAAGCGAGCCCCGATCGCCGAAGGGCGCGCACTCCAGCCCCAGGCCGCGGCCCCACCAGGCCCTCGCCTGGGGTCGCAGGTCAAGCACCCTCAGCGAGAGTCCACAGCCTGTTCACATGAGGAAAGTTAAGTCCATGTTAACGTCTCACTGTGTCATCACAAATGGCTTGGGAGGTAATATGTGTGTCCAACCTTTAAAAAATCTTATTAGAACCAGTCATTTGAAAAAGGATCAAATGACTCCTGCCCCAAATCCAAAGATAAAAATCTGGGTGTATGATTCGATTCCCAATTGTCCTCTGAGAATCAGATTAGCAGTGTGGTCGGGAAATGTTTTGGAACCCTCCGTTAAGGAAACCCATAGTACACGCCTTGGTAACCTCACAGTTACAATATTGCGTTGTTCTATATCTTGGAGTAGCAAAAGGGAGCTTGAAAAAACGCCAAATAATGCAAAATGCAACAGCACGCTTGGTTTTAAATCTTCCCAGAAGGGTATCTGTATCTACTGCACTTGCCACACTCCACTGGCTCCCACTGGAGAAAAGAATTACTTTTAAAGCCATGTGCTTTTCCACAGTATTCTCAATCATAAAGGCCCCAAATATCTGCTCCCAATGATTCAACCCTATCTTCCTTCATGCAATCTGAGATCCACCCTAGTGTTGGTACCTCGTGTCTTTAGGGACGGCTAGGGGCTCGATTTTTCTCCTATCAGGTAGCCAAGGTCTGGAACTACTTACCGGTTCATCTGAGAGCGGAATCATTCAAAAGGAGACTCTGGAACAGACTTAAAACTTGGCTGTTTAGTTCATCTTAGATTGCTGGGGTGAGCCTCTGCTCTCCATAGTATCTCTGCTGCAGCTTCGGTAGGTCAGGCCCTAGCATGGGGACACACCGTAACATGTAACCAGGCGCTTTAGAAATCGCTTTATTATTATTAAGGACAGCGGGTCTGGAAAATGTAGAAAGTCTGAAATGGTCAACAAATAAAACCTTTTTAGTGCCCACTGCAAGTTTTTGCTGGACTAAAGAGTACACAAACCAAAGGGCAACCAACAGTTTTGCCTGTGAAGGGCCAGTCTCTGGGCCACCGCACCATGTTACGTTTGTCCCAGCATATATGAATTTCGTAGAGGGGCATCTTGTGGAGAGAATGGCATTCACCACTTCAGTTGGCAAGCTGAAAGCAGTCAATAGGTGCCGCTCAATCTCCACGCATGGAGATGTAGTTTCGGGTGCAGGACCCTGCCCTGTTGCTGAGACAGGACGTCCTTGCGGAATGGCACATTGTCCTGGCCCAATCGGTAGCCACTAGGATGACTTGGGCCTGGTCTTTACTCATCTTCTTTAGGACTTGAGGCAGTGGAGGGAAAACATGCAGGAGTCCCCAGTTTGATTCCAGCCAGAAGGCATCTCCTAGTAAGCGTTCTTATGGAAACGCTAGGGTGAAAAATTAATGACACCGCATGTTTGACAGAGGCAAATATATATATAGTCAGGGATTCCCCCCACTGGAGGAAGACATTGTGCACTGGCTTAGGATGTAGACTCCACTCGTGATCAACCAGATGATACCTGATAAGTTTGTTCGCTCTGGCATTCAGGGACCCCACTATGTGATTGGCAACCAGAAAGATGCTTTGGCACTTCAGCCTCCTCAAGAGGTGAAAGCCCCTTTGCACAAGACCCCACTCTGCCCTGCTTTTCGTAGTACCACATATAGGTGGTGTTGTCAATGAAAACCTGCACCAATCTCCCTTTGATGGACGACAGTCAGGAGGGCCTTCAGGACCAGCCAAATGTCTAGTAGCTCCAGAAAACTGATATGGAGCCGGCCATGAACTGACCCTCCCCAAGATGATCTCCCCCAAACCCAACTGTGACATGTCCATCCCCTCTGGGTGTGGGGAGGGGCCTGGTGGTGGGCATAAGGAAGTCAATCAGCCACCAATGCAGATCTCGAGCTCTCTCCTGTCAGACCTGAAAGTTGGAAAGGTCCACTTTTCGAGTATGCATGTGCCATCTGGCATAGTGGACGAGGAGGATGCACAAAATCTAAGACGTCAAGAAGCCGAAGAAGCGCCGTCACTGCGAATCAAAGCTGAACATGGAACATCAGTATCCCAGCCCGAATGTCCTGGATTCGCTGCTGGGATGGGGGGCCTGAACACCTCAGAGTCCAGGAATGCGCCAATGAATGGCAGCCTCTATTAAATAATCAGGTAGGACTTTAGCTCATTTATGTTGAAACCCAATGATGTCAAAAGTTCTGCCATCATCTGGAAGTGGTCCAAGACTGACAGCCAGACCTCAAGGTACAAAAACAAAGTGACTGCTGACCTCCGAAGACGGACAGCGTCCACCACCATCACCTTTGTGAATACCCAAGGGGTGCTGGTGAGGCATCAGGGGTGCATGGCAAATTGAAATTGCTCCTGGGTAACACCAGTGGGACTGCAGGACAGATATATAAAAACATGCCATGCAAGTCCAGAGACACCATTCAATTTCCGAGGTCCTAAGCAAATAGGATCTGGCCCAATGTGAGTATTTTGAATTTGTCCTTCTGCAGGAGGGTACTCAAGGTTTGAAGGTCCAAAATAGGCCTGAGGCCCCCGTCCTTTTTCTGGGTGGGGAAATAGCAAGAGTAGCAACCCCCACCTTTCTCTATAGCCCCTAAATTATTGGAATTGGCACAGAAATTATTTGGTAGGTGTCAACAGCCATATGGCTCTGATGTATTTAAAGCACTGGAAAGCAGAATACGCCTTGACTCCAAAGAGGAGAGGCCCATAAAACGGTATGTCCATTAGTAAAGCTTGCACATCAGTGGAAAACCAGTGGACCACATCCAGGCATATCTGTGAAGGAAATCACTGGTACCAAGCGTCCTGTTAAGGCAACATGCGGGATCTAGAGGTGGTCACATAACCTACTTGGCTACGTCCTGCCCATCATGCATCATGTGTGCCACAGAGGCCCATAGGTCCTTTGGGAACTACCGGCAAGATCTCGCTAGCCATATAACAGGGCAAGTGTATACTGGCCTAACAGATAGACTGCATTTACAGATCACAGTGCTAGACTAGAGAAAGAAAACATACATTTGCCAAAAGCATCGATTTTTTTTGATTTCCTACCTGGTGGAGTGGTTGGAAAAGAGTTTGGATTCACCTTATTGTGCAAGACCTGTACACGAAGGATCTTTGGAGTGAGGTGCTTGGTGAGATCACTAGGTGCGGGCCTATGATGTCTCAATAAATACACTTTTTGATGTTGCTGTAGGGTGTGGTGCACTGTTGGTGAGTTTCCCATGTGTACAATAGTTTTGAAATAAGCGAATAACAGTTTATTTTGTTTGCTCCGTAGCTTTCCCCTGACTAAGGGCCCTTGTGACTCAAAATGCATTGGGACTTATGATTCATGGACGTTCATTTGTGACTAATGACCCACAAACTGTCAAGAAACAAGCTTGAATATAAACAAAATTGTTAATGGAATTATTTACAAAGCAAATGAATATAGAAATGAAGTGGAGAATATTAAAGATTTGTTTGCCAAAGGATCATGAAAAAAGTTGTATGCGTATTTTTGGGGTTTTACGTTGCGTCAACTTGAACTAACCTTACTAGTGCCTATGACAGCGGGACTGATTACAGATTTGTACCTATTACTTCTGGTGACCTGTTGTTCACAACATGGATTTGAACAAGTATCCATAGAGAATCTGCAAGGGCATCATTACATGCAAGTAAGGGCTCAAATATTGCTGGCCCTGGCTGCAGAATATCCGTCAAAACATAGGTTTGAGTCTCAGTGAAGGGCAGCTGTAATACTAACACTTCAACTGCTTTCAAACTATGAAATCAAATTAGGCACTTTCTTCCATTGGTGGCCCTTGAAGTGAGTCAAGCTCGGCCTAAGGGGAGTTATCAAGCCCACTAGCGGTCTCTAAGTCAAGGTATAAGGCATCATTCATGTAATGAGGGGGGCAGACCCTACTTCCCACAATCATCATCAATATCTTGGGTGCAACCTCCTCTGGCATAGTACCATAATCAGAGTCAAAAATATAATGGAGCCTCTTTTGACAACTGCTACACGGTAGAGGTACAGGTTTGGAGTCAGTGTGCTTGAAAACGTGTTGCACCTTTGTAATCTCATAGCACAACATCAGCAGAGATCAGGCCGACGTTGTTCGGGATCTGACATGGGTGGCGGCACCAGATCATCCTCTGGCACAGGCATCAGGTTGGAGGGACCCAACGTTTATTCTGAAGCCAAAGTAGACATCTGCACTGAATGTGACAAGAGAACAGTCATGGGTCCCAAGGAGACAGACCAGGCCATGGAGGTTTCTTGACTGGCGCCCCCTGTGGTTTCATGGGGCCCAAAGGCATGACAGAGGGAACTAGAAGCAGTCAGGAATCCTAGAGTTTGTGCTGTCCGGCGATGGCGTTTGGTGTCGCAGGGATGTGGTCACATCTCTCAGACTCTGTGATCCAAGTTTGCTATGGGCCAATAACGGAGGCTCTGCAGATGGTCAAGTGGCAGGCAGGAGAGATGAAGGAGGGTAGAATCACGGCAACACAGATCATCACTTCTGGGGCAAGGTGGAAAGAGCTAGAACATAAGGAAGATTCTGGACACTAAGAGGATTTTAAAAAGTCACAGCGGGTTTAATTGTAATTGGGTTAGGGCCCTGGTTATCGGCGTTTTGGGTGCTCATCAGCTGCATTGTATGTTCAGTGCAGTCTCCAACCAATCAGAATAGATAAGGTATGTTAGTTATATTTCTTTGGACGGGAATTGTCAATTTCTACATTCAATATTCCGAGTTGTACTTTCCAAAAGCAATCTTACTCGTGAAGGGCAGCTGCAATGTTCTACTTAATTCCTGCATCCGGTGTGACTTGATCCTCCGCAATTCAGCCAAACCTCACCCTGGGAATACCACCTTTGTTTGGGGCTGGGCACTGCAAAGGCACTGGCCAGGCGGTGGACTGGGAACTGAAAGCAGCCCTGGCAAATTTTGCCAGACCAGCCCCCTCCTGGCACTTAGCGAGCGTCCGTAGCGCGCGAGCCCGACCACTACTAGGGGGGGTATGGGGGGGCTCTCCCCCCAAGAAAATTTTGGAAAAAAACAGACCAAAATGGTGCATTTTAGAGCACATTTTTCATTACAAAGCACATGGAGGTTGCCCCCCCCATCAGGCCACCTCATAGCTCGTAATGCAGTAGGTTTTGCCTTTTCTAAGAATTTTAAATAACGTGCTGCTATGAACTAATTTAAAGGGAGTCAATGTATCGACCTCAGAAGGCTGAATGGCTGAATTGGCTTTGCCAAGATTCGTACCTCAGATATAAGCCTTGTGGGTTTTTCTAGCCGAGACACATTGTGGCTTCTCGCTTCTCCTTCCTCAATCATTGATTCTCTTACCGCCATCTTTCCCTTTTTCTTCTCTTCCGTTGTTGTTCCCTCCCTTTCTCACTGGTTTCCTTCACTTGTCAGTCTTCATTCCCTTGCAAACTCCCTTCCTTCTGTCTGTCCTAAGCAGTTTTCTAGATCTTCTCTCTTCGCGCCTATTCTTCCTTTCTTCTCTCCCATCCCCTACTCCGGTCATCCCTTCGGACAACCCCTTGCCCTTCACTCATGCTTCATTTATCTTTCCCTTCTTGAAGTCTTTCTTCGCTTTCTCTCTCCCTCCTTTACTTATCCCTTCCTCCCACCTTCATCTCTTCATCCCTTCCATCTTTTCCTCCCTCCCTGCCATTATTGCTGCTGTCTCCACTGCCCCTTTGCCTTAACATGTCTGCGGCGGTGAGGAGATGATTGCCAGCACCCCACCGCCCCCAATCTGCCCCCGGATCCGACTCTGATTCACTTTCAAAGCCTTAAACCGTTTGATGTTAGGGCGGACAATCCAAAGCCCTTCGTCTGTATACTGCTGACAATCCACAGCCCCACCACTGCACACTGCTGACAATCCACAGCCTTTCGTCTGCACACTGCTGACAATCCACAGCCTTTCGTCTGCACACTGCTGACAATCCACAGCCTTTCGTCTGCACACTGCTGACAATCCACAGCCCCACCACTGCACACTGCTGACAGTATACAGTCCCACCACTGCACACTGCTGACAATGTACAGCCCCACCACTGCACACTGCTGACAATCCACAGCCTTTCGTCTGCACACTGCTGAAAGAGTTCAAATCAATCCCCAACTCTGCACACAGCTGATAGAGTCCACCGCCCCCCTGTGCACACAGCTGACATGGTCTAACGCCACCCTGTGCACACAGCTGACAGGGTCTACCACCACCCTGTGCACACAGCTGACAGGGTCTAACGCCACCCTGTGCACACAGCTGACAGGGTCTACCACCACCCTGTGCACACAGCTGACAGAGTCCACAGCCCCCCTGTGCACACAGCTGACAGAGTCCACAGCCCCCCTGTGCACAAAACTAACAGAGTCCACAGCTCGGGCTAATGTTCTAGCGGTGAGAAGAAAGGGTTAAGTGTGCATAATAATTATTCTCCTCCCTGTCAGTGGTCGAAGTGGGAGAAAAAAAGTAGGGGAACTGTGGGCGGAGAATCAGAGGGCGGGAATAACAAGTGGATAGGGTCAGAATGCGGAGTCAGAAGTGTGCCGGAAATTGTTGGAGGCCAGGAAGCAGGCAGCAAGGGCTTTTAAAACCATATTATACTTGCAAACACGATGCCCCCAACTGAAGTCAGCGCCAGCCGCAGTCCATGCAGGTAACAGCGGTGGGAGGTGGGGCCGGGTAAGGGGATTTCGAGGACGATGCAGAGGGAAAATTAATCATTTATTTAATTTTCCCTCTGCATCGTCCCTCGTAATCCCCCCTTACCCGGCCCCTCTGCCTCACCGCTGATACCTGCACGGACCGCGGCTAGTCAGCGTCTGGTGCGGTCGCACTGCCCTCGAGCCACCCTGCTCAAGGGTCCTGTGACCTCAGTGACAGAATCACTGTCACTCTATGGTGTGGTGCTTCCTAGGCCTGCCTGCAAGACTGGAGGTGAACTTCAGAATGAATTGTGGCGGACAGGCGTTCAAGGTTAACCCACACTTGCCACTGCTAGGATCCACGAGCTGGTGCTAAGACACCAGGGCTTTTAAGATCTTGCGGGCCTTGTAAGGTCTAGCATGGGAACGTGCTCCCTCAGGGGGAGTGGTCTGGTGGACTGGTCATGAAGGCTGAACATAGTTACCCAGTTCCAAACTCAGCAGCTCTGACCATAGTGCCACATCCTCTCTCCCACTAAACACCATACTGCCCCACTGAGAGAAACTTGCACTGCACTGACCTGCTATAAACACCTGGATGTGACTCAATTTAAATTACACACTAGACAAGAGCAATATGCTGCTAAAAAAAAATTGACAACATTCTAGAAAAAGCAAACGCTTATAGGGAATGCAAGATTAAGTAAAGCATGTGAAATGTAAGCAGAAACAACATGGTTACCTTTTTCTTTTTATACTCCTTATTCAGAAATTAGTGAGTGCTTTTGCCTGAAAAGTTAAGGCCATGACTACAGGGCCCAGAAGGGACCCAGTTCAATGCCATTGCCTATATCCTCACAAAGCCTAAGCAGTATGGTTTAAAAAGAACACATTCGTGAACACAGAGCCGCGGTCCACATTTTGTTTACCAATTCACCAATCCAGCAGGTACTTCAGTACCTCCAGGAATAGTGCACTTTCCCACCCAGGGAAAACAATGTAGTTCAAAGAGCAACGAGAAAACAAAAATAGCGCTTCACTGGCAAACACTGTAAAGTGGCGCTAATGTGTTCAGGTGTGAATAAATCAATCTGTCCACCTTGCAACCACTCTGTCTTGCTTTAGTTAGTTATTTTTCATATTTTTAATGTTTTATTTCTCTCCACCCCGAGGCTGCACTTAGAAATTGAAAAATGTCAAAAAAGACTACGTTTCCAGCAAAAGTGTTTTTCTTTTTTGGATCCATTTCACAGGGGAGCAAATAAACGAAAGGAGGAAAGAGAAGGTAATACCTGTTTCTTGAAGTCTCGGTTTTCACTAATGGGGAGGAGCGAGACCAGGGCTTTAAGTGGGAAAAAAAACTGGGGGTGCTCTAAAAGGGGCGGGGCACACATCTTAAAGGGGTGTGGCCTATCCAAGTAGGGGCGTGGTCTAAATCAAGATAACTAGCGTTGTGTTAGGGCTGGGGCAGGATCACGCAGACTAGTTCCTCTCTCTGCGCTTCACTTGTTGCTGGATTACACTGCAGCCTTGACGCTCAGTGTGAAAGGTCAGAGCAGGGTCGTGCTGGAGCAGTCTGCCTGTGGTCCTCTCTCCTAATTATCCCACGATGTCAAGGCTGGCACCACGGCGACGTTGCGCTGCAAAAAGAGAAGGGAAATCCTGAGAGAAAATGGCTCTCTTTAAAGGACTTCCCTTCCTCCTACAACACGGCTCACCTGGCGGACGGGAAGAGAGGAAAAGATGAGAGGGGCTATATGCACATTTATTGACATGTGCCTTACTGTAGGGGCAATCACTACAAGCAGGACTTTAAGTGGGCCAGGTCTGTCCGGGTCTGAGCACCGGCAGTTATTTTCAGTAGTGAGCAAAATGAGCAGGCGCACATCGATGTGCATGCTCTCACTGCAGTCCAAGAAAAAAAAAAAAGAAAACGGACGCATTCCATGAAGTTGTAAAGGCAAAAGAAAAAAAGTAGTTTCCTGATGTGAGTGGAAGGATAGAAGTCATCTAATCAAAAGGATGGCAAAGAACCTGTGCTCCAAAGGAAGGGACTGACTCAAGAACAGGATGTAAAGCCACTGTATAATGAACAAGTAAGAGAGTGACAAGGAAGACAACCAATGGTAAGCAATGGGCTGGCCTCAAGCCCACACTATTTGTATTGTCCACAACAGGTTTTCGACAACAGACAACTAAAAACTGCCAGTAGGTTGAGACCGAAAAAATAGGTGTCAACATAGATTTAATCAATCAATCAATTATAGGTTCTGGCCATTCCAGAATCTCAAAACGTCAACGAATGGCCTGTTTCATTGGAACAGGTACCAACCCTAGTCAAACTCTTCCTGCACAGCTCAAGAAGGTTCCAATACAGCTCTTGCATACTGGCGTGATGCTAAATACACAGGGCTCAATGTGCCTGAGGCACTAATGCCGTCAGCATCTTTGGCTGCTCCTAGAACTCAAGTTTGTTTCGATTTGGTGAGAAGAGAACATGACGGGATGTTCACATATTGTAGGAAAGCAAAGGTCAGCACAGGAGAGGGCTTTTCTAAACGTGATGCAACTGGAGCGCAAATGACTGTGCCAGAAGTGCTTTGAATCCGTCCAGGTCACTGACAATTGATGAACAGTGTACGGATTTTTGAATGCGGGTGCAGTCTGTTATTCCGCCACTAGGGAAAGTTTCTCAGTCTAAAATGCAGCGTTGCTATGATCTTCAAATTGTTTGGTTAAATTAGCGCACTGCACTATGCTGATACAATCACAGCGTGGAATCAGTAGCTCATAAAGAGATCACCAAACAGCAGCTCATAGCAACTCAAATAGCAATGCAGGGCTTTGCGAGGCCCGAAAATAGAGCCCGGTAGAGACCCGTTTTGAGGCCCCCTGAAAATAACTGCCGGTGCTCAAACCCGGACAGACCCGGCCCACTTAAAGCCCTGAGCGAGACAGAAAGAGAGGGAAGATAGGGAACAAAGAGGGTGGGGGGGGGGGAGGAATTGCCAGCGGCAGGAGAACTGGACACTATCCTTGTGTTCTCTGGGCAAGAAGGAAAAGACAGAGTCCTTTTCCTTCTCTGCCCGTTCCGCCCATCCCCAAAAGCCGAGCCTTAACTATCGGCCTCAGCAACTTCTGCCCTCCGGGAGGCATGTTTAAAATAAGAAAGTAGGGGAACGGACTCTATGTAATTAAAGAAGTAGGGGCACGCCGTGCCCGGCTGCCGATCCCGCCCACTTCGACCACTGCTCCCTGTGGCTATGTTCTGGGCCAGTGCCCTCCTAGCGAGTGAATAGCTTGCAAGAGCGCCTTTTTTCACCCCCATCAGCACTATTTTGGAACAAGGTGTGTTTTTATTTGACAGCACAGGGCCAGTGCAGAATGTAAGTCCGTTTGTGGTCGGAAAGTGGCGGGGCTGTCCACTCTCCCGTGGTCCAGCCTCACAAACATGCGTCTCCCCTGATTGTGAAGCTATTAAAAATGTAAGCAGATTTTGTTTGGTGAACTCTGCACGATCTTCTATTGAGCCGGGCATGTTTTGTTACAGGCGAGGCTCGTTAGAAAGTGAAACAAATCTCCCTGAAAACGCACAGGCATCTAGGCACTATCACGGTGGAGGCATAACATGGCAGCCCTTTGCGCATTCAGCCATTCACCCGATCTTTGAGTAACAGAGGGAAGCGTTCTGTAACTTATGGAATAGACAAGGAAGAAAGGACTATTTGTTGTCCAGAAAGTGGTTGGCAGTGGGAGCGGGAAGGCGGGAGGTTAAATCGGGGCAGAGAAAATGCCCTGTAAATAGGCTTTCGGTGTGCCAAGATAAAAGCGTGCGCTCATTTTCGGGGTGCGACAGCTGTCAACGTGTGAGAGTTGCAATGTGGTCCCTTGTCGCTCAGACTGTGATGGAATGTTGTTTCAACTTCTGTGGGCAGTATTTTGCATGAAAGACGCTATTCCGTTCCTAGTGGGTGAAGTAGGGGTTGCCCAGTACAGCAGTGCATCATGCTCCAAGCGGTGCCCCTAATGCTGGTAGCTCATGTTCTGTGACGACGCTGCCTACTGTGCTTTAGATTGTCAATGGGAGACCGTGCCCTGTGACGTCACAGTACACGGAGCTCACTGCCACTGCACTGGCTCCCGTGCTTTTGGATGTCACTGTAGGCGCTGATCTGTGAACTCTGCCCCTGTGCTTTGGGATGTTCCTTTGTGACGTCACGGTACATGCAGCCCTCTGCCTCCTGTGCTTTGTTTTAGGCGTTCTTCTGTGACGTCATGGTACATGCAGCCCTCTTCCTCCTGTGCTGTGGGACACCGCTAGGATACCTTATTTTATGTTGTGCTAACGTACGCCTTAGACACTTTGCTTTAGGACGTCACTGATAGAAGGTTTACTTAGAAGTGGCCAAGCCACGAATTCTATTGGGAGTATTAAGCCAGGGCATGGACCAAAAGTCCAAAGCACAAGCCGAGCCATAAAACGATTCGGCATTGACAGCTGTTAAAATTAATAGTTAATTTTAAACCACTTCCAGTGCCCTAAAAACGCTGCCACGAGTGAGACAGTAGACAGAACGCTTCCCTCTGTTACTCAAACTGTAACTGTTGATGTCACGTTGAATAATAACCACTGCTGCAGTCGCGGAACTGGGCCGGGGCCTAACCAGGCTTTTGCTTTTAATTCCGGCCCGGTCGTGACGCCCCCAGAGCCAGTGCCTGGCCATAAATTAATTGATCAGGGTGGGATAAGGATTGCATTTGCATTGCCGATCATCACTCACCTGCGGGCGCCAAGCGGCAGCCGACAGACACGGCCCAGGCAGGCTACAAATAATTAAATTATGGGGTCAGGGCCTCCAGGCTCCGCTCCAGCCTCTCGTCGTCTCACTCTCAGGCCTCCTCTGCCTCTCAGTGACGCGCACATTTAGTGCGCGACCCCCAATGCGCATGTGCATGATCACCACCAGGTCCACTGACTCCAGACCCCCACCCTAAGGGTGAATGACGCGCCGCGCAGACGCGAAGGCGGAGACTGAAGACGCGCATGGAAGTGCCGTGCAGTGCAGCCACCACCCAGTGGATTTTTAATAAATAATATATGCTCAGGGCTGCTAGCCTAAATGAAATAAAATCGGGTGATGACATGACATCCACCACGGACATGTCACGGACGGTGCGTGCAGCACCACTAGGCAGCAGCTGCATTTTATGCAGATAGTTGTTGTGTGCTTGTTGTTTGCTCGGTCACGCCAGCGCCCAAATCGGCCCCAGCAAAAAAAACGGCCCCCTGTCATAAAACCGGCCCTCACCCCATCCAGCCTACCGGGGGATTGCCCGGTGCCCGGAATTGCCAGTCCGGCCCTGGATCAGGGGACCTCCATACTGACTGTCGGATCAAGTTACACCGGATGCAGGAATTAAGTAGAACATTGCAGCTGCCCTTCACAAGTAAGATAGCTTTAGGAAAGTACAACTCGGAATATTGAATGTAGAAATTGACAGTTTCAGAGTACGAGAGTGGATTGCCCCTGGGAGATTAGAGACATGATCTACATGACAGGAGGTTCCTAAACGGAAGGTGACAATGCTGTGAATAATTTTGTTTTAATGGAAGGTTTTAGTGCGTGACAGTTGGTTGTAAATACAACTTTTAAATGCCTCAATTGCAGCTTTGGACTTGAAAGGTATTCCAGTCCGGTTTTTACAAGTGCCACTATGATGCATGAAGGGACTGTGGAGCATAATAATTCTTTTTTACAGAAATAGCGCTCAGATGCATTGACTAAAGTTTCATGGGAATTCAATTGGAGCTTTAATTATATCATTTCGACACTGGGCAGCTACAATGGTAATGTTTTTCTGCTGAAATGGTCCATGTGTCCCGATGTGGTGAATAACTTTGCTGCTTAGAGAAGTGCATTTTTTATGTCTATGGTTATTTAAATAGGAGCACCACTATGGCGCACTTTAGATTGATTAAGGCAGTACAACTGCCGAAACGCGTCTCTCTGGTGTTCCTGCACCCGGGGTGAACTGACTCAATAAACAGGTTGTATGCCCCTGATTTCGAGTGCCGGTTCCCTTCTTTTAATGAAGTTTGGGAGGATTTTTGGTGTTTCTAGCGCTGGCGCTGTCTTCTGAGCACCACCAGCGATCAGGCAGCACGCCAGTATACCGCAACTCTTTTTGGAGATATATATATATATAAAACCGATTTTGCACGTTGTAAAATGGCCACCACATTTGTAAGCACACCAGGCACTTTTTAGGATGAAGTCCCTTTTTGTTATTATTGACCGACAAACTGCCCACTGAATTGAGTTTGTGTTTATAAGGTGAAAGTTCATGCAGGTTCATTGGCATGACATTGACAATGGCCAAGAGGCCGAAACGCGTTTGTCAGTCTTTTCTTATCGATGGTTGCACGAAAAATAAAATAATTATTTGAAATAGTCAAGCCAAGAGTGCTCAACGTTTCTTCTTAAGACGTGGATATATATATATATGTATAGAATGCCTAGGTAATGTATGGAATGCCTGATGGTTTTCGGCAAACTATGAAATATAAGTTTTTTGGGAAAATGTTACATACTTTTCCTAGGCATTCTATACAATTCCTAGGCATTATACAGAATGACCAGTACCATTTACGCAAACTGTTAAAAGGCCACAAGATGAGATTCCTAGGCATTCGGCAAAGTGTGAAATCCCGGTATTGTATAGAATGCCTAGGTAATGTATAGAATGCCTGATGGTTGAGAGGCAAACTATGAAATATAAGTTTTTGGGGAAAATGTTACATACTTTTCCTAGGCATTCTATACAATTCCTAGGCATTATACAGAATGACCAGTACCATTTACGCAAAGTGTTAAAAGGGCACAAGATGAGAAGCCTTTATTAATTAATACGCATTTGAAACTGAAAGAACAAAACTACGAAATAAAGCACAGGAAATTCTTACCGGAAAACAATAAAAGCAGAACTGAGATTGAAGTACTTGTTACACTAAGAAAGGCCGGAGTAACACGTGGAATTGTACTCACTTTTATTCTTCACACAAAAGCACCTTCTATACACCTTCAACACGTGGAATTGTACTCACTTTTATTCTTCACACAAAAACACCTTCTATTTTGGCACTTTGATCTTGTACATACATTTCACGACTTAAGAATGCGAACAGAATATTGTTAGCGGTGAAACACAAAGCAGAACTGGCATAACCTACAGAATGCGAACAGAATATTCTTACCGGTAAAACACAAAGCAGAACTGGCATGACCTACTTGTTGCAGCACAAAAACACCTTGTATTTTGGCACTTTGATCTGTCTCTGGGATTAGGTGTATTATATACTTTGCCGGCAGACAATCCGGCAAAGTATACAATGCCTAGGCAATGTATAAAATATCCATCATTTCATACTTTGTAGTTGGATTTTCAGGCATTCTATACATTACCTAGCCATTCTATAGAATGCCGGATTTCACACATTGCCGGGCGGGAATAAAATGGCGGGATTAGGCGTATTATATACTTTGCCGGCAGACAATCCGGCAAAGTATACAATGCCTAGGCAATGTATAAAATATCAATCATTTCATACTTTGACGTTCGATTTTCAGGCATTTTCAGGCATTCTATACATTACCTAGGCATTCTATACAATGCGGGATTTCACACTTTGACTGTAACATATATATATATACTCGATATATTTTGGAACTAGATTCCAAACTCCAGGGGGACTCAACGCCACTGAGGATTTATTTACGTCTTTAACTGAGTCACGCGATAGCAGCGAATATACTGGCGAGACAATCAGCATGCAAAATAAGTTGGACAGATAGTACCAATTCGATAAAATCTTCCAATCAAATTCTGAACATAGAATTCAGCAATAAAGGTTACATAGAATAAGAGTTGAACAATATAGCGAATGGAACAAAATAAACATATGAGAAAACAATCAAAAAATCATAAACAAAATACTTTTATGTATTTAGTAACAATATCAGCTGCTAACCCTCGGGTGATTTTAATATCAGCACTTTATAAAAACCACAAAGGGTGCAATATCGACTCAATGGCACTTTAACTTTAGCACTTTGTAGTACAGCACTTTAACAGACAAATGAACTGTATGACTAAAGGAGATGTATTATAAGATATTGGTACTAACACATTTTAAGGTCTACAAGGATCAAATTGAATTTTAAAATGATTCAATGAGAAAAACAATGAACTCATTTGTATAAGGCATTTTAAGCTTGTACTTGAAATATAGTGTATGGGAAACGTCTGGTTTCATATTTTTTCCCATGATATTCACACATTGAAGTTAAACAGGAAGGGATGGTTCTATAATTCCTCGTGTACATTAACATACAAATATGAAAAGGGAACTTTTATTTTAGAGTTACATGTAAACTTATATGCCCCTTTGAAAAACCTTGAGTTAAACATGTAGTCTGTTGTCAGTATTCATGCTGTAATGAGCACTTGTCACTTTAAAGGTGGTTGTCCCACAATGCAGCAGCGTCATGTGATCAAGGCCTGCAAAGGCCGAAACGCGTAATAACGGACTGTTCACAATAAACACTTAATCTGCATTGAATATTCGTGGTCCGTTTGTGCCCTGGAGTTTTTTTTCCAGCAGCGGAGTATTTGGAGAGAGATATATATATATATATATATAGATATTGTTACCATGTCCACGTAACGCTTTTCGGCCGCCAACCTGCGGCCTTGATCACACTACACGCTACGTGCAAGTAGCAGCAATATAAAGGCATTACGATAGTGTCCCACAAGTAAATGCTTTACGGTTACAGTTTTACTGTAATGACAATGCATGTTGCATCACTGTGCTTTTACTATAGTATTACCTCATGTAATTACGACATTGCCCCAAAACAGATGTGAGTACTGAATGGCACATCCATTGGTCACCAGAGAAGGTAATGGTGGAAAGACTAACACGGCGGACATGTGTTTACAAATGATCAAAACATAGTGAGTGTAGTAGATAAAACGGGACGCACAAGAGTTAAATTGCAGTGCACAAAACCACAGAGTGGCGGGGTGTGCAGACGCGATCTCTAAAATACAAGTGGCGTGGAAATAACTGACCGCGTAGTGCTGGAGTAAAATTAATTTGAACGCCTATCGCAGGAAAAGAGAAAATATCGCTGACCTCAAGTGCGTGAGGGCTGACAAGGTTAATCAACCCCCAGAACCCAGAAGAAAACACATCGTAATAGCCGAATTCTATGGAACCAAACTGGAAACCTATAAAATAGGGGAGCATGCTGTGTGATAGCCGAAAAAAGTGACTGTTCACAATAAACACTTAATCTGCATTGAATATTCGTGGTCCGTTTGTGCCCTGGAATTTTTGTCAGGAGCAGAGTATTTGGATGTATATATGTATTTGGATGTATATATGTATATATGTATATATGTATATATATATATATATATATATATACACACACACACATATATCATCACATACAGAGGTGTAGGTGTGGCTGGAGCCATGTGGCAATACCTGGGGACACTGGAGAATCATTAGTGTGGAAAAAAGGATTCTTCAGGGGAGGAATCTGTGGGAAGATGTATACATCAAAATAAATAATTGCAGGCATTTTTATTCTGGAAAATAGTGTTTCAACTATGCATGTTAAGATTTCTCCTGGAGAACAGGAAGAAAGCATTTTAGTAGAACATACGCAATCCTGCCACCCCCTGACAAGAGTTTGGGTATTCTAATTGAGATTCAAAGGGTTCCTAACTATAATTGAAGCAGTCAGTAGCAAGGGCCATGTGAAGCATCGCTTAAGGAAGAGGCATCATTTCATGATGTCCAACAATGGGGTCCACTAGGACGACGCTGACAAAATCCTTTGGATCTGGGTCTGTTGCAGTGGAAATGAAATAAATCGAAACCCCCTCTCTTCTCTTTAATAGACCATACAAATCAGGAATCCCTGCATAGGATTAAATAAAATGTGAAACAACTTGTCACCTATGAAAAGATGTTTTTGTGACTGTGGGAAAAATTACACCCTCTTGGGCCTCTAGTGACCTGGAATATCAATTAAATAATAGGATGGGATGTAAAAAAGAAATATAATCTATTTCATTATATTAACCTTGGCGTGTTAGAAAAAGATTCAGGCAACCTAAATTATTTTACTATGAGAGGATCAGGCCACAGTATCCTTGTTACCAAAGTCAACAAACTACAAATTATACAAGGGGGCAAGAAGCTTTACCCAAAAGTAAACGTTGATTGCATAAGCACCTGTATTGCATGATGCAGCTTGATAATGTAGGCACATGCTCAGTTTGCAGTGTGAGCTGTAAATGTCAACTAATTGAATCTATTCTTGGCACACTATAGCCTTGTATCACGATGTGTTAAAGCTCATCTGTGACAACCTTACTCAAAGCCATCAAGATCCCTTGGCTACAATGCAAATCCAACTGTTTTGATAATTTCATCAGGTACAATGCAACATAGAGTCCTCTGTAAATATTTACAAATCTGTGAAAATGCATTGAACACTAAACTGAACTGTTCAATCAATCAATCAAAGAAATCTTTATTCGGCCAACAAAGACCATAAAAGCGCATGAAAAACACAATAAATGCTAAAATCAGAAACAATGCATGATGGTTAAAAACAGACCAGCAGTTCATATACAATTAATAATGTATAAACCATATAAAACCTTAGGACGGAAGAGATAAAACAAGGCAGTAATGATAATGCACCAAGAGTGCAAAATCTAAACTGTAAGTGGGGCATATAAAGTGCAAAATGTATTGTGCAGTGACATGTAAAGTGCAAATGGTATTGTGCAATGAAAGGTCTATAAAACAACCCATAGTTAAAACATGCATAATTCATCACAGCATGAGAACAAGACAAGTTCATTCTTCCTTAAACCACTTTTTCTGAACTGTTCGTTATGCTAATAAGAAACTGTAAATGTTAAATCCTATCATTAAAAGCCTATTTGCCATCTGTCATTTTTATTTTTAAGAGCTCAAACCAGACCATCTCATAAGGGGTCTGAATATTACAACTAAAGCCAAAAAGTAACCATTTTTATTTTAAAGGGCCAACCTTGTAGTTATCATAATTAACAATTACTCATCCAAAGACAACTAGTTCATTTAGGAAGAAATCAATTAGCCTTAACCAGTTCCATTTAAAACTTCTATGCAATGGAATGACCTTTGGTGGCACACTGAATCAATATACTTGACAATGTCGGTAGGTTATGGATGCTGCTGCTTTGCCTCAGCAGGCAGAAGTAGAGTGATACTGTCCCACAATCCAAACTTCAGCTTCTATCGTTAAAGCTGATTGGGCAGTCACGCCCAGCATTTTAACATTCAGTCTACAATATAAGGGCAAACCATTTCTGGAAAATGTTCTGAAACCAAAATAAAATGACAGGGTTGCCAAAAGAATTACGGCAGAAAAGATAATAAATTGCTATTAACGTGTGCAGTGTTGAGTACCACATGCAGTACCAAACCCCTCTTTACTGCAAACAGGCAGTGCTAATAATGTAATATCATACTTTTGAGCAAACCCTGAATCTCAATTATTCCTTTTTATTAAACTATTCTTGTTTAGTGTTCGAAACTCAGATCTGAACGTCGGTAATAGCTCTAAAATAACAGAGGTGCACCGGAGCAACTCTTTACCGCAATGAAAGGTCAAAACATTCCTGCTGCTATGCAGCTGGTTGACAAAAAATACGTTTAAGTGGGAAACAAAACCTCAAAAACATCTCCAAAAGTCACTAAGTTCAAATCAAACTTCCGAAACGTGTTTCTTTGCAAACAACCCAAGTTCGAGGTTTTCAACTAGGAAAGGCAACTCTAGCTGCGCAGTAAATTACCTCTTAGGACTAACCGTAGGGGTCACGGAGTTCGTTTTTCAAGCATATTCTACTTTGTAAATTGGGCTTAACGGGACAAAAGAAAACTTTTGCTTCGAACCAAATCTCCATCGCACCTTTTTTTTTTTTCTTTTAAACATATTTTTTTTTTTATACAGATATACAATTTTTGATGCACAGATAAAAATAGCCCTTTAACTAAAAAAGGATGCATGTAAAATAAGACATGTTGAATCAAGATAAAAAAACAACACGCATTGGCAAAGCCAATAGGCTTTGTCTTTAATACCGGGCGCTGACTTATTGGCTTTGTCAGTGTATTTTTTGCTCCCAATGTCGCTCCTGGTTTTAACTTTGCCAGTTCTTATTATGGGCAAAGTCAATGCCATGAGTAGCATCAGGAGCCAAAAAAACATTGGCCAAGTCAATAGCTCGGCATATAAAGCAAAGGCAAGACCTAATGTGCTGGGGGCGTTGTAAGAATTTGGGATATTAGTTGAAAGGGGTGAGAACCCAACTTAAATAATCACAATCCTTGTCTGGGTGAACCACTAAAGTTACTAAATAAACCTGCGCTTCACTCACTGGTAGTCTGGCGCAAAGCAGTCAGGCTTAACTTAGAGGCAATGAGTAAAGTATTTATGTAGCACATAAACAATAATAAAGTGAAAACAGAACACAAGAAAAATCCTAAACCGATTTAGAAAAATAGAGAATACTTTACTACATAAAATGACAAAAATCCAATAAGTAGTACCAGAGATATCAGTTTTTAAAGTTTTAGGTAAAAATAGCTCCAAGTGGCGAGAAGCCAGGTACCTGGTCACTTGGACAAAGTCACACGTTCAGGCCAATCCCAATGGAGCGCGGGCCGGATACATGACCATGCTAGAGGTTTTACCTTCTGACTTTGGTGCAAGGATGCGTCCCGCGGCTCAGCATTAGATCAGGAGAAGCCTCCGGGTAGGAGCTGCGAGGTTCTGTATTGCTTGGCACCAGAATAATGGTGAAGCTTTCAGTCTGGAGCTGTGTGTCTCGGTGGAGCACTGTGTCGCTCTGCATTGGATCTGGTGAAGCCTTGGGCTAGGAGCAATGTGGCTCTGCGGGGCTCAGAGTCGCTCTGTGTTGGATCTTGGGAAATCTTCAGTTATACAGGGAGAAGTGCACTCTGGTCTGGGAAACCTGGAGACAACACTTGGAGGTCTGGACTCACTCCCACATAGGCTAGCAGAGGGGACTAGGTCAGGTTCAGTTAGGTCTGGTCAGCTGGGAAGCAGGAAAGGCCTCTGGAAACTTGCTGTGTCCCTGTAATTCAACCAGGAGGTCAGTCAATTGAACCTTAGAGTCACTTCGGGAGTCCTGGGTTCAAGGCAAGCAGGTCCAGTCTTTCTTGAGGCTTCAGACAGCAGGGCATTCCTTCTTCTGACTCCCCACAGTTCCAGGACTGTTCTTATTTCATGCTCTGGCAATGCCACTTTTATGCACAGTGCCAGTCTGTGGGTAAGGGACACACCTTTGTCTATAACTAACTCAAACTGGTTTTGGTCAGTTCCTCCAGGTATCAGCTTCTTCTATGTGGGCCAGGGCAAGCCCCCTTGAAGCGTAATCAAGGCAGGGGCACAGCTCCTCCCCAGCCATCCTGTCAGGAAGGTCCACACCTCTCCACATCCAGGCACTTTGTGCACTGTCTGAGAGGAATACCCATCTCGGTCTAGGAAGCCAGCAGAGGCCAGGTAACACAGACACTGGCAGTAAGGCAGCTTTATGTTTAAAAGGAGTCTTTGAAATATTTTTCTAGATGGTCCCAAACGGAATTTAGCCTTTATTAAATGCAATAGGGTACACCAGAGTTGGTCTATGGGAAGCCAGTCTAGACACAGTAAAAAATAAATGCGCTAAGACATAGAGAGGTTCTGTAGAACCTATCCCAGTTGTCAACTGAGTGGTAAGTCAGGAGGTAAGACCAAGGCACCGTTAGTGCCCCTGTCAGTAGAACCGGTTCCATTTGAGCCGGTTGGCATTGATATTGTTGTCTGTTTGCCCCCCCACCACCTCTTCAGCCTCAAGCAACAAGTATGTCTTTGTTGTGGTGGATCATGCCACTGACCGACTGCGAAGGTAGCAACTTGGGTACTCCAAGGCATCATTTCAAGGGTTGGATTTCCTAAGACAGTGATTTTTGATGGGAAAACAAACCTTTTTTTCTTGCATATAAGAGATGTGGGAACAAGCTGGTGTGACCTACCACTACTCCAAAGTACACCACCCAAAAACCAATGGGTTTGTTGTAAGTTTTAACAAGACACTTACGAGCGTGATGGGAACTCTGTCAAAGAACCTCGGAGGGGAAATAGGATCTTCTACTGCCATGTCTCCTAATCGCCTATGAACAAATTCCACAGAAGGGGAGTTGGGTTTAGTCCCTTCAAACTTCTGTTTAGAGCACCTAGTGTGTAACACACACATCTTCAAAGAAGTAAGGGAAGGAACTTCATAGTAGTTTCAAAAGGATGTGGTGGACTATAACCTTGGCCTGAGGAAGTTAATGTTGCAATACAGGAGTATGGCGTAGAAAAACCTTCAGAGCAAAGAGCTGATGAAGGAGTGGTAAGACCGTAAAGTGATGGTGACTGGGAACCAGGATGGTCAGGAGGTGTGGGTGCTGAAGCCCATTTGTCCAAGAGCTTTAGAAGATGGGTAGTGTGGGCATACAAAGTAGTACAGAAGGTTTCTGAGGTAAACTACTTGGTGGACACAACTGCCAGAAGGGAGCCGAAAAGAGCGCTCCATGTGAACCAACGCAAGCCACATCTCTAGAAAGAATTAACGCAAGTATCACTGCAATGATAGAGTAGGTTGAGGAAGATAGTGAACCACCCCCAACTAACTGCACAGTCGAATGAATGATGGTTCTCTGAGTGGGGTACACACAGTCCCTAAACTAACTCTGGAGCAGCAAAGAAAGTAGGGAGGTGCTGGGATGATTTTCCCAACTGTTTTGCTGACTTCAGGGTTGACACTTGTCTGTGGACATGGCATAGTTAGAGGGATTTGCTCCTCCTTCTCCCAGCATTGCCACACAGAGTTTGTGATTGTAGAGATAGCTAGATGTACTCAGGCCTTCACTCTCGCGTTTGCAGACTCTGCCACCATTCCCATCACTGTATCGCCACACCTACTATACCACCAGGTAGGCAAAAGGGTTAAGAGAGTTTTCTTCTAGTGGTTGGTTGTTTTGGACGTATATGGTGCTTGTGTGTCAGTGTGGCTAGTTAGTTGGCAGCAGGGTGCGCTAGGGACCACTGGTGAATCTTGTGGTCTACAGGGATCTGTGAATCATGAGTCAGTGGGAGGTTTTTCAAAGTGGTTGTGACGCAAATCTACCAATATCCACCAATAGAGATCTGTAGGTTGAGAAATGAAAATACCCAAACCTATGTGTTCTTGTAAGTGGAAAGAAGGGTGAAGGATACGAGACAGAAAAAACATTGGACAACTGGACTATGTTTATGGAATATACAGAATCACTCTCGTTACTTGGACTAGAAAAGATAGCCTCTCTGGTAATGCTTGTTTGGCAGAACAGTTATTTAACAGATATGTATAAGATGGAAACAAATACTGCATAAGCCACGTGACAGATAATGTCTCACTTGAAGCTCTAATTGGAACTGCAGACATTGAACACTGGAAGTATCTGAGACCTTCCCAATGCTTGGGAGCATGGCTGGCAGCCGAGAAGATGATTCGTTGCTAACATAGGATCCATCAACCAGGTAGATATAAACAAGAGGAAGGAAATGCAAGTGGAGAAGGGAGACAAAAATGAAGGTGAATGAAGAGTAAAATGGTGAATAAACAGGATGAATGAGATCCATACAACTAAGCAACTGCAAGGCAACTTGTTTTCGCTTCTTGGCGTCTTAAATTGTCTGGGAAGCACTCTTTCCACTAGTCTGAAAAGTGGTCCACCAGACCTGGAAGACTCTTACTCTGGTCTCAGCACTGGCTGCCATTATGCAGCCCTCCGCAACCTCCATGTACCAGGTCTCAGTCTTTTCACTTATAGCTTTATTGTTCTCGTATGATGCTCACTCCTACACTTCCTGTCTAGTACATGTATGTCAGGTCATGACACTGCGGTTTGCTGGTTGCAGCCCCAACATCGAGAAAGTTGAATGGAGTAAGCAGTGGAGTTCAAGCTCACAATATGAGTTGCACTTGATTGGCTGTGATATACTGCAACTTACTGCCTTCCTCAACTTCGACTTTAAGCTACCTCATTGGTGACGTTAAAGCTATTATAGCTTAAAGTCAAAGGCAAAGCCTTTGTTTACCTGTTGTCGCTCTATTGCCATATTGGTGCCTTATTGGCGTTATCTTCTCCCTGTGCCTTGGAAAAATATCCATCTATCATACATTTGAATTAGGCAACTAGGTACCATTTACTGGAAAGTGAAGGAGCATAATTAATCTGCTTTTTGTTTTTTGGGGGATTCTGCGAAGGCGGAATCAGGTGGAAAAGCTATACCTACCTTTAAATCTCAAGCAACAAATTATGGACTTATTCTATGCAGCATTTGTAGAGCGAGTAGCTACCCGTGGGCATCCAAGTCCTGTTAGTACAACATAGATTGGTTCACATGCTCTAAAAGGGTTTGATTTAAAAAAGACAGGTTTTTAGAAGTTTGCGGAAGGTCAATTAATATTCACTTGTCCATAAGGTATGAAGGAGGGAGTCCATAGTTTGGCTACATTGTAGTCGAAGGATCTTTCCCCGCTTCTTGCCTTTTTGATAATGGGGACTGCTACCTGTCAGGTGTTAGAGGATCGAAGGGTTTGCCTAGGAATATAGTAGGAGATATCAAAGGTCGTAAGATGGGGGGCCATTATCCGACAGGGCCCTGTGGGCTACACAGAGGGCTTTGAATTTTATTCATCTGCTCAATTGGAAGCCAATGAAGGGCGGCCAGAGCCTGCTGGGCGGATTTGTGCCTGGAGATATTCAGCAAGATATGGGCCGCAGAGTTCTGCACTACTTGCAATTTCCTGGTGACGAATTGCGGGGCTCAATGGTAAAATGAACTTCCATAGTCCAAGCGAGAGAGTATCAACACCTCGACTACAAGCCTTCTGGAGAGTGGAGGGAATAGATAGAGAATTTTGCCGAACATTCTGAGAATGCCGTGGCTGCTGGCCGAGAGCTTAGTAGCCTGGGCTTCCATCAACAGAGATTTGTCGAGCCATACTCCCAGACATTTTATAACCCTTTTACGGACGGGAGGCGAGCCCAGGCATTCTGGCCAGCCCAATCTCAAGTGGGGGTTGAGATTGTTTCATAGTATCATTAGCTCAGTTTTGTCCCCATTTTACTTGAGGCAAGATTTATTCATCCAACTTGCAACTCTTTCCAAACAGGGGCCCAAAGATTCTGTTTGGGGGAAAGAGAGAGAGCCAGTTGGGTATCATCAGTGTAAGAGACTATGGAGATCCTGAATGTCGATACAATGTCTGCCAACGGGCGCATGTATAGGTTAAATAGTGTAGGGCTTAATGACGAGCCCCAAGGCACTCCACAGCTCAGGGGGAGAATGTCAGAGGTGCAGGGTCCCTCAAAAATCTGGAAGGTCCTGCCTCTCATGAAATAGTTAAGCCATTTCAGGGCTTATCCTGAAACTCTAACACTAGAAACTCTTTCGATAAGGATGTCATAGTTTACAGTATCAAAGGCGGCGCTTAGGTCAAGGAGGATGATAGCTGTAGAGCGGCCCTGATCCAGCAGCCTCTATGATTCCTCCACCACCGCCAAGAAAGCGGTTTCCGTGCTGTGCCTAGGTAGAAATCCTGTTTGGGTTACATGAAGCATGTTGTTAAGTTCTAAGAATTCTGACAGGGTCTGGTTAACGTTTTTCAAGTATCTTGGTCAGAACATGAAGCAATGAGAAGGGTCTGTAATTTTCAGGATGAAGAGGATCCAGTGTAGGATTTTTTAGTCTAGTGGGGAACCTGATTTCACTTTGTCAAAGAGAATTGATTGCAAAGTGTTCTGGTGTCAAGTTAGGAATTATTGATAGGTCAATCTTCCTTTCTTCCTATGTATTTCACTTAGGGGAGGGGCTGGTGTCCTTGGCGGGTTCTTGAAAAGTTAGGAATATATCGGTGATTTTTTGGGGAAAATATTTGGCCAGCTCATTATACCTGGATACTGATGGTTCAGCCATGGAGCCACAGGAAGAGGGCTCTAATAGTGCCTTAACAACCTGAAATATTTCCCCGGGGAGTCGGAGACTTGGTTAATTTTAGCATTAAAGTAGGCAATTTGAGTGGTTGTGATTACAGAATGGTACTTCTTTGTTAATATACGATAGTTTGATTTATTGGTTTCACTATAGTCTTTCCTCCATTTCCTCTAGGCCTTTTTGCATTCTTGTTTTAGTAGTTGTAGTTGGGGGTTGCACCAAGGACCAGATTTTGCTTTGGCACGTGAATTCTGGGTTTTTATAGGGATAAAATGATGAAGTGATTGGGTGATCCACTGTGGTAACTTAGTGTTCACAATTGAGGGGTTAGAGCCCAAGTAAGGGGTTGAGGTATTGAGAGCCTGTATCCTGGTTTGATTATCTAATTTACCCCCTTTACGGTCTCTCTAGGAGTTTGTAGTAGGAGCAGGGGGAAAACTTTGAGGATCATGGGGATCATGAAATCATTGGGCCAAATTACCTGGAATGAGTCCAGAACATTTAAGAAAGGTTAATTCGTAAAAATGGGGTCAAGCAAGTGACCTTTTTCCGTTAGTACGGCCAGATACCAAATGGATTAATTGGATGGCGGAAAAGTCTTGAGAGGGTCCAGCTGCTTGGGGACCCAACGGCTCTTCCATGTGGATATTTAGGTCTCTCAATAAGGTAAAATATTCATATTTTTGCTTGTCAGATTGGCAATTGCATCGGGTAAGGCCTGGGTGAAGGATCCGCTTGGGCCAGGAGGCCGGTAAAGGAGTGCCCATGAGAAAGTATATGTAGGGGACAGCGAGATAGTGAAGGTCATAGGCCATGGTAATAAGCAGACTAGACTACGGCAATGCCCTTTTGGCAGACGTCAGTGAAACGTTGATTTCTAAACTTCAGGTCGTTCAAAATACGGCAGCCAGGCTTGAACTTAACCGCCCTCCTGGCACTTCCTCGTGCCTTTGTTGAAAGAACTACACTGGCTGCCAGTAAAGAAACGCTCCTATTTTAAGATCTCTTGCCTTACATACAACGCTTTAAAGGGTAAAGGCCCGCTTTATCTTCTGAAAAGATTAAAAGCTTATGCTCCCTGCCGTAATCTAAGATCTTGATCTAAAGCTCTGTTGAGTGTCCCCCGCATTCGTCTAACCCGCAGCAGTGGAAAGGCATTCTCCTATCTCACCCCCGTGTACTAGAATAAGCTTCCTCTTCACGTTCGTTCCTGCCTAAATTACTGTCAATTCAGGAAACAACTCAAAGCCCACTTATTTTAGCATCCTCTCCGTTTCTTGATTTTGTTCCGCATCAGCGCCGAGATGCCCTCGGGTGATTTGTGTGCTATATCAAGTCAAATTAACATAGCTTTGAAATCCGGAAGGTGGAGGGGGGTTCTTGGAGACATCTAAAAGTTTCCTTAAGTATTATTGCAAGCCCCCAAACCTTTCTTGCTTTCTCGGTCTTTCCGGAAAATATAATAGCCAGAAGGCGAGGTCGGGACCTGACTCAGCGCAGAGCCAAGTTTCTGTTAGAAAGACCACGTCCGGTTTATCTTCCTCTAAAAAAGAGAGGAGTTGAAATTTATGGCGAGGCAGGGACCTATAATTATTCAGAAACAAGTGTCAACTAGTCCAGTCAGTGTTGAGAATCTTAGGATTGCAGGTGAACTGGAGGGGCATAAGGCAGTTTTTGCACTGAGATCCCTCTTTAAACAACCTGACTGACTGAAGGCATTTTTCCTTGATGGAGCCCCGAAGAGCTAATAGTTTTGCTGGGGAATAAATTATCTTGTTTGACTGACAAGGAGCAGGGTTCCTGGCCCCTGCTCCCATTGAGTCGCAGAAGGGCTTGCCTTTGGTGCACCAGCGGCGCGAACACGCCCCAGGCTTCATTTACAGAGCTGACAGAAAAAAATGACTCGAGCGCCAACTAGGAAGGCGTATCTTGCATTGTGACTTCTCCCCAAATACCACATTCCTCCAAATAAAGAGCTGCTGCAGTTCATGTAAGGTTTTTGAACACAGATCAATATTGCACAGTAAAATTTAAAAAAACAATGAATTGTTTAAAAGGTGCAGCAGTCATAAAAGAAATTATGCCCCCAAAGCACAAGGTGGCAGCGCGTCGCACTAAGCAACCGCGCCCTAGGCTTCATGAAGCCAACAGAAACAAGCATTTGCAATGCAATAGGTCTCGCATTATTAAATTTTGAGCTATTGGCATTGCTAAATAATGCAACACCAATAGCTCCAACTCTAAAAAATGCGAGACCTATTGCATTGCAAATGCTTGTTTTGCTTCTATACAATGGTCTCATGCGTGCCTTACTCGAGTTGCGCATGTTCCCCAAAAATGACGTCATAAAAGTAACCGATTGCCATGAGGTAGGAGGAGTACCCGGAACTTTGTTTAAGTATCGGTATTTTATTCTGAGATATAAAATGTTAAAAAACAACACATCGTAAAAAGACTGCTAACTCACGAGGATGTGGTCTAACGGCCTGCTGACTTTTGAGCTGGGAAACCAGGTTCCAGTCTCAGCGTCGGCTCACCATCCAGTGACTGCGCAAATCTCCCTGTGCCAGTGTGTCCTGAAGTCTGGCAGGCGGAGTCAAAGTAAGCCACACATCAGAACACGCCCCTGGAAAGCCAGAACAGATGTTAGAGAGAAAGATACACTCAGGCTGGTGCTTCTGGAGGTCAGAGCTTGTGAAGGTCAGCAGCCCTGGGTACAAGACAGTCGTTTGCCAGGCAGTCACCTCATACGGTCAGCACCTCTAGTTAGGGTAGAGCCAGTCCCTTGTCTGGACGGTGTCTCAGGAGGCCCGCGAGGCAGGTGGGGGAAGAGTTTGCCACAGGAGTGCTGCTGAAGGTCTGTCGGCGCTGGGACAGAGTCAGTAACAATCCAGGTGTTTGCCTGTGAAAGGCCGGTGTTCTAAGTTGGTCACACTTCACCGCGGAGGGCACTCTGGTGAATATTCGTCGACCCCTTCCATTCCATACAGGGAGGTTCGGGCAGGGAGGGATGCACCCCCTTTCCAGTCGAAAAGTGCACTTCTAGAAAGCTGGACAACCAGGAAGCTGAGCTTGGCAACCGGAGTGAAACGCAGCTTCCGTGGCGAATTAGGGCACACGCTTTCATTTAAGCATCGTCATTTTGAAAACAGTCCAGGGTGATGCTTCTGCTCACATGTCAATGACGCGCACTAAAAACTCAGAAAAAAATAGTCATAAGGCAGAGAGAGCCCTGAAGCTGCTGTGTATGAGAACAAGCATAAACTACATGCGCACCCTACGAGCTCGAACCCGACGAGGTGTCGGTCTGTGGAGAATAAAACCATAATCCCACATCCAACTGGGAGCTTTTAATGTAGCCTCAATGGGTCGGAGAGATGAGCAGTGGGTATTAATCATGACAGAACACGTCCATGTGCGTGCGAACACGCTCAGCGCTGGTTCAGACAGGAAAGAATTAACACAGACGGAGGCCCCAGAGAAAGGAAACGCAGACTGTGAACAGGATTTGTGCGGGGAAGCAGCTGGTCTTTAGAACAAGGTCTCGGCGGGATCAAACGGCCGCGAGGACTATTTATTTCCTGTATGCTATAATTAATTAATTAGATGTGCTGTAAGTAAGGTTAAAAGCGAGGGACCAGAGTCCACTCTACATTTCACTTTACAGTATAGCCATATTAATTGACTATTTTCCTAATCTTTATAAAACGTGCGGATTTCAATTGACTTTGCCGGCGTGCAGTTATCCTGCTGCAATCGGTTTTGTGAATGGGATTTATTAGTGTAATGTAAACCTGTTTCGACACAGAATTTAAGACCCTGAAAGTAATGGGATTTTCAATTGCTTGGCAAAACGGACAAAACCACTCTCCTCCTATTCCATTTAATCTCGTAAGGCCCGATGCATCAAACCTTGTTTCTCTGGCAGAGCCCAGCTCTGCGCAAAGTTGTAGATTTTGCAAGGAGAATAAACAATAGCATGAAATATAGCAAAGTGATTTTCGAGTCGCAATCCCCTTTGCGACTCGGAAGACACACACTGCGAGACACTGCAAACTGCAAGGCAAAATGGCGCCAAAGCTGCAATTGCCCTTGCCTTGGGATTCACAATATTGTGGAACAATACTTTTTGATGCATCTCAAAGAATATAATGGTTACCAACTGTGTCAGGGGGATCCATTTACAAAATGGAAGCTCCCCATGATGGCTGCTGTGAGTCTCAGAGTGCTTTGGAGGGAGCAGACTGTGGTCCCATCAACAGATACCTACTAACAATTACCTTCTTTTACTTTTATTTTATTTATTTATGCGTTTTTATATAGCGCGGACTTTACCCGAAGGTGTCAGAGCGCTTCACAATAGGACCAGCAACGTTACATGAGTAGAAAATTACAAGTGGGCATGTTACAAAAGCAAACGTTACATTACATGAGGAAAAAGTGACAATTGTGCATATTACAAAAGCAAACAAGATACAGGAAGAGGTAGCAAATGATACGTTACAAGAGGAAAAAGTGACAAGTGTGAATGATACATAAGATACAAAAGAGGTATAATACTGCAATAAGTGGCAGTCTGGTATTGTGGACCCTCGGAAGGGCGCACTAATAGGATTTTCCTCCTTTCCTTACAACTCACAAGGATTTGCGACTCTGCTTGGCAATTGCTGCTGTGGTGGCAACTCATTAAATGGTTACTTACTGCACTTTTCAATCAACAACTATTTACATAGGTAAAGTGGTCTCTGATTGCCAGCTTCCACTCTGCAAAGGTCATCTGCCTTCATCTGTGGGCGCAGACTGTGGTGTCACAAACCACTCTTTGTTCCCGCCATTTCCTTCCTATGTGCCACTTTTTTGGGGTATTGCAGGCCTGGGACATGGGGTGAAAATGCTAGCACAGTGCAAAATACAGTACAATGTTGGAGGTCCGATGTTCCTTCCAGGCCTTCAATTTTTCATTCAGTGCCAGTAGCAAGGATTAACAGAATGACTCTTGCCAGATGAATATAGTGGAGACAGTAGTTCTATAAATCCTTTCCAATAGCCTTCTTCCCCGAGCTAGACTCATACAGAGGACACAGGGCACAAACCTGGTCAGGGGTCACAGAGCACACTGCACAAACACAGACCACCCTTTGCGTGTTCTGGTCAATAATGCATCTGTTCTGTAGCTCCTTAAGCATGAGCCACTTGTTACCAATTGTTTTAAAGAACTTAGCATAGGTAGGACAACTCATTTCCACTATACATGTCACACAAGAATATATCATGAGAGGGCAGAATTACTTCTCGAAGGAAGGGTGAAAATCGTGGCCAGCAGCGAGGCAGGTCGCTAGAGTGCTTGCCTAATGGGATGCCCAGCTGAGTCGATAGGAAACACTCTCAAGCCGCTTTCACTTCGGCAAAGTATTTGCTTTCTACTTGGCAGATGTGTTATCTTACCATCTCCGCCAGATAGGCAAGGGAGGTGGTGATTGGTGGTCCGAAAGCCAGCGCAGTATCGCGCTGGTTCCACGCTGCCAGGGAGCTGCGGAAGAGCCAGGGAAGTGGGGGCAGCGCCAGCAAAAGCATAGCACTCACAGAAGCTATGAAAGGGGGCGATGGAGAAAGCAGGCCGCTGGGAAAAGGAGCCCGCTATGGGAAATCCACTGCAAGGAGCGATAAAGTTTGTCCAGACTCTGCAAGCAGGGGTAAAGGGGCGGAGAGAGGAGACTGGGGTAAATAATTCAAACATAAGAAGCGCTTTAAATAACGTGCCGGCAAAGCGGAACGGCTAGTTAAATAGAAGTGCTGGGAAAGAGAAGGCTAAAAACTCACCCAGAATTGTTAATAAGCACTCTCAACAAACAGTCTTGCCCTTACCTCCTACAACTGGCTCTACAGCGGTTCTTGGATGCCCCCAGCCCCATATCTTTGCCCCGCAGATCACCTTAAAGAATATCTTGCGAACACGGAATCGAAACCAGCCGACCGCGGGAATCGAAACCAGTGGTGCGCGCGCACCACAGAGGAGCGGGGGGCGGGGAGCGCAGCAGCGAGGCGAACGCGCGCTGCTGCGCGTTCTGGCCACCGTCGGGAATGGGAGGAGCAAAGGCGGGACATGCGCCCGCCTTTGCCCAATCGCGTGCCGTCTCGGGAAAAAAACACACGCTCCAGTCAATGTGGGCTTCACAAAGCAAAACCACACGCACGAGCGTGAGGGTAGCTTTCTGAAGCCCTTTCTAAAGGTCTCGCGCTGCGCAAGCAGTGCTGCGCACTGCAACGCTAGGCGCGAGACCTAAAAACGACTAGAGTGCCAACCAGGAAGGTGCGTCTTGCATCGTGACACTCCAAACTCCGCCTTCCTCCAAATAAAGTGCTGCTGCAGTTCAAGTAAGGTTTTTGAACACAGATCAATACTGCAGTGTATAATTTTAAAAACAAATTTTTTAAAAAGGTGCACACAGTGGCAACGCATCACACTAAGTGACCGTGCCCCAGGTGTCTCTTGCGTCGTGACTCCCCCCCAAAAAAACACCACCTTCCCCCAAATAAAGTGCCAGTGCAGTTCAAGTAAGGTTTTTGAACACAGATCAATATTGCACAGTAAAAGTTTAAAAACAATGATTTTTTTTTTAAAAAAGGTGCAGCAGTTAAAAAAAGAAATGATGCCCCCGAAGCACTTTAGACAGATGCCTCTGAAGTTTTTTGTAGCTGCTTATTTAGTTGTCAACTAAATCAGATATCTCATCCACTCATGCCCTTTACGTGCTTATATACATTAATTTGAGTTCAACTGAACAAAATGTTGAAACTGAAGATTCCAACTCTTCATTAGCAAACAAAAATGTAAACAATTATGGAAATTAAACAAGAATGTGCAGAATTACAATGGTGGAGCTGGAACTAGCCACAGCAATATTGTCAAATCCACTAATAAGACATATCAGATGCTTAAGATCTCTAGGAAGAATAAGAGAGTGGTCATACTATCTAACAATGGGATATTTTTAATAATCATGATTTAGTCTTGAATTATGATCCTGATAAGTCATAGTCTACTACCAGTTCTTTAGTGCTGCAGGCTTTATCCTCAACTCAGTCGTAAAATACTGTACTTTTTGAAAACATGTAGTATCATAATAAGACCCCACAGGCCCTGAACTCAAAACACTTGTGCACAATAAATTAAACCAGAAAACACCTTAAAGCACTAATTTTAAGGATGTTATGGTGGTGTAAGAGCATCTCAAAGGTTCCAAACATAAGAAACCAAGTCTGAGAAATTAATTTAGAACACACTAGATGGTATTTCTTTCATGTTTACTACCAATAGGCAACTTGTTCAGCAATCACAGTAGGTTGTTCAGTCATTACCACCAAAATGGGCTTGTGAGTGCCATATGATAAATTATGATGGGGAGAGTGTAAATATGGTAGTCGAGAGTTCTACCACTGTTGGTCTTTCTCTTCAGGTGCATTCTAATTGTATTGGACCTAATGGACAAGTTACTTACCTTTGGTAAAGACTTATGTAGTAGAGACATGATCCAGCTGCAGATTCCTTACCTTTTAATTTCCCAAGTGTCAGACTGGATCCGAAAGATTTTTCTGCGAGCAATATCATTGAGCGCCACTAGGTGGCGTCTTTTGTCTCTGCGTGACGTCGTCTCTGCTGTTTTGACGTCCGCGTCACCTATATAGGCGCTACCTTGGCACGCTGATGTCTGTTACTTTTCACGACTTTCCACGCCAGGAGCACGGAGCCATGAAGTGTGTATCTGAACAACTAGGGCCATGAAAGGGAACAGCCCTGACCCTAAAACCATGTCCGCAGTGCGGGGAGGATGGGTAGGTCGGTAAGGAATCTGCAGCTAGATCATGTCTCTACCAGAAAAGGAGTTATCGAAGGTAAGTAACTTGTCCATCTAATAGAGATATCTAGCCACAGATTACTTACCTTTGACTAGATACCCAAGCAATACCAACCCCGGAAAAGGGACAGCGGACAAGTTTAGACCAGGAACTCCTGCAGGACAGAGTGGCCATAAAGGCTGTCCCCTTCAGACTTGCCTGTCCAGGCAGTAGTGTTTGGTAAACATGTGCAGGAATGCCCATGTTGCTGCCTGACAAATGTCAAGGACTGGAACACCACGTTGCAACGCCATGGTAGCAATCTTGGCTCTGGTGGAATGTGCCCTTAAGCCTTCAGGAGCCTGCTTCTTGGCCAGAGCTTAGCAAATTTTGATGCAGAGGACGACCCATCGTGAGATAGTCCTCTTCTGCACCGCACGACCTTTCTTTGATCCAGCGTATCCCATGAAGAGTTGGTCGTCCACCTGGAACTCTTTAGTGCAGTCAAGGTAGAATGACAACGCTCTTTTTGGGTCCAGACGGTGGAGTCACTCGTCTTCTTTAGAGGGGTGCGGAGGAGCGAGGAAAGTGGGCAAGGTGACCCATTGCTCCACATGGAATGGTGCTACCACTTTTGGTAAGAAAAAGGGTTTAGTGCGAAGCTCCAACTTATCGAGGAAGATGGTCAGGTAAGGTGGTTTGGATGACAGAGCCTGCAATTCGTTCACCCTCCTGGCAGAAGTTATGGCACCTAGAAAGGCTGTTTTGATGTTAGGCAGCCGGAGGGGGAGGTGGAGGGAGGGAGCAGTTGTGCAGAGGTTCGAATGCAGCAAACATCATCAAGGTGAGAACCAAATTAAGGTCCCACTGAGACATGATGAACGGGGCAGGTGGAAACATATGTACAAGCCCCTTAGGAAACCTATTTACAATAGGGGATTTAAATAAAGAGGGTTGGTCTGTCAGCCTCAAGAAGGCAGACAGGGCCGAAAGGTACCCTTTGAGAGTGCCCAGAGCAGAGCCCTGCTGGGCAAGGGTCAAAATGAAGAGAAGGACTTGAGAGAGGGAAGCAGAAAGAGGATCAATAGATCTTTCTGTACAATATATTACAAATTTGTGCCACTGGCAGACGTACACAGTCTTGGTAGAGGAACGCCTAGCTGCCAAAATAACATTACAGACTTCGGGAGGAAGGTTGAATACTGTCAACTGCCGCCGCTCAATCGCCACGCAAGAAGGCATAGAGTTGACAAGTTTGGGTGGAGTACCCACCCCTGCTGCTGTGACAGAAGATCCTCCCGAAGGGGCAGGCTGATCGATGCTCAGTTGGAGAAGCTCAGGTTACCAGACTTTCAGTGCCCAGTCCGGAGCCACAAAAATGACTTGGGCCTCGTTGTTCCTGATCTTCTTGAGCACTCTGGACTGGAGTGGTATCGGCGGAAAGGCATACAGGAGGCCTGAGCTCCACTCGAGACGAAAACCATAGTCGAGCAAGTGCCGCCTTGGAAACTCCAGCGTGCAAAACTGCTGACATTGCGCCTTCCCAGCAGAGAGGAACAGATCTAACCAAGGCTCTCCCCACTACTAAAAGAGACCTTGTGCCACCTCCGGTGACGTAATTCATGATCCGCTAGGCATCGACGGCTTAGTTTTTCCGCCCTGCCGTTCAGAGAACCTGCCAGGTGCTGAACCACCACGAAATGACTTGCTGTTCCAGCCACGTGCAGAGATGTAGGGTCTCTTGACAAAAGGTTCACGACCCCACCCCGCCCTGTTTGTTGCAGTACCACATGGCGGTGGTGTTGTCTGTAAACAGTTGAACCAGCTATCCCTTCATTGAAGGAAGAAAGGCTTTCAATGCCAAGTAAATCGCTCGGAGCTCCAGCAAGTTGATGTGGAGTCCAGATTCCGCAGGAAGACCAGAGTCCTCTGATCTCCACCTCTCCCAGATGGCCGTCCCATTCCAGGAGCGAAGCATCTGTCACTACTGTGTGGTCTGGTTGGGGAAGGGAGAGGGGTCTGCCTCTAACCCAATCGCAGTCTGTTAGCCACCACTGCAGGTCCTGCGCAGTTCTCTCTATGATCTGGACCATGTTGGAGTGATTTCCCCTGATGCCGCGCCCACTGGAACCTCAAGTCCCACTGCAGAGCCTGTATATGCCATCTGGCATGTGTCACTAGCAGGATGCTATGAGGCCCACAGCCTCGGAGTCATTTTCATCGAAATCCAGGATAGAGTCTGAAACATCAGTAACATAGCCTGAATATCCTGGACTCGCCGTTCGGGAGGATAGGCCCGCAACTGCACTGTATCCAGAATAGCTCAGATGAAAAGGAACTTCTGTGAGGAAGAACGGTGTGACTTCGGCACGTTGATAGAGAACCCCTGCGAGTGCAGAATGTTCACCGCAGTTTGGAGGTGGCAGACGACAGCCTTGGGCGAACTCGCCTTCAACAGCCCATTGTCAAGATAGGGGAAGGCTGGCACCCATGATCTGTGCAGATGAGCTGCAACCTCCGCCATCAGCGTAGTGAACACCCAAGGGGTGCTGGGAAGGCCAAAGGGGAGCACGGTGAACTGAAAGTGCTTGTGGCCTACCACAGGTAGCGCCGATAGGCAAGCAGGACGGGAATGCAAAAATAGGCGTCCTCCAAGTGCAACACTACCATCCAGACTCCTGGGTCCAGGGCAGACAAGACTTGAGCTAGAGTGAGCATCTTGAACATTTCCTTTTTGAGAAAGTAGTTGAGGGCTCGCAGAACTAGGACAGGGCGCAGGCCCTCTTCCTTCTTCTGGATTAGAAAGTAGCGGGAATAGCAACCACAGCCTACTTCTGGCGCCGGAACCCTCTCTATTGCTCCATTGGCCAAGAGAGTCTTGACTTCCTCCTGAAGCAAAGCCAGGTGATCCTCTGTCAGCCAGTCATAAGCTGGAGGCATGGAGGGAGTAGTAGTCTCGAAGGGAAGGGAGTAGCCCCTTCCCACTATGTGAAGAACCCACCTGTCCGACCTGATGTTTTGCCAGTGGTGGAGGTGATGGCTGATCCTGCCACCAACTTGCTGCCTCTGATCTTAACGGGCTGGACTAGGAGGGTTTGGAGGCTGAGGGTCAGGGGGGATGGTGGACTGGCCCGACCTCTGGCTAACCGACCTATGGGGTCGGATTGAGCAACGCCTCACAGAGGTTGCTGAACTTGCGTGGCCTTGTGGCTTGGGTATGGCTGGCGCGGCTGAAAGCCCCTTCAGTACCCATGAAAGGGGCAAAAAGCAGACAAGGGCCGATGGAGCCCCCTCTGAGCCTCTGGGCCGCTCAAATATGAGGCACAAAGCATCATAAAATTCTTTGAGCTGGGCGGGGGTCG
This sequence comes from Calotriton arnoldi, assembly GCA_963921515.1. Taxonomy (NCBI): domain Eukaryota; kingdom Metazoa; phylum Chordata; class Amphibia; order Caudata; family Salamandridae; genus Calotriton; species Calotriton arnoldi. Next base: position 156,711 of record CAWUFW010003641.1, read on the forward strand.
CTCCGGCTCCCGGAAAGGTGGGCAAGCGCAGAGCCGGCGCATGTTCAGCTGAACGAGGCCTAGCCCGTCAAGGCTCCTCCGTCGCGTCAGCCAACCTACGGGAAGAAGTCAAAGCACACTTCGACCTCTTGTGTTTTTTATGCTTCTTACCTGACCGACTCGAAGACTTCGAGTGAGAGGATGAATATTTACAGCTCCCAGAGAGGTGCCCAGACCTTCCTCTCGACCGAGAACGAGACCTCCGGGGCGAACGACGCGGTGCTGAGTGCCGGGCTGCAAGTAGCTATAGGGACCGCTCCCTCAAAGCTCTCAGAGCCATGGCCCGACAATAGGAGAACGACTTCGAGTCGTGATCGTGCTCCAGTCACTAAAGACAAACTAGGTGTGGATCGGTTATCGAAATGGCGCGCTGACAGGCGCCGCACGGCTTGAATACAGAAGTCTTTTTGTACATCCTACATTCTAAAAAAAGTCGACAAAATGTTGAAAAAAGCCTGTCAAAAAGTGACAGAGGGTAGCTCTCTTCACGGATCTGTGCTAACTGGTGCAGAATGAAAAGAACTGACGTCATAACGCTGAGGTGGTGCATATATAGGTGACGCGGACGTCACAACGACAGAGTTGAAGGCGATGTCATGCGAAGCTGACCAACGCCACCTACCGGCACGCATGTTATTGCTCGAAGAAAAATCTTCTGGATCCAGTCTGATGCCTGGGAAATTCAAAGATCAGGAATCTGCAGATAGATGTCTCTATCAGATAATCTTTATAGTAACATTCTTAAAACTAATAGGGATTTCACCACCCCCAATAGTTCAACGAGTAATACTACTAATACATACTTGAATAGAATGGCTTTGAACCCTGATGCACTTCTTTTTAATTATGAACTTTTTTGTGACGAGTTGGATCCATTTCCTTTGCACCACTCTAAAGGTCATCATGATATTTTAAATAGATCCAACATGTTGAAATTGTTGTCATTATTTTCTGAATTTAAAGAACTTAAATCTCTGAACTTATTAGGCATTCAATTGCTTAAGAACCAGAATACCAGCAAAGATGTTAGTAGAACGTCCTGGTCCTGTCAATTTTCTGACTTGTTGATAACACTTGAAACAGACAATAAGAATTTAATGCTATGGTCATTTTATTGAAGCATCTGCCTAATCCTAAATATACTACAAAGCAGATACCCAAACACAGTAATTAATCATTCAATATTACAGAGAAGGATTATGTTACTTACCCTGTGAGCATCTGTTCTTGGCATGTAGAACAGATGCTTACAGGGTAAGTAACATAATCCGTTTGAGGCATGTGTGCTGTAGATACATATGCGTTGCATAGACTGTATAGCAGTACTCTCCCAAAGCGATGGCTAACCAGTGGGCGTTGCAGTTGTCTGAAAAAGTGTTTTAGCACTGCCTGTCCTATATTAGCTTGTTGGTGTTCTAACACATCCACACAATAAAGTTTGTTAAATGTTTGTGGTGTAGGCCATAGCTGCTTTACAGACGTCAGCTATAGGAAGGTTAACTAAAAAGGTCATAGATGCTCCTATTTTACGAGTAGAATGGACTCTAGGAGGTACAGATAAAGTTATTTTAGCTTTAATATAGCATGTTTGCAACGATCCCTCTAGAAATGCCAGATTTTGAGATAGGTTTCCCTTTATGAGGGGTAGCAAATGCAACAAAAAGTTGTTTTGTGAAAATCCTTCGTTCTGTCAATATAATACATTAATGCTCTTTTGGCATCTAATGTATGGAGAGCTCGGTCTGCAACAGATTCTGGTTGAGGGGAAAAAACAGGTAGCTCAACTGATTGGGTAATATTAAAAGCTGAGACTACTTTAGGAAGGCATTTTGGATTGGTACGAAAAACCTCTCTATTTTTATGAAGTAGGAAGAATAGTTCTTCTAGTGTAAATGCATGAATATCACTTACGCGTCTTAGTGAGGTGATAGCAATTAAAAACGCAACCTTCCAGGAGAGAAATTGGAGGGAACACTTATGTAAAGGCTCAAGAGGTTGACCCATAAGTCTTGTTAAGACAACATAAAGGTCCTATGCAGGTGCAACCTTTGGTGGTATTACTCTTTTAAGGCCTTCCATGAAAGCTTTAATTACTTTGCATAAAGATAAGTGTTGTCTGTTCTGACGATAGGCAGCCACAGCCGCCAGGTGTAGGTGTATAGAAGTGTAGGCTAGGCCAGAGGGCTGTAAATGTAAAAGATAACAAATAATTAGTTGTATAGATGTGTCTAATGGGTCAATTGTCTGGTTATTACAATATATAACAAACCTTTTCCACTTGGTTGCTTAAAACGCTCTAGTGGTAGGTTAACTTGCTTCCTTAAGAATGGTCATGCAATCTGGTGGCAGATTTAGACATCCAAATTCTATGACCTCAGGAGCAAAATTGCTAGGTTGAGCTCCTTGGGGTTTGGATATTTGATTTTAACATGGTTCTGAGTGAGAAGGTTTGAGGTGAGGTGAAGTTTCTCGTGTGGAACTACTGAAAGTTCTAGTAGTGTGGTGAACCATGGTTGACGAGCCCATGTGGAAGCCACTAGAATAAGGGTGAGAGATGTCCACTGGAGTTTCTGAACCAGAAATGGAAGAAGACGTAGAGGCGGAAAAGCATAGGCAAATATTGCTGACCAATTCATCCTTAGGGCATTGCCTTTGAATAGAGTGTGTGGGAACATGGAGGTGAAGTTTTGGCATTTTTTGTTCTCTACTGTCGCAAAGAGATCTATTTTTTAAAAGCCCCACCTGTGGAAGTATGGGAGGAAGACTTGAGGGTGGAGTTCCCACTCGGGACTTGCTGCCACATCCTGCTGAGGAGGTCGGCAAAATCGTTTACTGTGCCTGGAAAGTGTTCTGCTAGCAGTTGTCTTTCGTTGTCTTTTGCCCAACACCAAATGGTCTGAGAGGCGTGATAGCTGTAAAGAGTGTGTCTGCCCCCTGTTTTTGTACATAGTACATGGCTGTCATATTGTCCGTCCGGACTAGAACAACCTTGCCTATAAGGTGAGGCAGAAATGCTTTCAGCGCTAGGTGAACAGCTTGAAGCTCTAGGTAGTTGATGTGGAAATTCTGGTGTTTGCTGTCCCAGATTCCCTGAACTGTTAAATTTTGTCAGTACCTCACCCTGTAAGGGAAGCATCTGCTGTTAGCACAATCTGTGCGACAGGGTCGACAAAGGGCTGCCCTTTTGTTAAGTTTTGTGAGTTCCACCACTGCAGAGAGCGATCAGTGCAGCTGTCTACCAACACTAGATCTTGTAGTTCACCCTGTGATTGATTCCATTGACGTGCTAAGCATTCCTGTAGAGGACGCATGTTTAATCCTGCATGAGGTACTATGGCAATGCATAATGCCATCAACCCTAGTAGCTACATGAAAGTTCTGACTGCTAGATACTGACTGGGTTGGAATTGTGGTAGCAGTGTTTGGAAATTTTGAATCCTGGCTGCATTGGGATAGGCTAGACCTATTTGAGTGTTAAGCATCGCTTCTAGATAAGGTTGCACCTGTGAATGTTGAAGATTGGATTTTTGGGCATGGACTGTGAATCCCAGCTGATGTAGAAGATTTATGTTAGTTTGAGTGTGTTGTAGACACTTGTGGTGTGTGTGTTGGCCTTGATCAGCCAATCGTCGAGATATGGGAAGACATGAATCTGCTGTCTCCTTAGATGAGCTGCTATCACTGCTAAGCATTTGGTGAATACGCTGGGTGCAATAGTGAGATGGTAGTGGTGGAGAATGAGGAATAGGCTGGAAGGGACTGGCAGCAATGTCCTTTTTCTTTTTTAAAGGAATTTTATATCCAGTGTCCTCTAGAAAAGGAATTTTCCTTTTAGAGGGCGGTGGTAGTGCATGTTTTGTTATGATGCGCCCAGTCTCTGGATGAATATGAAGTTTTTTCTGTTTTGGATCAAGTCTCTTCTGCATTGTTTCCAGAATTGGTTCTGGAAGCATTGGATGAGCAGGTTTATTTTTCGGTGGAGAAATTTTCGGAGCCGAACCAGGCTTTTTTGTCCTTCAGAACCGAAGTTTTCAGAGGGGAGGTGGAGTCTCGGCTCGAACTGGAGCCGGACGGCTTTACTTGTGCTTTCGCTGCCGAGTGGGAGGGTGGGGAGTTGAAAGCAGAATCCTGGTGCCTACCATGGTCAGATGGCAGTGGTAGCCCAGAAGCCTTTTGCCTGGTGGAAGCAGGTTTTTGTGTCAGAAAAGGGGTTTGGGTACACACGGCACCTTGACCAGCTGAAACTTCATGGAACTCCAGTACTGAATAACAGTCTTGGAGAGAAAACATTTCTTCATCTTCTACTGCCGACGCTTCCACATCTTCCTATTCGATATCGTGTTCTCCGAAGATATCTGGTGTGTCTTCAATGCTCTGCATCTCTTTTCGTCGAGTCCTACCGTCCCGCAAGGTCTTCTTGGATTGTCACAATCTTCTTCTCTGTGCTCCAAGGTGAGGCACAGATTACAGACTTTGTTGAAGGTCGGCGCACGGAGGGCAGAATTGAAATGGAGTCCGTAAAGTGGAAGATACGTTGAACAGGCTAGGCCCGAATGCTGCGGTTGGAGTATTCCGACCCGACTAGGAAAAGTTTTCTGATTTTCGACACGCGAGGGATGGTGAAATGCATTCGAAACAATACCAACGTGGGTAGAGTGAATTGCGCACCGAAGGGATACCGAAAAACGGTCTCAAACCGGAGCGCCGCAATACACGTCTGAACCTAATGGCAGAAAGAAAACAATCTAACAATGGAGTCGATGCCCATGTGCATTATTACCGAAAGGAGTCACCTCAGCTCGTGACTCGAAAAGACTTCTTCAAAGAAAAACAACTTGCAAACATTCAGACCCAACACTAGATGGCAGGAGTATGCAAAGCATGTGTATCTACACCACACATGCCTCGAACCACTATAACTTGTGGATCTGGTGTAACTACTAGTAACTTCAAGGATCCTGAGCTACTTTGTTTAAATGAAATTGATAACTTAGTAGTTACTTTTTTTTAGGTGTGGGATCATAAGGAGAAATGTCAAAATAAATCTGGATGATGATAGACTGGGGTCTTGGGGCAATGGTGATGTCGACTGGGTCACTAAATCTTTACACTCAGATTATAATCGAAAATCCTGATATGATAGAACTTGGCTTCTGTTTTTTTAATGGTCTGTTCTTACTTTGTTTTGTAATACAGCTGAGATTGAGAAACAATTAAAATAGGGAGGCTCGGATACAGAGAAAATGTTATTTACCCTGTAACCATCAGTTTTTAATTCGCAGTGCTGTAGATTCACATGCTCAACACATTCCTGCTATCTAATGCTGGGTGTGGATGTTTGCAGGTTTTTCTTAAAAGAAGCCTTCGAACTTCAGATATCTTGTAACTTCTACATGAACATCACAATGCACCAGGACACATACTCCATTAAGATTGTTTTACTCCAATGGGTGAGTTTAAGTAGAGTAAGCAGAGCAAAAGAGTAAAAGCGTATGAGTGAATTGTGCAAATGGGAATTATAAATTTGAAGTATCTGCTCACGGCAGGTAGGTGAAAGGGTGCATGTGAATCTACAGCATTTCAAGCCACAAACCAATAGTTACAGAAAAAGTTATATTTTCCGTTTGTAGCATGTGCTGCAGTAGATCACATGCTCGGCATAGACAACCAAGAAGTGCATGCCCCTTGAGTTGTGGCCAGTGAGCATATAAGGCAGATGTTAAATAAAGTGGGAGTACGGTTTTTCCAACTTGAGTCACTTAGAAGGCCTGAATATCCACACAGTAATCTTTTTTTTTTTTTTAAAGTGTGAGTCGTTGACGAAGTAGAAGCTTTACATATGCCTTGCTGTGCTATGATACCTAAGAAAACCATTGTAGTTCCTTTAATTTCTAGTAGAGTATGCTCTTGGGAATGATTACAAAGGACGTTCTGCCTTTCCATAACAGACTTTTATACATTTAACTATCCACCTTGCCAAACCAGACTTTGAAATGGGGTCTCCCAAGTGAGCTTTAGCAAAGCAGACAGGGTTCCTTTGTCTTAAGGAAAGAATGTGTTTTGTCAATGTACAACATATGTACTCTTAACATCTAATGTGTGCATAGAGCTCTGTCCACTACTGATTCACGGCGTGGAAATAAACTTGGCAGCTCAATGATTTGGATCCCATAAAATGGGGATCCACCCTTGAAAAGAAAATAGGTTCCCAAGACAACTCTGCTAATGTGAACTTGAACGAGTCTTGGCTACTGACTATATTGTAACTTTATCAAAGAGAGGAAAGAGAGAGTAGTCCCTTTTACTAGTACCGTCAGGGGCTGGATAATGCTCGATGGTGCCGAAATGCTCTTATGTTTTGTTACGATCGTAACTTTTCTCTGTTAATCTCGTCACTCTCCTTTTTGAGTAGGTGTAGACGGTGTTTTTCTTGAGTATTTTGTTGAGGTAAAAAATAACGGTCTTATTTGCATGTTTTTTGTTTCTAATGATAGCCGTATTGGATGTTTCTGGAATTAAGATGGATTTTGATCCTTTTAATAATAGTCGGCAAGCACAATTGATCTTTTCGGACATGTAGAAATGGTGTTTTTCTATCGTAAGTATGACTTCCGTGTATCAGCACAATTCCCATCGTAAACGCATTGTCAGTAGGGCTCTTAAGATTGACAAGCCTGACAAATATTTTTGGGTCTGGCGTGAAAGCAGCTGCTCTTCAGACAAGCGCCCGCCTTTGTCTCGGCTGCGCACATCGTCCTGGCTGCAGTAAGAAAAGAGGAGCGGGGGCGAGCGAGCGCGGCAGCCTGCTGAGCTGACCACACGCTCGTGACAATGGCCATGTGTTTTCAATTATCGCGCCCGCGTCCGGGCACGATAATTGGAAACAGATGCCGGCCGTGCGGGTAATTGCACGGAAAAGGCCATTGTGCACGAGCGTGTGGTCAGCTTTCAAAAGCCCCTTACATAAAGTCTCGCAGAGCAGCGCTTGCGCGCTACTCGAGGCTCGACCTAAAAAAAGGTTCTTCCACTGTTAATGTCTGAAACTCACTGACTTATCAGAAGTTATTGCCAGAAGAAAAGCCAACTTCTATCATTGTGCATGAAAGAAGCGATTCAAAAGTGGGCCCCATTGTTGCACCTACGGGGTTCCCAGTGGGAACCAGTAGAATCCTTCAAAGTATTACTCTCTTTCGGCACTCGATAAATGCTTTGATGACTGGCATTTTAAAGAGGGAATGGTGTTACCTGTTTTGCATAGAAGCAGCCACTGCTGCCATACATAACAGGATTGAAGCCTATGCTAACCCTGCCTTCTGAAGGTACAACAGAAAACATATGATGTTTTGTACTGAGGCCTTAAGGGCTTAAGACATTCTAACATTGAGCATAGACAGTAATGCCAAAGCATTTCTACATGCATGCGTAGTAGGTTTGAACACCTCTCGTTGGGTTACCATACACTCCTCAGGTTGTTCGAGACACCCACTCTCTATGACCTCAAGTGCCAAATGGCAAGGTTCAATTGCTTGTGGTTTGGATGTCTCTGCTGTCATAGATGTTGGGTCAGAAGATCTGACCTGATGGGAAGATTCTCATCTCAATGGACTGACATTTTGAGAAACACAGAGAACCAGGTATGCCTTTCCCACTCTGGTGCTACTAAAACGAGCAACATTACTTTTGTTTCCGCACTACATATTAAAGTAAAGATGGTGGAGGAAAAGCAAAAGCATATATCTCTGACCAACTTAACCTTAGCGAGGTGCCCATGGACTGTGGGTACCTGGAGGCAAAGCTTGGGCATTTTGCGTATTCTACAGTGATCAACAAATCAACTGTTGGTGTCCCCATTTGTGGAAGTAGTGCTGAAGCACTGAATCACTCCCATTTGTATACTTACTGATCCACTCTGCTTAATCTGCAAAGTCGTTGTCCACCCCAGCAGATCCTGCACTAAGGGCTGTATCTGATTACAAATGGCCAATTTCCAGATCTTTTGGGCAACGAATGACAGCGTAGGAGAGTACCTCCTTGTTTTTGGCTAGAATACATGGTAGTCATGTTGTCCATCTTGACTAGGACAGTTCTCTTCTGAATGAGCGTGTAAACTACTCTGCGCACTAACCGTATTGCTGTCAGTTCATGGAAACTGATGTGGTATTTTTTCTGCTCTTACATCCGGGTACCGTGAACAATCATGTAGTTCAGATGGGCTCCCCACCCCACCTGCAGCTGAGGGTCTAGAAATGGAGTGACACACTTTTGTTGTTCCACCATGAAAGGCTGTGCTGAACTCTAGGCTCCACGAACACTAGCTCGCCCCATTGACCTGCCACTCGTGACCAATGCCTGGCTGAACACTCGTGAGTACAGTACCAAAGCTATAGAGGAGGCCATCATTCTATCATCATTTGAGTATTGTTCTCACTGTTAAGGGACTTGTTACCTGAAAAAGAGGTTGCATCCTTTGAAATGCCATCATTCTCTTTTGGTTTGGGTAGGCTTTCCTTGTAACTGAGTTTAGTACTGCTCTAAAAATAGATACACTTCATATAATTTAGATGAGACTTCCTGCCATTTACTGTGAACCCTAAACTGTGCAGGAGTGATATTTCTGTCCGAGTGTGTGCTAGGCATTGCTGTTGGCCACTGCTTTTTCAGCCAGTTGTCGAGATATGGAAACACATGAATGGTACTGCTGCAAAGATGTGCTGTAACCACTGCTAGACACTGTATAAATACCCTAAGGGCTCTTGTAACTCTGAAGGGTAGAATCTTAAACTGGTACCATTGTCCACTTACCACGAATTTGAGCTAGCGTTGATGAGCCGGATGAATGGAAAGGAGCTAGTAGACGTCCTTAAGGTCGAGGGTCACTATACAGTCCCTTGTGCAAAGCAGAGGAATTATGTCATTTTGAACCGGTTCGACCGGTATAGTGATTTAATGGCCTGAGATCAAGGATAGGCCATAATGTGCTTTCCCTTAGGGAACGAAGTTCACAGAGTACACTTCTTGGGCCACCTGTTGTGGGGTACTTGTTCTATGGCACCTTTGCCAATAATTATTTGTACTTCCTCCCTGAGCAGCTGTTGATGTTCTTGGCTGACTGTGTGACATTGTGATGGTATGTTTGTTAGTGTTGTGTGAAATTCTAAGCAGTACTCTTGATGCAAGACTGACACCACCACTTATCTGAGGTTACTCCAGTGGTGTTCTTCATTAAGGATTACAATTGTTGTGCTTTACTTCTTCTGACCACAATTGATGGGTGCACATCTCAATAGAGGCCCCTGGAGATTAATATTTATGTCTTCATGTCAGGACACTGCAATGGCTCCAGGCTGCTTTGTACACAATTTTGTGTGAATACTCTCCAATTTAATGGACATAATAGAATATTCCAGAGAACATAAAAAGGAACATCATAAAAAGTTCTTAAGTAATGTTATGTTATTGTGTCCCATGTTAGGAATCAAACAACGATATGTATACGTCTCTGTGCTATTCCTCTTGTTTATGTTAGGTCTATTAAATTGGAGAATATTCAAATAAAATTTAAATGTAATAGTGTAATATTAAAGGCATTGATGAATTAGATACAAGCTATCAGAGACAGCAGAAAGGCTGGACAGATTTATTGCATATATAATAGTTTTCTTGATTGGATCCTGTTAAGTATGTAGGTATCTTTTAAGCAACTTAACATAAAATTGAAGAATAGAAGTAAATATGATAGTGCAGTAACACAAATTATAATATAAGTGTGCTAGGAAACACCAAGAGGCTTAAGAATATCATATAGAAAATGCAACTTAGGCACTAATCATTGCCGTCTCATACTGTGTTGTTTACCTTCGTATACTAGTAATATTACTTCTTGACTTTGTGATAGTATGGGATGTAAGAAACTACAAATAAAAATGCAAATCACTGCAAGAGAGAAGAAAAAGAAAAGAAACTATAAACATGGATGTGATTCACTCCCAATTAAGACTATATGGTGTACCTTTGGTTACAAGAAGCACTGCAGCTTTGGCAAAATTAAGACACTGCATTAAAAAAAACATAAGAACAAAAAACATGGGCACAAGTCACCTCAGCCTGGGGTACTTTGGTGCCCTGGAAGCAAGACACCTTCAGGGCATGTATACTTTTACAAAACGGCTGTGCATATGCCAGTAGGAGGAAGCAGCTAAGGCATCACAAACTGGTGAGTCTATACTAAGGTCAATTAGGTGAAACATGTAAGTTTGAACTATTCTTTGTTCTAGTGTTTAAAGTAATCTTTCGGTAGAGGTCTTGGGACTAACCAATAATTTATTTTCTGCTCCATAGTGCTGTATCAAGGACCAAATATATTTCAGCAAAAAAAGCATCTGAAACAGTCACCGCTTAACTATACACTTGTTGATTCAAAAATTCTGAAGAGTAAATATAAGGTATTGAATAATCTTACCTTATTAAGTAAATTAAACTATAAATATGAATAGAAGATATGTTAGAATGATCGAAACCTACAAATAGTCTTATATATTAAAAAATCAAGTCAATGTCATGACGTATACATGAGCATATGTCATGCTGCCCCAGCAGACAATTCTTTCTTTACCGACCTATTTGCTTTGCCAGTACTTGTTTGGTTTTTAAGACATGTGCCTTGCTTATGCCAAAAAGACTGCCACAAGGGCGAACACTATGCAAGACAATGTAATCTCTGTGGCTAGAGAGGAATAGATATGGCATGAGGTAACACCTAAGAGAGATCAACAAGAGATCAAAGGGAATGGCCCAGGAGGCAGGTATTAAATGTCAGAACCAATACATGAAATATGAGGAGGAGCGACCGCCAATAAACAATTTGCAGATTTTGGTGGTTGCCAGGTAATTCAAGGTAGAATGGAGAGTTTGACTAGGCTGGTAAAGCATTAGAATACTACAAATGAGAGATGGACTGTGTCCGAAGATGGCTTTGTGACAGATGGACCAGCTTTTAAATCTGGCTCACTTGGCTAATGGGAGCCAGTGAAGTTTCATCAGATGATCTTAAATGTGTGGTCAACGAAGAAGGTATGATAGAAGTCTGGCTGACATACTTTGTATCAGTTGGAGTTCCGAAAATGGTACTGAGGGAGACCAAGATAAAGAGCATTACATTAATCCAGGCATGAGCACCAATCACAGTAAACCACAAGCAGATCGGAAGAAAAGGTAAGATTTCTTAAGATCGCAGAAGCAAGCAGCTGTGACCATAGCAATCTTCACAAAAATTAACCTAATATTGTGTAACTTGAGTACTGGAATCTGACGGTACATAAGGATGGCAACCAACATTTGTGACTGTAGACAGAAGAAGGGCCTCCAAAGATCAAGGTCAAATTTGTGATCTCTGTATCACTGTCATACCATTACTGAAATGTATTTAGGCTAAGGGGAATTTAACATCTATTCTAAGAACAATTTAGGTGTCAGTGATGTGCTCCAAAAATCCAAACTGAATAACTTGATTAATTTGGCCAGAGATACCACATACATATTAAAGAGTGTAGCACTATTAGATGAGCTCTGAGAAACTCCACAAGTAAATTCACTGATTTTTGAGGAGCACTTAAAGGCATAATTATGTGCACAAAAAGAATGAAAATATTCTGCAAAATAAATTGTTTTACTGTATTTATTTTCTTATTCAGTGGCTGTTGTAAACTAAGTAGGAAGTACAAAACTAAGTTATTGTTTAGCTAGAAGGGTGTGCGAAACCAGCCTCTACATACCATGCCTATGAGAGCGTTAAAACGTGAATAGCTTCATGCTTAAGAGTGTCTGCACTCTAAGACATGTAGATGCTGAATTTGTAGGATTCCAGAATAGAATTGACAATTACAAAGTAACAGTAGTGTTTCAAAAATGAAAACATCTATCATCAAATGCTAGTTATCAATAAATGTGGAAATATGTCAGCATTTTATTGTACTGACTCTTACCTCTGACATGTCATGCACCAGCAGAAGAGGAATACTAATCGTAGTCACGTCATGAGTGCAGCAAACTTTTAGTATATTTCTGAGGCCCATTATTGCTGGATCGCGGGCAGTGATATTACCAGATTTCACATTGTCATCCACACAGAGATGAAATACAACATGGATTTCAGAAAGATTTGAATGTCTGGTGATATAAAATTCACCTGCAGGATAATGAAAGATTTATACCATGAAATTAGTGAAAAGGATTGACCTTTAAAAAATATAACAGCATTACCTGCTAACAAGGGGTGAATAGGTTAAATTCAAAGGAAAAAGTCATTTGCGAGAAAAGTAAAGTGAGAAATCAACAACAAATTTGAATTTTTCCATGAACACATTTCCAGTGCCATTCTGAAGACTAGCGAGTCTAGGCTTAAAAAAAACAGTGTGAGGTCACACTGCAAATACCTGCAAAGGAACACCGTAGAAGTGATCAGGAGGTATGACAAGGATAGGTGAAGAAGTTTTTAAGGGAACAAAGCGGGAGGCAGAAAGGGGTCAGGATGTTCCTCTCCCTCAGCAAGATACATACTGGGGGAGCAGAGAGAAAAAGATGGGCTAATAAGTCTGTAAAGTGTCAATAGGTACTATAAGAAAAATATTAGGCGTATGAAATGCAACAGTGGAGAGGAGACTAAAGGTAGTACGGTGTTGACTCATGGAAAGAGGGACAGATGCACGGGTATTTATAAAACATTTCGGAGTTATTGAAAAAGAAGGCATATAATTCTATCGGGCCATGTGCAGAAAAAATATTTAAAATGAAAGAGGGTTTAAAAACACAGCATCTAGAAAAGAAAAAACTGACCTTTTGAAAAAAATATATATTATGAATTTAATAACTCAAACGCATTTACTACAAAATTTGAACCGGGTACTACTTTCAAACAACTATTTTCTCACTTATTGACTCAGAATTTTCCATACACTTTCAAAAAAGAAAATCTGAAGCACAAATACATGGATCCTTCGTATAATTACATAGGCCCCAATCATGATCAACCATTGATCCCATTTTAATGCCAACATGTCTGCGACCAAAACAGAACTGCGCTGGGTGTATAAATCACAGGTGTTTGCTCACATGATCGGAGGCAGGTTAAATCTGGCAACAAAGGGTAGGTAATTACCTTCATTTTTAATAATTTTCTTCCTGCCCAGCTTCCCCAAGGGCTGCACAGACATTCCCTCCTTCTATTGTCTTAACTTGTCTAAATAACGGTTCAGGTCAGTGTACGCTACAATGCACAACACTTACAGTGTATTGGGGCATTGAAGTACTTCGCTTATGTAATCTATCAAGATGCTACAATGCTTTTGCAATGTGTTTTCTTTACCTTGTTCTGCCTTATCCACCTTTCAAATATCTGAGATCCACCAAAGGTTCTGTAACCACATATAGTACAGACTTCTTTTTAAAGGCTGCAGTCTACCTTATCCAGGAAAGCAGCTTATGCCTCTAAATTGTCAGTTCTTATTTTACCTCTCGGTGCAGCTGATCTTCTTAGTTCTTGCTAGAGACCGAGCTAAGTAAATTGCCAGATATTTAATAGAAAAGTCCACTGGAAGGAGGTCGATCCTCTCTATGGCTTGAATGGGTTTGAGATACCACGAGGTTCACTCCCTCTGATTTACACAGGTTAATTTTAAACTCCAAAACTCGTTAGCAGAGCTGGAGTCCCGCCAGCTAAGAAATCAACAAGATTGTGGTGTTTGTTAAGGACAATAGTATATCTTCTGCAAACATGGTCAGTTAACTGAGCCGCTCTCCCCCACCAATTTGATGCCCCTTATATATTTATTTGCTGTGTTAAGAGCTCCAACTTCGGTACAAGAAGAACAGTGGAAAGCAGGCACCCTGGTCTTGTTTCTCTCCCTAGGTGTCATGTTCCCCGCACAACCTTGCATCTATCAGGGGGGAAACGGCAACATAATGCCAGGAGCACAAAGGAGATCTCCAAACTGGCAACTGAGCTTATGGACACCATAAGTCTTGCTAAAGTTCTCATGTCCTCAACAGAAGGAAAACTTGTGGAGGACCTGCGTCTACAGTCGATATAGGCATATTTACTCGCAAATATATTCTGGGGCCTTGATTTTTTTACTCAATGGTGCCTCACCTATGCCTCTTTACTCCACCAGGCATTAAATCCTTCTTGGCGACCAGAACACCAGTACGGTCACCCCCTCTCTTGGATGACATCATTTGACCTATCAAAATTGGCCAAACAATGCAAGTTTTCCCAATTCATCATGACACCATCAGGAGCATTTAAAATAAATAACTGTTTCCAGGTGTACTGATCGAAGGTTTCATAATTTTTTTTAAAAAGCATTAAAATCTTCAAAGCAAAACATTTTACAGAAGTTGCTCCTGAGGTCTTACAGCTCCTGCTCTCTGTTTTAGCAAATTCTCCATACATTTTGCTGTTTCTATCCACTTCGCTCATGATTTGTTCTGAGTTTGTTGCCTGAAGCTTACTTTCTAATTGGCTAAGAATCATAAACCAAGGTAAGCCACCACAGTTCCCGTTGACCCCTACTTTTTCACAAGACTGCCACCAAACGATCTGACGACAACGCTAGCAACCGCATATCGGTAGTCCAGCTCATTATCCCAGAGTGACATATGTCGGCACAAGTCACTCCTTTCTCCTCTAGCCTTGTACCTCCGAAGTAGGGGGTTTGTTGATGATATACTATCATCATCAGTCTCTGCGCCATAAGGTATCTGCCTCAACACGATGTGGATCTAGTGTGGCAAGGTGTTATTCAGTGGTACTCTTGCTCTCAGGGTCGGTTGGGTCTGCTACCCAGGCATCTTCCAAATGAGGAAACCATTTCCAAAGCACTGTACATCTCACATAAAGACCCAGTCAGCCCTTGTGAATGCGTTTTTAGCTTCTTGGGAAACCAGCAGCAATTTCCTATTGCCCTTACTGCCAATTTCAAACAGAATACTTTTTTCATGTTATCTCCTATTTGCTTACAGGAGACAAAGCTTGCTTGGATTACAATGGGACTGTTAATTATCTAAAATCTTAGTAGTTTGGCATCTATATTAAGTATTAAAATTGGCCTATTTGGGGTTGGCTGCGTTCTTAATATTGCCCTTTTAATTTTCAAAAAGCATCCATTCTGTACTATGTTCCTCGATCCAGGTTCATTCCTGCTCTCCCATCACAACGTCCACTCCTCTTCTAGTTGGACAAGATTCTGACTACCACTTGGAGAAGTCCTTTATCCCTTAATGCTTCGACTGTCTTGGAACTAAACTGACCTCTACCAGTACGGTCAAGGCAGTCCATGGTCTAGGGCCTCTCCAGTCGTCCGAGGGTGCTGGTCTTATCTGTCAAAAGTCCTCTGAGTCAGTTAGGCTCTAGAATAGGCCACGCCTCCTCTCTGCATGGGCTCTGCTGCGGTTCATCTCTTACAGAAGGCAATTGAGGCTTGTCTTTGTCTCTGTTTAAAAGGCCACTTGATCTCCCATAGGCCCCGCTGGAAGACCTCTGCCTCATGTTTCCAGGGACTGCCAGGAGCTTTCAGGAGCATGCCATCTCAAAGTGACACCTTTTCGCCTGCCCGTGGGGACTACTTAGTGGGTCCTCGCACCTCCTTCACAGCAATTTCCTCCTTATCATCGTTTCACAAGGGCTGTGCTGGTCTCTGCCACCAGAGCCTGTTGGCTCCCCAAGTCTCCAAGAACAGATGGGTTTCAACCAAAGCTGGTTTGGGAGGAAGGTTCTCCCACTCCCTCTTCTCTTGCAGGGGGAATCACTGTTTTGTCATTGCCCCGCCCAGGGAGCCACATACCCATTTCATCACATTCCTAGGAGGCATCTCTAACTTGCCTCTATGGAGGTCTCTTCATATCGTGGCATTTGCCATCTTCAAACAGCACCCGTAAGACTTGCTGTTACCACCTGCACCCAGAGATGTTTTGGTGGGCTCCCTCCATCCCTCTGCAAAGCTCTTCGATTCACTTGTCCTTCACATGTCCAGGGGCTGCATTTGGACTAATGTAGTTGGGACAGGCAGATGTTTTTCAAAGCAGCAGCCACACAGACCTCAATCTATCCACTGCCATCTTGTCAGGCTCCACCCACAAATTACATGCATTTTAAACCAAAATCTAGATTTGTGTGTTTGGTCACTGGGCCGCTATAGGCCTCTAGGTGGCTCCCTCTCCTTATTTCTGAGCGCGGTACAGCATGCATGCAGACTGAGAAGCCCTAAATATTTAGTGGTGAGAAAATACTTTAAGTATCAAGGGGCTTGTGGCATCCCAAAAAAAAGAAACAATTTCTGCTCATTCACTGGAATTTTTCATAGGTCGGTCTGGTGATAAGGTGCATGATGGCAATTGCAGAGGTTCCTGATACAAGAATCTCACACCCTGAGCAACAGATCACCAAAAGAAGCACCAAAGTCGCTTCTCATATGCCACCAATATTCCTCCAAGATCTCTAAATGTGCACCTGTGGTATGCTACTAATGCCACTTAAGACGCTTTTATTGTAACAGTTAAGTGAAAATAAATATAATACTTGATAATAAAAAGTAATACCCACCAGGAAATATGTTTGACTGATTGCGTTCAATATTCTTGGAGTCATCTTCTTGTGCGGCGTTTTTGTCATCCGATTCTGTAATGAAGCACAATATTGCATTAGAAAATGCACATCATATCATATTCTAGTTGGACATCAAAAAGGATTAGTTTAATAGCATAATTGTTTGATAAAAATTAATCCACATTACGTAACACAGAGTGCTATGAAAAAGTTTCATTTCTAGTGGCACAGAGGGCTTTTGGACTTTTTATGTATGGTTTCACACAGGACCACAGTTGTCGGACTATGGCACATAACAGAGTAATACACTGTATAATTCAGTGACCATAGAACGGTCCAGACAGGATACCTTTAAGAATACTTTATCTTGGAGCATATGAAGTATTCTTCCTGGCAGGTGTGGTATGATCATATTTTCCACCCCAACCTACCAAGAGTACTCCCTGTATTTTGGGCTTGATGCAAAACACAATATTTTGTAAAATAAGCAACATTGTTGCAGATTTTCGAAACAGAAGGAGAGAGTGTGTGTGTGCTTTGTCTGTGTGTATGTAAAAGTTACTGACACCCCAAACACCCCCCCTGAAACTTCGCCCCACAGGTAACATTTCCTTTTTGCAGAGTGATACTCTTAGATATTTACATACTGTGCATGGACTATAATGAACTCGATCTAGGGAGGTGGTTGGTGAAGTGTCGGTAGCACCAAACAAAATGTCAAATTTGCCAGCCCAACCTCTTGCTTTGCCTGAATAGCAACATAGTAATGTTCTGTGAACATATGAATGGATGACTTTGAAAATCATGCAGCAGCATTGAATAAATACATTTCCAGTCACTGCAAGGAATCCGTATGTCTTCCTAGCAGCTCTTCGCCTGACATGTATTGTTTTATCAGCTAACAAGCAACAGAATAAATTGTTATTGTTCCCTTTGTACCTGCTCCATCCAAAATATATAGTGCCGTTTTAGCTTGAGACTGAACTCTGAAGAAACAAGCATTGGCATAGCCAATAGGTCTCGCCTTTGGGACATATAAGTGTTTAGCAAGGAGCAAATTATCCTGGGTGCTGTGCCACCAGGAATTGAAGAGCTATACAATTGCTGCACATTGTGTACTCTTTACAAACTGTAGCCATCTGCAAATGGTCTGATTTACCAATGAATTTCGAGGCAGGTGGTACTTGTAGCATCATCAGACACTGACTGTCAGGAAGTGACAATGATATCATCCCAAGACCACCACAGTCAGGAATTGGCAAACATGACATCCACTATCAGTAAGTAGCGCAGGTAATATCCCCAGACATTCATTGTCAGCAAATAGAACTTTGAACCCCCCCAAAGCATTCACAGTCAAATAGTACCACTTGTAATATCCTCAGATACTCATTGTCAGTAAGTTGAACGGCTAAGACCCAACATCTTCCACTGCCAGAAACGGGTACTAGTAACATCACACAGCACTCGCTGCCAGACTGTCAGAAAATGGCATTTATAATATCAAGATACTAAAAGCCAGAGAGGGGCGCTTGTAACATTACAAGAAACAACACAAGTCCGTGGAAATGATAACATCAGAAGAAATCAATTTTTAGAAAGTGCCACCTAACAACACCCTAACACAGAGGGACAGGAAAAACTGGAGACAATCAATGTTAGAAATGGGCACTGGTAACATCCTCAATATCTAACTTTGGATAATGCCCTCCCTAAACAGCATCTCAAGGCATCGAGCACGAACAAATTGCACTTTAAGCTTCCTTAACATACATTAAATTACAGAAAGTTTCATTCATGGCATCTAATCACGGAAAGTGACACTTGTAACACCCCAAAGCACTCACTGTGACAAAACAAAATGTGAAAAGGAAGCTGTTAGCCAATACATCTGTACCCACGAGAGACCCTGGAGCAAATATTGTGCAGGCGTGTGAGCTTAAATCAATGCACGACTTTGTGCGGGTTCTTTATGGTGCACCAGTAGAAACATTTGTTGGTGAGGGAGGAGCCTGGTTACGTATGGGTGCATGAAAGGGGGTTGGGCATAGATAGGGAGTGCAGGTGAATGAATTGTGTGAGGCTGGAGCAGGTGCTGACAATTAGCCAGCTAGGTATTAAAATATTTGGGGTAAAGTTACAATTTTAGAACATGTGATGGAGGCTAGAGCAGAAGAGAATACAAGGGACTGTGGAGAACAGAAGGTTAGGACAGGCAAAGATTTCTGGTGAGTGGGTCGGGCACATTGTTAAATTCTTTATTTACCTGGATCACCCCATGACAGAAACGTTGCACAGAGCTCAGAGAAGCCAGATTCAGATGTCAGATGACTAACTCCCTGAGCTCAGCGATGCCTCCTCCGCAGCATATCTCATGCCACCTCCTCTGCCCATCTCTGCAGTCCAAGATCACCAGCGCTTGTCTCATCACCAACTCGGTAGCAGTAGCTTTACCGATACTGCTGTTGCCACCAATTATCATCAGCGTCTTGCCCCCCATGAGGTTGAGCGGGCACCCAAATGAGAAGAGCCGATGGCTCAGCAGTTGCACAGGTCTCCCCAGCCCCAGGGCAGCAGCGGTAAGCAGCACAGTCCCCGACATGCCAGAAGTAGGTGCAGCACCGCCAAGACCACGAACCCAGCGCAACCCGCCCGCAAGAACACAACCGAACCAAAGACCCTGCAGTGCATCCTTCTCAACGTCCGATCCCTCCACAAACACGCCACCGAAATCTGGGACCTCCTCGACAGCACCACCCCGGACATCGCATTCTTCACCGAAACCTGGACCAACGCCACCTCGGGACCGGACATCGCCATTGCCATTCCCCAAGGATACAAAATCTTCCGAAAGGACCGCCCTGGAGGAGGAATCGCCATCGTCCACAAATCCACCCTCCGGCTGAGCACCCTCCCTGACGAGCCCACAGACCTGATGGAACACCTACACTTCAAGACACAGGCCAGCCCGACCACCACCCTCCGAGGAACTCTCGTCTACCGCCCCCCCGGACCCCGGGGACCCTTCACCAACTCCATCACGGACATCATCTCCCCGCAAGCCATCGCATCCACCAACTACACCTTACTGGGAGACCTCAACTTCCACCTCGACAACCAGCTAGACCCCAACACCACATCCCTCCTGGACAACCTCCACAACATTGGACTCCACCAGATCGTGACCGAACCCACGCACTCAGCAGGACACACCCTCGACCCCCTCTTCACAACAGGAAACTCCATCACCTTCAGTCACACCGCCGAACTCCCGTGGACAGACCATCGCTGCATCCACTTCACCTTCAGAACACCCACCATCCACAGACATCAGCACCTGCTCCCACAAAGAAACTGGACCAAAATCACCGACGACCAGCTCACCTCCTCACTCGGCAACACCACCCCAACCACCGCGGAAGACGACGACCCCAACACCGCAGCCCGAACTCTGCACAGATGGATCTCCGACAGCGCCAACACTATAGCCCCCCTCAAGAAGAACAACAACACACACGCCAAGAAAGCAAGATGGTTCACCACCGAACTTCGAGAGTCCAGACGCACATGCCGCCGCCTCGAAAAGGCCTGGAGGAACTCCATATCCACAGAAGCCCACAACAACTTCAGAGCCGCCACCAACGCCCACCACCAACTCATCAGAAATACGAGGAAAACAGCGATCAAAGAAAGAATCTCCTAACACGCGCACAACAGCAAAGAGCTCTTCAGCATCATCAAAGAGTTTGCCCATCCGACCAGCGAATCTACCGACATCCCTCCATCACAAGACCTCTGCAACAAACTCTGCACCTTCTTCCACCACAAAATCAAGAACATCTACGACAACTTCGACGAAGACAGCCAACACACCGAACCCTCACCAGAAGCCCCCGACACCCTGAAGCCAACGATTGACAGCTGGACACCCCTCACCACCGAAGACACACTGAAGACTATGAAGTCAATCCACTCCGGGGCCCCCACGGACCCCTACCACATCTTCAACAGAGCCGCCGACAGCATCGCACCCATGCTCCGACACACCATCAACTGCTCCCTGGCGAACGCCTCCTTCCCCGACAACTGGAAACACGCCGAGATCAATCCCCTCCTGAAGAAGCCCTCGGCGGACCCCACCGACCTCAAAAACTACAGACCCATCTCCCTGCTCCTGTTCCCAGCAAAAGTCATCGAGAAAGCCGTCAACAGCCAACTCGACACCTTCATCGAACAACACAACATCCTCAACTCCTCCCAATCCGGTTTCAGAAAAAAACCACAGTACAGAAACCGCCCTCCTCGCAGCAACAGACGACATCCGCTCCCTCCTGGACAGAGGAGAGACAGTATCCCTCATCCTCCCCGACCTTTCAGCCGCCTTCGACACAGTCTCTCACCGCACCCTAGCACGCAGACTCCACGAAGCAGGGATCCAGGACAAGGCCCTCGACTGGATCCGCTCATTCCTCACCGGCAGAACGCAGCGGGTCAGACTCCCTCCGTTTCTCTCGGACCCTACACCGACCGCCTGCGGAGTCCCCAGGGATCCTCCCTCAGCCCCACGCTCTTCAACGTCTACATGGCTCCGCTCGCCCCCATCGTCAGATCCCACGGACTCAACATTGTTTCCTACGCAGACGACACCCAACTCATCCTCTCCCTATCCAACGAACCCAACGCAGCCAAACACAACTTTCAAAAAGGCATGGAAGCAGTCGCCAAATGGATGAAAAACAGCTGCCTACAACTCAACACGGACAAAACAGAAGTACTCATCATGGGCCCACACCCCGACGCCTGGGACGACACCTGGTGGCCCACCGCCCTCGGAAGCGCGCCCACCCACCCCCACGGACCACGCATGCAACCTTGGAATCATCCTGGACTCCGAGCTCAAAATGGACCGCCAGATCAACTCCGTTGCATCCTCCTGCTTCTACACCTTCCGCCTCCTACTTAAGACCTTCAAATGGATCCCCCTCGAGCACAGAATGACCGTCACTCACGCCCTCGTCACCAGCAGACTTGACTACGGCAACGCACTCTACGCCGGAATAAACAAAAACCTCACCCGCAAGTTGCAAAACATCCAGAACGCCGCCGCAAGACTGGTCCTCAATCTGCCAAGACACTGCCATATCTCCCAGCACCTGCGCACACTCCACTGGCTCCCCATCGAGGCTAGAATCACCTTCAAGATCCTCACCCACGCACACAAAGCCCTCCACAACGCCGGACCAGCGTACCTGAACAGCCGCCTTGCATTCCACGCACCCCAAAGGACCCTACGATCAGCCCAGCTCTCCTACGCCGTGGTCCCCCGTGCCAGAAAGACCAGATCGGGAGGCTGCTCCTTCTCCTTCCTCGTGGCCAGAGCCTGGAACGCCCTACCACTCCACCTCAGACAGACCACTCCCCATCTTCACGAGAAACCTCAAAACTTGGCTCTTCGACAGACCTCCTTGATGGAATGGAACCTGCATGCCCCTCCCCAGCGCCTTGAGACCCTTACGGGTGAGTAGTTGCGCTTTATAAATACCTGATTGATTGACTGAAGATAGGACTGCGGGGAGTCACTATCCATACTTGCTGTGCCTTTAGACAGAGTGGTGTAGCCATTGTAAAACGCTCCATTTTCAATGGAAATAGATTTTAAGTTCAGGTAAAATAAACAAAGTCATGAGACCATCTTCTCGCTAGGAGTTATGGTAATTTCTAAATATTACAAAGCATACGAACAAATGGGGAGAACAATTTATGGTAATTTTTGGAGTAAAACTGACTTTGTAATAGGTTTAGTTTGTTTAGCCAAAAGACGGCACCCAAAACCAGTGAACAATTTAAAAGAAAAAAATATATACTTTTTTTTTTTTTAAACTAGTAGTGAGGTTACTTATGCGAACAATACATTGATATTTCATTACACATGGACGCTGCATTTTAATAGGGAAAGACAACGGTGCAATTTGTCTCCTGTTTATTGTTTAAATCACGACCTTGTCAATCGGCCTTGCCTTCCCTCACGCAGTCAATCTGAGGCGAAAGAGGCACTGGGAGCCCAGCCAGAGCCAGCAGTCCTTAGAAATGGCTGTTTTTGAATCAGACTCCGGGCATCCCTGGTTTATTGAGAGGGAACCGTCCCTCCTCCTGCTGCAGCCTTACCAAAATAGTGTACCTTACATTTTTCAGAGCTTGGTAAGTTACCAGTGGTAACACAAGCATTTGCAATGCAATAAGTCTGGCTTTTGCGAGAGTTGAAGCTATTTCCATTGTAAATGACAATGCCTTTTATACAGGTTTTAAAAACCAACACATAAATAAAAGGCATTGTCATTTAACAATGCCAATAGCTCAAAGTCTCGCAAATGCGAGACCTATTGCATTGCAAATGATTCTTGTGCTTCCGCTGCCGCCTGCCTCTCTCCTCTGCTGCTCCTTAGGTGTCAGTAGATAGTGTGAGGGGGAGGGGTGGAGGCTGAGCCTTCTTTCAGCACTGCTGCTCGGTTTCGGCTGCTCTGAAAGCACTGCGCTGAAAAGGAACAGCAATTAACTAAATATAGGATCGGGTGCAGAAACGATTAAAAAAAAGTCGGGAAGGTGAAAGTGAGCATGGCGCACTGAATGTAAGGAACTCACGTCCTGCCTGCACTAGGGCAAACCCCATTAAAGTAAATAGTGCATACAGACGTAATAAGAGGTACTGTGTAACATTATAAGTAAAAGGGCCAGTCGCCATGGGAGGTTACAAAAGCAGACACAAGGCGGTACTAAGGAGGGACTAACAAGGCGATGAAGGAATCAGAAGCCAGCATTTAAGAAGTACAACAACACAAGCCAATTAAAAATATGGGTGGAGCTTCACATCCCTAACTCAGTACTACATGCCTCGCAGAGCAGCGCATGCGCGCTGCCCAGGCTCAACCTAAAAATATATGCTGACCAAACCTTTGACATGCAGTTATGAAATATCATTGAGCATAAATTTAGAATCGGTGTGCAGCACCATCTTATCAGAATGGTCCTCCTAATAAAGTTGCTTTAGAGTCCATCCTCAAATTTCACTACCAAAGGGAAGGAATGGAGATCAAAAATGTTACCTTCGCATGGACACCTGGGATTTGGCAGAGAAAAGAGTTTAAATGACACAAGTGTTATCTACAAAAACATCAAAAAATATGAGGAGCATGGACCAGACTAAATGTCTCTGTTGTGTAATATTGAAATGTATGTGCAGCTGGAATTGTCAGATTGTTTCATTAATCGCAGGCACAGGACAGTGCCTTCTACTTTGTTTTCTACTTTAGTTTGCAAGAACTGTTTTTCAATCTTATTTTGTTTAATTCCTGTGATACACCTGAGCTCCACGCTGTGCATGGCCTCCGGTCATAGGCCAGGCTCTGCATCCAACCCCTCGCAGGCAGCCAACCCTATGCCGTGCACAGCTGTGTGGAGTTGGCCTACAGCCCGGCCCTGGCCCACCCCTAGACCCCATTGCACATGAGTTGGGTGCAGGGTGGTGGTCGAGTGCAGGCCTGGCGCCCAAACCTCGCAAAGTAGTGGGCCCATTGGCTTTATGAAGGGGTCAGCATTTCAACATATGCAAAGCACATCTATTGTCTTTGTAAATTAAAAAAAAAAAACACCAATAATTATAAACAAATTTATATTTCATTGATTCACACAGTACAATGTTTAATAAAAGTGATTGCTGTAAGTTTTTTAATAACGTTTTATTAAAAAAATTATCTACAACATTGCATTCACAGGACCACCACAAGGGGGCTCTACACTACACTGAACAGCACAGAGCCCGAGCTAGGAGTGCTTTAAAAAAATATGGTGAACTCTCCTGGGGGAGCTACTGGATAATAAATGACTAAATTACCAGTGGGGGCCGCTGGGGCCGGCATTGCTCCTGCCATGTGGGAGCAGCTTTCTTTTGCTCCTGGAGGGAGGGAGCAATTCTATGTTTCCCTGCCCACGAGATAGTGGGCAGAGAAACTTATGTGCGCCACCTTGCGGTGTCCCTGGGGTTTGTCCCCAGGACTTGGCAATGGAGCCGGCCGCGCACCCCCATCCACTTTAATTTTAGGTATGGGCCCTAGGGGATGGGATCCTCAGGGTCTGGTTAAGGCTAGGGAAGGGGGGCACGCCCCCTCCTCTTTATTTACACATCAGCCTAGGGAGATGGGGTCCCCAGGTGTCTCAAGGAGGCTGGCCACAAGCTCTCCTTCTCTAATAAACCTATTTTGCCATTTTTTCCTTGCAGCAATCGAGTCTGCGCTTTATCATTAAATATTTTTATTTAACCATGGATTTGTGGATCCACTGCAAATTTGTGGTCATTTTCTTTTATAAATATGCTTTGGCCCTAGGGAGGTCCCCCGTGGACCAACCCGCCAGGGGTGGGGGGGGCGGGGGGGATGGAAGGGTATCCCTACCCTGCACCCTTATATGTTTTTTCAAGTTTTTTCCAGGTTAAGGAACTGAGTCCTGGGTCTTAACATGGCTGCCACCACATCGTTCTTGAGGTGGCAGCCAATCAGATCTTATCTCAAGGTCAATAGGATCTGCTGTCCCTCTGCAGCGTGAAATATTTAGCCTTAATTTATCAAAAACTACTGAACGGATTTATACCAAATCATAAAAAGATGGCTTTCTGGACCAATATCTAGCTTTCTGTCAAATTTGTTGTAAATCCGTTTAGCACTTTGTGTTATTGTTGTTCAATTTTCCTATGGAAAAATTAATGGGAAAAATACATTTTGCCCGCCCCCCCCTTTTTTCCCCAGCCCCCGCTCGATGAATCACCCCAAAACATTCCAGTAAGGAGCTGAGGGGAATGATATTGTTTTGGGGAACGTTTTGTGAAGATTAATCAAACTGTGCCAAACTAATTAGCAAACCATGGTCATTAACAATTCTGGGTGATGCCCTTTGGATTGAAGAACGCCCCTGCTACCTTCCCATGGTTGGTCAACAGGGTCCTGGCTGGTAAGGAGGCTTTCTGTGCCACCTACTTGGATGACATCGCCATCTACAGTTCCAGCTGGGAGGAACAACTGCATCACCTGCATGAGGTGCTTCAGGCCCTGCAACAGGAAGGCCTGACAATCAAAGCAAACAAGGGCCAGATTGGGCAGGGTTCCGTGGTAAACTTGGGACATCTGATGGGTAGAGGCAAGGTGCAGCCCCTCCAGGCCAAGATTGAAACTATCATGGCCAGGCAAGCACTTAAAACCCAAACAGAAGCGAGAGCTTTCTTAGACCTCACTGGCTACTACAGACAATTTGTTAAGGGCTATGGAACCATTGTTGCCCCCTTAACTGAGCAGACTTCTAAGAAGCAGCTCAGATTGGTTATCTGGACAGAGGCTTGCCAGAAAACCTTTGATTCTCACAAGGAAGCCATGTGCACAGCACCTGTGCTCAGGACCCCTGATTTCTCCAAGGAATTCATCGTGCAGGCAGATGCTTTAGAGCATGGCTTAGGGGCAGTGTAAGCATAACTAAATGAGGAGGGCCTAGACCAACCGGTAGCCTTCTTTAGCAGAAGGTTACATCCATGGGAACAGAGGTGGAGTGTCATTGAAAGAGAAGCTTTTGCTATAGTCTTGACATTGAAGAAGTTGAGAACATACCTGTTTGGGAACTTACTTCCTGGTTCGGACAGACCACAGACCCCTCATGCAGATGAGGGGTGAAAACCCCAAACTGTTGAGGTGGTCCATCTCCCTACATGGAATGGACTTTATGGTAGAACATCACCCAGGGACAGACCACGTCAATGCTGATGGTCTCTCCAGATTCATCCTCCTTAGTGAAGAGAGCTTCCATGGAGTTGGGTAGCTCTCCCCACTTCCAGCTGGGGGGAGGGGAGGTGGAACACGTTACACCTGACAGCCTAGAGTCTTCCCCAAATTTTTGACTGCCTCCCTCCGTTTTCTAACCTTGTTTTAGCTGGCTTTAGGACTCTGCACACTTTACCACTGCTAACCTGTGCTAAACTGCTTGTACTCTCTCCCCTAAACATGGTAATATTGGTTCATACCCAATAAGCATATTTAATTTACTTATAAGCCCCTAGAAAACTGCACTACATGTGCCCAGGGCTTGTAAATTAAATGCTACTAGTGGGCTTGCAGCACTGATTGTGTCTTCCACATAAGTAGCCCCTTAACAGTGTCTCAGACCTCCCACTGCAGAGCCTGTGTGTGCAGTTTCACACTGGGTTGAATGAAACATCCACGTATGCCTAAACCACGCGCTCCTTAACAACGTGGCGGGAACAACAAATGTGTCTTAACCACGCAAGTCTTTACAACGACTTGCCTTAGGAAAAGCGCTGGACTTTGGAACAGTATAATTTACTTTTCCAACTCAAGCCTGCGCAACAGTAGGGAAAGCGCTAGACTTTAAAGTCCAACACCGCTTTACCTAAGACATGTCATTGTAACGACATGCATGGTAAAGGAATGCGTGGTTAAGACGCATTCATAGTTCCAACCGCGTTGCAAAGGCAACGCATGGTTCGGCCGTCATTATAATTGCTTTTTCCCTTCATACTGCCATGTCGACATGGTAAGTAAACCCTCTTGTCATGCCTAAACCTTGAATTTTTATACATAAAAGTCACCCCTAAGGTAAGTCTTGTATAACCCGCAGGGCAGGGTGCAGTGTATTTAAAAGGCAGGACATGTACTTTTGAACTTCACATCTTGGTAGTGAAAAACTCCCAATTTCATTTTTCACTACTGCAAGACCTATCTCTCCCATAGGACAACATTAGGATTACCTTATTACATATTTTAAGTGTAATTCCCAACTGTGAAGAGATAGACTCTTCAAGTTTAGTAACTTATGATGAAGTTGGGTTTTAATTTCCAGATTAGCAAATGCCACTTTTAGAAAGTTAGGAATAACAGCTGATACGCACTCCATTTGACAAGTGATACTACAAATTCAATCAGTGATTACACTACTATAAAATATTGTGTGCACCTGAAGAGGAGGTACAGCCCACCCCCTAATCAAAAAGTAGGCTCTGAAGAAAAAACGAGAAAAAATGATATGTGACTAAGAAAAAAGTGCCCAAAGATACCGAAATACCCCATGTGAATCAACTCGTAAAAATCATGCGGCGTGGTTAAAGTATGTGATGACAATAAACGACATTACCTAGAAGCTCTATCGTGGCGCTAATAGAACGCAAGATGTGTTCTATTCACACTACAAAGAGAAGAGACCAACGTCAATATTCTGTGAGTGCTTAGACATACTAATGCAATGCCATGTCACAGGGATGGAACTCACCACCAAATGAATCGCAGGATTCGATTATCCTTATCAACATGGGCGAAAAACACGCTGGTCAACAAATGATTAGTAGCATGAGACCTAAACACAAGGTGATCAATAAAAACACTGAGTAATATTCGACCGGCTCAGCTTTAAAAGCATGCCAGCAACCTTCAATACTCAAGTAAATCAGTATCCAAATGCTCCGACTCTTACCAGTAGAATCGAGAATCTCATCCAACTTAAACGAAGCGAGACACGGAGTTTCACCAAACCACGACTGAATCCCAAGCGTGCGTGTGACGAATCTAAACGCTACTGCGTAACCCGGAAGTCTAAAATCAGCTTTAAGCAGATTAAGCAACCACTCAAAAGAGAAGTTTTTGTTTCCACTTATTCCACATCATCTATTGCAATTAAGCATGCGATCCTCAAACGTTGGGAACTTCTACAATCTGAGTCAGATTTTCGTTGGGTATTTTCCAATCCTCCAATTTTCGCTTACAAACGGTCCCATAACTTAAAGGAGCTTTTAAACCAGACAGCCTCTGTAACAAGCATATCACACAAAGGCCTGCGTAAATGCTTCAGCTGCTCACATTGCAACAATGTGCTTACTGGGGATATCATATCTCATCCATGGTCTGGAAAGAAGATTAAATTAAACTTCACTGTCGATTGCAACAGTCGTTTTGTTATCTACACAATACGATGTCCATGAGGCCTACATTATGTGGGAAAAACAGAAAAACCATTACGCACACGAATCACCGAATACAAAAGTCGCATAAGGACCAAAACTATCACCTCACCTTTAGCTATCCACTGGCATGAACATCACCATACTATAGCCCAGCTTCGTTTCACAATTCTTGAAACAGTGCCAAAACAAACTGACAGAGACATGTCTAAATTTTTGTTGCAACGTGAGTCCTACTGGATACGCTGTTTGGATACTGTAACGCCCAAAGGGCTTAATGACAAAATTGAATTCTCCTGTTTTCTTTGACCCCTTATCCAAGAAGCAACCACACTCTGTTAGGTCTTGCCATTACTATCGTTTTAGTACTTTGGTGCTTCCATTCACTACTTGTCTTATTGGGACTATACTGCATATTATGGTTCACCTAGGGTTCCTGCATAGCACTGTTTCTTAGAGTTACATGCACATGGTTCAGGTTCACGTGGTTCACGATATAAAGTTGACACCTATGTTTATTTAGCAATGATGTCGTGTACAAATATCGTGACATGATGGAACACAATCAAATATGTTTAGATACATCTGAAGCTTGAACAGTGTTTTGTAACTAAGGATTGCGTGCAGCTATGTAGCTTTATGTTTTCAATTTGTTTTTCAATTTGTTGTTGTAAACATTAAGGAATCTTCCAGATTGATGTAACTTGATCATTTGTTTTCATTTGTTATGTTGAGTATTCATTATGTAACTTAGGATAGCATGAATGAATTGAGATAACCATAATTGTCACCTCATATTGAAAAGTCCATGACACCCATCATCAATATGAATGTTCTACATATGTTACCTATGTACATGTTATAATACCCATATGCAGACATTGAGTACTCTCGTACACGTTTGGTTAAGTGTATTATGGATTTCATTATTTCCTTTTTTCTGTTTGTTGCAAGCAATTACCGTTTACACAATCTTCCGCACTGTTTCACGGGCATTCACCACGTTTAGATTTTCACATTTTTTCACAATTTTATTGAGAATCTTCGGTTCACGTATTGCAAACCACTAGCCCTGTGCCTTTAAGACCGGCTGATTTTAGACTTCCGGGTTACGCGGTAGCGTTTAGATTCATCACACGCACGCATGGGATTCAGTCGTGGTTTGGTGAAACTCTGTGTCTCGCTTCGTTTAAGTTGGATGAGATTCTCGATTCTACTGGTAAGAGTCGGAGCATTTGGATACGGATTTACTTGAGTATTGAAGGTTGCTGGCATGCTTTTAAAGCTGAGCCGGTCGAATATTACTCAATGTGTTTTTATTGATCACCTTGTGTTTAGGTCTCATGCTCCCAATCACTTTGACGACCCCTCTGCCCTGGTCGCTACTGACCTCGCCCTAGACCTTGTGTCCTACCAACTTCAGCAGAAGGTCTTTCAATCAACCCATATCAAAGGACACCTCCTCGACCCAATCTTTTCCAGCCTGGAAGAAGTAATAGGAAAAAACCCCATCCCCCTTCCATGGTTGGACCATTTTCTAGTTCCCTTCTCCTGGTCCCCCGCTATTATGGATTCGCACACTCAGTTGTCTCGAACTCTTAACCGTCCTTGGTCCAAGTTCCCCTTGGAGGAATGGTCCCATGAACTTGGTAAAACCTTACCCACCTCGGACCCCAATCCAGTGGCCGCCTACAATCGTTTCACCTCCTGGATTGAAGGCACACTCAACCTTGTGCTCCCCAAAAAACTAATCCAGAAAAAAGCTGGATCCAATAAATCAGCATGGTTCTCCCCTGAATTACGCCTTCTCAAAGAGCAATGTAAAAAATTGGAGAGGCTATGAAGAAAAGACTTCTCACATAATAAGAAATCAGAATATAGAGCAACTCTACGTATATATAAGGAGGAAATTAAAAAGCCCAAGCCTTATATTTCGAGGAAAAGATCTCCCTTGCAGCCAATTCTCCCAGGGAAATCTTCCGGATTGCTAAAAAGATATTAAAAGTCCCTGACCCACCGACGACCCCTGATCTCTCCGGACACCGGTGTAACAATCTTGCACAATTTTTTTCCTCTAAAGTGCAAAACATTCTTAAACTCCTTCCCGTGAAAGATAATGTTTTTATAACTAGCACCACTGACTCCAGTCGAGCAGAGAACGCTCCTCTCCTGGAGGTTTTTAACCCCCTGACCCTGGAATCTTTTTTACCTATTCTAGCCTCTGTGAAAAGTGGGTCGCCACTCGACCCGGCACCTCTTAACATTTTGAAAATGGCAGTATCCATAGTTGCCCCCTCCATTCTCAGTGTGATCAATGCCTCCTTCGCCTCGGGTTTGGTCCCCCACCCCGCCCCACCCCCAAGTGGAAAAGAGCCATGGTCAAAGCACTAATAAAGAAACCCCATCTCGACCCTAAGGACTTGGGTAACTACCTGCCTATCTCGCTCTTCCAGGAGTGAGTAAAATCGCAGAAAAACATGTTAACCGCACACTTTCTGCGTTCCTGGAGTCTCACGATCTACTCCACCCATCACAAGCAGGTTTCCGTCCTCCTCAAGGAACCGAAATCGCTCTGCTAGCGGTAGTGGAGGAATCAAGAAAGATCCTTGACTCAGGAGGCTCATCGGCTATCATCCTCCTTGACCTGAGTGCGGCCTTCGACACAGTGAACCATCAAATTCTGGTTCACCGTTTCAGGAATATATGAGTGTCTGGCCTAGCTCTCTCTTGGCTTCAATCCTTCTTGGAAGGAAGGTCCTTTCAGGTGTTTGAAGACGATATTACCTCAGACCCATTACCCTTGCAGTGTGGAGTCCCCCAGGGCTCCTCCCTGAGCCCAACCCTTTTTAACGTTTATATGGCTCCTCTGGCGGACATCGTCACCCCCTTTGGGATTCGTATAGTGTCTTACGCAGATGGCACGCAGCTGGTCGTTGCATTGAATCAAGCTGACCAGTCGTCCACTGACCTCCACTTCTGTTTGGAGGAAGTGGCTAAGTGGATGAGTCTCTCCCATCTTAAACTCAATGGAGACAAAACCGAGCTGATGTTGCTTGGTAACCACTTAAGTGTCAACCTGAACGCCCTCTGGGCAGCTTGTATGGGTACGCCCCCATCCCAAAATCTGAAATAAAAAGCTTAGGCATCTGGCTAGACCAAGACCCCTCCTTCAAAATCCAAGCCAGGAAGACGGTCGCCTCATGCTATGGTCTGCTCAAAATGATCCGTAAAGTTCTCCCCCTACTTCCTTTCCAAGCAAAAAAGCTACTGATACAGGCCCTGATCCTATCCAGGATTGATTTTGGCAATGCGCTATATCTAGGGGCCCCCCATGCAGTGGTCACAAGACTTCAGATCGTTCAGAACTCGGCGGCAAGACTGCTCACCGGTACCGGCTATCGCTGTTCGGCAAAGCCCCCATTGCGCTCCCTGCACTGGCTTCCGGTGCAGGAGAGAATCAATTTCAAAGCCCTCTGCGTGGCCCACAAGTCTCTGGAAGGGAACGGACCACCCATCATCAAAGCCTTGATCCGTCCGTATAAAGCCCCCAGAAACCTTCGCTCTGACACGCTCCACCTGGCAGAAGTACCCAGAATCAGGAGACCCAGAAGTGGGGGCAGGCTTTTCTCATACAATGCCGCCAAACTTTGGAACACTCTCCCACTTCACCTCCGTAGGGAACCTAACCACCCCATATTCCGAAAGCACCTGAAGACCTGGCTCTTCCCATAAATCTGATCGCTCACTCTGGTTCCGCTCAGCGCTGGGATGCTCCCGGGTAGCCATGCGCTCTACAAGACCCCATTTCATTTCACGCTTGGTAAGGTGGTGGGTTCTACTCTTGTTTTTATTTTTTTTAAATTATTTTATTTCAAGACCTGTGAGGTTATCTTCTACCGCTGGCTTCGGTCGTGCACAATTCGTTTGTAAATGGACCAGTGCTCTCTCTATGTTCGTACTGTTATATCACTGTTGTATCATTTTAATAAAAATTTAAGCTACATGTTTACTCACTTGTAGATTTCCCCTGAAGAAGGGCAGGTTTTAATGCCCAAAATGCATTGGGATTCTTTCATGATCTGCAAGAAGCTCACAACTGTTATTCTGCATTATTGAATGAAGTTAGGAGTTTTTGAGTGTAGTGCATCTGGAGGCTATGACCTTTGGCCTAGCATATACATACTTTCAGAAAGTTGGCATTTACTTACTTTAGCCATTTGGTGCCTTCTACCCGTTTCTGGAATACACGTCTGGGGTTGGTGAAAGCCAGCTTCTTGCATTCCCTCTAGACAATCACACACACAGGAAGGGTAGATGTGCCTGCGTGGTCATCAGCATGCAGATGGGCCATACTGAGCAGGATGTGAAGGAGGAGTTGACACATACACCTTGAAAGGGCTGTGTCCTGTCCCCACACAAAGGATTAATTAACCTTCTGTAGTGTGTCTGGAGCCAGGGCAGGAAGGGAGAACCTCTGTGCACTTCAAAGCTTTCTTTGAAGTCTTTCCCAATTCAAAGGCACCTGTGGGTATAAGTACTGGACCTCTGGCACTACCAAATCAGTATACTTCGTGACCTGTCAGCACTCTGCTATGCTGCTCAAAGTCTGCCACTCTGCTGGAACTGCTGTTTGCTGAACTTTTGCCTTGCTGTGTTGCCCTGCTGTTTTCTATCTGCCTGGGTGAAAAGGACTGGACCTGCATCATTTGAACCAAGAGTGACTCCAAGGGCTTGCCCCCCTGTTGCCTAGGGACACAAAAGACTTAGAATACTCCTGTTTCAACCTTTGGGCTCATCTGCTTGTGAGTCTGTCCTGCCAAGTAGTGCCACCCCAGTTCTGGACTCTTGGAAGTGGACCTAAGGGTTTGCTCCAGTGGAACCGACGCATCCTCTGCTGTGAGACCAGAATCGCTGCCGTTGCAGAAACCAGACCGGCGCATCGCACTCGGAACCACTGCATTGTACTGAGACTACTGCTTCGGAATAGATGCATCTCCGTCACTGCATAGAGAAGATCGACACATCACCTCTTCAGGGTGGAGAAACCTGCCACATCACATTCAGAAGCGCCGCACTTCGGAACCGACACTTTGTTCACGGACCCAACGCATCGCCGCAGTTTGCGTGGAGAAATTCGGCGCAACACCTCAACTGCGTAGCAATTACCGACGCATCTTGCTTTTGCGACCAGGATCAAAGGACTTTTGCCTTGGGGCCTGCGTGGGTCCTGTATCCAGCCCGCGATCCATCGCAGTCGACCTGAACTCTTGACTTTGCCCTGGTCCAGCATTACCAATCAACTTTTTAGGCACTACTTGCTTCTAAGAGCTATATTTAGCATTTAATCCTTAAAAATTCATATCTCGACTTCTACTGGATGGATTTTTGTCGTTTTGGTCTTGTTTTAGTTATAAACTAATAATCTATTTTTTTAACCTGGTTTGGAGTATTCTTGTGGTGTTTTCACTGTGTTGTTGTATGAAGTGTTGCACAAATACTTGATACATTGCCTCTTAAGTTAAGCCTCTTTTTGCTAAGCTAGCAGAGGGTGAACACAGGATAATTTAGGTTGTGTTGTGACCTACCCTGACTAGGATCGTGGCTCCTGCTTGGACAGGGTGCATATATCTGCCAACCAGAAACCCCAATTTCTAACACCGAGGCTTAACAGAAAAGGCCTGAAGGTAGCTCACCCTCCGTGATGGTGTTATGGCAACCAAGAATACTGTCTTGAGAGTTAACAACCTGAGGACAGCTATGCATTGGTTCAAAAGAAGAACACACAATAAATGGTTCAAACTAAATGCAAGCCCACTGTGGCATAATGAAAGGTGAAGAGGGAAGCAAATGTTGTATCCCTTAAGGAAACACATCACAACTGGTGATTTAAACCGAGAAGGCTGATCCGGCAAATTTAAAAATGCTGAAATAGCCTACAGGTTCACTTTAGCAGTGACCAAAGCAAGCCCTTGTTGCGCTAGGGGCTACAGAAACTAAACAACCTCAGGCAGCTTGGCAAGAAATGTGTCAACCTGTTTGGTCATGCACCAGTCCACAAACTTGTCCCAACGGCAGGCATATAAAGATTTGGTAGAGGGACGCCTGGCTGCCTACAATTCAGGGAGGGAGGTGAGAAGCATTCAACTGTTGATGCTCAATCTCCAAGCAAGGAAGTGGAGGTGGAAGGTGTGCAGGTTCCTCCCAAAGGGGCAGCGTGATAAGAATACAGAAGCTAATTGCTCAGGAGTTCAGGATACCATATACTCCGTGCCTAATCCAGAGCCACTAGGATGGCTTGGACCTGTTCGTTCTTGATCTTCTACAGAACTCTCTGAGCAAGAGCCGCTTTGGCAACTCCAACACGCAGAAATGCTGACATTCTCTGCGGTGGTGAAGAGATTGAGCCAAGGTACTTCCCATCCCCTGAAGAGACCTTGCGCCACCTCTGGATGCAACCACCATTTGGGATGCATTAGATGTAGATGGCTGAGTCTGTCTGACTTAGCATTCAAAGATCCGCCCGGTGATGCATCACCAAGAAAATCCCCTGGCATTCCAGCCATATCCAGAGGTAAGGACCACCCGACACCGGGTCCACAACCCCACCCACCCTGCTTGTTGCAATACCACATGGTGATGGAGTTGTCCGTGTACACCTGAAGGATGGTAGAAAGGCTACCAACGTCAAGCGGATGGCTGGGCTGGTGGTGAACTTTAAAGGTTGATGTGGAGCGGAGTCTCCACCTGAGACCAAAGGCATTTGATCTCCACCTCTCCCAGATGGCCTCCCCAGCTCAGAAGCAATGCACCAGTCACCACTGTCAGCTCTGTGTGGGGTACGGAGAGTGGACTGCTGCTGACCTAATCGCGGTCCAGAACTCACCACTGCAGATCTTTTGTGGTCTCCTCCAAAATCTGGACTTGAAAGGAGAGGCCCCCCTGGTGCAGTTGCCATTGGGACTTCAGATTTGACTGCAGAGCCCTCACAAGCCACCTGGCATGCTTCATCAGCAGGATGTAGGAGGCCCTCAACCCCAGCAGCCGCAGACTCATCCTCATGGCGTTCCGGTACCCAAGGCTGAAACATCTGCATCAGAGCCCAAATGTCTGGGACTCTCCGTTCCGAGGAATAGGCATGAAACTGCATTGCGTCCAGAAGAACAAGTTACATACTTTCATCAACACTCTTTCTGGTAGAGACTATCTAACCGCAGATTCCTCACCTTTTGAATATTACCCGGGTGCCAGACTGGATCCAGAAACTTTTGAGGAGTACCTCTGCTCGCCAGAAGGTGGCACCTTGTAGCGCCACACTGATGCCATTCCACTCCAGAAATGACATCTCAGGCCTTTACAGGTGCCACTTCTGCGCGGTGTAGGTTGCTTTTGAGGATGTCTGTGCCCCCAGACACAGAGCCCCAACAGCAAACTGGCTGTGTTCAGTGTGCAGATTCCTATACTTGGGATCTTATTAATGGACAGAGCCAGATTCATAGGAAGAGAGGGTAGGTGAGGAATCTGCAGTAAGTAATTTGTTCTTCTGATAGAGACTATTAGATGCAGATTCCTCACCTTTTTAATAGATACCAGACCAGTCCCTTTTAGGAGCTCTGAACTGGCTCAAGCAAGACTTCTTGTAGGACTGAGCAGGTGAAATGCCTCTCTCAGCGAACCTGGCTGTCCAGACATCAGTGCTTCAAGACATATGTTATGACACCTGTAGCAAGCTGGTTCTGTATATACCATACCAAAAAGAGGTATAGTGTGCACAGAGTCCAGTGAGTACCCAAGGGTGTGGCAGAGGTTAAAATAGATAATACCTTACTCTCAATTTTAGTGGTAGCTGGGCTGAGCAGTCAGGCTTATCAGAGGGTTGTATGAATGCATTTGTTGTGCAGACCCATAAGACAGGAACACACACTCCATGACTACTCCAGACCAATGTTTTGTCAAAATATTACTTTAGTTAATTTTATTTTAGGAACCAAGTTGAACTCAGCTACAGGCAGGTAATACTTTCAAAAAGGCAGTAGGAATACTTTATGATCTCGGTATTGTCGATTCCAAACAGTAACATTCGTTACTGGTACAAGATTGGCAGTTGCAGGTAATCGATAGAGTGCAAAGCAATCCTAAGGAAGGAAAACAGTGTTATGCATCAGAGGGTAAGTACACAACTTACGTTGCTAGTCTTCGAGGGTTAGTCCGACCCTGGGCAAGGGCCAGTTTGAGCTGGGCACTGCACCATCAGCGGCACAGGGGCAGCTGGGTGCAGAGTTCAGTATCTACGTCACGGCAGTCGATACCGCCAATGATGTTCCGCTCTCGTGGCCAGAGGTGAACAATGGGGGTGGATGGGCTCAATAGGCCTCCAACACCAAGACCGTCGCAGTTGTCGTTAGAGAGTCATTGTAGATCGAAGGGAGGCACCACCAGCCCAGCAGTCATGGAGATGGAGATGCGCAGGGGATGGAGGAGTTCCACCGAGGTAGGGCCATCTCGGAAAGGCCACGGAAGAGCAGGCGGAGCAGGAGGAGGCCGTCAGGTGCTTTCTTCTGGCAGGGTAGAGTCACGTCGACACAAGTGTTGGTCCTCTACCGCTGCGGTCTTGGGGTTCCTTTTGTAGTAGTGAGTCGCGTCGACACAACTGTTGGTCCTCAACTACTGCGGTCTTCGTACTGGCGGTCACCAGGGACTAGCGCCTCTAGCCCAAAGGGAGGTTCTTGGAGTTTGTTTGAAGGCTGGAAGGTCTCTGGTGTTTATTGAAGGCCTAGCAGGGTTTCTGGAATTACAGCAGGTCCAGTTGTCAAACCAGCTACAGGTGGCGGAGTTCTTGCCGGGTTCTTTCTGCAGTGGTTCAGTTCCTAGTCTGGCTGCGGTCTTCTTCTGTCTTCTTTTGGTCCGTCGAATCTGAGGAACAAGGTTCAGGGGAGCCCTTAAATACTAAATTTGAGGGCATTACTGGGGTTGGGGGTAGTTGCCAATGGCGACTGTCCCCTAGGGTGACTACACCCTTTGGGTGCACCCTCCCTTTGGGGAGAAGGGAACATCCCTGTTCCTACTGAACCTAATTCTCTAATTCAAGATGGAGAATTTCTAAGAGAGGCGTTCACCTCAGGCTAAGATGGACACTCCTACTCTGCTTACTAATTTTCCTTGCGGTCCGGCCGCCAAAAATGGGTTCTGGACAGGGGGACAGGTATCTCTACTAGTTGAAGCTGCCCAAACAAGAACATCACAAGGTGAGAGCCTTTGAGGCTCACCGCCAAGTGTTGCTGTTCCTACCAAGAGGAGGTGTGAAGCACCTCCACACAGAGCAGGCTTTGTTTCTGACCTCCCAGAGCACAAAGGCTCTCACCCGATGAGCCCAGAAACCTGTCTGGTGGTGGCTGGCTGGCTGGCTGGCTGGCGGGGACTAGTCAGTCAATACACTAGAGGTTGGTCGGTTTTCAGGGGGCATCTCTAAGATGCCCTCTGAGTGCATTATATAACAAATCCAACAATGGCATCAGTGTGGGTTTATTATGCTGAGAAGTTTGGTACCAAACTTCTCAGAATTCAGTAAAGCCATCATGGAGCCATAGTGTTCGTGTTGACAGACTCCCAGCCCATGTACTCAAAATGGCTTCACTGCACTTACAATGACTGTGAATGGCACAGACACTGGAGGGGCACACTCCTCCTGCAGCTATGCCCCCACCTATGGTATGGCGCACACTGCCTTAGGGCTGTGAGGCCTGCTAGAGGGGTGACTTACCCATGCCACAGGCAGTGTTGGGGGCATGACACACAGGAATGTGTGCCATGTCGACCCTTCACTTTGGTCTGCACCAAAACACGCAGCCAGCAATGGCAGTGTGTGTGTGTTAAGGTGAGGGGTCTCTGAGGGTGACATAACACATGCTGCAGCCCTCAGAGGCCTTCTCTGGTCACAAGGACCTTTGGTACTAGGATTACCTTCTACAAGGGACTTAAATGTGGCCCAGAGGTGTGCCACTTGTGGAAACAAAGGTACAGTTTTGGGAAAGAACACAGGCCCTGGGAACCTGATTGGCAAGGACCCACGGCACACTCAGTAAAAATGTTAGGGGGTAACCATGCAAAAAGGGGCACTTTCCTATAACGCTCCCATAACTGCCTGACAGATGTCCAGGACAGGAACTCTGTGTGCCAACGCAGTGATAGCAGCGTTGGCCCACATGGAATGAGTTTGTAGACCTTGTGGAGGCTGCTATTTTGCCAGCGCGTAACAGATCGTAATACAAAGCACGATATAGTGGAAAATGGCCCGTTTCTGCATGGCCTTGCCGTTCTAAGCTCCAGCGAACTCCGCAAAGAGCACATTGTCCACCCGGTGTTCTCTGGTACAATCGAAAGCTCAGTGCTCTTTTAGAATACAAGCAATGGAGTCTCTCTTCCACCTTAGAGGGGTGAGGCGGAGGAACACCATCTTGAGGGAGAGGAGCCGCAAAGGCCAGTTGTGAAGTGGCTCAAATATGTGAGTACCAAGCTAAGGTCCCACTGAGGTATGATGAATGGAGAGAGAGGAAACAAATGTTGGAGACCTTTTAAAAACCGCATCAAAACCGGTGATTTAGATAATGAGGGCTGGTCTGGCAACCGAACTAAGCCAAAAGGTACCCCTTAACTGTGCCCAAGGCAAAGTCTTGGCAGGCAAAAGACAAAACAAACAACAAAACGTGAGCTATCTTGGCCTGGGGGGTGGGTGGGTCAATTTAGCGTGTGCTGCACCATACAATGTATTTGTCCTAAAGACAGGTGTATACAGTTTTTGTCGAGGACTGGCAGCCATGATAGCAACACCACCTCCGGGCGAAGGTGTTTAGCTGTCGCCACTCAGTCTTCTAGTATGAACATGGCAAAGGATCAGTGCAG
This sequence comes from Calotriton arnoldi, assembly GCA_963921515.1. NCBI lineage: Eukaryota > Metazoa > Chordata > Amphibia > Caudata > Salamandridae > Calotriton > Calotriton arnoldi. Next base: position 196,244 of record CAWUFW010003641.1, read on the forward strand.
AACCCTGCCCTGTTGTTGAGATAGCAGATCCTCCCAGAGGGGCTGTTTGATCGGAGGACAGATGCTCAAGCCCTGGAATTCTGGATACCTTACTCTCCGTGCCCAATCTGGGGAGTAATTAGGATGACTTGGGCCCGGTCGTTCTTGATCTTCTTCAGGACTCGGGCAGAAGTGGTATCGGCGGGAAGGCATACTCTAAGTGGAACGCGTCACCTAGAGAGAGGCCCCTAGGAGATTCCAATACGCAGAACAGCTGACATTGCACATTATTGACGGTAGTGAATAGATCGAGCCAAGGTTCTCCCCATTTGCGGAAGAGACCTTGCGCCATCTCCGGGTATAACTGCCAGTCTGATCCGCTAGGCGTCAATGGCTGAGCTTGTCCGCCTCGGAAATCAAAGATCATGCAAGATTGTTAATCATCAGGAAGATCCACTGAAGGTCCATCAACTCCCAGAACTGTAGTGCTTCCTGGCACAGGGTCCAGGACCCCACACCGCCCTGCTTGTTGAAATACCACATGGCGGTGGTGTTGTCCGTAAGCATCTGCACCAGTTTCCCTTTGCTGGTTGGAAGGAAGGCTTTCAACGCTAAGTGAATGGCCCTCATCTCTGGAAGATTGATATGGAGCCGGGCCTCTGCCTAAAAGCAGAGGTCTCAAACTCCACCTCCCACAGAGGGCCACCACAACCCAGAAGGGACGCATCAGTTATCACAGTCAATTCTGGGTGGAGTATGGAAAGGGGGCTGCTGCTGACTCAATTGTGTTCCAGTAACTACAATTGCAGATCTTTCGTAGTCTCCTACGAGATCAGAGAGGTCTCCTTGATGTTGGCCCCACTGAGACCTCAGATCCCACTGCAGAGCCTGCATATGCCGCCTGGCGTGCTTGACCACCAGGATTGTAGGAGGCCATCAGTCCCAACAGCCTCAGAGTCAACCTCCCTGAAATCCAGCAGACAGGATGAAAGATTGAGATCATAGCCTGAATGTTCTTGACTCCAGGGGTAAAAGCATGAAACCAAACTGTGGCCAGAATGGTTCTGATGAAGGGGAGCATCTGAGAAGGAGTCAGGTGTGACTTTGACACATTGATAGTGAACCTCAAAAAGGACAGGAGGTTCCCTGTAGTCTGGAGGTGATGGACGACAGCCTGGGGTGAGCCTGCCTTTAGTAGCCAGTCATCAAGGCAGGTGGAAGACTGGAACCTCCAAAGGTGTGCTGATACCACCATCATCACTTTCGAAAACACTCGAGGAGCACTGGTGAGATCAAAGGGGAGTGCAGAACTGAAAATGATCCTGCCCCACCACGAACCGCAGGCAGCGCCAATAGCCCTGCAGTACAGGTATGTAGAACTAAGTGCCCTGAAGGTCCAACATCATCATCCAGTCTCCAGGGTCGAGGCAGCCAAGACCTGGGCCAATTTGAGCATCTTAATTTTTTTCCTGGAGATTAAGGTGTTGAGAAAGCACAGGCCTAAAATAGGGCAAAGGCCTCAGTGCTTCTTTGGCACCAGAAAGTACCAGGAATAACAACCACAACCTACTTCTGGTGTTAGAACCCTCTCGATAGCCCTGTTGGCCATAAGGGCTCGAATGTTCTGTCCTAAGACGGACAGATGGTCATCCGTCAGTCGCTCTGGGGATGGTGGAAGGAGCGACAGAGTGGCAATGAAGGGCAAGGTGTCCCCGTTCAGGACTATCAGCAGGACGCACCTGTCCAATGTGAGGGTTTGCCAACCTGGCAAGAATCGGTGGATACTGCCTCTAACCAAGCGGATGTGCTCCACTAAGGGCACGCTAAAGGATCAGTGGTGTCCAAGCCACAACAAATTGTGAACTTGGCAGCATAATGACCATCCTGTATGGCTTGGGTTAGGACAGGTCAGAGATCTTCTTCGACACTTAAGGGGACTTGAGCTACCAAATTCCAAAGAGCACGGGACTAGGGGCCCAGGAGACAGCTGCCATTCACAGACCTGAGGGCCATGCTGCTGGAAGAAAATACCTTCTTCCAAAGGGTCTCCAATCATTTGGGCTTCCTATCGGGATGAGGAGTCAGAAAGGTATTTGGGTTCATCTGACTTATAGACCCCTGCGCCACTTAGCTTTCAGGGGAGGGGCGCTGAGATAAAAATGCAGGGTTGCCCACGGTAGGGTGGTGGGGGTCTCAGAATTTGTTGATTGACTGTGGAGCTAGAGAAAGGTTTGGCCCACGTCACCAAAAAGATATCAGTAAGTGGCTCATTGGAGGGCTCAGCAGATGTTGCCCCAGGTGGAGCACTTCAAGATACTGGCTTTAACCTCAACACATGACCAATGTGTAAGAAGCGCTCTGGTCAGTGGCTGGACCAGGGGTGAGAGGAATTCTGGCTCATGGGAAATATCAAGGCCACTTAAATCTTGAAAGTCATTACACCAATTTTCCTTGTGGTATGGTTGGCATATTTAGTCAGCAGCATCATAATCATTATCTGAATCTGTACCAAATAAGTAATGCAATGTAAGTGTTCTTCCTAGTGGGGGTGGTAAGTCAAGTGGGATAGGTTGTGCAGAGTCAGAGAGCACAATGGTCACCTCGTCCTCCAATGTTGATGGAGTCGGCATCGCCATCCAGTCTCCACAAACCGGTGTTGAGCGTGGTGCCAGAGGAGGCCCAGTGGTTCATTTAGAGGGTCCAACTGACGCAGAGGGCAAACCTGCCACCGGTACTCCAGATGAAGGGCCTCCTAGCTCCTTAGGTCCTGATAGCACCAAAGGGAGTTGGTAAGGATGCGAAGAGACAGAGCATGGCCCTAAGGAACTCCTTGATTTGTCTCAGTGTCACAGACTGCTCCAGAACTCGGGTTGGGTATTAGAACAAGTTGCAGGATAGACTCCGATGATGAGCGACTTCAGGAGCGCGATCAAGAGGCATGGTGATGCCCAGGCACCTTCTCAGGAGTATGTGAGTGGCAGGACTTACCCGAAGACGTTGAGTGCGACGACTACTAACCTTAAGAATGACTCCTGGAACTTCAGGACTGACTCTTCAACTTGGACCAGAATCATAGAGTCCTCCGGTGCTTGGCAACAAAGTTTCGCATGACAGTATTGTACGGCCTTCGGGTTCATTGATGAGCAGCTGCAGCAGGACTTAGTGTTGTAGCTCAACCCCAGACAACACAGGCATGCCTGAGAGGGATCCGTCACAGACATTTGTTTGTAACAGTGTCTACAGGGCTTGAAACCCGTCGCTTTTGGGAACTGACATCAGCGTGCTGGAGCGGAATGTATATAGGCTCCGAATGTCATTTCCGAAGCGAAACACCCTCAGTGTGGAGCCACATGGCACCACCTTTTAGCATGCAGAGGTACTGCTGAAAAGTTTCCGGATCCAGTCTGACGCCTGGGAAATATTCAAAAGGTGAAAAATCTGCGGCTGGTAGTCTCTATCAGAATTTGCCCATTCACTAGAAGGCATTGAGAGGGCGAAGGTCTAGAATAGGGCAAATGCCTCCATAATGTTTCGGCACCAGAGAGTTGCAGGAATAACAACCATGCTATAGTTCTGGCATCGGCACCGTCTCTATGGCCCCTTTGGCCAAAAGAGCCTTACTTCCTCCTCCATCAACCATTCTGGGGACGATGGCAAGGGCAGCAGTGTTTCTAAGAAGGGAAGTGTACAACCTCACTGAATGAGCTGTAACACCCACTTGTCCAAGGTGAAGGCATGCCACCCTGGCAGAAAATACCATATTCTGCCGCCTACAGGGTGGCTGTGTAGCCCTAAACACACATTAAAGAGGCTAGGGACTGGGAACCTCTGCCACGACCACACAAGTGTTAAAAGGTCTATTTGCCGGCGGCGGTTGCCGACAGCACTGGAAGCCACTACCAGATCCACGTCATGGGCAAAAATCAGAAGGTGTCTGACGCGGGTTGTGGACAAGCCCAGGGAATGAGCTGTAGCCCTACAACCTTTGAACCTCTCCAGCACAGAATCAGCCCTGTCCCCGAAATATCAGAAACAGTCAAAGGGCATGGCCAGGACGCTGGACTAAACGTCAGAAGAAAATTCATGCATGTCTGCGGAATGTCAAAATGGTGCCAGAGGCTCTTCCTAGTTGGTTGGTGGTATCAAGGACATAACTAATAGTAAACTTGGTGGCATCCTAACCATCCTGCATGGCTTTTGAAATGATGTAGTGAGCTTCCTCTGGGACATCCGTGAGGACCTGGGTCACCAAATCCAATATGGCGACCCAGAAGGAACGCTGCGTTCACCAAACGCAAGGTGAGGCTGGAGGACTAGAACAATCTGTGTCCAAATAGGTCAATCCATTTCAACACTCTTTCTGGAGGAGCCACAGTGAAGGCATTAGGATTAATTTTACTGGCTGAAGCCTGCACCAGCAGAAGTGTGCCTGTGAGACCCTCCTTAAATGGGAGGAGAGGCTAGGAACTAGTCTGGCCTGGCTAAAATAATTCAATTAGATCGCTTGTCTTCACTTCTTGTATGAACAGCTGGAGGTCAAGGATTTCTGCAAACCTCTTCATCACCATGGCAAAATATACACACTCCTCAGTAGCAGGGCCCATGGGAGAGAACAAGACAGTGATTGCAGGTGAGGTTAGGCCACTATTGTCATGAAGGTCATGACACAAATTGTCATCCTGGTACGGTTAGGAGATTTCATCTACAGCTTTCTAACATCCTTTGTCAGAGTCAGTGTCAAATATGTTATGAAGAAACAGTTCCCTCCCAAATGGTAGTGGGGCAGTATTGGAATCAGAGTGGATACCTGGAATGTTATAAGGAATAAGCAACAGCAAAAGCTGCCTCAGAATGGGTGAGCGCGGAGCTGTATCGGAGTCGGAGAGCGATATGGGATAGTTGCTCTTGTTCAGCGAAGTCAGTATTGGCATCGGTGTATATCGATCCTGCGGGAAGAGTGGCACCAGAAGAGGATTCAGTACAGAAGTTCTTAGGGATCCAAGCATGGATTCAGAAGGCCCAAAGTGGTAGAGTTAGAGGATACACTGGCAGGGACTCAGTTGGGTGACCTCGTGGCTCATGGGACGCAAGGTGGCCAGGGAGAGCAAGATTCATGAGTAAGTGAAGCATCGCCTCGTGGAACTCTACGATCTGCTATGCAGTTCCATGACAGGCAGTGCGGGGCCAGAAACAGGCTCCACGGAATGACTGCAGGAGCGGGTCCTGATGGCACGACGACAGCCCACGCCTTCTCTGGGGAGTTAGAGTGGAGCGACAGGTTGGAGTACTGCTTGGACGTCTTTTTACCGGATTTACCTGAATACTTGGAACTCGATGACAACCTGTCGCTGGAACAGTTTCAGGCACAGGGCCAGTATCTCCCCCGTGATTTCAACCAAAATGGGGTTGTTGTTGTTGGTCCCAGATTGCTTTGGGGTGCAACTGGGTACAGTCTCTGCAGGCCGCAGACTCGTGGGAGAACCCAGGTGCCACAAACAGACCAAGACGGGATAAAAAACAGACATCTGTCTGTGAAATTCCCCGCAAGCCTTAAACCCTGCTTTGTCGAGGGACATCCCTTGCACACTGGAAGAAAATTGACAAAATGCTAAAAATGTTTGAAGAAAAGGGTAGCTTCGGATCTGTGTTGACTAGCACCGAAAGAAAGAAAACGATGCCAAGCATGCATGGGTGGCGCCTACATAGGCCCACGCAAGTCACATCCGGCACGGATGACAATGTCAATGTGGAGCAGAAGGTGCCACCTCCCAGCATGCAGGGATACTGCTTCAAAGTTTTACGGATCCAGTCTGACTCCTGGGAAACATTCTAAGGTAAGGAATCTGCAGTTAGAAGCCTCTTTCAGAAAATCTTATTATGTAGACTGAGTGAAATAAAGCTGCTACAATAAGCTGGGGTAAATGAACTCCTATTTATACTAATATGGTCAAATTATGTTAACAATAATGAATTGCATCTTGATTTAACGCATTTCCAACTAGAATTCCCATACCCTTGCTCCTAGATGGAAACAGAGAGTGTGGCACACCCAGAGTTATATAATATTACATTGCATCGGACACAGCTGAGTATCTAAAACATAACAAAAAAGTCACAAATCTAATAAAGTATTTATTTCATTGAACAAGAAAAGACATCTCAATCCAGTATATCTGTGATGGTAAGAGCAGTGGCAAAGTCATATACTTCTGAGGATGGTGGATTTTTGGAGGCAACCATTAATGAACCGCCGATGCAGATAATGAATTCCGAATTCCACATTCGGACCAGGTAGTTGCACAAAAGTGGTCATCAAAATAAATAATTACATTTTCAGTTTTTATTGGCGTTTTTTCTCATCGTGGAATGGCATATTTCACTTCTCTTTGCCCTTCTTCGAGCCATTTTAAACTGGGAAGCAGTGAGGGTCAGCAGCAATGAAGAACTAAGAGAGCAGGATAGAAGAACTTCAGTGCATCACCATGAAGGGCAGTTTCAAGATCATGCCTCAAGTCTTTACATAAGACCCCCTATAAACCTGTAGGTAACTGGGTAATCCTTTAAATACACAACATTCACCTATGTTGCCACAGAGGTCACACTCGTAACTCTTTTTTTCTGGGTATGTGCAGTTTTTCATGTCTCAGGTGATAAAGGCAAAGGTCTAGTGTGTCTCTCAAGAGCATGTTTTGTGAAATCTACAACAGTAACTTTATAGAATGCAAATGTAGTATTGCAGGTAATCCAACTTCCTACTATTTAAAATAAGTGTTCAAATAATGTTTTGATCAGGATTTATACATTTACAGTGTTAATTAAGAGAAATAAAAATCAGATTTTTAGTGGAACATGCAAGCTCTGATATTTCCTATAATGGCACAAATGAAAAATATGAACAATTTTGTAACACTCATAAAATTCTCACTTGGGGGGCGCCAGAGAGCCCATGGCAAGGTGGCCGCACTTTAGTGCAGCTCTGCAGGCTGGGTTTGGGAAATCCGTCATAAATCTGGCCATCCTCCCCTAAATTTGAAAAAATATATCTTCTCGATGACCTGAATCACCTGGTGAGGTCTACAGAGAATAATCTTGTCGGGCAATGCGGCGCGAAACAGTAAGGCGGAAGAGAGATCGGCGCGGCTGGGACAAGAGATCGGGATCGGGGCAGAGAGATTGGGATCAGTGCCTGGGCCGTGGTGGCTCCCGGATCTAAATCTAAAAAATCTAAATCCGTATTTGTAAAGCGCGAACTACTCACCCTTACGGGTCTCAAGGCGCTGGGGGCCGTCGTGGAAATTAAGTGAGCTATTGCCCAGAGTCACATGGTGCTGAGCTGAGCTGCCGCCGGAGCCGGGGATCGAACCGTGAACCCTGTGCTCCGAAGTCAGCTGCCCTGGCCGCTGCACCACACCTCTCCACTCGTCTCGTCGGAACAGTGACTGAGGCCAAGGACGCGGTGTGGAGTCTCCTGGGGCCTCGTGAAGCAGATCAGACACCAAGAACTGCGGTGGAGGTGAGTGGGACCAGACCGGCGGTTCCTCCCCCTGGCGTGCGGAGGCAGCAGGCGATGGGGCAGCCTCATGGGCCGCACATGCAAATTGAGGCCGAGGCGTCAGCCTAGCAGAAGCGGACGCAACAAAGAATCCTCACAGGCCGCACTGACATAAGGGAGGTGGTGTTAAAGCGGACACTGCCGGGAGAGAGAGGCGGAGGGTGGGACGCGAGGGGCTGCAGATTCGAACCGCAGGAGGCCGCAAACAACCCGGCGTGGTCGGTGCCTGCACAAATAGTAAACCCATGCTGAATGGTACGTGACTGCCTAGGAGGGCAGAGACTTACGTTGCAGAAGACATCTTTCCTATGAGTCAGCCCAACATAATATAGGACTGTACCCCGTCCCATAAGGGGAAAATATTGTGGTAAACGAGGACACCCACCGAGTTGTGCTGCACCACCGCTAACATTGGTGCTTCAGATAGGAGCGTCAGAGGCCTGCAATTACCTGTTACACTATCTGACTGTGTTTGAATACTGGGGAAAAAGAGTTAAAGTGTGTTAATAGTGTGAATAAGGACTAGTGCAACTCCAGAATAGCAGTGTGTTCTCCCACATCTCGCCTTCCCACCTGTGTGGTCCGTGAGTCACATGCGAACGCCAGTTGATACCAACCAAAAAGTACTACAACTGCTGGCCGGTTAGGGGGTGTGCGACGCTGCCACAGACGTATAGGATTATGATCTGTCGAGGCCCCACTGCACCAACAGCCACTTACACCAGGAAGCAAAAGATTGTGTGTGCTCACAATGGGAAAGGCGGACAAGACACAGGCACGACTTACTTTCTAAATGAGAGGCTCGGCGAAACAACCACCGGATAGTGGTGCTGAGCGGGGGCAGCCCACCGGGACGGTAGAAGGAAACACCCTAGAAGCAGCACTCCTGGCCATGCAAAACAGCCTGCAATCAATCAATGGGAAGATTGACACACTGAATATATGTATCCACAATAAGGCGACAAAATCGACAAGCAGTCTTCACGTATCGCAGAAACACAACAGAGGATATCTAAGGTCGAAGAAAAGATTCAAACAGTGAGCTCGAAAAGTCTGAACATGGAGGGCGTCTTGGCAGTTATCCAAGCAAAAAACGAGGACTTGGATGCGTGCTTTCAGCGCAATAATTTGCGCATAATTGGGGTCCCGGAATCTACAAATATCGGCAAAATGGAAACCTATATGGAGGGAGAACTTATCCCAACTGCTGGTGGTAGAAAGAGCATACCGTGCACTCATGACGCAACCTCTGCCTGGGACTACCCCGGGTCTCATCATAGCGAAGCTTTTGAATTATTGTGATAGGGATGCCATCCTCCGGCTGGCCCGAGAAAAGGGTGCAAGTCCAATACCAAGGAAACCAGATCGCTTTCTATCCTGATTTCACGGTCGCAGTGCAGTCAGCTGCCAGTCAATCGCCAGCTACAAAAAGCAAACATTCCCTATCCCATGTTGTACCAGGTGCACCTATGTGTGGAACCTCAAGGTCAGCAGAAAATCTTCACAATGCCTAAAGCGGCCAAAGAATACCTGAAGACACTCTCACCTGGTAAACACGCCCGGAACACAACGGATGCAGATGAATAAGAAATTTGACCCGCTTGACTGAGCACTAGGCCTCACCAGGAGCTACTTATAGACGCTCAGCAGCTGCCCGTGACCGCAACTGTGGCCATTACCAGCCTGAGGGTCATGACAATGTTAAAGCTGCTGACATATCCAAGCCGATTGGGAGTGGATAACTCTGATCCTGTGAACCGGGCCACCTCCGTACACATGGAGGGAGTCTGGGAACCTGGCGAACCCCCATGAGGGAGCACCCCAGTTGAGTCTAGCACATGGTGCTACAATTTATTTGTATTTGAGTGTAATGCTAATGCTGAAACTATGCATGTTCATTCTCTTTTGGGGATGTCTTTGGCCAGTTGGGGCTGCTGAAGTGGGAGGGGGGAGATTGTTGGGATTTTCGTATGTTGTATACCCGCACAAAACATACATTGTTCCCCGTGACACACACCGACCACAGCATAAAAGCCCATACACCATTCCCATTGCCGCAGGACAACTAAATTGCACGCGTAGGAGATAGCATAAATTTCAACACATGGAATGTACGTGCCCTCAATAATCCCCATAAGGTTAGGCTAGTGCTCTGGTTTCTAGATAGACATAATATACACGTAGCTTTATTGCAGGAAACACATAGTTGGGCATCGTGCCAGCTAGCCTCCTCTTATTCTACATACTCAAGGGGGGATACTACTTTTGATCAAGCGTGGGGCCCCCTTAACGCTCATGACTCATTATGGGGACAACCAGGGCTGGCTATTAATTGTACAAGGGATGATGGCTGGCACTGCTGTCACATTAGTTAACACCTTCGCAGCTAACATAGATGACCTGGATTTTTTTACAACCACCTGGAGACAGATACTTTCTGCCTCGCCGGCCCATATCCTCTGGGGAAGAGATCTCAATACATACCTAAACCCTGTGGAAGATCGCTCCGTGAACACAGACTGGCATGGGAAGCAGGCGGCTATGGTGATCCGGGGTGGGATGGAGGAATATGGGCTGGTTGACGCCTGGCGACTATGGCACCCTACAGAGAAGAAGGGCACATTTATGTCCTCTCTATACACAGCACGTGGTCCAGACTGGACTATTGGCTTATATCTACTGAGGTCTGCCAGTGAGTGTAAGATATACGCCACTTACCTAAGACTGTATCAGATCATGCGCCGCTCCTAATGCGGCTGAAGCTGCAGCATGTAACCCCCACACCGTTCACTTGGCGTTTTCGCCCGGCAGCACACCTAGATACGGCATTCAAAGAGGAGGTGCGGAAAGCGATCGTAGAGTACTTTGCATTAAACACCAGATCTGTATCAAGCAAGGGCTCTCTGAGGGAAGCCATTAAAGTAACAATACGCGGGACATGTATAGGCACTCAAATGGGGGAGCTGAAAACAATTCGTACACAGCTGAAAACATTGAAGATTAGCTTAATTCCCTAGAGAGAGAATATGAAAACCAGCCAAAAGAGGCCATATTGGCTTCCCTTAGGGAACACCTGACCAAATTTGAGATCCTTGCAGATTCATATCTAAGCGTCATGTCGAATGGGCGTACAGTGAAGGCAGGAGGCCTGGGCACAGCCTTGCGCAAAAACTGAAGACAGAAAGGTGCAGGCCCCATTGTCCACTTAGTGGACAACAATGGCGCCGCACTCTACTCCAACTCAGATATACTGGAGGCGTTCAGGAAATTTCATGCGAGCCTATATGAACCACGGAACTCGGCATCGCTGACAGAGCTTGGTCACTATTTAGAGGAGGTAGCACTGGCGTAGCTTTCGCCAGAGCCGAGAGAATGCCTAGCTCAGCCAGTGACAGTGAAAGACATCAGGGAAGCCATACGTGCCCTCCTGAACGATAAGGCCCCAGGTATAAATGGGATCATGGTGGAGTTCTATAAGGAGTATGCCAAACTGCTAGCTACGCAGCTACATGCGATGTATGAGGAAGCCTACCTCAGTCACACACTACTGCCATCTCTGAGAGAAGCCTTGATTGTGACGTTGCTAAAACCAGACAAGGCGCTGGAGCGGTGCAAATCTTATAGGCCACTATCTCTCATTAATACAGATGCCAAAATTTTAGCAAAGGTGATTGTAATGCGCCTACAGCCCCTGATATCAGAGTTGGTGCTTCCAGACCAGTCTGGCTTTATACCTGCTCGGTCAACTACACACAACCTACGCACCATCTTTGCAGTATTACATCAAGTGGAACCCACCTTGCAGGCGGCAGCAGTTCTATTAGATGCGACCAAAGCCTTTGATTCTATCGCGTGGACTCACATGTTCGCGGTATTAGGCCGCATAGGCATACCAGAGCCATTCTTGAGATTGATTCGCCTTTTATATGAGTGCCCAACAGCACGGGTGCGTCTCAATGGTCACACATCAGATACTTTTAGAGTCGGTAGAGGGACGCGGCAGGGTTACCCCCTGTCGCCGCTCCTATTCGTGCTTACCATCGAGCCGCTTGCCTGCATTATTCGGCACAAACACGCTGCTGCTGCCCTTAGATTTCATCTGCGACCCTTGAATATTTCACTATACACGGAGAGGACAATATGATGTTGCACATCAGAGAACCGTCTACATATCTGGCCCTGGTAATTCGAGAGTATATAAAAATTGAGTACTACTCTGTCCTGTGTATCAACTGGACGAAATCCATAGTCCTCCCGCTAAAAACCTACTACACAACGCTGCGACATTGAGTTCCTGCTGCAGTGGGCAACAGGCCCTGTCAAATATTTAGAGGTATGGGTGCACAGAGACCCGAACGTTGTGATACGTGAGAACTACGGCAAGACAATGTCCAGATTGGAAGATCGGGTTGCGCACTGGACGACCCTCCCGCTCTCCCTGGCGGATAGACTAGCAGTCATCAAAATGGTGGTGCTGCCACAGTTTCTGTATCTATTTATAAACATTCCAATAGTGCTGTCCAAATCCTTCCTTAAGCGTTCCCTGTTGATCACACTGGTCTGATCTGGCAAGAAGTCGGATCAGCTGGGAGGTCCTCACCCTGCCATACGTGGACGGAGGATTTTGTGCCCCATATTTTAAGCTATATTATTTGTGCGCACAGGCACATTTCACAAACCTCTGGTATACGGCACATGATTTTACACCTCATGGAGCGATCAAACACGATGATACCGCTCCGATTTCACTCAGGTACCCTACCACATAAGCGAAATGGGTTTCCACGAAATTAGATAAACACATTACACAGTACATTGATGGCTTGGCGCGCTCTGGCTAGGCGGGAAGAATCTGTTGTATGCCCCGGCGATGCCCCTACTACACCATCGGGACATTACGGTGACACAGGATGATAGGTCGCTCCAGATGCTACGGGGGCAGGACTACATACTATAGGTGATTTGTATACGAATGGTAACTTCCTCATGCTACCCAATGCAACAGCACTGAGGGCCAACACCCCATTATTTGTCTTCCTATATTACCGACTCCGAGCAGCTATACGCGCGCACAATCCACACTTTCCCAGTGAACCTCCTACACTCATGGCACTACAGGTACTGCTCACCAGCACGATGCGCCAACACCTTATTACCAAACTATATGCTGCAGCACAGAAGGATGGGACACAGGGAGGCGGGAAAGTATTGGCAAAATGGAACGCAATGTTACCACAGCCCATGGGGTAGGAGGATTGGAGGTTTTGCTGTGCGCAATTAAGCACATTGACTTCTAAATATAATTTGAGGATAATTCAATTCAAGTTCTTGCACCAAATTTACTATACCCGATGCATTATATAAGTATGGGCTAAAGGGGGACTCGAACTGTGTATGTGTAGTGCTAGAGGCACTCCTATGGTTTGAAACCACATGGTGACCTTTGACTACCATGATTTTAATTGACTTTTGGTGTTTTATTTTCTTTCGTATCTCTTTGTAGTTTTAGCAGAGTGGGAGCTGTCACAGAGTAGAACAGCCTTGCCAGGAACAGAACGTGTGGGATGTGCATTTGAAAGCATGAGAGAGAGACAGATGTGGAATGTACTTCTTGGTCTTGAAGTGCAGTGTTATAAGCAGTGGTGCTCAAATGTGCATCATGTTGTACATTTTTTTTAATTTTATTTTTTTTAGAGTTTTATATAGTGCGAACTAGACCCTGCGGTATCGGAGCGCTTTACATGAGCACCAGTTACAGACGAACACATTCATTTTTGTTAGGCACGGGGAGATTAAGTGATTTGCCCAGAATCACAGAATGTTGAGCGTCCCTGCCGAGGCTCGAACCCGGTTCCCCAGCTCCGAGGTCGACCGCCCTAACCGTTAGGCCACATTCTCTCCCCAATTGGGAGATGAAGTGTGTGATGCAATAGGCAGTAGTGCACAAATGTGCATTGCGTTGTACATTGGGAAGTATTATGAAGTTCTTACTATTGGCTTTGACATGCCCTCATGTCATCTTGAATTTTGACTCTGTCTTGCTTGAGCTTTTTGCACGCACAGGCAGGCCCCCAGATTACTCAAGTTGTTTAGGTTATTCACGTTCAAGGCTTTTTTTCTGTGCTTTTGGAGATTGTTGAATGTACTGACGGAGACTTTTGTAAGCTTCGTTAAGATAAAGGCTGGAGCACATGAGAATGCAGAAGGAACGTGAGAACTCCTTTGCCTCTAGAGTGCTTGCATGGAAAGTGGCCAATTCCAGTAAGTTTCCTTGGCGCAGAGGAACGCCTCTCTGAACCTTCTAGTTTGTTTTGAGATAATAAAGTTGAGGTTTGTTGACTTAGAAACTGGGATTGTTTTGGAGTCCGAATGGGGATGGACGCATCTACTTCGGTACAGCAGAACCCCGGTTTGCTGAGGCTCTTAACCCCGGCTGTGAATCCCCCAGTCTGGAGTGGGCGAAGATGCAGTGTTTGCAGCCGGTGAGGTGATTTGTTTTTGAGTATTGACTTAGTGATGTTTGAGTGTCTGTGTGCACATCCAAGTTAATCATCTGATGTATTTAGTGTATATATTGTTCTGATTTCTTGCAGGACGTCCAGTATTATCTGCTTGAGTTTTATCTCATATTATTATCTGCTTGCATTTCATATTATTATCCATGCATTTAACAGTTGCATTTGCCAAGTGTGTTATTATTGCTTGTATATATATATATATATATATATATATATATATATATATATATATATATATATATATATATATATATACATATACACACATATACACATTTGAATGTTGTTCATTTGACATCTGGGAAATCCTTTCTGTTAGAGAGCATTGCATAAATAAAACCCAAACCTTATTCTGAGAACAGTCTTTGATGTGCTTCATTTTATAAGTGAAATCCCTTTCCAGGTGGTGTTGTGTTATGTTTTCTGCTTCGTCGTGTTTGAGCCTCCTTATGGGAGAGTGGTATTCTGTATTATCTGGAAGTGCGAAGCAAGACAGTACGCTGAGGAGCCGACGAGGCAGACCTTTTAGATCTGGCGTGGTCACGTCCACGAGTAATGCAATACTGGGTTCAAGTCACAGACACTATCTGATATTTAGGAGAGAGGGTAGAGTGCGAGCCAGTGATCTGCCCACCGGGTCTGCGACTTCCGGTCACTAAATCGTAAACTTCTCAGTAATCTTATTCTGAGCAAAACGTAGAGTGGTATTACATTGGGGGAGTAAATCTAACCCTACAAAAGCGGCTTGGTTGGCTGACATGGCACATTGCAAGACACAACTGGAACTGTATGCTGCCAAAAGACTATTGGGGGCAACTGATGGCCTATTTGTAATCCAACATTGGGAATGGTGGGTAAGGCAAGGAACGGGAAACAAGCATGTGCTGATACTACAGTTCTGAGTCATATTTGAAATTGTCACTTGCATTGAACATGTACGTGATGATGCACTTGCGACTTCTCCATTTACATTACGGGGTGTAAAACAAGGGCCATATTGGACTTGTAAACGACAATGTGTTGGGTACTTGTGTTATGGCATTTGTTGGTTTTGTATGTTATGTCCACTGTGACAAAAATAATTTAAAAAAAATTCTCACTAGCTTTGTTCATATTTTTGGATGGTGACAAAATTCACATTTGAATCAGAGATTCATCAACTCTATGTAACACAACCAATGTTCCTATTGGTCTAACTTTTCATTTGTTTAGCTTACCATATTGCTGTTTTGATTTCTTCATTCGTTGTGCTCTGGCATAAAGTACAACTTGCTGAACTACTTCAAGCTGATCTGAAAGCCGAGGGAAATGGAAATCTGTGCATTCCTGGCAGACAGTTGCGAAATCTTAAAATACGAGAGAAAACAATAAATCAAAAATACTGTCTATAAAACGATAACCAAATGACAAAAGTGCTACTTCACAGGTCTCATTCCAACCACACCTATTTAACGTTGGCAACAATCTTTCTGGTGAATACTCTATCTACCTGCAGATTCCTGTTGAAACTATTCCAGAAGCAAGACTGGATCCAGAAACCGAAATAGCATTCCAGCTCCAATAGGTGGTGCCATTGGCCTTGACTAGATTCTGGAATCCTCCCCGGACATGGGGTCATGGAGCACTATATGGAGTCACTCCAATGCACTGAAGTCAGTACTTGGTCCTTTTCTCCACACCCTCAGACGCAGAGATGAGGTTTCCCAGTTTGACTGAAAACTCAGTGTACGAGAACTAACGTAAGACCTAATTAACAAAAATCGCAAGACCACTCTCCAAAACAAGAAAGTATGCAGGGTTTTAAAAAATTTTTTTTTTTTTTTAGAGGTTTATATAGCGCAAACTATACCCAAGAAATCGGGTATCACAGCGTTTTACATGAGCACCAGTTTCGTTACAGATGGACACATTAATTTTTGTTAGGCACAGGGAGATTAAGTGATTTCTCCAGAATCACAGGATGTTGAGAGTCGTTGCTGAGACTAGAACCCAGTTCCCCAGCTTCGAGGTCGACCGCTCTAGCCGTAAGGCTACATCCATTGTGAGGTAGACAGAGTATCCACCAGAAAAACTATTATCAAAGATACATAACTTGTTCTTCTGATGGGTACCACTATCTGCAGATTTCTCACTTCTTGAATCAAAACCCAAACAGTACCACAAGCCAATGGTCTGAAGGGATGGTCAAACGAGAAATCCTACAGCATAGTTCTGGAAAAATGGCCACTCCTGTGGACTTTGAACTGGAGTTAGGAGTGATGACGGAGTGAACTGAAGCCCACTTTTCATGTCCAACACAGGAATACCGGAGTCAATGCCTAAGAAATTACCTTTGTCCCAGTGAATGGGCCCGATGCCCTCCGGGGTTTCATCGTGTCAAGGGCAGAGCAGATCTAGATGCAAAGAACCAATAGTTGGGAAAACATCTGCTTATGGATCTCATTGCCCTTCTTTGAGCTAGTGTGGCCCCTGAAAAGTCGATCAACAACCTGAAAATTGAGGGGCCTTTCGATGTAGAAAGTAAGAGTCCTTCGACAATCCAGATAGTGCAGCCTCTGCTCCTCCTTGAAGGGATGAGAAGGCAGATAGAATGTCAACAAGATAATGAGTCTTTCCACCAGAAATGGTGTCTCCACATTAGTAAGGAAGGAAGCCTTAGTCCAACAAGAAGAGTTTGTCTGGAAAAAATGAAGTGAAAGGAGGGTGGACAAAGAGTGTAGCTCAGTAATACATCAAGCCAAATTAATGTCAATCAAAGCAACAACTTTCAAAATATTCAGCCTCGGTGGACAACTGTGCATGGGCTCATAAGGTGACCCTGGCAGAAAAGTGAGCACCAGACTAAAGTGCCACTGTGGCATGGCAAACATCTATGGGAACAAATGGGTCAACTCCTTCAAAAAACGTATAAAAGACTTGACAATGATGGATGAACTAGGAAACAAAAAATAAAAGGGCTGACAAGTAACCCTTAGCAGTGCCTACCGCAAAGTCTTGCTTGATCAGGGACATTGAAAAGCACAACCAATCAGACAAACATGCCCTGAGGGGATTAACTTTCTTCTCAGCACACCAAGAAATGAACCATGATTAACATTCAAAATAAAAGCTAATAAAAGGACATCTGCCAGGTCCGTAGGCAAATAAAAACAATGCTGATCACTACACTCAATCTCCCAGCATGAACGTAGAGGCTCTGGAGATTCACATGCAGAATCTGCCCCTCCCACTGCCTCAGGGGGTCCAACCTGAATGGAAGCACAAGAGGAGGACACAGCAACAGGGGAGATGATGCCAAGACTACAAACTTCATGGCAAGTCTGATGCCATCAAGATCACCTGCATACAGTCCTCATGTAGCTTCTTCAAGACCAGAGGAAACAGACAGTGTGGGTGCAGTTCAAGCAGTGAATTGCCCTTTTGAAAGATATCACAGACCAGCATCAGGTAACCTTCAGTTCTTGACACAACATCCAACTTCAGGGAGCCTTGTAGTGCAAGCCTCATGTAAGAAGAAAACAAGTTACTTACCTGTAACTTTGGTTCTCCAGTATTGGTAACTTTCATAGATTGCCATAGCTTGTATCAGAATAGCTAGCAGTTAGGAAAACAAACGCACATCTTGTATAATAATAATAATAATAATAATACATTGTATCGATATCATCATAATAAATATATGTTACCAAAACATCAGTCAGTAAACATCATCAGATACAAAATGTGCGAACCAATAACAGGAAGGAGGGTTAGAAGGGAAAGCTCAGCGCTCATTGGAAGAGATTCCTCAGGACCGCCTGTCCCACTGCCGCATCACTCCGTGTGGAAGAGTCAAGGCAGTAATGTCTGGTGAAAGTATGGGCACTGCTCCATGTAGCTGCCCTGCAAATGTCCTTGATCGGCACTCCAGCGAAAAGAGCCACAGAAGAAGAAACGGATCTTGTAGAATGCGCCCGGACCCGCCCTTCTAGGGGCTTACCGGCCGCTTGGTGACAGTAGTGGATCGCGCTGGCAACCCATCTTGCAACCCCTTGCTTCGAAAGGGGAAAAAACTCTGCGAGGAGCACTGAAAGCGACAAAGAGCTGAGTAGATCTTCTGAATGCCTTGGTGCATTGAAGATAAAATTTTAAACACCTTTGAACATCCAAAGAATGAAGAGACTGTTCCGCTGGAGTTGTAGGTCGAGGAAAAAAAAGATTTAAGGATGACCGGTTCATTCAAATGAAAGTCCGAAGGGACTTTCGGGATAAATTTAGGATTTGTCCTCAGAATCAGAGTGTCCTTTTTAAACTGCAAGAACGGATCCTCGATAGTGAGAGCATGAAGTTCACCCACCCTCCTGGCAAATGTTAAGGCCAGAAGGAGGGCCACCTTCCATGAGAGGAACTTAAGGTCCGCCCTATGAATTGGCTCAAAAGGAGGCCTCCTGAGTTGAGCAAGGACCCAGTTGAGCTGCCACATAGGTGGTGGAGGTCTAACTGGCGGGAAAAACCTAAAAAGTCCTTTTAAAAACTGTTACACGATTCTTGCAGACCAAAGGGAAGGGCCAGAAGATGTCCGTCTGAATCTAGAGATAGCTGCCAGGTGCACCTTGATAGAAGAATGAGCAAGCCCTGATTTGGCCAAAGCCAAAATGTATGGCAAGATTTGATGAGGAGCAGAAGAGTAAGGATGAATGTTCTCCTGACGGCACCACAGGCAGAAACGCTTCCATTTCAAGCGATAGGTCTTATTCGTACTCGGTGCGCGGGCCTGAGCTAGCACCACTCTACATTCTTACGGGATATTTAAGTGGTGAAATTCTCTGTGCTCAGGAGCCACGCTGTCAACTGAGGCGAGCTCGGATCCGGATGTACCACTTGGCCCTGGGACATCGCCAATAGAGAAGGAATTGGACGCAGGTGTATTGGATGATCCAGGGAGAGCAGGAGAAGCTCTGTAAACCAAAACGGGCGGGGCCACGCCAGTGCCACCAGAATCATCCTGCAAGGTTCTGCTTTGAGCTTCCTGAGCAGTCTTGGAATCGGAGGAAAGGCGTAAACACAGGCGCCTGACCAGGCCATCGAAAGCGCATTCCCCAATGATCCCTGATGGTGTTCCATGCTTGCGTAGAACCGGCATTTCCTGTTCTCTGGAGTGGCAAACAGGTCTATGGACGGAGTGCCCCAGAGATTGAAAACTCTTTCCAGAGTGCGCTGGTCCAGTTCCCACTCGTGGCTCACAGATTTGAGACGACTCAGCGTATCCGCTGTCGTGTTGAGGGCACCCGGAAGATGCTCCGCCGAGAGAGAGATCTGATGATGGATGTTCCACTCCCAAAGTGCCTGGGCTTCCTTGGATAGCAGACGAGACCTTGTTCCACCCTGCTTGTTCACATAATGCATGGCCGTCGTGTTGTCCGTACGGACCAGGACGGTGGAACGTCGGATTCTCAGAAGGAAAGCCTGTAAAGCCAGACTAATCGCTTTGAGCTCCAGCAGGTTGATGTGCAGGAGGCGTTGCTCGGGCCGCCAGCGGCCGCTCACTTGAAGGTCTTGTAAGACTGCTCCCCAGCCTTCTAGAGAGGCGTCTGTTGTAAGTATTAGAGGAGCTGGAGTGACTGTGAAGGTGAGACCCTGAGAGATATTGTCTCTGATCGACCACCAGCTGGCCGCCTCTTTCATAAGTGGAGTTACCACTATTTTGTCGTCGAAAGATCCTTCTGCTTGGCGCCATTGCAAATCCAATTGCTCTTGGAGCGGGCGCATTCGTAGCCTGCAATGCGGAATTAAGGGAATGCAGGATGAGATCGATCCTAGAAGAGACTTGTAGAGGCGAACAGAGAGAGACCGTCTTGCCTGTAACCGATAGGCTGAGGTGATCAGTTTTTTGCTGTCTTTCCTGTGATGGAAACGCTTTGCAACAAGTTGTGTCCATAATAGCCCCTAGAAACTTGGCCGACCTGGAAGGACAGAGGACTGACTTTTTCTTGTTAAGTTGAAGTCCCAGATGACTGAAGAGTTGAGTGCATCTGTCGACTGCTCTTGATGCAGCCTGAGAAGACTGTGCTTTCACCAACCAGTCGTCCAAATAGGGAAAAACCTCTAGCGTTTGTTTTCTGAGAAACGCTGCGACTAGGGCTAAAACCTTTGTGAATATCCGCGGCGCGGATCTGAGTCCGAAAGGCAGGACTTTGAATTGGAAGTGGCTCTTGGCTACTGTAAAGCGTAAAAAACTTCCTGTGGGCCGGGTGGATGGGAACATGGAAGTATGCGTCCTCGAGATCCAGGGTGGCCATGTAATCTCCTGGATTGAGGAGCCGCAAAATGTCCTGTAGGAATACCATCCGAAAAGAGAGTTTTATGAGATAGGTGTTGAGCTCCCTCAGGTCTAAAATCGGGCGCCATTTTTCTACGGTTTTGCGAACGAGGAAAAACCGGGAATAGAATCCCTTGCCTCTCTGAGATAGAGGCACAGGCTCGATCGCTCCTTTGAGAAGTAGTAGGTGGGCTTCTAGACGTAGAAGGTGGAGATGTTTCGATTCGGTGGCGCAAGGGGCTCTGGAGGGTGGGTGATATTGAAACTCCAGTGTATGGCCTAACTGGATGATATTGAGGACCCACCGGTCTGATGTTATGAGTTGCCAGTTGTGGAAGCATTGTGATATCCTGCCGCCCACTGGTGTTACAGGGGACGAAGGAACAGTAGGAAGAGCCGGAAGCCGCTATTGGCGCTTAGAGGAATCTCTCCCCTGGCGCCCTTGTCGTCCTCTAGATGATTGTCGAGAGAAAGACGACGATTGGCCTTGACGCTGTGAATATTGAGGCTTGTAGGACTGAGATGGCTGTGAATAGGAGGAATAGCGCTGTTGTTGGTATCCTCCCCTGTATGAAGAAAAACCTCGCCCTCTCGCTCCACGGAAAGGAACCTTGCGGTATTGCAAAGTCCCCAGTGACATTCGCAGTCTCCGTGTCCTTCTTTATATCCTGCCGCGCATCGTCAACGTGCTTCCCAAAAAGCATGTCCCCATCGAACGGCAGATCCAGAATCTTGTTTTGGACTTCCGGGCGAAACCAGGTGGCACGAAGCCAGCCCTGCCGTCTAAGGACTGCCGCCCCTGCGAGAGAGCGGAAAGCTGTAGTAGCGATGCCCATTGCGCAATCAATAATTTCAGAGGAGGCACGTTCTCCCTCCTCCAAGATCTTTTTGGCATCGGCCTTTAAATCCTCAGGTAACTGGTCTAAGTACGGGGATAGATCGCACCGCATTTGGCGATCATATCGTCCAAGAATCGCCAAGGCAATGACAGCACTGACCAGGAGGCTGGACATAGATGAAAACCTCTTCCCAACATTATCAAGTCGTCTACCTTCTTTATCTGGTGGTGTGGTAAGAGGCGCCGACGGATTCTTTGACTTTCGTTAGGCCGCTTGTGAAATGACCGAGTCCGGTTTGGGCTGGCTGACCAGACAAGCAGGGCTATCTTCTGGAGCTCTGTATTTCTTTTCTAGTCGAGGAAGAACAGGTATGACAGTTGCTGGGGACTTCATGACCTTTATCCCCTCATCCCAGACATGGCCCACAATTGGAATAGAACGAACAGATTTCTTATACGGTTCTTTAAAGTCATAAAGAAAACATTCCGATTGTACCGATGGAATGGGTAAATCGAAACGCTTAGAAGCTCTTTCCATTAAATTGTGAAATCCTCCGATATCCGCTGGAGGAGAATCAACCGGATCCGGAGATGGAGAAGCTGGATCCGGAATAATGTACTTATCCCATTCTCTATCTGGATCTGGGACTGAGACTGTACTTTGGTCATCATCCGAAGAGTCATCTTGAACAGTGACCACATTCTGCTGCGGTTCCGTTGTCTCTGGAATCGGAGCTTGGGGAAGCGGAGGTGGAGGAGGAGCCACTTGCACTCTCTCTTGGCCGGAAGATTGAATCTCTTCCTATAATCCAACAGCATGAATTGGAGGTCAGTAATAAGTGAAGACGGCATGGCCACCATGCCCTGTTGCGACTGATTTTGGGATCTAGGTTGCGGCAGATATTGCTGTTGTTCTATATAATAGTCACCAGAGTCTGAGTCCTGATACTTTACATGCAACTGGGATGGACTGTCCGCATCCCCATAAGGACCGTCGTCATCCTCTGAAAAAATCCTCTTCCAAGAGAAGTGTCGGAGGCAATGGTGTCACTCTCTGTGGAGAAGTCATGTCTGGGGTAATCTGACGTTTTCTGATCGAGATTGCCACCTTTTCTATCGTCGACGAGGTCCTCGACGGAGGCACCGTCGACGAAGTCTGGACCGTCGACGACGAAAGGGCGATCGTAGACGGGACCGTCGTCGAAACCGTCGTCACCATACAGTTGGAAGCCGTCGACGATGTCGTCGCGGTCGACACCATCCTCGTCATCATCACCGTCGACGACAGATGAACAGGTACCTCAGTCTGCGGCGTCGACGAAGTCCTCGTCGACGAAGTCAATGGAGACGATGAAGCTCTCGTCGAGGAGCCCGTCGACGACCTCGTCGACAGCGCCGAAGTCGACGTCGGTTGCATTTTCAATGCGGTCGTAGACGGGACTGATGTCGTCGTCGACGCACAAATTTTCCTGTCAGCTTTTCCCTCAGGTGGGACAGAAGCTGGTTTTTTGAAAAGCTTTAGTTTCTCAGAGGGTGGAGATGAGTCAGAAGCCCCATGACTCATCATTTTAGCAGATGGCACCTCAGAAACCAGTCCTTCCCTCTCCTTTACACCTCAGTGAGGAGATTCGATGGGACTACGCCTGTCAGACCTATCAGAGATCTTTTGTAAGGCTTTGGCAGGGGGTCAGAAGAAGTTGACGGTGAAGACCTACCCCTTTTTAGTGATCTCCTCGAAGATGTCTCAGAGGAAGCATCATCACTGTCACTGGAAATAGGTTCTTTCCGTGACTTCAATTTCTGCAACCAGGTGAGCAGACGTCCCTCACGGTGTCTCAAGGTCTTCGACGAGAAGGTCCTGCAGATCTTGCAGTCAGTAGCCTTGTGGTCCGGGTACAAACAAAGTTGAAATCGAGAAGTTGAAGAAAAAACTGAGCAGAGCTCAGTGGAGACTCCCTTGCACAGCGTGCGGTAGAAAATCTGAGGCTCTGAGGCTCTCTCAGGAAGGTTCTATGGGGTGAGGCTACTCTGATTGGTTGTTCAGTACTTTTGGTCTCTTTTACAAAAAGAGGTAGATATGCTACAAAATGAGATAAGGCCTAAGCCTTTTTTTCTCTTTTGTACCTACTACTAGGGTAATTTTTTATTTACCGGGACTCCCATTCCGACGACGGGGAATGATACAAGCTATGGGAATCTATGAAAGTTCCAATACTGGAGTAATCCAAATTCTTTACCAGACAGGAAATCTAAAAAAAATGAACCATGGGAAAAAGTCTGTTCTGCCACTTTGCCTTTGTGCTCCTTGAATGTAGTTTGCCTCATGGGTCATTAGACACCGTTGAGACAGACAAGGCTCCCAATGGGTTTCCAGCTTTGATGGAGGATATGAGCAACATTTTCACTCTGACAGTGGAGGACGGACCGAATGCTGCATAGTACGTTCTACATTTTAGATTAGGCATGACTCATTCTGTTGACTGTGTGATGGGCACCAGTGCCATTACCAAGAGCCATGCCCTGATGCACTCCACAGGCTTTTCTGGGGATATTGTAGGAAACTGGCTCTATATATACTACACCAAAATGAGGTCTAGTAGTGTGTATAGAGTCCGGGTGACCCCAGAGGTAGGCAGAGGTTAAAGTTAGATAGAACCTTACTGCTCGACCACTCTACCACAAATAGAGAGTAAGGCAGTATCAGAGGACAGTGTTAAGCATTTGATGTACACACTCAGTCAGCAAATTAATTCACACACTCAAGAACTGAACTCTAGGCCAATTGTTTTTGTATAAAAAAATATACTGTTTTATTTTCTTAGAACCAAGCAAGCCTGGCACAGGTAAACATTAAATACTTTACAGGAATAAGTTATTGATTGTAGAACAGTTTGAAAATGCAATAGAAATTGTACTTTGTTTGATTTACAGGGAATGCAGTAGGTTGCAACACTTAGCAAATACAGTACATTGGAATGAATAGGCTTTTTCAGTAAATTGCAGGTAAGTTACTTTTCTCGTTACTTTTCTAACTCAGTGCTGGATACCTAGATTCAGCACTGGGACATTTCCTGAAAACAGGTAAGCAAATACGTTTTGGTTATTCGCAGGATTTTCAAAGAATATCTTTAGATTTCAAAACTCCACACTTGGTCGTTTTTGGAAGAAAAACAGTGCATTGAAATGAATAGGCTTTTTCAGTAAATTACAGGTAAGTTACTTCTTACGTTACTTTTCTTACTCAGTGCTGGATACCTGGATTCAGCACTGGGACATTTCCTGTAAACAGGTAAGTAAATACGTTTTGGTTATTTGTGCGATTTTTAAAGAATATTTTGACATTTCAAAACTCCACACAAACGTTTTGAAAGAAAATTGTCAATGTTATCCTATGGATGAAAAACAGTTTATCGGCTCACAGGTAAGTAATAGACTGTGGGAGTTAAGGTTCTGGGGTTAGACTCAGGGGTCCCCCAGGGTCAGTGATGCTCTTTTGTTTCACCCTCAGCGGCACTAGGGCGGCCGGGTGCAGAGTTTTGAGGCCCAATGTTATCCTATGGAGGATAGGGGGGCCTCTGGTTGGTGGCTGCTGGCAAGCAGGCCACTGGGTTGTGGGAGCGAAGCTCCTAGGGTTTAGGTCAGGGCAAATAGGGAACCAAATTCGCACCAAAGGTGCACCCTCAGCGGCACTAGGGCGGCCGGGTGCAGGGTGCTGTTTTGAGGTCGGGTGCCCTGTTGTTTTCAATGGAGTACCTCCGGTTAGAAGAAACACTGCAGGCTCGGGGACGAAGATCTTCTGGGTGCGACCACCACTTCGAGGGGTAAGTTGGGATGTCTTGGGTTGGTTAGGCACCGTTGGTTTGGGCACACAAGGCCGTGGGGCGTCGGGTGCAGGGGTGCCTTGGGACGTCGGAAAGTCTTACCCGCTCTGGTCGCGGTAGAGGGGATCCTCTGGATTGAGGCTGCAGGCGTCGTCAGGAGGCTTGAGGTAGGTCAGGAGTCGCCGGATCTCGGGCCAGGATCGCCGGGGTGACCTCCTCGTGGTGTTTTTCCACTCGGGCCGGGTTCGGCGGGTGCAGAGTGGGCTGGAACGGCGGTATCCGGCCGGAGCCAGAAGCTGCAGTTTGAACAAGTCCGGTGTTCACGCGAGATGCAGTCTTGGAAGTGAAGGCAGGCAGGTCCTCTGGGGTTTTTGAGGTTGCTGGCTGCAGGGCACACTGGGATTTCGCAGGAGCAGGTTCGAGGGGAGACAGGCCTGTAGGGCTGGGGCCAAGTCAGTGGGCGTCGTCCTCTTGTTAGCTCTGCACGGCTCTTCGTCCTTCTTTTCTTCTTGTTGTCAGGCTGGATCTGAGGAAGCAAGGTTCAGGGTGCCTCCTAAATACTAGATTTAGGAGTGTTACAGGTAGGTAGAGGTCAGGGACCAATGGGTCCCTTTACTGGGGTGGGTACACCCCCTATCGTGCCACACTCCAGAGGGAGGGGGGCAGGAGCCTGTCCCTGGTTGGTTGGGTCCCCCCATCCTCAAGATGGCGGTGACTCAGAGTTGTGCTTCACCTCGCCTCCCCCACCTGAGGGGTGGAGTTGGCAGAGGTGGGCACATCTCTTTCCCTCACTTGTTTTTCCCGCCGGTTCTCCCGCCCAAAGTGGGGGTAGAACCAGTGGGGACCAGTTGCTGAAAGCAGCAAATGGTCTGGGGAGGCTCACAAAGGCGGCATGCCTTTGAAGCTTCCCCTTCGTGAACCCTGCCCATCCTGGGGGAGGAGCCTTGGCACCACGTCCCAGGATGTGCATTGTTTCAGGCCCCCAAGAGCAGCAGGCTCTCGACCCAGGGGTCCAGAAACATGTCTGGTGGTGGCAGCTGAAGCAGCCATTCAGCCTGGACACTAAGATGCCCTATGTGTGCATTTTTCATTAAATCCCACACTGGCATCAGTGTGGGTTTAATGTGCTGAGAAGTTTGATACCAAACTTCCCAATTTTCAGTGCAGCCATTATGGTGCTGTGGAGTTGGTAATGACAAACTCCCAGCACCATATACTCTTAATGGCAGCACTGCACTTACAATGTCTAAGAATGGACTTAGACACTGTAGGGGTACAGGGCTCATGCACCTGTACCCTCACCACTGGTATAGTGCACCCAGCTAGAGGGGTGACTGACCTATGCCAGGGCAGTGGGTTGTAGGCATGGCACACTGTGTGCCATGTCGACTCTTCACTTTGTTCTGCACCAAAACACGCAGCCTGCAAAGGCAGTGTGTGTGTGTAAAGGTGCAGGGCCTCTAAGGGTGGCACAATAATTGCTGCATCCCTTAGAGGTCTTCCCTGGTCACAGTGCCCTGGGTACCTGTGGTATCATTTACCAGGGGCTGACCTATGGCCAGAGATGCCAATTGGGTACAGTTTTGGGGAAAGAACATAGGCCCTGGGAACCTGATTGGCAGGGATCCAGGGCACATCACGTCAAAGTGCATCAGTCGTCTGGCAAAAAGTGGGGGGGTTACTGCAACAGAAATCCACTTCCTTACAGATATCCCAAACCTCTTTGGTGATCAAATACCTGGTCTAGGCTTTTCAGCGTCAATGCTTTTAATTAATAAATCAAAAGGGTTAAGACGCAGGACCGGCCCATGTGAGTCTCATAAGATGATGAGCCTTGTGCAAATAAATGAAACCTTCGCAGGACAAAATTCAAAGTCAAAACAAGGCAAAATGTGATAAGTTATTCAAATCAGCATCAAATGCCACAGGATCAACATAAAGTTACCTCCAAAGCAAGTATATAGCCAGAACCAAAGTATAGTTCAGCGAGAGGACTAACATAAAATCTGCTTAAATGGTTTAAGTATTAAGTCACTAAACAGACTACCACAGTGTGTGCTCCCTCGTAAGCAATAAGCAAGTATAAATCAATAAGCAGAATGACAGAGACTGCTCAGTTTGAAAAGCAAAAAAGTCTGGCACACATCCCCAAAAAGGGCACATTTAATAGGTTTCAGGTAGTGAATGTCACATACTCGACATGGTGAGATCTGACATGATAGGTTTGTACTAATAAAGTTACATAAACCAATAGCTTCTTAAGAAATTAAGATACATCAAATTAGAAACTTTTAGGACATCTACTTTCATGCATATTCATAATAAGGCTTACATAGGAAATGAAGGAAACAACATGACATTTATGCCAGAAATAAAAGCAAGTACAACTGATGAACGATTCCTAGCGCAGACTCGGGTAAAGAACTTTGAACTGGTAACAAATACAGAAACATTCTGCACATGACATCCTTCTGGAAGAACACAAATGAATAAATTTCAGCTCGACAAGTAAATATACAGTGAAATTAATTCTATTTCACTTATTTGCTGAAATGGAATGATACAGAAAAGAAACATGTTTATGCAATTTAAAGGCACTACTCTTTTCTGTCATTGTAAAATGAATGCTGATGCAGACTGGCTAGGCCTAGTCATGTCAACTAAAGCCAACTAAACACATTTAAATTAGGCATTATTTTCTATTAATTAAAAACACTCTCCCCCCGTCATTGGCAGGAAGGCTGCTCCAGCACTGCAGAGATTTAGAGACAGTAGAGCTACGGCACATTCACTGGTGGTTACTTTCCCTCACTCGCCATTTCCATTAGCAATACAGAAAATTCAGAGGATATTCAATGAGTCTCACATACCGTCAGCAACAATCCTCTCAAGTTGTGCTGTATCCCTGCTGACTTTTTGTGGAAGCAGGGACGGGGAGGCACCGTAGGAGGAAATCAACCACAACAGCAGCTCCTTCTCTTCTCGAAATACTGCTGCCAAACATCTTTAGTCCACCCTTCAGCCATCTGTCGAAGCCCGGAGGCTAACGGATTCAGTACTACCTGCCTTACTGGTGTTCCATCACTTCAGAACTGTGGGTCATCCAAAACGTTCAACGTAGCTATGTCTTTTTATTTCTGCTATTTTCTCCACACATTCCCAAATTTACATGAAGACCATGGAGGATCACGCCAATATTCTGTTCGAAGAAGGGATGACATTACTTGCCAAAAGAGGAGAACTTGTGCTTGAGGCAGAGAGAGTGCCAGAATGCTATTCTCAATACTTTAAGGCCCCCAAGAGGACGTTCGGCTGAAAACGTTTCTAGAACTCAGATTCTCGAATTCTGTCCTCATAAAGGAGACTATCAAAATGATGGCACTTGCTCTGGGCCGGTTAGCCATGGATGACCGAGTACTGGATCATGCCTTGGATCTGCAGGATCTGAACTATCATGTGCTGGCCCTGCAGTCCCGCAGGAAGTACTTCTGATTTGTGGTGGGACCACTTACAATTCAATGTCATGCCCTCATCCTTACTTCGGCTTTCCTGGCTCCTTACAAAGGTCATATTGGTGGTCGGGAATACATTGAAGAATGGCTGCTGAAAGTGGGCTCACCTCAGCTAGTCTCAAACCACCTACAAGCAACACTGTCATTACTGACCACACTGAGATTTTCCGACAATGAGCAGAAATCCCACCTGTGAAGAGGATTCCCTTTATCAGAGCCATTCTGGATGTAGTCACCTTGACAGCCTTTCTGTCTACACAATGAGTGTGGGGCATTCAGGCTATTATTTTGATTCTACAGGTGCGAGCTGCTGCTCTGGTCTTGATGGTTAGAGCCATCTTGGGCTCCTGGCTTTGTACATCCCACTAGTACTAGGCTCTGAAACTTTAGCGATGGCTGGTGCTTCAAAGGATTTCCCTGATGGTCAATCAACCGGAGTGACACCTCAACAGCAGTGGCAAACTCCGCAAGCATCATCTTGCTGATCACAAGTGTTATCTGCCCCAGTAGGTGGTGCAGAGTTTCTTCGCCCACTGGTGGGCACCCTTCGTAAACTTATTTGCTACTTCTGAAAACACTCAATATCCAAAATTCTGTGCTTTAGACTTCCAACTTCAAGTATCTATCAGAGATGTGCTCTACCTTCTGTGGGATTCCAGTCCCCTATACACATTCCCATATCTGGTGCTAATCTCGTGGGTCTTGAAGTTAGGCAGACCAGAACCAGCACAGATGAAACTGATGCCTCTGAATTGAGCAGGATCTGGTATGCCAAACTGCTTTCCCTGAGCATCCATCCCCAATTGACTCCATATGTGCATTTATTTACACTTCAATCCAACATGTACAATGGTGATGCATTCCAACTTGCAGTTGGTTTGCAAAGGTCTTATCAGAACAAGTGATTGACCTGAAGTGGGAGAACTGAAGGAAAAAAAATAAAAGCTATTTTTAATACAAGCAAAGCGTTAACAAAGGTGGAGTGCCATCACGACTTGATTGTTCAACAGCACATACCCTATTGCCCATGAAAACCACTAGCTTAGAAATGTTTACATTGACTCAGTAAACAACTGTGAAACTAGAACAAATATGGTTCAGTTAGAATAGAGGGCGGTACTACCTCCAAAGAGAGCTGTGAGAGTTGTGATGCTAAAAAAAGCAAAAGAGATTACCTAGACTGTATTATATAGTACAGTGTGTGTCCAGAAATCGCCTGGTGAGCCAATTGGATGCTGCCACCTATTGCACAAAAATGCTTGTGGAGAAAAATGAGGTCTTTCACAGAAAAAGGTGAGCTAAATCCAGCCGAAATACACAGGAATAGTTTTCTCCACTAGTCATCTTCCGTTTGGTTCCTTAGCAGCATGCATGAATCAAGATGTCATACTGTTGGTGTCTAAAGTTGCAGGGCTGCCTTCTGCTTTTTTGAGACGGCGTGCGTGTCAAATGCAGAAAATCATGTAGTGTTCTTCACTTTGTAGCATTTGTCATTCCACATATGGTTCTTGGTCAGTTCAGCCGCCATATTGGATGTAATACCAAGCCTGTATTCAGTCACACAGAATATGTATTTAAGAAGAATTGTTTTCTATTTGAAAGGAATTTGATGTTTAATACTTGTGATTTTCAAGCGTAATCTCAGGAAGAACTTGCAGTTAGATGCATGCTTCTAAGTTGATCAGTCCGCATGTTTAGCAACAGTGTAGGTGAATTCAATAGGCAGGCAGAGAATTGCTCCAAGTGGCAAGCAAAAAAGAATGTGGTCACAGGTGTTCATTAATGTCATGCGCGAGGCACATCTAATATTGTATAGTTCACTAGCACCATTTAATACCTTTATTTAGTTGTTAAAACAGAGATTAAATTCTATCCCACTCCTTTGGAGTAGTCTTTATAGGTTCAGACACTTTGACAACTGCCAAAACCTTGCCTCTCAAATGGCCCCCTTTGAGGCATGGTACAATAAAGTGACTAACTATGGGGACAATATAAACAAAGGGGGGTTGGTGGGGGGGGAGGGGAAAGGTAAGATACAAGGTGGACTCAGCCGCCTGTCTTGCGTTAATAACCATAAGAAGTCCACTTGCGTTTAGAGCGACCGTCCTATCGAAGGTATAATTAATACTTTAGAGAAAACAATGAGTTTTCTTAAAATAACCTTCACCCACCAAAGTGACCCATGGTGCCATGCGTCATCATCGGGTTCTTCCCGCCCCGCTGCGGGACGGGGCGTGCTACGAACAACAGAGACGTGGGAGCACTTTGTTGGGTGTTGACTATGAGGGATGGGAGTGGGAGGGTCAAGCAAAAGTGTATTATTAAAAAGTACCTGGCTATTTGGAGTATAATTTTTATTAAGTTCTGTAGCTGGTACTAATAAAAAGGGGTGGGTGGAGACTTACACTATGATGGGTGTTTTATCTCCTGGTCTACATGTTTCAAGCCTAACCCCTAAGGCTTTTCTTCAGGACCAGAGGAAATGATCCCATGTACCACTCCTAACTTGACTCGATAGGTCTCTTTGTGTATTCAGTTAAAAAATGTTATTCTTTTGATGAAATACTATTTCATGCAAGTACAATACCTACTAGGTATGCTCTTTCGGTTAAGACCTGTAACAATAGGACATGGGATCCTGCTAATCAGGACCCCAGTCTATCTGCTTTCTCCCTCAACTGTTATGTTATGTACTTAGGTACACTACAGATTGGATACTAGTATATGGTACCCATGTACCCAGGGCATAGGTACCCCATAGGTACCCCAGAGGCTCCCATGGGCTGAGCATGTATTATGCCACCCATGAGAGGCCATGAAAAATGGAACTACAGGCCTTCCATTGCAGCCTGTGTAAGTTGGTGCATGCACCACTTACTGAAGATATACGTTTACTATATCTGAGGGTCACAACACTTAAAACCTATAAGTCACCCCTATAGCAAGCCTTAACAATTCTGAAGGCAGGGTGCTTGGTTCTAAGTGAGAGGGTGCCACTGCATGAGCAGGACACCCCTGCAGTCTACGGAGTCCATTCTCCCGGGTTGTTAGTGCTGCAGCCATTTCCGACATATAGAGTGGCATTACGAAACCGCGTGATGACCAACTCTAAAATGGCTGAAAGTAACCCTATCGTGTTTGGTGTCAAACATTGTAGAATCATACCCCCACACCATTAACGGGTGTGGGAGGTATGATTCCACCCCTCAGAAACGAGCTTTGTGAAGTCCCTGGTGTTCCCGGAATCAGCCTTCTAGTCCTGGGCAGCCCAAAATGGTTGCTGCCGACAAGAGACACATTTCTGCCCTCCTGCTGCTGAGCCAAGCTCGAGCAGGGGAAGGCAGAACAATAGGCATCCTGTCACAGGGAGGTGTGACCACCTCCCAACAGGATTTAGTGTATTAGGCCTGGGTGGGTGCGCTTGCCAGCGACCGAAAGTCTGCATGAGGGGCACATTTGGTGTCCCTGTGAAGTCCAGTTCAAACTAGTCCTGGGAGCCGTTGGCTCCTGCTCTGGTGCGAAACTGGACAAAGTACATGGGAGTAACCTCCCCACTGTCCAGACCCTCCCCTGGGAGGGTCCCCTGAATCTGTCCAACCCTCTACCGTGGGTACAAAGGGGCTTACCTGGCTGTAGGACCCTAGATTCGACGTGGACAAGATTCTGAACCAGAAACCACTGAACCTCGACCGTCTGGACACTCTGGACTTCGCTTGGGCCCGACTTAGTCTCCCACTCTGTCCAAAGCATCGTCTGTGCCGGTGCACCATACAGGCTCCGTGCAGGACCTGTGGAGCATCAAGGACAACTGAAGATATCTCCCTTGGAGTGAAGGAGTCACTCCCCTGCAACCGCAGGCACCACATCTCAACTGACCGGTCTGCTGCTCCTGAGCTCCTACGGACTCCGAAGGCTCCAGCAACACAGGAGGTGGGTTTCCAAGTCCCTCGAGGTCCGAGCTGCCCTCTCACCAAGTTTGAGGCCAGAATCCCTCGTGGGGGCTGCAATACCCGTACCCCTGTGCACCGCGTACTTTTGCAAGTGCATATGCTTGTTGGCATTTCCAAAACAAGTGCACTGGGCTCAGAGTAGCCCCAACCTCTGGCACCATCCCTACAAAGAACTTTGGCCTCCTCACACAGAGTGCTCCGTGGGCTGCTGCTTTGTGAAACTGCTCGAGGTCCCCTCGCAACTCCTGGGCCTCCGGCCTGCGGGTCCTCTTGAGGGTCAACACTGCTATTCTTGGGCTCCCCTGGTTGCTCCAGGCCTGCCCTGACTCCCCTGTGTTTGGCGAGTGTCTGGACCTTGCTGGTCCAAACCGTAATCTTTCTTAACCCCTGCGTGGGTTGCCGCTGCCAAGGCTTGTTGATGCTCCAGCCGGACACCGACCCCTCAGCACTGGACATCCTTCCTTCGTGGTACAGCACGCATCCGGCTTCTGGTCGTCCTCGACGTCTCTTGGTCCCTGTGGCTGCAGAGTCAAGAACCCTTTCAACGCACCTGAAGCACCCAACATCGGTGGGCATTCGTCTACCGAGCCCCTGGTCACTCCTGAGTGACCCAGACTCTGTCCCCTCTGCTTTCAGGTACTCTTCAACAAGAATCCACCCTTGGATTCCGAGGGACACTTTTCTTCTTCCCAGCAGTGGC
Source organism: Calotriton arnoldi (assembly GCA_963921515.1). Classification (NCBI taxonomy): domain Eukaryota; kingdom Metazoa; phylum Chordata; class Amphibia; order Caudata; family Salamandridae; genus Calotriton; species Calotriton arnoldi. The sequence continues at coordinate 229,412 of CAWUFW010003641.1, forward strand.
TCTTCTTCGTAGTACTCCATAGAGATCGATGGCAGTTTCCGACGCCAATTGCACCTGGCTTCCCTGGGATAGGTAACTCTGGCACTACGGTATCCACGGGTGGGGTGGCTCTCCAACCGCCTAACTTCCACAGGGTTTCTTCGAAGACCACTTAGAAGGGTCCTTAGACTTTAAAACTGCAACCGCGTCTCTCCCATAGAATAGTACGTAGCACGCGGGCGTGTTCCCACAATGCACCCGTCCTCCGTGGGGTCCCTACTTACTCACCTTGGGGTCCCAGCAATTCTACAACCTCTAGACACTGTCTTGACTCGAGTCGTGGTTCTTATACACTATTTTAGTATATGGTTTGGTCTCCCCCTGGAGCCCACTATGTATTAGTGCTATTTACATCGTTTCTGTGCTACAGTATTGTGTGCTTTGTGATTATCTGCGTGTAGCAGATACTTTATCGTACTTAGAGTGTGTTATACTAATAAATACATATTTTTATAACTACTGCGTGGTTCTCCTTTCATTTAACCAATACTATAAGGTTGCATTCTGGTAAAACAAGCTGCTTAACATTTCTTCAAGACTAAGCCTGAAGGCTGCTCTCCACAGCTACCACTTGGATAGCTTTCTAAGGTTATCTTTGACCTCTTAAATCACCATAAGGGTTGTTTGGACTGGTACAGGGTGCCTACTTTAATTAGTGGACAGCATATACCAGGCCAACTTCTCACAGTGTTATTTTAAGAAAACTCATAGTTTTCTCTAAAGTATTAATTATACCATCGATAGGACGGTCGCTCTAATCACAAGTGGACTTCTTTTGGTTATAAATCTATGGGGACAGTCATAATTTTTTTTCCAGAATTTTGTATAGCGCAAACTCGACCCGAAGGTATCAGAGCGCTTTACATGAGCACCAGTTGCGTTAAAGAAGGACACATTCACGGGGAGATTAAGTGATTTGCCCAGAATCACAGGATGGTGAGCGTCATTGCCAAAACTTGAACCCGGTTCCCCAAATTCGAGGTCGACCGCCCTAGCCGTTAGGCAACATCCTCTCCTCAGATTTATGCCGTACACAACATACTTTACAGTCCGAAAATGTTTCATGTTTCACTTTTACACCTTCACACGTAAATGCGATTCCTATGGTGGTGTGTTTAAAGGTAGAAGTGCTTACCTGAGATGTCCAAGAGGTCCTTTTTGGTTCCAAATGGATGAGATCTTCGTACGAACTGTCCAAATGGAATGTTGTCTCTTAAGCTCTTCAGGTGGAAACTGCTATGTAGAAGATTGTTTTTATCCATGGGTTTTGTGTCCAGTAAAACTGTAAGAGTTCCTTTGTAAACTTCCAAACATCAAAGAAGTTAGCCAAATTGTTCAACTCCTGGAGTGTCCATGTATTTCCTGACTAGGTACAGACAAATCTGTCAATGTATCACTGGAATGTGTTGTGATTTAGCACCAAACTAATTTTGGGTTTAGGCCCATTGACGCACGGTTATATTTGCTTTATATTTGAGACAATATTCTGTTCCAATATAGCAACGGCAACTCGTGTCGAATGTGACAATGTTGTCACAGGTCAGTGGTTTGTCAGCAATTGCGAAAAACCCATAACTAAGATCATAACCTTCTTGTGCTACATCATGCCAATTTTGATTTATGGCAATATTTCTTATTGATATATGTATATGTATATATATTTTTTTTTTTGTTCCAATGTGCCTTGCGCAACAGGAGGTCACTCGACATTGCTTGAGTTTAAAATGCAGCCTGCTGTCTTGTCTCACATTCATTTTTCAGGCCGACGCGTTTCAGGATCTCACATCCCTTCTTCTTGGGCCGCAAACAGGTAATGAAACCACTCGCATCCTTGCATTTTCACTTCGATTTAATCATTGGTATGCCCGCCCCCAGTGGGCGTGTATTCAATTGCTTCCTGGGACATTGAGTCCTGTGATGCGAGATAGATTAATTAATTCCTTTAGTAAGGTCATAACATTGTTTGCAATTAAAAGTCATTTCTAACCTTAGTAGGTAGCGAAGACTTGATCACAGACTAGATTTGCATAAGCTCTGTACTGTTAAGCTCCAGAAGTCCAAAGCTTCAGTCTCACAGGCTGGTTTGCGTTTCTCTTCCAGCCTGCGATGGTGCCCCTCCTCACGGCCGGCTGCCGTGTATAATTTTTTTGTTCCAATGTGCCTTGCGCAACAGGAGGTCACTCGACATTGCTTGAGTTTAAAATGCAGCCTGCTGTCTTGTCTCACATTCATTTTTCAGGCCGACGCGTTTCAGGATCTCACATCCCTTCTTCTTGGGCCGCATACAGGTAATGAAACCACTCGCATCCTTGCAATTTCACTATATACATTATATATATATATATTTTCACTGAAAAAACCATAGGTTTCAGGGACGTTATAGTTAGTTGGACATTTCACTCGTACAAAACCAAAGAAATTCCGCCGTTATAGTTAGTTCAGCTAACTATAACTCGCGCCCCCGCAATGCACTGCTGATGACGTCACATATTACATCATTCATGACATGGTCAGTGACATCACTTTTTTTTTTTTTGTCCTCATTCTGCCAACTCTCTTGCTGGCGATGCTCTTATAACGATTGCCAGTGCCTGGTGAAGAGCCATTCCATGCAAGAAAAACAGCTGTTTCCATTTCCAACGTCTTCACGGGAAACCCCGAAACAGAGGGAGCCAGGACCAACAGCAATTTGGCTTAATCATCGGACCTGCTTGATCGCGGACTCCATTCCACCAGCAACTTCCATACTTTCTCCTGGTTTCTAGGATCACAGGCAATATCTAGCTGACTTGTAGAGATTACATTTTTCAAATAGTCAGAAAAGCAAGGTGGACTCCCAGATTTCCATAACCTGCAAATTTCCCGCCTTGCCAAAAGTATTGCATAGAAAATAAACTTGGAAGTCACTGTCTTGGTTTGTGCTGGCCCATCTTGATAAAGCCCAAAAAATATAAGTTTGGGGCTTACCTTGACTTGTTGCCCTGTTACCTCCGCAAGGAACTTACAAATCTTAGTCCAGTAACAAAAGATCTTCGGACACACCATAAACATGTGCATATCGTCCGCCGATTGAGCCAAGCATCTCAGGCATACGTACTGGTTTCCTGTAACTCTTGACAGCTTAGATGGAGACCAGTAGACTCTATAAGTGGTAAAAAGATGGTTACGCTTGAACGAGGCAGGTTTCACCACTGCCCGAAAAATAGCAAAAGAGTTATTCCAAACCTCGTTTAGATCTTCACCCTCCAGATCGTCTGCCCACAACTTAGAAATGTCTGAAACAGAGTTGTCTTCGGCCTCCACCAGAACCCAGTACCACCGAGAGACTTCCTTTTTTAGCGGGCCTACTCTCATTGCCTGATCCAGCCATGCATCCTCACCCTCATCTGCCCAGTTCTGTGTTTCCCACCAGGAAGAGAGCTGATAATATTTAAACCTAGTTAGTTGACCCCTGGTGCAGTTACTCAAGACTTCCCAGCTCACTAGGCTGGATGCCATTTTAAGATCTCCCCAGTGGAGTAACCCCGCAGATTTCAGTGGCAAACTAAGTTGATCTCTCAGACATTCAGGAGTTCCCGGTGAATCCCAAATCGGGGCCCGGGACGAATAGTAAGAAACTCCAAGCTTTTTCCGAAAGTACACCCAGGTTCTTAAAGCTCCCTGCAGGCTCTTCAATCTGACTTTCTTGAAAAACTTCGGGTCTCCATACTTAAAAAGAAAGTGGCTCGGCCCTTGCCGCTCCACACTTAGCATTGCCCCGAAGAGTAGACCCAGGGGAGACCTGTCCACCCTGCTAGCCAGCATACGAACATTTTTTAATTGAAATGCATGACAATATGCAACCAAATCCGGGAGGGCCAACCCCCCCCCCCCCTGTTCCAACTTCCTTCTCAACTTCTTCCATGATATCCTAGTCCCCTTGGAGGACCAAATAAAACTACCAATCTTCCCCTGAAGCTTTCCTATATCTTCTTTATGGAAGGCAAAGGGTATTGTATTAAAAATAAAGTACTTTTTGGAAGGACAATCATTTTGATAAGATTAACCCGTCTATAAATGTTTAGAGGTAGATTTGCCCACCTGACCAAAAGACTCCCAATCTCCTGACTAACTTTTTTTCCAATTAATCTTACAAATGTCTTCCAGCTTTTGTGTTATTGTAATGCCCAGGTATCGCATTTGGGCCTTAGCCCCTACACTTTGCGTTGCCTGATTCCATTCCATAATTTCGGTTTTGTCACTATTCACCTTATAGCCTGAAATCATACCGAAACTTTGCGCCAAGGCCATTAAGTTAGGGATTGCCACCTCTGGATTAATGGTGTAGAGAATAAGGTCGTCTGCGTACAAAGCCACCTTCGCCTCCAACCCAGCCGATTTGAAGGGAAAGATGGTGGGATCCATTCGAATCAGGGATGCAAACGGCTCTATATAAAGATTGAACAATAACGGGGAGAGAGGACACCCCTGTCTAGTACCTCTTGTGATGTCGAACCAATCGGACAACTCACCATTCACCAGCACCCTTGATCTGGGCAAATAATATCAATTTTGCACTGCCTCAATGATATTCTGTGGAAACCCAAAAATCTTAAGAGCCTCCGATAGGTAAGGCCAATGTACTTGATCGAACGCCTTTGCGGCGTCTACCGCTACTACCGACACAGGGAGGTTCTGGACTTCCGCCAAATCTATAACCCCAAGCATCAAAAAGGTGAGCTCATTAAGCTGTCTCCCAGGGATAAAACCTCTTTGGTCCTGATGGATAACTCCCTTGATCACCTGGGCGACCCTAGAGGCTACTATCCCTGAGAAGATCTTATAGTCAGAATTTAAAAGTGATATTGGCCTGTAGGACTCCTACTACCAAGGGGTCTTTGTTTGGTTTCAAAATTAGGGTTACAGTGGCCTCAGCCCAGGATCGCGGGACTATTTTACCTTCCAAATATATTGCATTAAATAAGACTTTCAACACTGGAGCAATGATATCAAGAAGTTGAGAATAAATCTCAATTGGGAGGCCATCTGGCCCAGTTGCCTTCCCCTTGCCATCTTCCTAATTTGGGTCCTGACCTCATCCTCCGTAATTTCCGCCTCTAAAAGTCCTTTTTGCTCGTTTGTTAATCGTGGGAGCACGATCTTATCTAGCCAGGCCTCTATACTCTCTTTCCCAGGAGATATATCCTCTCTATATAGCCTACTCATATATTTCCGAGCCTCACTACAAAGCTCTGAATTGGTGTTCAATAAGGCATCCGTCTCGACATCCCTTAATTTCGAATTACATTTCTGGCCTTATCTGTTTTTACTTTCCAGGCCAGAAGTGAACTACACCTCTCCCCATATGAGAAATGTTGCAGCTTGCTTACTTTCCACCTATCTAGTAACCTCATGTCCAATTGCCTCTGATATTCTGCCTGTAAGTGTTCTATTTCTTTACTAAGCGCAGAGACTCTGTCCGAACCCTCCATTGATGCCTTCTGGAGGTCCCCTTCCTTAGCCTTGATCTCCTTGATTCGAACCTCGTCTTCCTGCTTCAGGGCCCGCCTCTTCCCACCATTATGGAGCTAAGAATTCCCCTTAGATAGGCTTTGAAGGTGTCCCAAACAATTTGCATTGCCGCTGAGCCACTATTAGCATGAAAGAAGACCGCTGTCTTATCTACTATATTTGCTACCACCCTCTGGTCTAACAGAATAGTCCTGTCCAAAGTCCACCTTTTCATACCTGATTTTCGATGATATCTGAGAGAGAAAAAAACTGCCGAATGATCTGAGAGGATGGCAGGTACATGTTTGACTACTTCGACCACTGCTGATAACTCCTGATCTACCAAGAAATAATCAATGCGTGAATGATGGCCGTACTTTTTACTATAAAAGGTAAAGTCCCTTACCTCCCCCCTCTTACTTCGCCAGATATCAACCAAATTGAGCTCAGACATCATATTTTTCAAGATTGCAGTTGTTCTAGGGGGGCTCACATATGTTACTTTAGAAGTTCTATCTAGAACCTTATTTTGAACTATATTAAAATCCCCTCCAAGAATCACTGGAGCGGTGGCCTCCAAGAGGCACAATGCCAACTTAGACAAGGCTTCTGGGAAATCATTGTTAGGACCATAATAATTGGCACACACTATTGGCATCCCCTGAATCATCAAATTAGCCACCAACCATCTACCCGAGGGGTCTGATTCTTTACTGACCAGCTTAATACCAGAGTTATTCCTGATAATTAATGCCACTCCTCTCGTACATCCTCTCTGGTCCGAGCAAATACCTCCTGGACCCAGCGCAGTTTACTAAAGAATGGCCTACACTCCTCCCGCTCCAAATGGGTTTCCTGGAGCAAAATTATCTTCGCCTCGCTATTTTTAAGAAATTCAGTCACCCTGGCCAGCTTCTTCTTGGACTTCAGGCCGTTGACATTCCATGACAAGAAATTAGCCAAATCCGAATTACTCATCCTCCAAATTCAACCCATCGCTCCCCCAAACCACCTTCAGCATCACCTCATGTTGAAGACACCAGCCTGATAATACCCGGAAGCCACTGTAGTTATTACAAAACACCTGTAAGGCAGAAGTAGGATATATTTTTCTTTTTTTTTCCCATGCTCCCACCACCCAGTGCACCCCACCACCCACCCACCTCAGGGAACCCCCCTTTCCTATCCCTAGGCGAAAACTCCGCCCATTCGCGCCCCCCCGCCACCCCCGAGTGAAGAGAGGAGATTCACAAAAGAAAGAAAAAAAAAGGTGTTACTACGCATTCATGTTATGTTAGTGAATCTATGAGTATCCATCTTAATACAGCGCATATAAGGCTTGCCAGCGACTAAGCTACTAAACTGGTCCGTCCATCTGAGCCAGAAAATCATCGACCTCTTCCGGGTTTCTAATAGTGTGCATTTTGTTACGCCACATTATTCTCAGCATCGCAGGGAACTTCATCTGGACCTGGGCCACCTTACTAAGTAGGTCATTCATTTTGGAGCCAGCTCCCATTGTCTCTGCGCAGTTCTCTTGCCAATATCAGATCTTATTTGGTAATTGAAATCTTCAAACTTCAAAAGGCGTTCCTTCAATGCACGTCCCAGGACTCAGTGATGTCATTTGAGATGTCATCAGTGATGTCATCAGTGATGTCACTGACCATGTCATGAATGATGTAATATGTGACGTCATCAGCAGTGCATTGCGGGGGCACGAGTTATAGGTAGCTGAACTAACTAGAACGGCGGAATTTCTCTGGTTTTGTACAAGTGAAATGTCCAACTAACTATAACGTCCCTGAAACCTATGGTTTTTTCAGTGAATTTCTAAGGTTTTTTTAAATGCTAATTTCTAACTATAACGTCCCTGAAACCTATGGTTTTTTCAGTGAATTTCAAAGGTTTTTTAAATGCTAATTTCCAACTATAACATAGCAGTCGCGTTTGCAGAGTAGTGGAGAAAGGTGAGCGTGGCCTCCAAACACCTTTTAGCAATCCCACTTTTTTTTGGATTTAGCGGAGGTAACAGGAGGGGTAGTTAGCACCCAACGTCAACCTTGGGGGCCAACTACCCCTTTTATTACCTCCAGTAAGTACCACACCGCAGGATTGCTAACTTGTTATATCAGGCCCCACCCCCTCCCTGCACCACTGTGCAAAGGCGCCCCCTGGCGCATTGTAAGTTGGGGGATTAAGTCCCCTTGAATCCTGAGGGTCCCTGGGGGCCAACTAGCTCACCAGGTACCTCCAGTAAGCGCCACAGAGCTGCGTTGCAGGGAGGTGTAAAAAGGGGCGTGGCCACTGACCACCTCTCTGCAACGCAGCTATGTGGCGCTTACTGGAGGTACCTGGTGGGCTAGTTGGCCCCCAGGGACCCTCCGTATTCAAGGGGACTTAATCCCCCAACTTAGAACACGCCAGGGGGCGCGTTTGCAGAGTGATGCAGGGAGGGGGCGAGTTGCTGGTCTCTTTTTTTTAATTTTTTTATTCTTATTTTATGGGAGGGGGCTGCGTGGCCCCCCTTCCCTGGGCCACTTTTGGCCCCGGGGACCCCATCCCCCAGGGCCTGAGCATTTTCTTTTTTCTTTTAAAAAAAAAAAAACGGGAAGGGGGCCGCGTGCCCCCCCTTCCCTGGGCCATTATTGGCCCCGGGGACCCCATCCCCCGGGGCCTGGCCTGGTTTATTTATTTTTTGTTATATTTGGCCCCCCTCCCCTGGGCCATTTCTGGCCCCAGAGACCCCATCCCCCGGCCATTTTTTTTTTTTTTTAAATTAACGCGGAGGGGGGCCGCGTGGCCCCCCCCCCTCCCGGGCCACTCCTGGCCCCGGGGACCCCATCCCCCGGGGACGGCCCTTTGCGTTGGGGACCGTGGGGGGAGCCCCAATGCCCCCACGGTCCCGCCGGCTTCCCGCCTCCTGCGGGAGCCGGCATTGCTTTTGAGCAAGGGGAGCTGCTAACATGCAGCTCCCCTTGCTCAAAAGCAATCCTGCTTTGCTTCATTGAAGCGAGAGCAGGTTTTCCTGCTCTCGCTTCAATCAAGCAAAGCAGAGTTTGCTATGACAGGGCGGGAGCCGCACGGCTCCCGCCCTGCCATAGCAAACGGCCCCCCTCCCAAGTCTTTAAAGCCCCGGGGAGGTGGTGGTCCCCGGGGCGGACCCCCGCATTTTTAATCAGTATGTGCCCCGGGGAGGTGGTGATTCCCGGGGCGTGTGGGGGGGGGGCTCTTCCACCCCCACACATTTTAATTTTAAAACAGAGCCCCGGGGAGGTGGCGGTCCCCGGGGCAGCGTGGGGGGGATTGGGACCCCCCCACGCATTTTTTTTTTTTAAAGCCCCGGGGAGGTGGCGGTCCCTGAGGCTGCGGGGGGCCGCAGTGCCCCCCGCATACAATTAAATAAGCCCCGGGGGAGGTGGCGGTCCCGGGGACTGCGGGGGCCCCCGCAAATTAATTGGTGAGTGCCCCCGGGACCCGGCCTACCCGGGGGCTTTCAAAAACGAAGCGCAGGAGCCCACGCTTAGTTTTTTTTTGTTTTTTTCTCGGCCGGATTCGCGACTACAGCACGAATTCGGCCCATTTTTTTTAACAAAAAAAATGGTTGTTTTGGCCCTGGGGGTCCCTGTGGGACCCCCTGAGCAGGCCTAGGTGGTCAGGGGTTTCTACCCTGCCCCCTTTTCATGTTTTTTATCTTTGTTTCACCCTTTTTCTTGTGACTCAGTTACCTAGTCACAAGATGGCTGCCAACACTTTCTGGTTTGGAGTGTTGGCAGCCAATCAGAATTGAGCTCGTGCTCGGGAGGGTTTGCGACTCTTCCTCGGTGCTCAGATATCGATATTTTTCTTTTTTAAATTTCTCAGGAACTACTGAACGGATTTACACCATTTAAAAAAAAGGGCGCACTCTAAAGCAAGACCTACCTTTTTGCCAAATTTGGTCTAATTCCGTTCAGCAGGTCGGGCTGTAGCCTGTAATAAAGTTTCCTATGGAAAATAACATGGAGAAAACGCGCTTTTGGACCCCCCTTTTTTCTCGGCCCCCGCTTGACGGATCACCCCGAAACTTTCAACACACAAACTGAGCGGCCCGGCCCTATTTTTGGGAAAATTTCACTCGTGAGCAAGGAGCGAACGCTCCGAAACGTGTAGGGTGTTGCTGCCAGATAAATACGTTGGATTAAAACGAAGGGCTTTGGCGTGTTTGTTTCTATTTCAACGATCACGGAAGGTGAATATTGGGGGTTCGCGACCCCGCCACAGCCCTCTGTCTCCAAGAGGCTTGGATTCAATGCGAAACTGTGAGGTGGATATATATATATATATATGTGTATATATTCAACCATACATATAGCTATATCATTGGTTTAGACTTCCAATGGCTGCCAGACCTGTTGCATCACCGACCTTCCACCCACCTTGGTAACATGCAGGCATTAGGACCATTGACCATATTGCCATTCATATTAATGGTCGATTTTTTGAGAGTTTTTAATATAGGAAAGGCAAACGGGTTAACTATAAAATAGTTTTTTTTGTTGCTTTAGCCATTCTCGTAACAAACATTTGAAACTGTGTGTCTTGGTTACGGAATCCTGCTGGTATCTAACAATTTAATGCAGGACACCAACTGAACATCTGACTCTCTTCCATGGACATAGTACATATACTCAACAATCACAATACACTAATACTAGGTAAGCCCCGCTCTTTTTATAATCTGGTTCGAGGCAACTTGAGTTAGTGAATAACACCAGGATGATATACTGTATATGTAGGAACATTTTCCATGTTCTTATATGTAGGAAAGTGCCCTTTTGACATGGTCTCCCCCACTTTTTGCCTGGTGTATGATGTGATTTCGACTGGAACTGCACTGGGTTCCTGCTAACTAGGTCCCCAGTGCCAGATCTCTTTCCCAAAACTGCAATTCTTTTCCCCAATTGGCAATCATTTAGTACCTTCTGTAAGTCACTAGTAAATGATACCCGTGGTACCTATGGCCTGAGGCACTAAAAAGGGTCCCTAAGGGCTGCAGCACGAATTGTTCCACCCTAAAGGACCTCTCCCCAATCTCATGCAAACTGCTACTGCAGGCTGCGTGTCCTGGTTCAGACAAAAGTGAAAACACGGCGTGACACACATCCCTGTGTGCCATGTCCCCTAAAACTGCATGTGATAGTTGCAAGTCACCCCTAAGGCACGCCTTACAGCCCCAAGGCAGGGTGCCTTATATTACATGTGAGGACATATCTGCATGAGCAGAAATGCCCCTGTGCTGGTCACTTCCATTACAAGCGAACAGGTAAGCAATTTTAAAACATGCACTGGACACTGGTAAAAACGAGTTCCCCAGCTAAATGAAGGCTTCACTGAAAAGAGGAATGTTTGGTATCAAACATCTCGTGTTAATAAACCCACACTGATGCCACTGGCGGATTTCGTAATACATACACACAGAGGGCACCTTAGAGGTTCACCCTGAAAACCTACCAATCCTTGCTGCTGAATGACTGGCTTTCGTCAGCCTGCCATCAGAGACGAGAGCCCAAACCCCAAGGGTGATCTCCGGAGGACATAAACCAAGCTTGCTTGAGCAGGAGGTGCCTTGCTCTCCTGCCAAAGGGCTGACCTGCGAAGTAGCATCCCAAGGCTGGGGAGCTCCAATGAAGTCCACTGCCTTTGGTATGCGAATCTGGTTGGTCTCGCAGGAGAGGAAACCGACCCCCTTGTCTAGAGCCCTTGACAGACGGGAAAATTAGTGCGGCAAGACAGGCGTGTCCACCCTCAGGGGAGCACCACCCCTGAACTGGGCTACCTGAAGTGGATGCGACTTTTCAGAAGTGACCATCTTTGTGATGGTAAATTTAGGATCTCTGGGACAGGGTTATGCCCACTTTCCCCTGGAAGTGGTCATATAGGGGGAGTAGTGACCTCAGGGGTATGTAGCCAAATGGCTACTACCCTGTACTCCCCTAATGCACCTGAATTCCATATTTAGGGGAGCCCAGGCACCAGGAAATCAAATCCTGCCGATCAAAAGAAGAAGGACCATAGAGCCACAAAAAGCAAGAACTGTGGAAGAAACAACTGACTTGGTGCCAACCCTGCCGGCCTATCTGCTGTTCCCGACAATTGCACCAAAGTCGGCTCATTGTTCAAACTGCGGTTCCACCAAAAGCCTATGAGGACTGCCAGCACTTCTGCCAGGACTCAGGAACTCCTGTGGCGCTGCGGCGCTGCTTCCCTGCATCCTGTAGGCACCCAAAGATACCCGAGAGAACACCAGACCGCCAAAACCCAACACCGGAAAGCACCACTGCACCTGTGCCGCCTAGCTCGAGCTGAAGTGGGCCAACGGTGCCAGAGTGGTACCCGGGTCCTCCAGAGACAAAAGCAAACCTTGGACTTGCACACTGTGGACTTCCTGATGCCGCCTGCAGCCTCTGTTTGCAGGCCCCCTCTACCGCGATGCCTGAAGACATTTCTGTACCCAACGCCCCTGGCCCGTGCAGAAGAGGACCGCAGGGGTCCCCACATCCCCAAGCATCGTGAGACCTGAGCCCCTATTGTGGTTCAGACTGACTGGCTTCCCAGTCCAAGCCTGCAGCCTCTTTTTGACTGGATCAATGCCCCATAGGATAACATTGGGCGCCCCGAAGCTAAAAGCACCTCTGCACCCAACCGCCCTCGTGCCGCCCAAGATGACCTGTTGGTGCTGGCTTGGACCTTGCCACAAACTCACCTTAAGTCCAGGAGATTGGTCCCATAAGACGCTGTGAAGTGCCCAAATGCAGTTCATGTTTTTCCTCTATAGGATAACATTGGGCAACCAAAGCTGAAAAGCACCTCTGCACCCATCTCCCCAGTCTCACACCAGGTGACCTGTGGGTGCTGCCTTGGACCTTGCCCCATACTTACCTCAAGTCCAGAAGATTGGTCTTGGAAGTCGATGTACTGTACCTGAATGCCGTACCTGTTTTTCCTCCCATAGGATAACATTGCAGCATCTGAAATATGAACTGTCGACTTTTTAAAAGCAAATGTATTCCTCTTGAAAACCATACTTACCTGATCGTATTGATTCTGGTGGCAAAAAATATATAAAGATATGTGTTATTTTTATAAATTGGTGTGGATCTCCTTATTGAGTCATGTGCACCGCTTATTGACTAGTGTGTGTATCTGCAGATATCTAACAGTTCTCTCTGATAGGCCTAAGGCTGTTCGATCACACTACCCTCTAAAAGAGCACCCTGGGATTGCTAGATCAAGTCCCTGTCTGCTAGTAAGGGAATACCTGGACTATATACATGGTATACATCTTTTTGGTATACCATATAAAGAGTCGGTTTCTTACGTAATAGATCTATGCAGATGAGATTTGAGGGTGGTTCAGTGATAGGACAACGGGAGACTGATCCTGTTGCTGCATCTTTAGTAAGATGAATATCTTGAGAAACATAGGTCTTAATCCATTTTCTTCCCTTTCCTATGTTAAGTATTCATGAATGTAATTATGATTCTTGTAAATTACACTTAAGATTTCTATTACCATAAATCTACACATAATGTACTTTATAATGTTCTGATTGTAGCTTTTCTATGACATTTCAATTGGTTTGGTTTATTAGATAGTGCTGATTATGTTATTTAGTCTATGTTGTATATTTGTATTGTGACTATGGATTATATCTTTTTATCTTGTCAACTAAATATATGGATTTTTGATCAACAGCTCTAAAGAAGTTCCTTGTGTTCACTGGTTGTATTGTTTTTAATATCTATTTATAAAGAAGACTTTTGAAGCTCAACACCATATTGTCACTATTTCAGAATTAACGTAAGTGACATTTGAGTAAATCTGAGTCCCACCTGATTTGATATTATTCATATGTTCCAAAGATCATTTCTCTTTATACTCAGCCACGTATAATATGGCCAGCTCAGGGGCAAAACACCATCCCATGGCTACACCCTTGACTTGTAGATAGTAATTGCTACTGAATGTGAAATAGTTCTTTAATGCTACAGTAGAAAGGTCTAAAATGAATTTGGTGGGGACATGATGGTTCATACATCTTTCCAAACATCAAAGGTCACCAACAGTTGTCGTTTGGTGTCAAAGGGTGTTCCTTCTACATTCTAGATGATGACTTCCAGGTATTTTACATATGAGCAGACGTGAGGGATGAACAATTTACAAAAAAGTCAATGTACTAGCTGCAACTAGCATATTGGGTCCAGTTCTGACTCACATCCAGAGACAATTGGCCTGTCAGGCGGATGTAAAGTGTCTTTGTGAATTTTGAATAATAAGTACAAGACTGATAAGTTTGGGTTTTGGTTACAAGGAACTCATGTTCTTTTTCATTTAACCACCCTTGATCAAGGACATAATCAATTAGATTTTCAATCTGTTACATGATATCTCTATTATTCCGCTACCTATGCATGTGTCTTTTATCACAATTCCTTCTGCTGGCCTAATAACTATACTGGAGTTGGACCTTAATTTATTGAAAGTTTGCCTTTGGGATGCAGTCATGTTGGACCTTAGATTTTCGTTTTTCCTTTCCATCTGGCCTAGTTTAGAGGGAACTTTATTCTCAAAAGTAATAGTTTGGGTTGGTGTCACAAGACCTGAGGCATCCATTTACATGGTGTATTCCTTCTAGTAAAAAAACAATTTAAGTATCATTTTCCCCAAAAACATAGTGCTTCAAACTATATGTATCTCCATGCTTGTATGTACCGAGGCAGGTGTAAGTTGCTACAGAAGTTAATGGGGCCAACTGTCAGAAGATTCAGAACAAGCCTGCTGCTTGGGCAAGGAAACTGTAGTTAGAGTATCCATCAGAAAGAGCCTTATTGAAGGCAAACAACTTGTTCGTTTTGAGGTCGAAAAATGATATACTACAACATGAATGTTCAAACATTATTAAGATCACTTGTTATGCTTTCCCACAAACTGTTGAGAAATGTTTGAAGCATACATTCAATAGGTACATGAGATAGACTGTTGCACTTTACAATTTAGTTTTTAATTCCAAATATTAATTTAAAATTTACCTCTTTTAATACCACTGTATGAATTAATGCGATTGTCCACCAATAAAACCAGTCCACACAGAGAAGTAGAATACAAAGACAGGGCTGTCTGAAGTCTGTGGAGTTTAACACCACTTCGATGGTTACGTTTGTGTTTACAAAAATCCAGCATGTCGGCTCTCAGTAGCCTAAGATTATGCATAGTTTTTAGTTGGGCCCCTGGAAAGAACAAAAATAATTGAAATGTAAACTTTACACCAGTAATTTGATTTCTCTATCTGCAATTATATCAGTTAAAATGTCTGCATGAATTCTTAGTATGTTCCCATCAAACTTCTATGGAGGTAGAGATCTATCAGCAACGAGTTACCACTCAACCTTTGTTCATTAAACAAATTGAAGACAGATTCGCTAATATAGGTCACCAGCATTGTCTGTGTGTGTGTTTGAATATAGCGAAATAATGGATAAGATCCTGCCACTGGAATTAAAGGCAAGGGAGGTGATCACTAATCTATATGCTGTACAACAAGATGGGATGTGAAATCAGAAAGCCCAAGGGCATCAGGGAAAACGTCTGTGATTTCTACTCTAAGTTACGTACAGAAGAAGCAACTGCTGCTCATAAAGTGTGAAGATTATCTACCAACTTTTAACAAAATTCTTCAGACCAGAGCAGTCACCTAATACTGCAGAGGAAATCACAATTGTTATAAAAACAACCTTCCGGTTGGGAAAGCAGCAGGAACACACTTTATACTGGAAGAGTTCTAAAGACATCCTATGAATCAATCATAAACCTATTTACCAAGATGAATAGTAATCTGGGAAAATATGACACTCCTTCAAGCTAAACAGAAACTAATAGTGTCATCTTTCACATCTTCAAAGCTGTTAATCATTTAGTCTTGCTTATTTACATGGTTTTAATCCCCACCGAGACACCACATCTCATATCAATATGTCCATCTATGTATTTGACACTCCAGCAGGGTCTCGGGTGGGAGCTCTGATAGTCCCACGGGACGCTGAAAAAGCATTCAACATGGTCATCTGTTCATACCAATGGTCTGTTTTGGTAAAGCAAGGTTCTGCGCTTGAACATACCAAAATATTTTATCACAGCTTAAAAACTTATGAATGAGGACAAGTTCACAGCCCTTCAGTATAACCTGTGATACAAGGTAAGGGTATTCAATTTCACCAGTTTTATTTGCAACTTGAAGACTTATCTATAGCATCTTAAAAGGGCTGAGGACATTCCTACGTTCACAATACAAGGGGCCAGACTGAATATTGCTGCATATGCAGATAGTATTGCTATCTTAACTTCTAATCCAACTGCTGAAAGAGAGGCAAGAGTTTTTTAAGCAATATCTGGCTATTTATTGAAGAAAGAAAAACTCAAATCCTAGTCTACTCATACAGTACATACAGGGATGAAGATAGAAGAATTTTTCCTAAAGCTAAAAACATGGGCATTATCATTTCCCCGGAGAAAGATCAAATAATTTAATTCAACCTCTATTATGGAGCTCTGTGGTCGAAATGCATAAGTGAAAGCAGTTACGAGATGTAACATCATAAAAATATTATTTTCTACCCAGGTGCCTATATTCATTCCATTCTGATCTTTCACTTCTAACTGCAGAGTTTTTTCAGAAGGTTGATTCCATTTGGTCAAGCTTACTATGTAGATACACGAAAACTCACAAAGCACTAAATTGAGGGAGGATGGGCTATGCCGAATCGCAGTGCTTACTATTGGGCTTCTATAGGCGTTAGATTCTTACACGTAATAAATTAGTAAGGAAGAATGTCCCCTTATGGATCTCTGTGCAAAGCAAATGCCTCATTCTCCATACTATAAACATGTGCAACATAAGAAATTACAAGCATTTTACTCGCTGTGGCAACAATGATGAACAATCACCAAATGTGTGGCTGACAAGATGGGCGACTGGTAGCACTCCGCCGGCCCATTTCTTAATCCGCCTGTTATCCTGCCATCACCGACATATCCGACCCAGTATCGATGGTCTAATAGTTGAGGAGAGGAGACCTGTCGTCATGGTGAAAGACGGACTCCCCCGCTGCCGCCCCTGGAAGCAAAACTCCGCTGCTCCTCAACATAGCGGCAGGAGGACCGCTTCCATGATTGCAGCACCCCGAGGAGGCTGAGGCTGCAGAGGTGAGAGTTGGGTTAAGTCGTTGCGGCTGTGCCCCCCCTCCTCTGTGCGGGTTGAAGCTGACAGTGCCGCTGAGGTGTCTGCCCCTCGACAGAGACAAGGCCCCCTGGCCAGAAACAGAGTCGGAGAACCATGGATTGTGCGCCCACGTACTGGAGCGCTCTGGCGCATGAAACGCCCTCTTGGGCCTCCGCCGGGTGCCTCGTTGAACTGGTAGTGCCCTGTGGTGTGGGGACGAAGTTGGGGCCAACTGAGGGAGAGATGGGCCCGAGGGCAATAGAAGTGAAGTGGAACCCTGCGGCCCGGATGGCAGAGCGGAGGCCGAGGCCCTATGGAGAGGGGGCGGATCGGAGGTCTACTGGAGGTCTGCTCCTCTCCATCCGAGCATGGTGCAGCCCTGCCGCATCCCCGCAACCAAGATCCCACCTGCAGGGGCATCTCAAGCCCGTGGCCGCTTTGGTGAGGACCGGCCGAGCCGACGCAACAGCGGATGTTAAGTGGCCCCTGGGCCGGGACGCCACGTGAGGGCCCAGCTGACACCTTTTAGCAGCAGATAAGAGAGAGGGAGCGCGAGGAGCCCCAAAGTCCCGGGGCCCTCGCAGGTAAAGAAATTATTTGCGGGGGTGTCGGGGGAGGCGGTGCCAGAGAGCCACTGGGTCGACGGAGACGAACTTGAGATCGCCGGCCCCTCCCCTCCCCCCAACTTCGATGGGGTACGCCTGGATGGCGGATAGGTGTGCCTGACGGGGTGGACCCCCCCCCCACAGAAGACTAAGTGGAACACTGTAGTGGCTCCAAAACACTGGACATCATACGGAGACCGCGCAGACAGACAACCTGGAGGTGGTCCCAGTTAGTTCCATAATGCCACACTGTGACAGCGAAACACAGACTCCATTGCCTGAACTCGACCAGACCCTGGGCCCTGGCGGAGGGGATTACTGCTGCGCTACCTGGAAGAGGCTCCCCGCCCAGATACACAGCAGGGCTGCTGCTGTGGGGTGACACACATGCTTGGGGAAAAAGCTCCTCCCCTAGAATATTCTTACCTCACAAGAGACACAAGGTGGATGGCCCGCGGGGGTCCATAGCAGCAGCCCCCCAGCGTACTCTGCCGTGCAACAGTCACTTCATGACCACCCATTCTGGCCAGGGACAAAGAACCAAGACCCCCGAGACAGGGGAAAATGGACTGTTATACAAAGGTCATGGCCCCACAACCCGGGGCGGAGGGAGAGACACCACCCATGTCTGATAATGCGACAATATTACGGGCAATACAGTCTTCCAGGAAGGCCCTAGAGGGGAAAATAGGTGAAGTCCGTTCTGAGGTCACCTTACTCTGCCAGGATCTGCCTAACGTTTCGGCAAGAGTGACCCAGGCAGAAAGCCGCATCTCTGAGGTGGAAGGCACAACCCACATTCTCCGCAAAGAGGTCACAGAACTCACAGCTACCCTCAAGGATGTCTCATGGAGGGTGACTGACGCTCAAAACCGCACACGCAGAAATAATCTCCACTTCGTGGGCTTTCCAGAGGGTACAAAAGGCTCCAATGAGGGGTGCTTTCAGGACAAATGACTTAGACTCCCTTCCGACATCGCAATTCTGGTCTTGCTTTGTTATTGAACGAGCCCACAGGATGCCCAATATAAAACTTCCAACAGGAGCGCGCCTTCAGCCGCTAATCGCCTGCTTCCTAAACTATCAAGACAAAGACCTGATACTTGAGAACTGCAGCACATTGGGGAGGTCAGACACGCCAATGCCAAAATCATGGTCTTCCCCGACTACTCCCGCGAAGTCCAAAAACAACGGCAAACCTTTGACTCTGTTAAAACGAAACTGCGGGCCCTCCACATTCAATATATGTTGCTCTTCCGGGTGAAGCTTAAGGTCATCTTTGAGGATAAAACTTTCTTCTTCCTGACACCGGAGGAGGCATGGACCTGGATAGAGGAACGTCTCCCTTCCCCCCTGGGACGGAGACACGAATCATAAGGAACTTCCCGCCCTGCCACACGTGGAGTGGGGGTAAAGCTCGACCAAAAACTCAGAGCGGGGAGGGGACGCCGCAATGGCCTCACGAATAGGAAGCGCCCTGGTAGACCCCTTCTGACGCCCCTCCAGGGCTGACCTTTCCTCGGATAATGAGGGGGAATTCTCACAAAGACTAGACAAGAGAAAGCAACTTAGACACCAGAAACATGCTGCCCCGAACCTGACTAAGCATAAACTCTTATTGGAATCTGATAGCGATCATACACTGCTGCAGGTGATCACCCACATGGAGGATGTACCTCAGCAGGCTGCCTCCCAAGATCCCGACTTGACAACAGTATGCGATGAAGGTGGAGATTGATGAGACTACCGGGCCTGGAGGAGAGCTGGATGACAATGAGTTAGCACAATATGCCTCTTGAAGGACTTTAGACACACATGCATGGGTGCTTTATTTTGAACTTTGTTAACATTTCCTTTCTCCCCTGGACTACGACTGGTTGGTCAATTCACAACTGGGGTTTCTACGTTCTAGGGTGGGAGCTTAAAAGGGGAGGGACGGGGAAGGGATACAGACCTCTCAGGCCTAGCCTGCGACACAGTTGCCATGTTGACAGTGGGGATATGTTGAGCAGGCAGCAGGAGAGGGTGAGAAATAAGCAGGTGTTAAGAGTTTAGGGAGGGGAAGTTTTGTTTACATGTTGAATGGAGAGGAAGCAGATGCAGAGGCAGGACTCACAGACACTGGCAGTACACCACCTCTACACATTACAAATGAGCAAGCTGACCACATAGGTTGATAAGGGGTACTTGTTGATGACATGGAATGTCAACAGTCTTGATTTAATGGCTACCTACCAAGAGAGCAAAAGACACACAATTGATGGACGGAATGCAGAACAAAATCAAAACATTCACCCCCAGTCAAGAGATCTGGGTTAAATCCATCATTCTTTTGCTCACCATGCCACCCCAGTTTAGACCTGGCCATATGCAAATCAGTCTTGACCCTGTGCCTCCTGGGAACAGTCCAGCCCGAACTGCCAAGCCAGGTCCTCCCTGGACCGGAAACTAGCATCCTAGGACCGGTTTCGGGGTTTCACCCCCCCCCCCCCCCATCAGCCAGGATAGCTTGATTCCAGTGGCACAGTGAGCCCGGGACCCACATCTGGGCATACCCGGCGCAATTAGGGTGAGAAGAACAAGTTACTTACCTTCGGTAACGCTTTTTCTGGTGGATACAATATCTGCCTGTGGATTCCTCACCTTTTGAATACCCCTTGCGCCAGCAATTCCACGGAAATTCTTTTCCCAGCTCTCCCACGTCGACGAGGACGTCACAATAGCACGGCTCCGCTCGCGGCTCCGTATGACGTAATCGGAGCCATAAGAAGACCTCGTCGGGGGGCGTGGCCTGACAGCATGGCCGGCTAGACGTGTTTTCTGCGCCGCTCCTGCCCCGACACCGTAAATCCTAAATAATCCTGGCGCTATGGTGACTCTCCTAGTGCGGAATAATAGCGGAACCCTCCCCTGACCCCAAGGATCCCAGTGAACTGCGGGGAAATTGGCCCGCGACTGCAGATCGCTGATACGGACGGCGGCTGATTTGGAGGAATCCCGGTCGTCATAAAGGCGGCCGTCGAGCTGTTTTCGGAGGTGAGCGCAGACGGGCTGTGGTGAGGCCCCTGGGCCGCGGTGAGTCCGGCCGCAAGCTCTGGATAAATTCTACGGCCCCAGGAGGGGGGGGAAAGCAGAGGGAACGAACCGCTGTATGCGGCCGGCTGGCTGGACTCCGACGACCGGGAGCAGAATCTACGCGAGACCGCGGCGGTGCGGCCTACAGGTGTTCCGACCGGAGAGGCCTGGACGCGGCGCGGGAGCCGCCTGGGGACCGGAGTGGCCCGGTGTGTTGCCGGAGGCCTGAACTTGGAGCTGAGTGGAGGGGGTGCACAGACCCCGCATGCCATTACGAACCCCAGAGCAGCGGTGGGTCCCAAAATGAGGCCGAGGCGGGGCCCCGGTGAGTCCTGAGTCGGACGCGGGGGCAGTCTGGCCGCCAAGGAGTCAGCTTCCACCGCTGACGATCAGCAACAATCGCCCAGTAGCTGGGAGGCTCCCCCTACGAAAACGAAGCCGGAGGCTGGGAGATTAGGCCTCAGTGTGGCCGGCGAGGTGAGAAGCGGCCTACCGACACTCCGGCTGGCAGGGCTGAAACGGGCCACGAAGACAGCTTAGGGGCGGTGTCTGGGGCTGCAGTTCAATAGAGGCGGTAAAGAGCACCCCCCCTGTGGCCAACGAGCCACGGCAAGGAAGTGGGCCTGGGGAGCGGTGTGGCGAACTAAGGGGCAGGTGGTGCCAGAGAACTGCCCCGGCCAACGGAAGGGGAGGCCTGCCTGATATAGTCGACACAAAGGCCACAGGGTGAACGGCCTGAGGTACTCATTTGGCCCGGACGGAGGGGGCCATCAGACAGCACACTAGGTCGGCCAGACTGACTATGGGGAAGGACCGACCCCTAAGAGGTGCCCAAGCCAATAAAATTATGCAATATACTGTCCCGGGGCAGACGGCGGCGGACCGCCTTGGAACAGATACGGAGCGGGGGGCCCACCCCGACGCGGCAGCCCGCGACAAGGCCGACATCTTGGCAGCGATTCGTGATTCCAGGGTGGCGTTAGAAACCAAAATGGACGGTATGGCCATGGACATTAACCATCTGCGCCTGGATCTCCGGAAGGTGGCAGACAGGGTGACCACCACGGAAGGGGACCGGAATACTGTACAGACGGAGGTCAGCCAACTGCGGGAGACGGTGGCGGCGCTCCAGGACCATACGGCCCGGCTGGAAGAAAGGGCGGAAGATGCTGAAGGGCGGTCCAGAAGGAATAATCTCCGCTTTTGGGATTTCCAGAAAAGGCGGAGGGGCCGGCGGCGGACCTATTTCTGGAAGATTGGATTGGCACATCGTTCCCGAGCCTTAGGCTCTCCAACCTGTTTGCAGTGGAAAGGGCGCATAGATCTCTTGGGCCGCCGCCGAGGCCGGGAGCCCCGCCCAGAGCCTTGATTGCCCGACTGTTCAATTTTAGGGACCGGGACATGATCCTGCAACATATCCGCACCAATGGCCCACCTAAATTTGAGAACCAAGACATCCATATATACCCAGACTATACCAAAAAGGTGCAGGAACTGCGGAATGACTTCTTGAGCATAAAACGGCAGATGCGGAGTCACAACATCAAGTACAGCCTACTGTTCCTGGCCCGGCTCCGAGTACAACATGCCGACAAGGTGTACTTCTTTGGTAACTCAGTAGAGGCAGCTGAATGGATGGACGTGTTGGGCTTGGCCGGCCATGACCAAAACCAGGGCTGGCGGGAGCAGAGACGCCGGAGTAATCGACAGCGGACCCAGCAACGTCGAGAAGAGGGGCAGCACCGACGAGACCGAGATTTGGCGGATGGAGGACGTATCGTGGTGGGACCAGATGGCACTCTCCTGGCAGATCGGGAGGCGATCCCAACGCAGAACCAGTTTTCTCCGCTCTGTTTGGTACAGGAAACACAATCGGAGGCGGGCAGCGCCGCCGGCCCGGTTGTAGAGGGCTCCGGTAATGAGTGAGTGATGGACCTAGCACTGAGACCGGGAGGTTCTGGGACACAGACACTGAGTACCTGTTTTGGCCCGTGGGGCGCTTGACTTTCTCGAGAGACTCGTGTGCGAGGACACGGCGCCCAGTGACATTGAGGGGGGGGAGGTTTTTGATAAAATTGATAAAAATTGGAGGAGGGTACACTATTTTGCCTATCTGTTGTTTAGACTTGCCGGCTGTAGAGTGCTGAGGTGGCCTGGCTAGACCTTTGGTCGGGCGGGGCTGCACGGTGCCAGTCAGTCGGCTGATTTACAGAGTTTAGGAAGGGGGGGATTGCGGAGTGGGGAGGGCACGCCCACTTGTAATTGTTATTTTAAGTTGAGGGGGATGCTCTAAGGGGTGGGTGGAGCTTTGGGGCGGGGTTCAGAGTCCTCGGACCCGGACCCGGTTATGGGAATGAAGGGCTACCGCCTGTGGGTGGAGGGAGTTGGGGTTTCACGTTATGGGGTTGTTTGGGGTGCTGCCGGGTCTGGTCTAGGTCACAATACAAGAGATCGAAGTAGTCTACCCTTAGAGGGGCCACGCTATATTTCTCCTGGGGGGCCCCACATAATAGTCGGGGGGCAGCGATGCCAACAACAGTTCACTTATGCCAGGTGATTCACAGACATACAAATTGATCACATGGAATGTTCGTGGGCTCAACAATGTGGTCAAGCGAATCCGGGTAGCATCCTACCTCAGACGGTATGGAGTAAGCATAGCCCTGCTCCAGGAGACGCACTTGTGGGGAGATTGTCTTAAATATGTTCAACGCCGATGGAGGGGTCAGTTTTTCGCAACATCCTACTCGGGGTTTGCTAGGGAGCGTTGGTCTGGGTGGCACCGGGGGTCCCCTTTAAGGCTTTACACACTATACGGGTTCCTGAAGGGAGATTTGTGATGGTGGAGGGGACGCTGGATGGCCGCAGCATATGCCTGGTAAATATATATGCCCTGAATACTGACGACGGGGGTTTTTTGAGCCGAGTGATGGGGCAACTCGATCTCGATCCGGACACAGAACTGATTGTGGCGGGAGACTTTAACTGCGCCCTTGATGGGGAGCTCGACAGGCACCCCCCAAAGCTGGATGCCAAACCTAGAGTCAGGGAAGAGATGGGCCAGATGCTTCACAATCATGGCCTGTTGGATATATGGCGACACCATAATCCTGGTCGTCGAGTGTACTCGTGCCACACACCTGCTGCCAATACCCATAGTAGGCTTGATTACTTTTTCATTCAAAAGGCGGCGGTGCATCGGATAATGGAGACACTATATCTGGCCCGCTATCTGTCTGACCATTCCCCGTTATTAATTACCTACTCGCTGGACCGACTGAGATCTAAAGTACCGCTATGGAGGCTTAACATCGAAGCTTTCGGTGATCCGATCTATAAAGACGCTATAGCGAAAGGGTTGGATGATTATTTGGAACTCAACTGGGGTTCAGCCGGCACCAGGGCGACTGAATGGGACGCGATGAAGGTGGTAATACGGGGGATCTGCATTTCCACAGAGGTGGGGGTTAAAAGAGTGCTGGAGCGCGATCTGCGTCGGCAGGAGGAGCACTTGGCGACATTGGAGAAAGAAATGCCCACGAACGGTGGGAGGTCGACTGAATGGGCCACCGTGCGACAACAGATAGGGGACATATGGGACTCGCTAGGCAGATTTAATAGAACGGAAAGTAGACGTCGTTGGTATACAGAAGGGGATAAGGCGGGGCGGCTATTGGCGCGCCTGATCAGGACGGAGACTCAGCCCCACCCGATTATGGCCCTCAAAAATGACTCAGGACAGGTGGTATATACTCAACATGCGATCAATAACGTATTCCTGACCCATCTACGTAAAATATACTCCAAGCCCCAATCTCCAGCGACCCTCGTGGTTATGGAGACCTATCTTGCAGGGGTGGACCTACCTAGCATAGACACAGACAGTCAGGAGACCTTAGGAGGCCCCTTTAGTGGGGAAGAAATTCGGGCGGCGATCGCCCTCCTGAAGACTGCGAAGTCCCCTGGGTTGGACGGTATAACCGCCGAACTCTATAAAGAGAGCGGTGGAGTCCTGGTCCCCAGGCTATTAGACATCCTGGGCGAGGCCGAGGAACGCGGTATGCTCCCAGATTCCATGCGGGAAGCGCTGATTGTGATGATTCCCAAACCGGGGAAGGATCCCCTCCTCCCCGGCTCATATCGGCCCATCTCAATGTTGAACGTAGACCTTAAAATTATCAGTCAGGTGTTGGCGTGTCGGCTCCTCCCCTATCTCCGGCGGCTGGTCCATGAGGACCAATCCGGGTTTATACCGGGCCGGAATACGTTGCGTAATATCCGCCGCCTCGCGCATGTTATGCACTCATTAGAGGGACGGGCCCAACAGAGCGCCTTGGTGTTCCTAGATGTCGAACAAGCGTTCGACTCGGTCGGGTGGGACTACCTATGGCGGGTACTTTTAAAAATGGGTCTGGGGGAGGGGTTTGTAAAGTGGATTAAATTACTCTATACTCGACCAACGGCAAGAGTTCGCACGGGGCGATACGTGTCAGAGGCGATCTCTATAGGGAGGGGGACGCGGCAGGGTTGTCCCCTCTCCCCCTTGCTGTTTGCCCTGGCAATGGAGCCATTGGCTTGCCATCTGCGTGAGGTGCTCAAAGGACGGGGCATACAGGTAGGGGGTTCGGAACATGTCGTATCGTTATACGCCGATGATGCACTAATA
The DNA here is from genome assembly GCA_963921515.1 of Calotriton arnoldi. NCBI lineage: Eukaryota > Metazoa > Chordata > Amphibia > Caudata > Salamandridae > Calotriton > Calotriton arnoldi. Next base: position 254,545 of record CAWUFW010003641.1, read on the forward strand.
AACCTGAGACAGCCGACCCGGTCATTGCCAACACTGATGACTGCGCTGGCGCAGTTTGCTGCTGCCTCCGGACTTTCCATCAACAAGTCAAAATCGCAACTGTATGCGATTGGCCCGGAGTGCAACTGGGAGGGGTCACAGCACCCAGTAATGGAGCTTCCATGGGCAGGGGACGCTATCCGCTATCTGGGGATATGGATTGGTAGGAATGAGGCAGTTTTTTACCAGCACAATATGGGGAGGATAATCAGGGGTCTTCAGGGCAGTATTGCCTTTTGGAACACGCTTAAACTCTCCCTAATGGGGAAGATTGCCTTAATTAAGATGGTGGTCTTACCTCGCTGCCTCTATACCATGCAAGGCTCCTTCTTTGAACTTCCACACCGGGTATTTAAGGAGCTGGATGCCCTGCTGGTCCTATTGTTATGGAATGAGAAGAGATGTAGGGTAAGTCTAGAGGTCATGAAACGTAGATGGGGCAAAGGGGGTTTAGAGATCCCCGATCTCGAACTATATTATTTTGCATCCCAATTGCAACATGCCATAGCCTGGTTGGATACGGATCCCTCTTGGGAGAGGTCCCTGCTGGCAGGTACATACGGGGACCGACAGCTAGGAGCGCTTCTGTGGCGGGCCGGGGGGCACAAGGAACAAGGTCCTTCATTGGTGCGGCTTGGGGCAGCAATATGGAATCGGGTGATACGCAGAGTAATCCAGGAACGGTTGTTCGCCCCGGAGGCGGACTTTTGGCTGATGCCGCCCTTTGCGCAAATAGACCAGGTAATGTCCACGGAGGCCTGGAAGACTGGGGGCTGCCTAATGTTGTCTGATCTTTACCCGGACAATAAATTTATCACCTACCAGGAGGCGGTGACCATCTTTGAGCTGGGAGCAGGGCAGTTTCTGCAATACGCTAAAATAGCGGCAACGGCGCGACAATTATGGCCCACGTTCCCCGAGGCTCCGGGGCAGTCCCAAACCCTGGTTACTATGATCACCATGGCTGGGGGGAGGAGGCTTGTTACTCACCTCTATAGGGCGCTAAGAGATGATAAACAGATTGGCCCCCTCAAAATAGAAGAAAAATGGCAGCAGGTGTGTCCGCAGGAGGTCACAGCACCAGAATGGGAAAAATACACGAGAGTGTGCGGAAGGTGTCGGTGAGCAACCGCTTCAAACAAATTCAGTACAATATAATACATATGACCTACCTCTCACCTCGGAGGCTTCAGGCCATTGATGGTTCCAGGGATTCACGCTGCCCTCGATGTCGCTCTGATCAGGCAGACTTTCTGCACATGGTATGGATCTGCCCAACGATCCAGACATACTGGGTGGCGGTCCTCGAGGATCTGACTAGGATAACAGGGTGGACAATAGCCCTGGATCCAAGGGCTTGCCTCCTGGGCTTGATACCTCGGGATCCTAAGCGGAAGACAAGTAGGCGGTTCCTGGTCTTGGGCCTGGTTATAGCCAAACGGCGTATAGCGATTCATTGGTTAACCCAGCAGGGACCGCTATTGGCGAAGTGGAGGACAGATCTCAGGGAGTGGGCATTAGCAGAGGAAGGGCACATACGGAACACCAGGAGAGATGACAAATTACCCGAGGTGCTACTGGCATGGGGAGCGATGATGCAAGAGATAGCAGGACAAAACTCCCAACTCACACCAGAAGGTTCAGGCGAGGTGTCTTTCACGGAGGGGGTGGCCACAGGACGACGAGGGGAAACACAAGGTGTCCCCGCATGAACACTACGCTGTATAGACCATCAGTTACATAGACCCGGCAGAGGGGGGGAGGGCACCGGGGAGGGGGGGAGTTTAACACAGTTCAAGTTATGTTTAAGCATGTAAAGAATACAAAGCGAAGAAAACTAGGATGGAGGAATCTCCAAGGATGTCAACGCAGATCTAATTTTTGCCATGTATTACCAATGTAACGTACACCGCCTCAGCTGAGGTGGACAAACTCTGTAACTATTTTACATGCGAGCTGCTGATTTGGAGCAATAACTCAATAAAGAAATATATTTTAAAAAAAAGACCTCGTCGGCGTGCTGACGTCAGTTCCACCCATCTTTTTTCCGTGCCCCTGAGACAAACGGTCGGACCGACACATTTTCACACGTATACACAGTATACACAATATAACTTTTTCAAATGCAGTACACAAAGCATTTTACCAATAATGCATAATATGAAAAATGCAAACTAAACATTTGAGAAACTGTTAAAGCATTTTTTTTTTTTTTGGTAAACACAGGTAGACAACGGGGAGGCGGGTGGGTCAGTGAGGAATCCACAGGTAGATATTGTATCCACCAGAAAAAGCGTTACCGAAGGTAAGTAACTTGTTCTTGTGATGGATACTTCTGCCTGTCGATTCCTCACCTTTTGAATAGATTTCCCAAGCCGTGCCTTTCCCGGAGGAGGGTGTCCACCTGACTAAACCAAAAAATCTTGCAAAACAGAACGAGCAAAATGGCCATCCCTCCTAACCTCAGAGTGTAGGCAATAATGCTTTGCAAAGGTATGGAGGGAGGCCCAAGTTGCTGCCTTACAAATATCAAGCACTGGTACACCTCTAGCCAAAGCAGGTGTAGTAGACTTTGCTCTAGTAGAATGAGCTCTGATACCTTCAGGAGCTTCCTTGTTGGCCAGGGCGTAGCAGATCTTTATGCAGAGGATAATCCATCTTGACAGAGTCCGCTTGAGAACAGCTTTACCCTTCATCCAACCAACATAACCCACGAATAGTTGGTCATCAAGTCTCAATTCTCTGGTCCTGTCCAGATAAAAACTGACCGCTCTCTTTGGGTCCAAGCGGTGAAGCCTCTCCTCCTCCTTGGGTGGGGGAGGATAAAAGGTAGGAAGGGTAATGGACTGCCCCAAATGAAAAGGAGTAACCACCTTGGGAAGGAAAGCAGCCCTGGTCCTTAGAACCAACTTATCTACATGAATGGTCAGGAAAGGAGGCTTAGAACTAAGAGCCTGCAACTCGCTTACCCTCCTAGCCAAGGTACTGTCAATTAAGAAAACCGTTTTAAAAGTAAGAAGCCTCAAAGGGCAACTATGCAGAGGCTCAAATGGAGAACCCATGAGAAAAGTAAGTACAAGATTCAAATCCCACTGAGGCATGATGAAAGGAGTGGGAGGAAACATGTTTGTAAGACCTTTAATAAATCTCATCACCACCGGAGATTTGAATAAGGACGGCTGATCCGGCAAACAAATAAAAGCTGACAAAGCCGGTAAGTAACCTTTTACAGTAGCTACAGCATAACCCTGCTGCGCTAAGGAAAGTGAAAAACTCAAAACATGAGATAAACGAGCCTTCAAAGGGTCAATAGATCTCTCCCCACACCATTTAACAAATTTAGACCAACGGGAAGAGTAAATGGACTTGGTGGAGTGTCGCCTGGACGATAAAATAACATCCACCACATCTGGTGGGAGAGAGAACGAACTCAGGTTGCCCCGTTCAATCTCCAGGCATGAAGGTGCAAGCTCTGGAGGTGGGGGTGAAGAACCTGCCCCTGCGACTGCGAGAGGAGGTCTGCCCTGAGAGGGAGACGGAGCGGAGGGTGCGAAGAGAGGTGAAGAAGATCTGTGTACCACACCCTTCTCTGCCAATCCGGAGCGATCACGACGACTTGGGCCCGGTCTTGGCGAATCTTCCTCAGAACCCGAGGAATCAAGGGTATGGGAGGAAACGCATAAAGGAGTTGAGAGCTCCAACTCAACTGAAACGCGTCCCCCAACGCTCCCTGTATCGGAAACTGGAGACTGCAGAACAACGGGCAGTGCGCGTTCTCGCGAGTGGAAAACAGGTCCAAACGAGGAGACCCCATCTCGAAGATGTGATGGACCACCTCCGGATGAAGCCTCCACTCGTGATCGGCCGAGTAATGCCGACAGACTGTCCGCACGAACATTCAGCACTCCTGCTAGATGATTGCAAACACACATCTGTTGGCCCTGAGCCCAGGACCAGAGTCGCAGAGCCTCTCGACAGAGACGAAACGACCCTACACCTCCCTGTTTGTTGATATACCCATCGCGGTCGTGTTGTCCGTCAGGACCTGAACTGACTGACCGCGAAGGGAAGGAAGGAAAGCCTTTAGTGCCAAACGTATCGCCCGCAATTCCAGAAGGTTGATGTGAAGCAACCTTTCCTCTGGAGACCAAAGACCTTTGATCTCCAGGTCCCCCAGATGAGCCCCCCACCCTAGAGTGGAGGCATCCGTGATCACTGTGGCCATCGGTGGAGGAAGTTGAAAGGGCTTTCCTTGAGACAGGTTGCCCTGCACACCCCACCAAGTCAGCTCCGCTGCAGCGTCTCTGGAGATTCTGACCTTCTCCCAGAGATCTTCGTCGTGCTGAAACCACTGCCTGCGGAGGCACCACTGCAGTGCCCTCATGTGCCAGCGTGCATGACTGACCAACAGTATGCAGGAAGCGAACAGACCGAGCAGGCGTAGGACCTTCAGGACCGGAACAACCGCTCCGTTGTGAAACAAGGGAATCATTTCCTGAATGTCGAGAATCCTCTGTGGAGGCGGGAATGCACGACAAACAGTAGTGTCCAGCATTGCCCCTATGAACAGGCTGCGCTGAGAAGGCACCAGGTGAGATTTGGGTACATTTATTGAAAAACCCAAGTTGAACAACAGCTGCGTTGTCATCTGCAAGTGACGCAACACCATCTCCGGAGACTTGGCTTTCAACAGCCAATCGTCCAGATAGGGGAAGACAGGAACCCCTGATCTTCTGAGATGTGCTGCTACCACTGCCATCACCTTTGTAAAGACTCGCGGCGCGGAAGTCAGACCGAACGGTAGAACCGCAAACTGGTAATGTTGTGACCCTACCGTGAAACGTAGATACTTCCGATGCGACTTCAGGATGGGAAGATGAAAGTACGCATCCTGCAGATCGATGGACACCATCCAGTCTTCCTGTTGCAGCGCAAGAAGAACCTGAGCCAGAGTCAACATTTTGATTTTCTCCTGCCTGAGGTAAAAATTCAAAACCCTGAGGTCCAGGATCGGCCTCAAACGTCCGTCCTTTTTGGGAATCAGGAAATATCGGGAGTAGCACCCCTGACCCCTTTCCTGCTCTGGAACCAACTCTATCGCACCTTTCTGTGACAAGACAAGAACCTCCTGTTGCAAAAGCAACAAATGGTCTTCTGAACAACCACCTTGGCGAGGAGGGTAAGGAGGTGGATACTCTAGAAAAGGAAAGGCGTACCCATTCTCTACAAGATTCAAAACCCAACGATCTGTTGTAATCAGTTTCCAATCTTGTAGAAAATGGGACACCCGACCCCCAACAGGACCAACATGCTCTAAGATGGGGGATCTAGAGCTGCTTCCCTGAAGCACCAACGGTGAGGGGAGGAGAGGAGGAGGACTGCTGCCGTGTGGCTCCCCTAAAACGGCCTCTGTTCTTGCCCCTGTAGGACTTATATAAAGGGTTCTGCTGTTGCTGACCCTGTTGATACTGTTGACGGCCACGAAAGGAAGAACCCCTTCCAAACCCACGAAGGCGTTTGTAACCATAACCCCTGGATTGTGTTTGAAGGCCCAGAGATCTAGCAGTCGCCCTGCTGTCCTTAAATCGTTGTAAGGCAGAGTCAGCCTTGGATCCAAACAGCCTCGTGCCATCAAAAGGTAAGTCCAACAGAGTCGCCTGGACATCAGGGGAAAAACCAGAAGACCTTAACCAGGCCTGTCTTCTTGTTGCCACAGAAGAGCCCATCACCCGTGCAACAGAATCAGCCGTGTCCAACCCAGATTGAATCACCTGACGAGCAGCTGCTTGCGAATCAGAGAGTACCTCCATAAAGTTTGCCCTATCATCCTCTGGAAGCTTAGGAGCTAGTTGTTTCACAGAATCCATCAAAGCATGGACGTATCTCCCCAGAAGACAAGTAGCATTAGTCGACTTCAACGCCATGCTTGCAGATGAAAATATCTTTTTAGCTGCTTGCTCCATCTTTTTTGAGTCCCTATCTCCCGGAGTAGTAGGAAAAGCACCCGAAGATTGCTTCGAACATGAAGCCTGTACTACCAAGCTCTCGGGTGTCGGATGAGTAGACAGAAAGGCAGGATCCCCAGGGGCCGGCCTATATCTCCGTGCAATAGCCCTAGAGGCAGCAGGAGCGGACAAGGGCTTCTGCCACACTTACGATATTGGCTCAGTCAAAGCGTCAATGAATGGTAAAAGAGGCTCTGAAACCACAGAAGAAGTATTAAGGACCTCAGTCAAGATGTTGGCCTTTACTTCAGATGATGGTAACTGAAGACCCAGCAAATCAGCCGCCTTCCTCACGACCACATGGTAGGGCAAATTTTCCAGAGGTAGACCAGCCTTTGGCGATGAAAGGTCGTACTCAGGAGAAGTGTCTAATCCACAGGCCTCCTGCAGACCCTCAAAGTCATCAAGTGAATCCAAAATCTCTCCTTCCTCCTGCTCATGCCTATACTCCTCCTCTTCTAGCAGCCTCTGTGCATCCCTCCTGGAGCGCTGCTTTGGCACAGTCGCCGGAACCGGCGTCGGCGGAGCTGGAAACGGAGTCGACGGCACCGAACGCGGCGCCGGTGACGATGGCAACGGAGCAGGAGGCGGCCCCTCCGGAACAATCTTCGGCGTCGCCCGAATCCGAGACGACGCCGACCCCACATCCGACGGAGCTCGAGGTGCCGGAGTGGACGACCTCGGCGTCGGGAAATGCCAAGCCGGAGCCGATGGCATAAAGGGCACAAAGGGCGCCTGGGCATACTGGTGTGGAACACCCAAATTGTAAGCTAAAGGACCTGAAGGCACACCCAACGGAAAACTGGCCCTTGAAAACATCCCAAACATCGCGTTCAGGAACTGCGATGGGTCCGCACCAGGCAAAGGAAAAGGAGGATAAGGATCCGTACCTTCTCGCCCGGGGGATCTCCTGAGGCCGATTTGGGTCCTGCGGAGCCGGCGCCCGCTCAGGCGAAGCCACAGGTACTGGAGACAACTCCCCCGGCGTCGGAGTCTTACAAGGCGCCGGTGATCCTCTTGACGCCGAAGAGCCCTTCGACGCCGGCAACATCGGAGCCGGAGAATGAACTGACTCCGCTCTCGGAGAAGGAGACTGAGAGACAAAGTCCTTTCTCCGAAGCCGCTCAGGAGGTGGAGTCGATCTCGAAGCCCTAGACTTCGACGAATGACGTCGGGACTTATTCGACTTCTTGTGCTTCTTCGACCTTGATGTGTGAGACGAAGAAGACTTCCCCCGCTATCGACCTCTCTTCTCCTTCTTGGCTCTGGCCATAAAAAGTTTAGCCTCACGCTCTTTAAGGGCCTTCGGGTTCATCTTCCTGCCGGAACGACAATCTTCGACGTCCAGCCCGAACTGCCAAGCCAGGTCCTCCCTGGACCGGAAACAAGTATCCTAGGACCGGTTTCGGGGTGTCACCCCTCATCAGCCAGGATAGCTTGATTCCAGTGGCACAGTGAGCCCGGGACCCACATCTGGGCATACCCGGCGCAATTAGGGTGATAAGAACAAGTTACTTACCTTCGGTAACGCTTTTTCTGGTGGATACAATATCTGCCTGTGGATTCCTCACCTTTTGAATACCCCTTGCGCCAGCAATTCCACGGAAATTCTTTTCCCAGCTCTCCCACGTCGACGAGGACGTCACAATAGCACGGCTCCGCTCGCGACTCCGTATGACGTCATCGGAGCCCTAAGAAGACCTCGTCGGCGTGCTGGCGTCAGTTCCACCCATCTTTTTTCCGTGCCACCGAGGCAAACGGGCGGACCGACACATTTTCACACGTATACACAGTATACACAATATAACTTTTTCAAATACAGTACACAAAGCATTTTACCTGGCCATATGCAAATCAGTCTTGACCCTGTTCCTCATGGGAACAGTCCAGCCTGAACTGCCAGGCCAGGTCCTCCCTGGACTGGAAACAAGCATCCTAGGACCGGTTTCGGGGTTTCACCCCTCATCAGCCAGGATAGCTTGATTCCAGTGGCACAGTGAGCCCGGGACCCACGTCTGGGCATACCCGGCACACTTACAGCGAGAAAGCAAAAGACACACAATTGATGGACGGAATGCAGAACAAATCAAAACATTCAAGACTGATTTGCATATGGCTGGGATCAAACTGGAATGGCATGGTGAGCAAAAAAACTATGGATTTAGGCCCAGATCTCTGTACTGGGGTGAATGTATGACATTGTTCTGCATTCTGTCCATCAATTGTTCTTTTTGCATTTGTCACCCCGAGTGGGACGGGTATGCCCAGACGTGGGTGCCGTGCTCTCCATGCCACTGGAGTCAAGCTATCCTGGCTGATGAGTGGTGAAACCCCGAAACCGGTCCTAGGATGCTTGTTTCCAGTCCAGGGAGGACCTGGCCTGGCAGTTCAGGCTGGACTGTTCCCATGAGGAACAGGGTCAAGACTGATATGCATATGGCTGGGTTCAAACTGGAATGGCATGTTGAGCAAAAAAACAATGGATTTAGGCCCAGATCTCTGTACTGGGGTGAATGTATGACATTGTTCTGCATTCTGTCCATCAATTGTTCTTTTTGCATTTGTCACCCAGAGTGGGACGGGTATGCCCAGACGTGGGTGCCGTGCTCTCCATGCCACTGGAGTCAAGCTATCCTGGCTGATGAGGGTGAAACCCGAAACCGGTCCTAGGATGCTCGTTTCCAGTCCAGGGAGGACCTGGCCTGGCAGTTCGGGCTGGACTGTTCCCATGAGGCACAGGGTCAAGAGTGATTTGCATATGGCTGGGTTCAAACTGGAATGGCATGGTGAGCAAAAAAACGATGGATTTAGGCCCAGATCTCTGTACTAGGGTGAATGTATGACATTGTTCTGCATTCTGTCCATCAATTGTTCTTTTTGCATTCGTACCTACCAAGAGAGGCTTAGTCACCACATATCAGAGGAGATTTAAACCTGACATAGTCCTCCTACAGGAGACACACTTACAAGGCTCACAATGTGGGATCCTGGGCAGGGGGACATACAAGACATTGGCAGACACCGGTTTCTCAACAGGATCCAGAGGGGTGGCTATTTTAATCAGGAAGACACACCCTTTTTCAATAAACAAATCATGGGCTGACCCCAAAGGCACCTATGTCGCCGTCCAAGGGATATGGGGATGTAGAGCTATCACTCTAGTTAGTGTTTTTGCCCCCCACCCCCCCCTCGACTCCAAAGACAAACACTGGACAAGGTAACCAAGATATTATTGGAGGCTGGCTCCCCTACACATATATTGGGGAGGGGACTTTAACAACGTAGAGTTTGACCCCAGGGCAGCTGGATGTCACGCTTCTGGCGGGGTTTCTGACAACTTTAGGATTGGCCGACCTCTGGCACCAGCATCACCCCAATGACCACACATACTCAGATTTTTTGGGTGCCCACAATTTGTTTTCTAGGCTGGATTATATCCTAACTCCGGCAGGAGAGATATGGGAACTGGAGTGGGTGGACTACCTGGCAAGGCCCCTCTGGCTCACAGTGGATGAAAGACCCCATTGGTCAAAGGCGGGATGGAGGTTCAACGCATGGGAGTTAAAGGACGAGGCAGTGGCTTGTGAAATTAGTCTGCACTTATATTGTGGGAAGCATATCAAACTGTACTTAGAAACAGGGCAGAGAACATTACTGCACATAAGAGGAAGAAGGAGGTTCGGGAGATAGAGGCCCTACAGGGCAAACTCATAGAATTGGAGGGGCACCTAGGATCAGATGCAGACCTTCTAATCATGCGTTAGATCTCGATTGCCCACAGGCAACACCAGGCACTGGCACGCCAAGAGGCGAAGTCCTCAATCTTATCCACGCAACACCGACTGTATGAGGCGGGAGTTAAGGCGGGGAGATTACTGGCCTGGTTGGGTAGAAAAGAGGTGGAGCACGATGGGTACATTCCATCTAGGAAGGTGGGGTCACATATACTTCGGCGCAAGAGATCGCTAACGTATTTGCGAGATATTATGCCGACTTTTCTAAGGCCCGAACAGTTGCTGAAGAGCCCCAAATTTGAGGTTTTTTAGGTGAAGTCACAACTCCCAGTCTGACGTTGGATGACCGACTAGCACTAAAAGAAGAGCTTACCCTAGGAGTAGTGGCTGCTATAGGCAAGTAGAAACCAGGTCAAACCCCAGGCCCTAATGGAATACCGGCAGAACTCTTTAGGAGCAATGCTGAACTATTGAGCCCCTATCTACTCAAAATGTTTGTAGAGGCGGAGGGAGTTCTCACCCCAAATCTCCGTAGTGCCACCACAGTGGTGATCCACAAAGCAGGGAAGCCTGCCACGGAATGTGGTTCCTACAGTTCAATTTCATTATTGAATGTCTAAATGAAAATCTTGGCCATTAACTTAGCCACGCGACTACTGACTGTAATAACCTCCCTTATCCATAATGATCAATCAGGGTTTATGCCAAAGAGATCAACGAGATTTAATCTCCGTCGGCTTTCCAACTGGCTGGAAGCAGTAAAAGATAGAGAAGACCCCCATATATTTTTTCCCTAGATGCCGAGAAGGCATTTGATGCCGTCCACTGGCCCTTTATGCGGCAAGCGCTGTTGAACTTTGGGTTAGGACCTAAGTTTCTGGCATGGACAGAACAGCTATATGTAGACCCTGTGGCCAAGGTGCAGGTTAACGGAGCAATGTCGGTGGAATTTCCTATGGGACGGGGCAACAGACAGGGTTGCCCCCTGTCCCTCATGCTATTTGCTCTCATTACGGAACCACTGGCTTGCATGTTTGCGCACACCTCGACAATGGGGGTTTTAGGAGAAAACCTGGGGCGCTTGGAAACAAATGAATCTCACTTTATGCCGACGATATCCTCCTGAATGTCACACACCATTCCTCCTGAATGTCACACACCAGAACACAACACTTTCAACTACATTTCAACTATTTGGTGAAACTATGGTGCCCAAGCGGATTAACTATGATAAGCCGAGCCTTTACGTGGTGGGCAGCCACCTAGACACACGAGATCTCACAGGGCATCTGCGCATTGACAGAGAAGGGTTTAAATAACTAGGCCTTTAGGTAACCACAAACGTTGCGGCTAGTCTTGACCGAATCATCCAGAGAGTCCTGGTGGAATTCCATGGTGACGTGGAAAGGTAGAGACTGCTGCCCTTAACGCTTTTAGGTAGGGCCGCTATGTACAAGATGGTCACACAGCCAAAACATTTTATATCCTCCAAAATATGCACCATAAAATCCCAGAGGATATTTTTGCAACAATAGATAAGAAAATCTGTACGCTTTTGTGGAACAGAGGTCATCTGAGAGTGGCGTTACAGACACTTCAACGCAGTCAATACAATGGGGGAATTACGCTCCCAGATATACAATCATTACCAGGCTGCACATTTGATAGCAATCAACGACTGGGGGCACCTACCAGATCACCCGACCTATGCTCTAGAGAGGTTCCAATTCCAAGGACGTACATATCTCCATTACATCTATTGTGGCAATGGGGTAAGACAATTGCTGCCGGCAACCCAGAGAGCAATAGAAGCCTGGAGGGGGGCAGAAAGATGAATGGGGTGGGATAAACAAATTACCTGAGAAACTCCACTGTGGGATGGAACATGCCTGCTCGCAATTGGGAAACTACAGGGATTTCGGTCATGGGACACAAAAGGGATATCCAGACCGGAGGACCTCCTGGCAGATGGGTCCCTGATCCCCTTTAGCTCTCTCCAATGAGACTACTAGTTAAACAACACCCAACAGTTCAAATATTTACAATTACGACATGCATGAAGGGCCGAGAGGCTGGAAGTGGGAGACATTCCTGAATACGCGCCCTAAAGGGGAGATTGCTCCAGCAGAAATAGCTGAAAAAGCAGTCTCATGGACCTATAGGACGCTAATTAATAATATGTCGGACTCATTGAAGAACTTGAGGGCCCAATGGGAAACTACAGTGGGGAAATGGATGACATCGACTGAGAGGCGGCACTAATGCACCCAAGAGAGGCAGCCATTAAATCAAGACTTCGATCCGATCCAATTCAAGATCCTTCATGGGATATACTATGACAGGGCCCGCCTACACAAATTTGAAAGAGCAGAGTCACCCAACTGTCTGCGCTGCAGAACAGAGCGAGGAACATACATACATACGCTCTGGGAATTATAATATACACTCCTACTGGTCCACAATTTCAGAGGAACTCAACAAGATACTGGGGGAAGATACCGATGGACACCAAGTACATCCTGCTGTGCATACCCTCAGAGGTAGATATCCCCCGAATCAAACTAACTCTGTAACCTGGGCCTTAGTGGCCAAGAGGGACGTAGCTAAATACTGGGGTGCTCCAGAATCCCCCTCCTTGAGGGAATGGAAAACGGGAAAGGACCTTTACCTGGGTACTGAAAAAGTCACATACAAGGCAAGAGGGTGCTCAAAGAAGTATTATAAATTCTGGGGTCCCTGGCTGCAATAATATGGGTTAGATATGGGAGAAGAGACTGAAAGGGCTTCTGCATCGCAACCTGTGTGAAATGTGAGAATGAATGGTGGACTTTAAGATGTTTGATGACCCTGCCTACGATAATGATTTAACGTACTATTGCATAGTTTGACCAACTATGCTTCCACTCCCATGTATTTATGGTTCATGATGCAAGGTTGTGCTTCGTATATTGTTTGCAAGAAAATCTTAATAAAATTTAAAAAAAATTAAAAAACATTTACCAAATGTACCAGATAAACGCAAATTTGGGCCGATAGGATTCTACCTGAGTATTTTAGGCATTCAGGAACAACTGATTGGTGACAATCAGGCTTTCTATATATTGGGACAGTGTTTTTGTAGAAACTCACTACGATCTTTTGGAACTTCAAAATAGCTTTTCAATACTTCATTTGCCTCCACATAAGGGATTTTACTCACCCAAATTCAATAAAGAGATCTGAATCTGGAACCTATCCCACCACTCAAGGTAAGAATTAATGCAAGCAAGAAAGGCTCAAATAAAAAAACACTTGATATTTACAGAGGAACAAGACGATATGGGGAATCTGGTGAACAACTGACCAGATAGGCTCAGTGAGATGTACAAGATGTGTGAAAAAGCATAGGCTGGGCATGTGAATTTCAATCAAAGTTCAACATTTTGAAATGTAAGATCCGACAGGAGGTGAGCCGGGTCTCGACCAAGGGAAACAGAACCACACATGCAGAGAAGCAGGGGTGAATTAACTGCTGTGGCCGTCATGAGTGGTGGCTGAGTGGTCGGAGAGGGTGTTCGGAGCTCCTGCTGCTCCAAGAAAATCAACAACCTGGGGCTTCAGTGCAGAAGGAGCAGGCCTGTATATCATCAAGAAACTACACATAACTATGGCATGTTTACCACCTCTCTAGGGAAGAGAAGAGAAAGGGAATAAGAAGACTATGGATGGCAGATCCTGCATGGCAGACTGTGACTCTTTGAAAAGAAGTGTTCACAAATAATCCTCTCCTTTCCAAAAGAAGAGTTAAAGAGAAGCGGAGATACAAGTTACGGACACCACTGACAGACCCAATTACAAACCAGTTGCACCAAGACATGGTCTACGCAGAGGAAACTGGACAACCCAAGCGCTAACCCCATCAAAACAATGCACCCCCAACTGAAAGTGTCGCCCAAAGTAATGACGTTGGTGGATGGTTATGAAACAATAGTGAGCGGAATACTCACTAGCAAAAGTTAAAGCTAGTAAAGCACCACAAAGAACATTTTTGTAACTAATGTCTCAAGTGCCAACATCACTCTCAGGGAAGCAGCACTGGGCAGATCGTCTCATGGCAAAATATACAGCAGAAGCTGTTCCTAAGCAACGAAAAGATGAACATATCAAAATACTGAAGTCCACGGTGGACACACCAGGGGGAGGAGTTAGAGTAACAGTCCGCTGGAGCAAAGGACATCCAGATGCATCCATACTCCTCTATGGAAGTAATCCTTCAAGAAATTCAGCTATCAAGACAGGCACTAGGGGCAAAAATAGATGAGGAGGGACTGGATGCTCCCTCCTTTGCCAGGACCTAAGAAACGTGGTGTACACAGTAACAGATGACTTTATTGAGGAATAGGAAGATGTGGTAAAAGGACTCAGATCAATAGTTCAACAACTCAGAGTAACGTTCCACGAGCTGTCGGTGTGAGCAGAATATGCGTAGGGACGCACTTGTGCAATAATCCAAGATTTGAGAGTTTTCCTAAAGAGGGATTGAAGGCCCTAATCCTGAAATATTCCTAGAGACATGGCTTAAAAGCTTCCTGCCTGGCCGCTTAATCACCTCATGCTTTCAGATCCAAACATTGCACCATTCACTAAATACCAAACCACCTCCTGATCCGCCCACTTGATGCTCGATCACAAGACACCTCAACTATAGATACTGTAAACTCAGATTGAGAACAACAAGTGGTGCATTTTGAGATACAGAAGAAATGTGTGTTCCAGGACTATACAAGGCCGGTCCAGAAACAGAGGAAATGGTTTGACCAAGTCAAACAAAAGTTAAGGTCGATGGGGCTAAAGTACATGCTGATATATCCTGCAAGGAAGAAAATTATTCATCAGGATAAAACATACTTTCTCAACTCCCCAGAGCAGGTAGGCACATGGGTAGAGGAGCGAAACCTCAAACCTGGCAAAAGTAGACAAGCAGAAGAGGCAAAATTGAAGAAACAAAGACCTAAAGGCAGACAGAAGATGGGGTAATGGAAGAAGGAAGAGGAAAATGACAGAAAAGCAGCAGATGATGATTTCTCCATTAGAGACGAACATCTGACTCTGAGAAGAATAATGAGCATCACAGAAGTGCCATGAAAGAATCAGACCATTACATAAATGGGTAAAGCTGCAGGTTACAGTAAAGAGCGAAGGGATCAATGATAAAAAAACAAGTTACCTACCTGTACACTGTGGTTCTCCAGTATTGATATCTTTTATAGATCCACATGCTTGAATCTCCCCCTTGTCATGGTGGGAGTCCCACGGTAACAGTAAAATAGCAGTACCAAGCTTTAAACTTAATTCCCCTTGAAATTCAATAGTATTCAGTAACCAGTTAACATCATTTTAGAACATCCAAACTCCAGCCAATCAAAGCATAGACCCAGAATATCCATCCCCTGTAGGGCCACCATACCTCCGATTTCAAGCAGGAGTGCAGTTAGAAGAATAATAGAGTTATAGATTGGTGAACCTAAAAGGGGAGGACAGAGAGTAGCATGTGAATCTATAAAAGATATCCATACTGGAGAACCAGTGTACAGGTAAGTAACTTGTTTTTTCTCCAGTATTGTATCTTTTATAGATTCACATGCTCGAATCAGAATAGTAAGCAGTTATAAGGAAAAAGGAGGTGAGAAAACAGGTGAACCATGCAAGACAAAACAGAGAATAATAATCAAAAGAAGACCATGTAAATATGGAAAAAGAGCCAATCACAAACAAACAGCATCATAGGAAAAGGAATAGACCTTAATAAGAAAAGGCCTACCTTATGCGAATAGTCGCCGAAAGTCCGCTTGTCTAACTGCAATATCCGCCTTCCGCCATGTATCCAGGCAATAGTGCCTCGTGAGGGTATGAACGTTTGTCTATGTCGCTGCCCTGCAGATGTCGGGTAAAGACACTCTGGCAAACAGGGCCGAAGCCGCTGCCATCTTCCGAGTGGAATGAACGGTGACTTTAGCTGCAAGCGGGCGTCCCGCTTTCTCATGGCAGAAGATTATAGTAGAGGAGACCCAGCGTGCAATAGATGCTCGTGTCAAGGCCTGACCCTTTCTAGGGGCGGAGAAGGCGAGGAGCAGCTGGGTTGATTTACAGAAAGCCTTCAACCTTTGTATGTAAAATTTTAAGCAACGCTTGATGTTCAGAGAATGGATGCTCTCTCTGCGGGCGTAGAAGGAGAGGGGGGAAAAAGGAAGGCAGAACCACCGGCTCATTGAGATGGAACGTGGAAGGCACCTTGGGAATGAAAGGAGGATTGGTGCGGAGTACCACTGTGTCCTGATGAAACTGCAGGTACGGTTCAGTTGCAGTGAAGGCTTGAATTTCACTAATGCGTCTAGCAGACGTGATGGCCAAAAGGAAAGCAACCTTCCTTGAAAGATACTACAAATCGCATTTGTGAATCGGCTCGAAAGGAGACCTCAGAAGTTGTGACAACACAATGTTCAACTGCTAGAAGACTGGAGGAGGCCTTATTGGAGGGTAGGCTCTAAAAGAGACCCTTCATAAACTCCTTCACCAGCCTATTGGACCACAAGGACAAATGGCCCGAACGTCTCCTGTATCTGGAAATTGCCGCCAAGTGCACTCTAATTGACAAATGGGAAAGGCCAGATTTGGTGAGATACAAAAGATATGGTAAAATGTCCTTTGGAGGCGAAAAGGGAGGATGACAAGTGTGCTCGACACACCATGAACAGAATCGCTTCCATTTAGCCGAGTAGCACTTCAGCGTGGATGGAGCTCGGGCTATGTTAAGTATGGATTGGCATTCATCAGAGAGCACTAACTCTCCAAATTCTGTGTGGTGAGGAGCCAAGCTGACAATTGAAGCGTGTGAATCTGTGGATGAACCACTTGGCCTTGGTTCATGGAAAGTAGATTCTCCGTTGATTGGAAACGGATTGAAGAAGACTCTTATAGGCGATACAGCTTGGTGTACCAATACTGCCTTGCCCACGCCGGGGCAATGAGAATAATGCGGCAGGGCTCCCGCTTGAGTTTCTGCAGAACCTTCAAAATGAGCAGGAATGGAGGGAACGCGTAAGCAAATGTTCCTTCCCAGGAAAAGCGGAAGGAGTTCCCCAGAGAGCCTGGTTGAGGAAATATGCTGGCGTAAAACTCACATTTTTTGTTGAGTGATGTAGCGAATAGATCTAGGGTTGGCAACGCCCAACACTGAAATACTTTCCATAGCTGAGTCACACTTCGCTACCACTCGTGACATTGCTTGGTGTCCCTGCTGAGGGAATCGGCCCATTCATTTTGTATTTCTGGAACGTGTTGAACTTGCATAGATATGTTGTGGGCTATTAGCCATTCCCAAATCTGCTGCGCTAGGATTGACAGGCCATGAGACCTCATCCCCCCCTTGCTTCTGTAGATGAAACATGGTGGTGGTGTTGTCCGTGCAGACGAGTATCGACGATCCCCTGACACTTGGCAGAAAAGACTGGAGTCCCAGAAATACTGCTTTCAGTTCCAACAGATTTATGTGACACAATGCTTCTTGGTCTGACACTTCCCATGGACCTGTAATTCCTGAAGGTGAGCTTCCCATCCTTCCATGGAAGCGTCCGATGTCATCACCATATCTGGTTTCACTGGGAGGAAGGGTAGGCCTTGGAAGAGATTGTCCCTGATCGCCCACCAGGACATTGCCACGGTCATCTCTGGTGTGATCGAAACAATGTCGTCGAAGGAGCCTCGAGATTACATCCACTGAGATTCGAGTTGCTCCTGGAGAGGTCTCATCTGTAAGCGGCAGTGTGGTATTAACAGGATGCAGGATGACATCATCCCCAGCATTGACTTGTAAGTCCCTACAGAAATGCACCTTTTTGAGGAGAGGGACTGTGCCATCCTTTAAAGGTGCAAAATCCTTTCTTCTGTGGGAAAGTCCATTGAGCAACTGGTATCCAAGATCGCTCTCAGGAACACCAGTGACCTGGAAGGGATGAGAGAGGACTTTTCCCTGTTGAGATTGAGGCCCAGGGAGCGAAAAAGTCGAAGACAGGCTTTCGTAGATTTCCTGGCACCCTGGAAGGATGGGGCCTTGACCAACCAATCGTCCAGGTAGGATAATACCTGGTGACTGGGTCACCGGAGAAAAGCTGCCACAGGCGCCAAGCACTTGGTGAAAACTCTCGGCGCTGATTTTAGCCCGAAAGGTAGCACCTTGAAATGGTAATGGCACCCTGCCACCTCGAACCTGAGAAAGCGACGATGCTTCAAGTGTATGGGAATATGAAAGTATGCATCCAGAAGATCTAGGGAGGTCATATAATCTCCCATATCCATGAGTTGAAGAATCTCCTGAAGCGACAACATCCTGAAAGGTTGACTTTTGATGACCTTGTTCAACAACCTGAGGTCCATAATTTGCCTCCATTTTCCGGTCTTCTTCTTGATTAAAAAGAAATGAGAGTAGAAGCCTAGGTTGTGTTGACTGCGTGGCACCTCCTCGATTGCTTGTTTGGAGATAAGCAAACAGATTTCTTTTTTGAGTAGTGCAAGATGACTATGTGCAGTCTTTCGTGGAGGGACATTCGGAGGCTGTTGAAGAAATTCCACGGTGTGACCGTGATGGAATACATTTAACACTCATTTGTCGGAAGAAATTATATTCCATTGAGCAAAGAATGTGGAGCAATTTTGAGCCAATTGAAGTGGGACTAGAGTGACGGGTGCCAATAAATCCTCATTGTCCCCTGTTGGCATCATGAGATTTTCCTCCAAATGCAGGGCGTCTGCATGCTGGTGCTCTAGTATATGCTGGGTGGAGGTTTGGCGAAAAGACAGCGCTAAATATTGCGGCCGAAACCCTTGCTGATAGTAGGGATGAAAACGTTGCTGGAGCTGAGCCGGAGAAAGAAACTGACCTCTCCCTCTTCGTCAAAAAGAAGAAAATTTCTTTTGTTGTAAATTAGTTAGGGATTTGGCTGTGTCTGTGTCCGATTTTATCGACTGCAGCGCCTCATCTACGTGCTTTCACGAAGAGATATTCGCCATCAAACGGCATATCCAGCACCTTAGCCTGAACCTCAGGGCGGAATGTTGTTGCTCTAAGCCATCCTTGCTTCCTCAACATGGCTGCTCCCGCCATTTGCCTAAAGGCAGTGGATGAAATGTCCAGCCCCACATCAATGATCTCCGAAGAGGCTCTCTCTCCTTCTGATAGTATGTCTTTTGCCTCCTTCTTCTTATCCTTGGGAAAATACTCTAACAAGGGGGGGATGTCAGACCACATTTGCCGGTCATATCTCCCGAGGATAGTCATGGCGTTGGAGGCCCTGATGGCTGTTGCTGCTAGCGTGGAGAATCTCTTGCCAGTGTTATCCAACCTGCACCCTTCCTTATCCGATGGGGCAGCACGTGGCGATGCAGGATTTTTGGATCTTCTTTGGGCGGCCTGCATAATAACAGAGTTAGGTCGTGGATGGCCAATAAGACACGCAGGAGAGTCCTCAGGTGCCCTGTATTTTTTTTGTCCAATTTTGGGATAACAGCAGGAACAGAGGCTGGGGTCTTCATTAACTTCAGGCCCTCCTGCCACAGGTAATCCACTATGGGGATGGCTCTGGCGGAGCACCGTGTAGCGGCCTTAAATTCATACAAAAAACACACCGTCTGCTTGACGGGCATGCGAAGATCAAAACATTTTGATGCCCGCTCTAAGAGGTCATTAAAACCACCGATATCCGCTGGTGGAGAATCGGCAGAGTGGGAGAAGGTGGTGTGTGCGCCACATAGTTGTTCCATTCGTCCTGGTCATCCGGGTCCAACTGCAGCTCTCCCTCTTCTAGCTGCTGGTAACCACTGTCAAGCGCCTGGACAGAAATTTCCAAAGGCGGTAGATTTTTGTGTCTCAGCAGCGTAGGCGTGGTCTGTGTAGGAGGTGGCTTCTGGCTAGAATTAGCCTCAGGAAAACATTTGTAATAATCACCGAGCATCAGACGCAAATCAGTGACCAATGAAATAGGGATGTTGATGGAGGGCTCCTGCTGACGCTTATCCTCCTGTTCCTCATCTGGATAATGCTCCTGAAAAGTGTCTAAGCGTTGCAGGCTGGGACGTCCTGTGTCAGAGAAGGAATATTTGCATCTAGATATGTAGAAGGGTCATCCAGCACTTCCTCATCCTCAGATTCTTGGCATTTGACCCTGAGCTGTGAGGGGCTATATGCATGGACCATAAGGATCCTCATCCTCTGTTCCCTGGAAGTCCAAGAGGCGAGTAGGAGGCAATGGAGAGATCTTAGAAAAGTCTTGCAAAAAAGAAGGCATCACCTTTGGAAAAGCCAAGTAATTTCCCTTTGTCAACGGCGCCATGAGATGGTCTCACAGCTGCCGCTGACGATGACATCACCACTTCTGTCCTCGTTGACGCTACGGCCGTCGTAGCCCTGACCGTCGACTTCATAGAAGTTGTCGACGAGACCCTCGACGGCATACCTGATCCGGTGGCGATCGATGTCGTAGACGGAGAGTTTCTCGTCGACAAGGCCATCAACGGGCGGATATTCTATGAAGGAACATCCTTGAAAGGAGTATGCGGCGCAGATGGAGGCGCAGAGCCAGATCTTAGCTGAGCGCAAGAGGGACCAGGCTGTTATTTTTTAGCCCTCTTCCCCACAGATCTTTCCTAACTCTGAGATCTGGATTTTTTCGGATTTCTTTGGGCAGAAGAAGAATCTTCTTCCTTTCTACTCTTGGAGGCGGTATGAGGCTTCTCCTCACTCTCGGAGTCGGATTCCCTCACAGACTTCCTCTTTTGTAGCCAGAGGAGCAATCTGCCCTCACGATCCTTGAAGGTTTTTGAAGAGACAGTACTTACAGCCTCTGGGCTTATGATCCGGATACAGACAATACAGGCATTCCTTATGTGGATCCTCAGAGAAAAGCCTGGACTTTCCACAAGTCTTGCAGGGCCTAAGCAACCCTTTTTTAGACTCAGACATTCTGAAGAAAAATGCAGAAAAGGTACACTCACTTCCAACTGTACCTCAGCTGAAGAGATGGTTGTAGAAAAAGAACTGCCAGCTGGAAACTCAAAAGGGTAAAGTAGAAACACTGTGACTGAGCAGAGCTCAGGAGACTTCCTAACACACGACGTGCGGTAAGAAATCGGAGGTATAGTGGCCCTGCAGGGGGTGGATACTCTGGGTGTATGCTTTGATTGGCTGGAGTTTGGATGTTCTAAAATGATGTTAACTGGTTACTGAATACTACTGAATTACAAGGGTAAATAAGTTTAAAGCTTGGTACTTATATTTTACTGTTACCATGGGACTCCCACCATGACAACGGGGAAGATTAAAGCATGTGAATCTATAAAAGATACAATACTGGAGAAACCTGTAATCTCCACTCAGCATTCTTGGTGCCATGAGTCAACAGCGGTAGCGCTGCAGGGTGGGTTGATGGTTAGCTGTTGCACCTGAGTGATTGATAATGAGTTACTGGTGGTACATAAAAACCTGTGGGTGATAATGGATTCCCATTAATCAGGGTTTCTTACTAATGGGAACACTGCAAGATATCAGGTGCTGGACCACACCCCTTCATTTGAAATTTTGTTAAATACAGAGAATGGGGCGACCTTCTGATTTAGTCTCTGAAATGAAAGTCAAAATCTTCCAGCATGGCAAGGTTGAAGGTTGTATATGACGAAGTCCACCCGAAGTCAGATACTCGCTGGCTGAGGCCTGCTAAAGCCGTTTTGGTGGGAAAAGCTTCAAGTAGAAAATTCTAATTTTGCACCCAGCAAAGTCCTCTCGACAGGCAGATATCTTTTGTGCCTTCTAACCTCTGACTTAGTCTTGTTTTTGGAGATCAAAATACTCAAACAGGACCAGTCCAAAGCTCTGTCCAACTAAGTCCTCTTGAAATCAAGGTGCCGATGAAACTCCGGAGGTCTTGCAAGTCCAAAAATGTTCTTAGTTCCAACTTTTCAGACTTTCTGGAGCAGTTGTTCTTGGTGACTTCTAGGGCCCCCCAAGACCTCATGGTGAGAACTTGGGGGGCAGGATACACTCCAGCAGAGTCTACCAGCAAGGTGCAGTCCAGATACAGTTGTGACTGGTCAACTGGTCACTTTTGATGTTCCTGTAGCCACAAAGAGGTCAGTCAACTAACCCGTTGAGTCCACCTCTTTGTCTTAGGAACAAGTTGGAGACTTGGGACTATCTGCACAGGTGACAGACGGCAGGTCTAGTCCTCTTCTGTTCTTTCACAGTTCCAGAAAGCATTCTGGAGCTGTGCCACTTTTTGTAGGAATCACAAGCCAGTGGGTGGGGGAGACTCCTGGAAACCCCCTAACCGATGGGCACGAAGTTACCATGGGCAACCGCTCACTTTTTGAATCACATCTTGTTTGCATATGGCAAACAATCCCACAGTGCACTATTCCTAGTGAAATCCAACATGGCAGAAATTTTCTGCCCCAGGAATAAGCGACAGAATTTATTCAACTGCTCTCATTAATATTTATTAAAAATCAAATTCACTGATGGTGCTGGATGTTTGATAAATACACAGGAAAAGTAACTTTTGAATGGTTAGACTTTGCCTACCTAAAGCTTAAGTAGTAGCCTGCAAGCAGCTGTCACCCTGTCAATGCTTTCCCCTTGATGAGGTGTGAAAAATACTCCAAGAACAGAAACAACAGCTTTCTGGCAGGAAGATCTCAGCATGAAGTATGTGACTCATCTATCCGGAAAGACGGTTTGTGAGCATTCAAAGCAACATTAACTTAAAAACAGTGTTTAGTTTGTGCCAGGGGTTGCCGGTGGGGCCCATGGCACTAATGTTTGGGGACTGGTTCTTATTTTTCCTCATCAAATATTCACCAAGAGCAAGACAGGAAAAAACGCATAAAAGGGAAAGGAGGAAGAAGCAAAAGATAGGAAAACTGTCACAAAGAGAGAATGCAGGGTCTGGCAAGAGTGAGATAAAAGGGCAGACAGTGCCCGAAAGTGGATTAAAGAAGCCTTAGGTCAATTCAAGACTATACAGCCTTGGTATTCAACATGCTGGCATTTAAAAGCACCGCCCACAGGCTTCTGAGCTCAGATATGGACACCAGCACTCATTCTTTTACAAATGAAGCATGGCTTGAAAAGGACTAGGATGAAGTTTGCCAATTCATAGTTAAGTGTAAAGTGAAACCTGGGGAAAAGGAGTCCTTCGATTATAGGGTCAACTGTAGCCAGAGGGATCGGGAGTAGATCCTGGAAACAGTTTGGTGTGATTGAGGAGGAGGGGACGGCTCATTTCCCAAAACCCACCTCTTGGCTCCGCCACCAGCCTCCTTCAGTGGCACACGGGTTCTGCCATGTTGGATTCCACTAGGAATAGTGAATTGCAGGACTGTTTGCAGTAGGGCAAACAAGATGTGATGCAAAAGAGGGAGGTGTTTTCCATGGTAACTTTCTCACTGTGAACAGAGGAGATATATGAAGTGATCGACAGGGATAAAGATACATGCCGATGACAACCAGTACAAACTGTCAGATGTCTAATACTCCCAAACTGGTCAGGACCCATTGGTTTGAGTAATGGGTGGACAAAGTGGCACCCCCCTAGGAATGTCTTCACTTTCTACTCAGCCTGCCACCAAGCCGAATCAAGCAATGATTACTTTTGTCTTTCAACAGCAGATCTACACTGGGTCGGGGGACACAAATCTTCCCATGTGGCAAGTCAGACAACTCACCTATGGAAATGACCCTTGCACATATGTCCAAAACAATATAGGTGAAAGGGGTCAGATTGCAGGTTAACTAGTTGACAGAGAATTTTCACTTTTCCTTTGGGCTGAGACAAAGGCATATTTTCACTTAAACACTGGCTGTGACCCAACACAGTACTTTATAGGAAGCCTACAAGTCATTTTTTAGGGACAAAGCCAAGTCCTTCCTCAAAGTTAAGAAGTGCAACAAAGAAGCACATTTGGCAGAGCTGGAACAAAAGGTGCTTGACCTTAGGGGTGCTCTCATTTCAGTCATTCCGAATGGGGGGTTGGGGGAACCTCTGACTTGTGCATTTTGGGCAGTCCCAACTCATTGATTAATGTTGAGATAAGTGGCTGCTGGTGGAATTTGAAAGTGGTGGGGCTTAAGCGTAATAAATGAATTCGAGCGAGCCGGATAGTTATGAAGGGGGTTTAGAGGTGGTTCTCCCCCCGAATTGTTTTTTTTTTTTTTATAGTGGTGCATTTTGATGCAATATTCAGCACTATGTTTGTCATAAATGGAGCAAAACTACTCCTGGAGAATTTCCTAAGCACCTCTTCAATCAATCAGTCTTTTCATGCAGGAAAGAGGGGGCTTAATTGCCTAATTTGTAAAGCCTAAGCTTGGTCATAACGATCATGCCTGTTGGTTATTAACACAATGAATGTTTGAAGGCACAAAAATACCGGGCAATGTATTGCTGGTATGCAAGCATTACCTGCACCTGCTTCAGATATGATTTGCCTGCGTTGCTACTGCTGGGAACTGAATTTATTGAAATAAAATTATTTGTTTATAAGGCTGTGTCTGTGTTTTGAACCTCATCCTACACTTTGAGAGATTCAAGCAATCACAGAAAATGTCACCATGTGTTTTCCACTATCTGCTGCAGTTGGGATATTCAGAGGCAAGGCAGCACCTACAGGAAGTGAGTGAATTGCAGGCTCTGCTTGAAGTTCATACTATTACTCCTGTCTCCCTACAGATTCAGCTTCAGATTTGTCATGAAAGGCCAAGAGTTGGATAAATGCTTCAAAGAAGTATTGTTCAAACAATGGAAGATGAGAGTTTGACAGGATTGTGCCTAACCAGTTACATTGCACAAATCAGTTTATTAGGCACAGCAAGATTAAGGGATTTGCCCAGAATCACAGGCTATTGAGCCGATGCAGAGACTCAAACCTGGTTCCCCAGATCCAAAATCTGCAGCTCTGGCCTAACACATCCTCTCCTAGTGTTTCTGAATGCCAGTTCAGTCATGCCTCTGACATGAAGGCTTAGGGGCGCCTGCACTTCCCTGCTGATTTAGGGGCCACTGCACTGCAGGTGTTCCCATTCATTTTAATGGTCTAACAAAATAAAAAAATAAAACCCAAAAGCTGCGTTTAGCAGCACATTATTTGTGCTGCAGCTTGTCATCCCTTTACAAACAGAGGCTACTCTCAGGCACTTCTTTTGTACACAGTCACTAGCTGCAGACACCTCCAGGCCCAATTTACACACCACACACAAATTGCTGACTGGTGAGTGTCATAGATAAAGATCAGCTCAATCCCCAGCAGGAGAAAGGGTGTGGTGTTAAGAACTGAATGAGGTTCCAGTCTCGGCATAGGCTCAACATCCTGTGATTCTTAGCAAAATCACTTATTCAGCCCGTACCTGAATTGAATGTAAAATGATCCAATACCTTCGGATGAGTTTGCGCTATATAAAACAGAAAACGTACACTTACCCTATCAGTAAAAACATTTCCTCAAGTTGACTATGCTTGCTTTCCTCCAACTCCTAAGCGGACAGAAGAGGGAGTCACCTCAAAGCCTTTAGAGAGTATTATATAGCAGCCAGAAAATAAGACTAAGTGCGCGCTGCTTCAGCCACAGTGCACAGAGGGAACACACATTGTGCCATCAGTTCATGCGCAGCTTAGAGGGAACTATGGCTGTAGTGTAACCCCTTCCTTTCCCAACTCGTCACGCATTGACGACTTGGGAAAGGGATGGGTTGGTGAGAGGCAGCTTTGTAATTGACATGCAGCCCCAGGAGTACAGGGCTGATTCAGTACACGCCCGGGGCTGCTTAAATACAATGCTGCATAGCGTCAGAACTGGGCGGTCCCTGGGGACCCCAAGTTTTGCAGACCCAGGCTGACAGCATGTCAGCCCGTAAGCTGCTTGAAATATACCACCTGCCCAGTCACCATATAAACTGGCACATGCGCAAAAGTGCATGTGCCTGATTAAATCTGCCTAGCTGCCTGACGTCCGTTTCAGGGAACGGACGTGGCAAGCCAAGGCAAGCTATACCTATATTATAATGGAAAATGGATGGTAATTGCTTCTTGTAATTACCATCCATATTTCTAGTAATTAGAAGGGCGCAGTCCCTCTGTCCAGCAGCAGAAACCGCCACTAGTTGAGACTAAAAGATTAGCAAAGGTGCTTGCAATCACAATGCGGAATTGGTGGCCTCACAGATTTACAGAGACCAAAGCAAATTTGTTAGACCTGTCTGCCGCAGGGGTCGTCTTCCCCCAAACTTTTTGCCTCACTGCTCTATTTTTGCTGATCTTGTTTTTGTCAGCCTTAGGAATCTGTGCACTTTACCACTGCTAACCAGTGCTAAAGCACGTGATCGCTCCCTAAAACATGGTGACATTGGCTTACAACCAACTGGCACATTTAATTTACTTGCAAGTCCCTAGTACAGTGGTACTATATGTTCCCAGGGCATGTAAATCAAATGAATGATACTAGTCGGCCTACAGCACTGATTGTGCCACCCACTTAAATAGCCTTTTAAACATTGTAGCCTGCATGCACAGTTTTAAACTGCCATTTCAACCTGGCAAAATAAACCTTTAGCCAGGCCTCAGCCTTCCTTTTTAATACATATAAGTCACCCCTAGGGTAGGCACTAAACAGCCCATAAGACATGATGCAGTGTACTTAAAAAGTTGGAAATGTACTTTTAAATGTTGTGGTAGTAAAAAGCTCTTAAATTAATTTTTAGGTTGAGCGTGAGCCATCGCGCAAGCGCTGCTCTGCGAAGAGCTGTGGTAGTTCACTACAGAGAGAAGCTTTGCCCACTCCCCGCCCTTATTTTTCATTGGCTTGTGTGTTTGTCCTTTGTAAATGCGGTCTTCTGATTCATTATGAGGCTTGTTAGTCCCTCCTTAGTACAGCCATGTCATTTGTATCCTCCCATGGCTCCTGGCCCCTTTACTTGGTTGTAACACGGGGCGTGTACTATTTCCTTCGGACCAGGTAAATGTGTGTTTTGGTGTCTTCTACCCCCCCTCCCGTTGTCGTGCCTTCTTCCCCCCTCGACCCTCCCTCCCGTTTTCTGTGCCTTCTTTTCCCTCCCTGCCCTCTCTCCTGATGTGCGTGCCTTCTCCTCTCCTCCTCCATATTGTCCGTGCCTTCTCCCCCCTCCCTACCATTGTCCGTGCCTTCTCTCCCCGCTCTCTCCCTCCCTACCGATGTCCGTGCCTTCTCCCCCCTACCCCACTCCCGTTGTCCGTGATGCCAAGTAAAATTGGCACTTTGTACAGTAACTTTGTCTGCTATACTTAACTATAAGATTAAAACAGGACTACAGGCATTATATTGAAAAAATAACGCAGCGGAAGAAATTACTTCCATTTTCCTTTTACGTTTGTTTAAATTCCTATAGGCGGCTATTTCGGAGCTCAATTTAACATAAGTTTTCTGTTGAAAACGTTCTGCAAAAACTCTTGCACTGTTCCCTATCAGCATTGTCGCACATACTGTGTGCGGGGTTTACTCTATGTAGTCTCCTTAGTCGAACTTCTCAAGCGTGATTCTCGCGGCAGGCGGAGGCAGTTGAGGGCGGCAGGCGGAGGCCGTTGAGGACGGCGGCGGCTGGTGGCTAGGAAAGACATTGGGTTTGAAAAGAAGCATTTAACGTCTTCTGCTCGGGTTGCGCAGCAGGAAGGAGCCAATCACCCTCACCAGCAGGTTTTGAAGGTTACAAAAAGAGGTGTGCGGACAAAGACAATGGAAGACAACATCTGAAACAACGGATAATCAAAATACCACTATTCAGGATGAAAAACAGTCCCACGTGAAGCATATTATGCCCGGCGTCCTTCTCTTCATTTTTGTAACCAGTTTGGTGGGAGGTAGGATCATAAAAACATGATATTACTGGCTCAATAAGAAATGATCTAATTATTTTGAATACTGGAAGGCATTCTCTAACCAACTCATCTGCTGAGCCTCTGGCTAGTGTGTAGATTAGTAAAATCAACAGTGGGAGTAATGGTATGGTTGCCGCTTTTACCAGAGAAAAACACCTGCCATCTGTTCACTTTTAACTTTCTGCAAAGGCCAGGACGTGATAATCATTTTTTCTTTAACACCGCCTTTCTCTCTTTATTTTCCTTGTCAGTCAGCGGTAATTAGGGCAGCATAAAACACATTTTAAAATGTTTTCTGTTTACATTTACTACTGGGGAAAAATACCAGCTTTAGGTGATTTTTTCAAATTTTTGCACCGCCCATTCTGTTATAAAAGCGGCCAGGGGGCAGCCCTATTAAGGTTGTAGTTGCCATCATTCTGTAGCGAAAAAGGATTTTTCTGGTTTGAAAACAGTGATGGTTATTTAGCTTGCAGTCGGTTAAATAGTATACTTTCTCTATCATTTATCCGACTACTGGGTAAGTAGCAGTAGTTATGTACTGTTTGCCAGTAGGCCATGCATCTAGCAAAGACACTACAGCTTGCTAAAAAGTTAGTATTTTTACTAGTTGGTCAGTGGCCTTGCTAATAGCAAAGCAACTTCACAATTTGTCTGGCTGCTGCCTTAATAGCAGAGCTTGTTATTAAATATTTGGTTGTGGGACATGTAGACAGGAAACGAACTTGACTATTTACTTGGCTACTGGCTAAGTAGTAGAAATTATGTACTATTTGCCTGGCAGCCATGCAAACTGCAAAGAAACTTCAGTTTAGCTGATGGCTGCCTAAATAGCAAAGATTAAGTACCGTGGGGCCTCTGGCTGTGAAAATTACCAAGACACTTCCCTGCTTACTGGACCACTTGCTAAATAGCAGAGATAATGCAATTGTTCACCATTAGTTATGCAAATTGTACAAATACTTGGTTATTTACAGACCACGCTGGCTAAATGGTAGAGACTGTGTACGATTTAGCCAGTGACAGTGCAAATAGCAATAGAATGTTACTATTTACCCAAGGTCTGGCTATTTTTGGTTTGTAGCCACAGTGCACACAAAGGTCATGCATGTAGGTTGGAGGCCTACTGTGATACGAAATGCTGTGCTCTGTAATTTGGAGGTACACACCATGTGCACCCCCTCTTTACTGAGAACTGACAGTATTAAAAGCAACTGATTGTACTTGCAGCAGAGTCCTGCACGAGCACAGAGAGTGGCCTACTGCATCACCTTTTCTAAATTGTCTGTTAGTCCTCTACAGTCTGTTCCTTTGCTCCAACATTGTACAACATTGACATTGTATGTATGTTTACATTGGGCATGTGTAGTATGTTGACCATGAAACCTATATGCTGCACTTGACTGTTGCATTTTGAATCTCCTGTGTAAGAGCGGTACTTAAGATTAAGACAAGGGGACAATTAAAATACGCCAGCGTAAATCGTTCAGTATCATGAATTTCACATCACACGGTATGCAAAATTCCAGAAATTCCACCACTGCACCCAATTATGTGCCATTCGCGGGTAAAATGCAGGCGAACAACAGAATACGAGTGGCTGTTGTTAGTGGTGTTATGTTTAAATGCATCCTTGTTCCAAAAATTGACACAGAATGTATTTTGCACTAAAATATAGCACAGAATGACAGATTTGTATTTCATGTATTTTTTCTGAATTTTCACTTAAGTATGCAAAAGCAAATTCTGCTCACCCCTATTTAAAATTGAGTTTGGAGTGAACCTGCCAAACAGCAATTTAAGTTACAGGGCTCTTCCTGATCATCACTGAGATCCCTTGATTCAGGCTACAATTAAGCATGTGGAGAGAGCCAGTAGGCCCCTTTTTAGGTTGAGCCTGAGCCAGCGCGCAAGCGCTGCTCTGGGGATGATCTGTGGTAGTTCAGTACAGGAGAGAAGCCCCGCCCATATTTTTCATTGGCTTGTGTCTTTGTCCTTACTAAATGATGTCTTGTGATTCCTAAATAGGCTTGTTAGTCCCTCCTTAGTACGGCTGTGTAGTCATTTGGTTCCTCCCATGGCTACTGGCCCCTTTACTTGTTTGTTACACAGGACCGGTTCTATTTTCTTTATTGAGTTTCTCCTATTTCAAGCACGACGACAGGCTTTGTTTACATTCAGCGGGCCATGAGCAAAAAATGTTGGCATCAAGGTGCTGTTCTTTTTTTTTCTTCTGAAAGGCCCCAAACGTATATTGCTTCTTTCCTGTGCGCGCCCTCCACAAATACACCTTTTCATTTATTTTTAAGCAGTTACATAGAAAAAAACATTTCTCCACATTTCGACAAGCTGTGCCCTGTATTTCTGCATGCGCACTAATGCACACGAAGCCACAGCTGTCTTAGCTCCAAAATGTTGCGTGGTGGCTGTGCAGACTCTAAGCCATGCCTGGGGTGATGCCAATGGCAGGCTGGTTCTCCACAATGCCCCCTCCCTGAGCACGGCGGCTCCCGCCAGGCTGGGAATCTTCCACGAGATGCGTGTTGTTTCCGAGAACGCGAACTCCCGATCGCTTTCTCCTGCCAGGCGGCTGGCGTCTCTCTTTTCAGGCCTCGCAGGTGATAACCACCCCTCCTCCTGTCCTTGCAAGAAAGGCAGGCACTGCTGCCGCCAGTAAAGACAACCAGCGGCCGGGGCTCCATACTTGAAATGAAATGAATTTGTACTTGTAAAGCGCACTGCTACCCTGAGGCATCCTGTCGCTGAACGCATACCGCTGTGGAACCCTTCCTGGCTTTTCCCTGTGAAATGTCCACTCCTGGGCACCCCCAGGGTGCAGCCAGGCATCCCAGCGCTGGTGGGGCCGTTGTGGAGATTAAGCAAGCTATTGCCCAGAGTTGCAGAGTGGGACCCATGATTAGAATAGGCACCGAGGCGAGAATTAACAGGTCCGAGGAAGTTGAGCCCAAGACCCGCCGAGGCGGGAATTGAACCCTGGTCCCGGGCCAGATCTCTGCATCAGGGTCTGCCGCTCTAACCATTGAGCCACACTTCTCCACCTTCTTGGGCTATTTGGCCATTGAACCGCTCATTACGAGCATCCATATTCTCTACCCTCAAATTTTCCAGATGCCATTTTGTTGCCGTATTTAGAATCACCCCGGTATGTCAGACTACGGGGTGCTGAGGCAGGTACTACGGAGCGGGGCTACGGCTTTCTGAGCTGTGCTTCACTTCAGTGAGTTTTATGTTTCCGGCTTACTTTTGCCCAGATTGTTATTTACGATGCTTGCCAACGTTTTTTTTTTAAGCTTAGAGCAAACCTGCCACATTCTCGCTTACTGTATTTGCGGTTTTGTTACCCAAGGCTATGCTGCTGTTTCTTTTAAAGTTATTTTTTTAAAAGCGCCATTTTCTTTGCTGTGTTTCATGATTTTGCGTCCCTGTAGCTTTGCACAACTTCCATTCACACTTGCTGCCAAGTTGGTGGTTTTAAGACAGTCCCAGCCAAGAGGTGGAACCAAAGTTCCACTTCAAACATCCGGTGCGATAGCTCTTTTCAGTTTTTTGGCTGTGGAAATCTGTTTGGAGGCTGCAGACAACCCGTTCTGCCCTGAATGAAAAGGGAACAATAGAGTACGTTATTTATAGCTCAATGAAGGTGCAAGGGCATGGCAACAGACGCTACATGACACATGCTGTTAGCACCTCTGCAAGGCCATGCTGATAGCAGGAACACGCATACGCTCGAGCTACGCAGAGCATTAATGTTATGTTACTGTGTTCTTGGATAGTGCATCGGCCGTCATCAGTCGTTAGTCGTGTGAGTGTTGAGTGTAGTGGGCATCCTGCCTTGTGGTGATTCGTAGTAAGGGGTTGCGTTTTGAGGCCCTCTGCCCATCTCTTGGCATCCATAATTCGCTGGATGCAGATGTGGTTCATGTGGATGGCCTAAGGGGATGAAGTGAGGGAAGTGCCCTTTTATCGTCCTTTTGTGGTGAGAGCAATCAACTATATTGTGGGGGGCTACTAGCCTTTCTAGTATGGCAAGCTATTATTTGAGATCCTGAGTGCCCGGTGGTTACCCTCCCTGCCCAAACCAGGTATTGTCCCTTGTCCCGATTGCAGTGTTTACCCTACTCTCGTCTGGTGCATTCCTTGCCCCGGCTCCAGTGTTTACCCTACTCTGGTCAGGTGCTGTCCCTTGCCCCGATTCCAGTATTTACCCAACTCTAGCCAGGCGCTGCATTTGCCCCGGTGTCAGTGTTTACCCTACTCTGGTTAGGTGCTGTCCCTCGCCCCGATTCCAGTGTTTACCCCTCTCTAGCCAGGTGCTGGCCCTTGCCCCCTCCAGTGTTTACCCTACTCTAGTCAGGTGCTATCCCATGCCCCAGTTCCAGTGTTTACCCTACGCTGGCCAGGTGCTGTCCCTTGCCCCCTCCAGTGTCTACCCTGCTCTGGTCTGTTTTAAAAATCAAAACATAAATAAAAGGCATTGTCATTTACAATGCCAATAGCTCAAACTCATGTAAATGCGAGATCTATCGCATTGCAAATGCTGGTTTACTACTTCAAGCCTCCTCTCCCATAGGATAACATTGGGTTACCTTTTTACATTTAATAAGTACTAACTTTCAATTTGGAGCAGGTAGGAATGTCGTGTTTGGTGTTTAAATAATTGCAATTTAAAACCCTCTTTAATGGTAAATTCGGATTTTAAGTCACAATTCTGAAAATGCTTTAGAAAGTTGGCATTTTTCTGTTTCAACCATTTGGTGCCTGCAGCCAGTATCCTGGGTCACATGACTAGGAGTAGCTGGCAGTTGGTCTTTGTGTATTGCTCCCAGTCAGTGAGACAAAGGGAGAAATAGGTGTGTTGGCAGGACGGGCCATCTCTGACTTGATGAGGGGGGTGCTGTCACCTACCACACTTGCACATCACAAAGGCTCTACCCCAGTATACTCACAAAAGGTTTGAGCCTAGTCTTTTTGTGCCCCTAGATAAGATGGGGCCAAGGCAGCGAAGCATGACATTTCACAGACGTCTGGGGATGGAAACCTTCAGAACCTTCTCCTGCTACAAAACTGACACCAAGTATAAATATTGGACCTTCAGACCAAACTCTTCAGTTCACCTCTGGACTTGTGAAAGACTCAGAAGGACTGCTATGATGCTCTGCTGCATGAATGAATGACTGCTACTTTGCTACCCTGATATTCTGAAACTTTGCTGTCCAGCTGCCTGAGTGAAAAGGACTGGACCTGCATCTTGAACTGAGGACCACCAGAGTGACTCCAAGAGTTAGTTGGCTGGCCTCCTGATCAGAGCCTCAGGGACAGAAAAGGCTCCAACCAGCTTGAATCCAGTAGCTGAACTCTGCCTGCTGCGAGCCTTGTCACCTAAGTAGCACCACTTCTAGCTCCAAGTCTCAATGAGCCCCTTTAAATATCTAACGATAGACATTGCACAAGATCCAACATCATTTTGGCATCTTAATTTAGCTCCACTATTAAGTAATTTGCAGATAGACGCTGAGGCATAAGATTCTCTGCCTAGCACTATGCTGGGACGAGTGGCCCTGTTGAAAATGATCGTAGGGCTGAAGATTCTTTACATCCTCCAGAATTACCCACTTAGATCTCTGAACAATTCTTCAAAATGGTCAGGGCAACTAGCAGAACATTTCTATGATGCCAAAAGACGCAAAAGATTTTCTGCAATAAATGCATTGGATTTCCCTACGACAGAGGTCTGGGTGTGTCTGATATGTGCCTCCTTGTTACCAGTTATTATCAAATGGTTCTTAGGGGCCCAGGATGACCCTGCTATGAGACTCTAACTAGATCCGATTGAGGGAGCAGAATGCAGTGGCTTCCTCTATGGTTCAAAAATTCCCAGAACCCTACCAGCACCCACCAAGGTGGCACTGCGAGCCTAGAGGGTCAGACTTAGCCGGATCCAATGGAGACATAAATGATCATATGGAACACCATTGTGGTATGGTCGGAAACTTCCCCATCTGACAGAAGGACGAAGGAATACTGGAAACCGCAAGCTGAGTGGATGTGAAAATGGTGGTGCCTCAAGAATTAGCGATATTACCTCAATTGAGGGTAATTCGATTCAAAATCCTGCACAGATACTATAGCCCTCCATTACGCCTAGTAGAAGCTAGACAGCACACAGCCCCACATGTAGAGAAGATGATTGTGATTTCATTTATGTAGTGTGGTCATGCATGTACATTTGGAGGTATTGGCAAACAAGGCAATCAACCCTTACACAAGCCATTGATTGCCCTACAGAGCCTGCATCAACAATTACTGATAACAAGGGGAGTTTGGTGAAATGCACCCCATAAGTGCAAATTGTTGGCAATAGGATGCCTGTAAGCAAAGAGGGATATTGCTCGTTACTGGCTGAGCAGCAATACTCCTCTACTCTCTGAGGGGCACAGAGGAATGAACAGATGCACCTATTTGGAGTGGAGGTATACGAAGCAGGAGATGCCCGTATAAGCAACAAAAGATATGGGACCCTACTTAGAACATTTCTGACTGAAATCAACATAAATGATCCGTCTAGTACTTGTGCCTGAGGACTGGGAGGGAGTGCGGAGGTGAAGGACTCAATACTGTACAATGTATATATGATGGTGGTTCTACATTTCCTGTACAATAGATTTGTGTTGGTTGCATTGTTCACTAAACACTCAATAAAAAGTATATATATGCAAAAAAAGAAGCAGAGAACTCTGGGTAGTTCTCAAGTTTAGGTGGAAAGCAGCTCCAATATAGAGCACTCTCAACACCAGCGACACTCTAAATTTGATCACCTCAAATGTCTGCTTTTCTATCAAAGTCTTTAAGCGTAGGATTAGCACAGTGCCATCCACGCCGAGATAGAAAAGGACAAAGTATTTTGCCATTTCCACAGCAAAGTCTTTAAGCATAGGATTAGCACAGTGCTATCCATGCCGAGCTGTAAAATGGCCAAAGCCTTTTACCACTTCAGGCACAGTATTACAGCTTTGGATTGGTAAAATACCATCCAAGCCAACCTGAAAGGAATAAAAGCAACCCCTGACATGCGTTTTGCTCTCATTAGAGCTCTTCAGAGAGGTATATATATATATATTCGCCACCTGTCATAAAATACAGTTTCTTTGGAAACTCAGGTTTAAGGAAAGAAAATAAGTTACTTACCTATAACTGTAGTTCTCCAGTATTGGAATCTTTCATAGATTCACATGCTTGAATCATTCCCTGTCGTCAAGATGGGAGTCCCCAGTATGTTTAGAAAAGTATTATCACAATAGACATAGGACTTAAAGGCCTAAGGACTCATTATTTAGTAACATATCCAAGTACTTATTTAAAAAAGTACAAAACTTAGAAAACTACCAATCAGCTGCCACTACCGTGTAGAACCTTCCTGATAGGAGCTCTAGGCCCTCAGATTTTCTAAAGCACAGTGTGTACAAATAGAAGTAACAGAGAGACATAAAGATGAGCCTTTCCAGGGGAGGCGGGTGGGTCACGTGTGAATCTATGAAAGATTCCAATACTGCAGAACTACAGTTACAGGTAACTTATTTCCTTACTCTTGTATTGGAACTTTCATAGATTCACATGCTTGAATCAGAGTAAAGAGCAGTAATTAGCACATTTCGCTATGTAATAGGAAAAAAATATACATACATATGCAAATAGTCAGTAACTATTGTTTGCGTATACATAACAGTAAATAAATACACTTCAAACAGAAAAAAGAAAATGTGCGTCAAAATGGATGGTTGGAAGCAAAGAAAGGGCTCACCTTCATTGAAACAGATGTCTCAGCACCGCTTGTCCCATTGCAGCATCTCTCATGGCCTCAGAATCCAAGCAGTAATGCTTGGTAAATGTGTGTGGTGTCTTCCAGGTTGCTGCTCTACAGATGTCCGATAGGGACACCCCAGCAAAAAGCACCATGGACGTAGACACGGCTCTTGTAGAGTGAGCACTGACCTTTGACAGCAGTGGCTGGCCTGCCTGTTGGTGGCAGAAGAGGATTGCACTAGAGATCTATCTAGAGATGCTTTGTTTCATAAGAGGGAAACCTTTCCTAGGTGCGCTATATGCTACCAACAATTGATTGGATTTGCGGAAGGGTTTGTTTCTGTCCAGATAGAACTTTACGCAGCATTTTATATCCAAGAAATGCAAAGCACGTTTTATTTATTTATTTCAGAAATTTATAGAGCGCGCAGCTACTCCTAAGGGTCTCCCGGAGCTAGCTGGCGTCTGAGGATTTGGGAAAAAAGATTTCAGCACAATCAGTTCATTGAGATGAAAGTCCGATGGGACTTTAGGAATAAACGTAGGATTGGTTCGTAGAATCACCCTTTCGTGTTTGAATTCTAAAAATGGTTCTTGGATGGTGAAAGCTTGGAGTTCACCAACTCTCCTTGTAGATGTAAGGGCCAGGAGCAGAGCGATCTTCCAGGAGAGGAACTTTGCATCAGCTCTATGTATAGGCTCAAAAGGGTGCTTCATTAGCTGTGCAAGCACCGTGTTGAGTTGCCATGTCGGAGGAGGAGTTCTCACAGGTGGAAAGGTCAAGAAGAGTCCTTTTATGAACTGCTTTACTAGTCGGCTAGACCACAAAAATGGGCTCTCAGATGATCTCCGGAACCGGGAGATAGCCGCTAGGTGTACTTTGATCGAAGCATGAGCTAAACCTGTACGTGCCAGATGGAGGAGATATGGTAAAATCTCCTCTGGAGATGACCTGAGGGGGTGCACCTTAGCTGATCTACACCAAATACAGAATTTTTTCCACTTTAAAGAGTATGTTTTATTGGCACTATCCGCTCGAGCTCCAGACAGGATTTCTCTACATTCCTGTGGGATGTTTAGGTGTTGAAACACCTGGGACTCAGGAGCCAAGCAGATAATCTCAGAGAACCTAGGTCTGGATGTCGAACTTGTCCCTGGTTCATGGTTAAAAGTGACGGAATCGGCTTGAGGGGTTTTGGAGGTTGCAGAGACAGAAGATGGAGTTCTGTGTACCAATGTTGGCGAGGCCACGATGGTGCTATTAAGATAATTTCGCAGGGTTCAGCTTTCATCTTCTTCAGCACCTTTGATAGGAGAGGAATGGGAGGAAAAGCATAGGCAAATAAGCCAGACCATGCTATTGAAAAAGCATTCTCCTATGATCCCTGTTGGGGATGCCAGCTTGCGAAGTACTGGCATTTGACGTTGCCGCAAGTGGCAAAGAGGTCTATAACTGGCTTGCCCCAGCGAGAGAAGATTCGATCGAGAGTGTTTTGATTCATCTCCCACTCGTGGCAGGTTGTTTGTAATCTGCTCAGCGAATCCGCTATGGTGTTCGGCTTCCCTGGTACATACTCCGCTGTCAGTGATATTTTGTGCCGAATTGCCCAGCTCCAAATCAGTTGTGCTTCTTGAGACAGACGAAGAGAACGAGTTCCTCCTTGCTTGTTTAAGTAGTGCATTGTCGTAGTATTGTCTGTCCTGACAAGCACAGAGGAATTGTTTATTCTGGGCAGAAAGGCTTGTAGAGCAAGGAAAAATGCTCTTGGTTCTAGCAGACTTATATGCAGGTTCCGTTGAGATGGCGGCCATTTGCCGCTGATCCGAAATTCCTGTAGGAAGGCTCCCCAGCCCTCCAGAGAAGCATCCATTGTTATCACCAGAGGAGAGGCTTGTGCAGGAATAGTAATCCTTGTGACAGATGACGAGGCTGTGTCCACCAATGTAGTGAGGTGATCATTTAAGGAGTTACTTGAATTAAGTCGTCGAATGTTACATTGACCTGCACCTATTGGATGTTCAGGGCTTCCTGAAGAGAACACATGTGCAGGCGGCAGTGAGGGATGAGAAGAATACAGGAGGACATCATGCCCAGGAGAGATTTGTAAAGGCGTACGGAAAGAGACTTTCTTTTTTGTATGCATCCCACTAAAGTTAGAAGCTTTTTTTGTCTTTCCAATTTGGGATAAGCCCTTTTTAAAGTAGTATGTAGGTTGAAGGACTGATTTCTCCTGATTTAAAGTGAGACCTAGTTGACTGAAGAGGCGCAGACAGGCCTTGGTAGACACTTTTGCAGCGTTGTAGGAAGGAGCCTTGACCAGCCAGTCTTCGAGGTAAGGAAAGATTTGGTGGTGAGGCTGTCTGAGATATGCTGCTACAGGCGCTAGGCATTTTGAAAAATGTGAGGGGCCGATTTGAGCCCCAAAGGCAACACTCGGAACTGGTAATGCCTGCCGGCTACTGAGAATCTGAGAAACTCTTTGTGTTTCTTGTGTATGGGTATGTGGAAATATGCATCTTGAAGGTCTAAGGACGATATATAGTCATTCCCATTGAGAAGCTGCAACACTTCCTGGATTGTGATCATGTGGAATGACTGTTTCTTGAGGAATTTGTTTAGATTTCTCAAATTTAGGATTGGTCTCCACTTTTTTGCCTTCTTGCGAACCAAGAATAAAATCCTTTTCCCCTTTGGTGAAATGGAACGCTTTCTATCGCTCCCTTTTGAATCATGGAGACGATTTCGAACATCAAGAGTTGCAAATGCTTGTGAACAAGGGGTTGAGGAGGGGTCGTAGGTGGTGTCTGTATGAATTTCAGAGAATGACCAAATTGTCTAAGACCCAACGATCTGTCGTAATTCGTAGATGGTGGGAAATTTTGCCTCCTACTTTGGAAGGAGGAGAAAGAGTAGGAGCCAACAGTAGTGGGAGGTCACTGATGCCAGTTAGTATTCTTCTGTCGTCCTGCTTTCCCTCTGAAGGAGGACTTGTTGAAGGCAGCTCCATTTGGTTGCCACTGGGCAAATTGTGGTCTGTATTGTTAAGTGGAAGAGGTATATGCTGGATACCGGTACTGTTGGTAGCCTCCCCTGTAGGATGACTGACTCTTGCCTCGAGCACCACGAAAGGGCATCTTTCTATACTGAGAGTGCCAAGAGCCTTAGCAGAATCTGTATTTTTCTTTATTCCTTGCAAAGCTTCATCAATATGCTTCCCAAAAAGCTCCGCTCTGTCGTAAGGCAGATATTAAATCTCTGTTTGAACCTCCGGCCTGAATGCTGTGGTCTTCAGCCATTCCTGACACCTTAAGACTGCCGCTCCAGCAAGTTGGCAGAAACCGGTGGAAGCGATGTCCATCGCACAATCGATTATCTCCGAGGCGGAACGTTTGCCCTCCAGCAGTATTTTTTTATCCTCATCTTTGACGTCCGATGGAAGGCTTTTGAAATAAGAAGCAATATCTGACCACATTTGCCTGTTGTAACAGCCTAATAAAGCCAGAGAATTAGAAGCCCTGACCGTTAATGCAGACTTAGTTGAAAAACGTTTGCTTATGTTGTCCAGTCTTCTACTCTCCTGGTCTGGGGGTGCCGATAAAGGTGCTGAAGGGTTCTTTGATCTACGTTGTGCCACTTGTGATATCACTGAATCAGGTCTTGGATGACCCGTGAGACAAGCTGGTGCATCGTCTGGAGCCTTATACTTTTATCAAGTCTTGGCAAGACTGGCGGCACTGTTGCTGGGTTCCACTTTATTTTCAAACCTTGGTCCCAGATATAGTCAATAATGGGCATTGATCTGACTGTTTCCTGAAAGGTTGCTTGAAATCTTAAAGGAAACAGTCCTGCTGATGTACAGGCATTGGGAGTTCAAAACTCCTGGCTGCTCTCTCTAAGAGGTTATGGAAACCTCCTATGTCTTCTGGAGTTGAATCAGTTTGTGGCGGAGATGGAGATGCTGGTGGAGGAATAATGTAATCGTCCCGTTCGTCATGTTGTTGCTGTTCATCCTGCTCTATTTCCCCTTCCTCTTGTTCTTCTTCACCCAAGGAGGACACCTGTTGCACAGGTACTTGTGCTTGAGGAGAGGATGGATGTTGAGTTTGTATCATAGGAAGTGGTGGAGGGGCTGGAGAAGGAGACGGTGACGTTGGCGGAAAGCTTTGTCTGTAATCCGCTAGCATGGATTGCAGATCCATAAAAAGAGTGGAAGGAAGGCATTCCATATCCTGTTGAGTCTGCTGCTGAAGAAGTTGGTCAGAGTAATAAAATTGCTGACCACAATACTCCTGCTCATCATAGTCTTCGTGATGCTTTACATTCAGCTTTGATGACTGCGCTGCTCCAAAGAGGCTGTTGTAGTAGTCTTTCTAGTCGTTCTCTGTTATTAGTTCCATGTTTCTATGATGTCACTGTCATGGTGATGGAATGTGTATCTTTGAATACTGGGGGGCAGTTATTGTCATCCCTGGAAGCTGTGGAGATGAACAGACATTAAGCATAGTGTTTCCACACTTACCTGCCTCAGTGTGATCACTACAAAATTGGCGATGAGTTGGTCTCTTCCTCTCTCCACCCACGTGTGCTGCACTCTCCCTGGTTGTGTTCCTGCTTCTTCTGGATCATCTTGTTGTTTTACTTCAAGTTCAGCTTCGTGTTCCTTTTTATTGGTGCTTTGCTTGTCTCCTTTGTGCTGCCTGTCATCGGACTGGGTGGGGGCTCCTCTGAGAATCTACAGGTCTGCTCGACGTTGCCCAGCCTTTGTGGACGGAACTTCATTCTTGCCAGTTGTGGTTCAAACCGTGAGTTTTTTCCACCCTTCTCTGGCCTTTGTTCTGGCTGTGTGCTGGTCTCCCCATGGCTGCTCTGCCCGTCCTGGCGTTTCAGCTTCGTGGTGTGCCTGGGAGTCTCCCCCGTTTGTGTGTTCTCCAGGCATGATGGTCCATTCGCTGGTTGAGTTGATCTAACACTGATGACGTATTGGAATGTTCTCTCAGTACTGGCGATTGCTTCGAGTGGTGAGACGCTCTTTCCTTTAGCGTCATTGTGGAAGTCTCCGCTGTTCTGTTTGTGCCGTGGCTGCCTGTGACGTGGTTCCTGCTGACGCACCTGCACGCATGAATTCCTTGGACACGCGCAAGTCTCTACGTTTGTTGGACGCTGTTTCCCTGGATACGCTGCTGTAACCATTATTGTGCTGTGGCCTTTTACGACGTTCTTCTTCGTTGTGCGCGTAAGCATGCACGGTCTTCGTTCCCTTGGTTACACCGAAGTGGTCACGGTTGCATGACGCTTTCCTGCCCTGCGTGTTAGAGTTCATTACTGGCATTTGCGACTTTCTTTCTTCCTGTGCCACGAAGATCGCGTCTCTCAACCTACGCTCTCAAGAGAGTTTGCTTCATTGCTGTGACAGAAAAGTACTTTGCAAGATTTCTCTTTTTTTTGCGCCAGTTTAAAGCGTGGTAGTTTGACAGCATTTCCTCTGCGCTTCTTCAAGTCATTAAGTGGGAATTGTGTTTTTGGGAGTGTTTGCATTGAAGTGTCTAGTTTTTTTTTTCTGAAGACACCTTTGTGTTTTATAGCCTGCTTGTTTTTTCCTTGTTCCAGGGGAGCAGTGCTAAAAGTGCTTACAGTGGTAAATTTTGTTTTGGGGGTACATTGCACTGTTGTTTTGCATGGTTGTGCATGTTAACTGTTTCTTTTTCTACAGGTACCTGTATATCGTCTGTAGAGATTGGTTTGTCGTGCTCTTAATCTAAGATGCAAAATGTTCAGCCTCCTCCTCCCTTTTTACAGCTTCCAGGTGGTCCACCAGTTAGGCGGAAGGTGTGGAATAGGGCATTTGTTAAATATTTAGGTGCCACTGGAGGGACAAGCTTTAGTGCTGAACGTAAAAGATTTATTTTAGAGCACAATTTAGGTTTTGAGGGTCAGGCTGTTCTCGAGCATTTGCCTCCTCTTGATCTGGTCGAAGGAGAGGATGAATTGAATGAATTCGATCAAGCGGTAAACATGTTAGAGAAGCACAAGTTACTAACTTGTGTAAAGATATATCTGTAAGAGACAGTAGTTAGTGACAGATTCCTTACCTTAGAATATCCCCAGGCGTCAGGCTGGATCCGGAAAGTTTTTTGCGTAGCAGTACCCTTGCGCGTCGGTAGGCGGCGTCGTGCGGCTCCGCGTCCGTCGTCGGCGTCGTGATCGCCGGGATGACGTCGCGGGCAGTACTTAGGCGCCGCCCCTGCGCGCTGACGTCAGTTCTGTACACGACTTTCCGCGCCAGGAACGCAGAGCCATGCAAGAAGCTGACATAGGTGTCTGAAAAATACTAGGGCCCTGAAAGGGATGTCCTTAACCCTAGAAATCAGTTCGCAGAACAGGGAGGATGGGTGGGCGGTAAGGAATCTGTCACTAACTACTGTCTCTTACAGATATATCGTTACACAAGTTAGTAACTTGTGCATCTGAAAGAGACACGTTAGTGACAGATTCCTTACCTTAGAATAGATACCTCAGCAATACCAACCCCGGTGGTGGGTCTGCGAACAAAGATCAGACAAGGAAGTCCTGGAGGACAGAACGGCCAAAGAAGCCGTCCCTCCGGACCTGACTGTCAAGGCAGTAATGCTTGGTAAACGTGTGCAGCGAGGCCCACGTAGCTGCCTGACAAAT
The DNA here is from genome assembly GCA_963921515.1 of Calotriton arnoldi. NCBI lineage: Eukaryota > Metazoa > Chordata > Amphibia > Caudata > Salamandridae > Calotriton > Calotriton arnoldi. Next base: position 296,744 of record CAWUFW010003641.1, read on the forward strand.
AACCGGCAGCGGAACACCGCGGCCCAAGGCCGTGGTAGCAGCCGTTGCCCTGGTGGAATGGGCACGCAGCCCAACAGGAGGCTCCTTCTTAGCCAAAGAATAGCAGGCCTTGATGCACAAGGTAACCCAGCGGGAGATGGTTCGTTTGTGCACCGCCCGACCTTTTTTGGCGCCTACGTAGCCAACAAAGAGCTGGTCATCCACCCGGAAGTGTTTTGTGCGGTCGATATAGAAGGAGAGCGCACGTTTTGGGTCCAGACGGTGGAGCCTCTCTTCCTCTCTGGAAGGATGCGGAGGCGGAAAGAAGGTAGGCAAAGTGATTGTCTGCCCAATGTGAAAGGCAGTAACCACCTTTGGCAAGAAGGACGGACGCGTCCGAAGAACAACCTTGTCTGGATGAACAGACAGAAAGGGAGGTTTGCAAGATAAAGCCTGGAGCTCACTCACCCGCCGAGCGGAGGTGATGGCCACTAGAAAGGCTGTCTTTAGAGTCAAAAGACGAAGAGGACAGTTATGCAGAGGCTCAAAGGGAGCGCACATTAAAAAGGTAAGAACCAAGTTCAAGTCCCACTGAGGCATCACAAATGGAACAGGAGGAAAGAGGTGTGTAATGCCTTTTAAGAACATGTTAACAACAGGGGACTTGAAAAGGGAGGGCTGATCAGGGAGCCTGAGGAAGGCCGAGATAGCACAGAGATAACCCTTGATGGTACCCAGGGCAGAACCCTGTTGGGCCAGAGAAAGAAGGAACAGAAGGACCTCAGAAAGAGGGGCAGAAAGGGGGTTCACAGCCTTTGCTGTGCACCAGGCCACAAATTTGTTCCACCTGCAGGCGTATACCACCTTAGTGGAGGGACGCCTGGCTGCCAGAATCACATCACAAACTTCGGGAGGCAAGTCGAAAGGAATCAACTGCCGCCGCTCAATCTCCACGCAAGCAGGTGTAGACTGGACAGGTTCGGGTGGAGGACCGTCCCCTGCTGCTGCGACAGAAGATCCTCCCGAAGAGGCAGACGGATCGGGGGATCTACGCTCATACTGAGTAGCTCGGGATACCAAACTCTTCGAGCCCAGTCCGGAGCGACAAGAATGACTTGGGCCCGGTCGTGCCGAATCTTCTTCAACACTCTGGGTAGAAGTGGTATAGGCGGAAAGGCGTACAATAGACCGCAACTCCACTCGTGACGAAAAGCGTCGCCGAGCGAGTGCCGCCTTGGAAATTCCAACGCGCAGAACTGATGACATTGCGCGTTCTCTTCGGTGGCGAATAGATCTAACCAAGGCTCTCCCCACTGTAGAAAGAGTTCTTGCGCCACTTCCGAGTGAAGACGCCATTCGTGATCCATCATGCACCTGCGGCTGAGTTCGTCCGCCCTGGCGTTCAGGGAACCTGCCAGGTGTTGAACCATCAGGAACATGCCCTGATGTTCCAGCCACGTCCAGAGGCGCAGAGCCTCCTGACAAAGGGTCCACGACCCCACCCCGCCCTGTTTGTTGCAGTACCACATGGCGGTGGTGTTGTCGGTGAACACCTGCACTACCTTCCCTATGACAGAGGGAAGGAATGCCTTCAGTGCAAGTCGGATCGCCCGGAGCTCCAGAAGGTTGCTATGGAGCCGGGACTCCGCCGGAGACCAGAGGCCTCTGATCTCCGCCTCTCCCATGTGACCGCCCCATCCCAGAAGGGACGCGTCCGTTACAACTGTATGCTCTGGCTGGGGAAGGGAGAGGGATCTGCCCATGACCCATTGCCGGTTCGAGAGCCACCACTGCAACTGTGTTGCAGTCCCCTCCGAGATCTGGACGTGATCGGACAGGTTGCCCTGGTGCTGCGCCCACTGGAACTTCAGGTCCCACTGCAGAGCCCGCATATGCCATCTGGCATGATTGACCAGCAGGATGCAGGAGGCCATGAGGCCCAGCAGCCTCAGGGTCATCCGTACCGAAACCCAGGATAAAGGCTGAAAGATCGGAATCATAGCCTGAATATCCCGGACTCGCCGTTCGGGAGGATAGGCCCGAAACTGCGTCGTGTCCAGAACTGCTCCGATGAAAAGGAGCTGTGGAGAAGGAATCAGATGCGACTTCGGCACATTGATGGAGAACCCCAGCGAGTGCAGGAGTTCGGCCGTAGTCTGGAGGTGGGAGACGACTGCCTGGGACGAGCCTGCCTTCAGCAGCCAGTCGTCGAGGTAGGGGAAGACTGAAACCCCTGCCCGGCGCAGATGAGCTGCGACCACCGCCATCACTTTCGTGAACACCCGAGGGGCACTGGTAAGGCCAAAGGGGAGCACGGTGAACTGAAAATGCTCGAGGCCTACCGTGAACCGAAGGTAACGCCGGTGGGCCGGCAGGACGGGGATGTGGAAATAGGCGTCCTGCAAGTCCAACGCTACCAACCAGTCTCCGGGGTCGAGGGCAGTCAAGACCTGAGCTAGGGTGAGCATCTTGAACTTCTCCTTCCGGAGGAAGCGATTGACGTTCCGGAGGTCCAAGATAGGACGCATGTCCTCCTTGTCCTTTTTGGGCACCAGAAAGTAGTGGGAGTAGCAACCACGCCCTACTTCTGGGGTCGGAACATGCTCGATGGCCCTCTTGGCCAAGAGGGCCGTGACTTCCTTCTGTAGAAGCACCAAGTGATCCCCTGACATGCGGTGGAATTGAGGTGGCATGGCTGGGGGTTGGTCTCGAAGGGGAGGGAGTAGCCCCTTCGGACAATGTCCAAGACCCACCTGTCCGAGGTGATAGGACGCCAGTGGTGAAGGTGATGGCGGACCCTGCCCCCGACTGGCGTGCTGTGCACCTGAAAGGAGGGACTAGGAGGGCTTGGAGGCCGCGGACGGGTTGGAGGTGGTGGCCTGACCCGCACGCTGGTTGCCCGAACCGCCATAGCGGTATCCACGTCCTCGGCCACGCGAAGGCGCTTGCTGCGCGGGCCGTTGGCCGGGCTGTGGACGTGACTGGGCGCCCCTTCCGTGGCCACGAAAGGGGCGAAAAGCAGACGTGAGCGGAGGGCGCACAACAGCAAGGCCCAGGGACTTAGCAGTAGCCCGTGAGTCCTTGAAACGCTCCAGCGCATGGTCTGCCTTCGAACCAAAAGACCGACTCCATCAAAGGGCATGTCCATGAGTGTATTCTGGACATCCCCTGAAAAACCAGTGGTTCTCAGCCAGGCGTGGCGACGCAGCGCCACCGTCGTTGCAAGCGATCTGCCCAGCGAGTCGGCGGTATCAAGGCCACAGCGGATGGTATATTTAGCCGCATCACGCCCTTCCGCAATGGCGCGGGTAAGCAGTGTCTGGACCTCCTCAGAGCACTGCGGCAAAACAGTCGCCACCGTATCCCACAGAGAGTGGGTGTATCGGCCCAAGAGGCAAGCGGTATTAACGGACCGCAAGCCAGCACTGGAGGAAGAGAAAGCCTTCTTCCCAAAGTGATCCAGGCGCTTGGATTCCCTATCCGGAGGGGCGGTAGGGAAGGCGGTTTGGGAGGCAGAGGCTTGGACAACCAAGCTCTCAGGGGTGGGGTGTTGGGAGAGAAACAGGGGGTCGCCCGGAGCAGGGCGATGGCGTCAGGCCACGTTCCTATCCACAGGAGCCCCTGTGGTGGGTTTGGACCAGGCACCCAAAAGAACGTCAGTCAGTGCATCGTTGAACGGCAGCACAGTCTCCAAAGAGGAGGCCGCCGGCTGAAGCACTTCAGTCAGGATGTTAGTCCTGACGGCCACTGTAGGCAACTGGAGATTCAAGGCTCCAGCAGCTCTACGCAACACCGTTGCAAAATTAGCCCCTCCTCCGTTGCCACGGGAGGAGACAGCATGCCAGAGTCAGGGGAGGTGTCCAGACCACTGGCATCCCCAAGTTCCTCAACCCAGTCCGGGTCAAACTCGCACTGTTGTGTGAGAGGGTCCTCAGACCCCTCCCAGCTCTCCTGGTCCTCCTCAGGTTGAAAATATGGAGGAGGAGGGACATCAGGGACCCAAGGTCTCATCGGCGCCGGAACCGGCGTCGGGCGACGCCGGTCCGGCTCCATGTCCGGACCCGGAGAGAACCGGGAACGACGCCGCCCGGAGCCCCGGACGGCGTCGGAAACGGCACCGGGGACATCGGCGTCGGCGGAGGCGTGGTTAGGTCAACCGGCGTCGATGGGGGTTGCGGCACCACCGGAGCCGGGATCGAGGCCGGGGCCGGAGTCGAGGCCGGGATGAAGGCCGGTGGGACAGGCGACGCCGGGACCGGAGTCGACGGCGACGCCGGAGCAACCCCATCAGGGCCCGCGGGGCCCGAAGGCGCACCGGAGGGACCTTGAGGCCCGAAGAGGCGGGCTATGGCCGACAGGAATTCCTGTATTTCGGCCGGAGTCGCCCCCGAACCCGGGTAGGACGGGTAATGCGGGGGTAACTCAACAGGCACGTCCGGGGCCGCGGGGGCGGGGCGGTGCCGATAGGGACCTCAGCCGAGTCGCGAGACCGGCGAGGCGAAGTCTTAGAGCGATGACGCCGCTTAGACTTCTTGTGCTTCGACTTACCGGAGGAGCGCGAAGACTTGGATTCCGACGAACGGCGGGGACTCCGCGTCCGGCCCCTCGACCTCTCCCGGGACTGGGTGCGGCGCGGAGCCGACTGCCGGACTTCAAGGAGCTTTCGAGACCGCTCTCGCAAAGCCTTCGGATGAAGTTTCCGGCAGTCAGGGCACGACTTCGTGTCGTGGTCTCGGCCGAGACAAAAGAGACACTCTAGGTGCGGGTCCGTGATCGACATCATGCGACCACATTCCTCGCAGGGCTTAAAGCCGGGCATCCCTACGACACCTTAGGAGTCGTGAAGACTCGTTGAAGAAACAGTGAAAAAATTCACCAAAAAAGATAGTCAAAAGTGACTAGGGCACTGCTCTTCCCGGATCTGCGCTTACTGGCGCGGAAAAGAAGAACTGACGTCAGCGCGCAGGGGCGGCGCCTAAGTACTGCCCGCGACGTCATCCCGGCGATCACGACGCCGACGACGGACGCGGAGCCGCACGACGCCGCCTACCGACGCGCAAGGGTACTGCTACGCAAAAAACTTTCCGGATCCAGCCTGACGCCTGGGGATATTCTAAGGTAAGGAATCTGTCACTAACGTGTCTCTTTCAGATACAGTTTGACGTTGAAGGCAGTTTGGTGGTAGCTATTCATAGGTTTTTCACAAGAGAACGGGACACTGATGAGAGTAATGTGTCTTATGTTGCGGCTTTGCGCATTTTAGCCTCTGAATGTGAATTTGAACATTTTACTTCTCACTTATTCAGAGATCAGATTGTTGTTCACTGCAGGGACAAAAAAGTTCAAGAGAAACTTTTGACTTTGAAAAACCCGTCTTTGCAAGAAACTATCACCATCGTAAAAAGTATTGAACTATCTCAAAAGGCTTCAAGAGAGCTTAAACCAGAGAAAAATGTTGTGGGTGTGGTGTCTGAGCGCAAGGATCAAGGCTCAAAGCGACAAGTGGAAAAAGACAAGTCTTCCGTTGAACCTAAGGGGGTTAATCACCCTGTTAGATATGAAAAGAAATTTCCGTCAAATAAGAATGTGTGTTCTAAGTGTGGTTTCCCTTCCCATTTTCCGAATTCTCTGATTTGTCCGGCTAAGAACGCCTCTTGCAGGAAGTGCGGTAAGCAAGGGCATTTTGCTAAAATGTGTGGTGCCAGAGGGAATGTTAATGTTGTCTATTCTGAGGAGGATAAGAATGACTCAGTGAATGAAGTTGTGAGTTCTTTGACTGATGTTATTGTGGTAGTCAAAGACGATTCAGAAGATTGTGTTGATCCTGTGGTTGACGTCATTGTGGATGGTCAGTGTGTTCAACTTTTGGTGGATTCTGGAGCACGCATGACGATGGTCCTGAAGATTTGTTTGCGTGTAAATGGGCTGACAAACCGCTTCAACCACCAGACAGGAGTCCCGTTTCCTATGAAGGCAGGAAAATTGAATTGAGTGGTTTTTTTTTTAGACTACTCTTACATTTAAGAATAGGTCCATTCAGCGTAAGGTTTATGTTGCGAGAAAGGGTCTCAATATTTTGGGATGGTACCACCAGGGTCTGTTTGGAATGACTCTTAGGACTGGAACGTCTGTACAAGTGTCGGTGGTGGTGATTCTGTTCAAGGTGATGGTCTATCATCTTGGTCCCACAAGTTTGAGAGTGTATTTGCTGATAATTTGGGATGCATTAAAGGTTTCAAACATCTCATTAAAGTAAAGGAACATGCGGAGCCTGTCAAGCACGAACTTAGGAATGTGCCGTTTAGTGTCAGGGAGGATTTGTCTGCAGAGCTGAAGAGGATGTGTGAATCTGGTGTCATTGAACCCATTGAGTCTTCCCTTTGGTTGTCTCCATTGGTGGTTGCACGCAAGAAGGATGGAAAATTGAGAGTTTGCATTGACTTGCACAGTCTGAATAAGAGGATTTGGATTGACTCACACCCTCTTCCCCGCATTGATGACATCCTTTCTAAGTTTTCTGGTGCAAAGTTTTTTTCTAAAATTGATCTTGCATCTGCCTACCACCAGGTGGATTTGGATCCTTCATGCAAACATCTTACTGCTTTTGTTTCTCCGGTGGGCATTTTCCAGTTTAAAAGGATGCCTTTTGGGTTGGCTTCAGCAGCATCTGTTTTTCAACGTGTAATGGAGAAAGTGTTGGAAGGTGTGAAAGAGACAGTGGTTTTCTAAGATGATTGCTGGTGATTGTAGAGAGATGCATGACAGAAATCTTTGTGAAGTTTTGGGTAGGTTGGAAGGGAAGGGTATTGTGGCCAACAGACTTAAGTGTGTGTTTGGTGTTGAGTCAATAGAATATTTGGGGCATCGTATATCTGGTGATGGTATCGAACCAAGAGATGGTCTCATTGAAGCCATTGTGAATGCTCCTTGTCCCACCAACAAGGAACAAGTTTCCTCGTTTTTGGGTGTGTGAATTCTATACTAAATTCATTTTTAATTTTGCAGCTAAAACTGTGCATCTAAGAGGATTGCTGAAGAGGAAAGCCATTTTTGTATGGGATCAATCGTGCCAGGATGAGTTTTTGTGCATAAAACAAGAACTTGGTTCCTGTGGTATTCTTACACCATTCGACCCTCATGTGCATTGTGTAGTGTCTGTAGATGCTAGTTTGGATGGTTTGGGTGGCATGATCACTCAGTTCAAGAAGGGCAATGAGTATACTGTTGGTTTTGCCTCTCGTGCCTTACGACAATGTGAGAAAAATTATTCTGTCATCGAGAGGGAGTTGTTGGTGTGCTGCTGGACCGTAGAGAGGTTTAAGTGTTTTTTGTGGGGTAAGACTTTTAAATTGCTTACTGATTACAAACCTCTCATTCCCATTCTCAATGGGAATATTGTTAAGGATCACACTCCTAGAATTGCGAGACTAAGTTCAAAGTTACTTCAGTACAATTTTGAGGTGGCGCACATATTGGGTGGAAAGAACATGAGGGCAGATTTTCTTTCGAGATCACCTTTGCCATTAGATGAACGTGATCTTTCTGTTCAGGATGCGGACGAAGAATGTTTGATTGCAGTGGTTGATGCTTGATCAGTTGGTTGTTTTACTGAACAGGAGTGTTTTGGTGCCATGGAGTCTGATTCTGTTCTTAGGAAGGTGAAGAGTCAATGTTTCAGGTTGGCCTAAAGAGAAAAACCTGGATGGTGACTTGCAACCTTTCTTTAAAATTGCGGCTGAGCTCACTTTGGAGGGTGGTGAGATTATTATGCGTGGGGATAAATTTGTTCCTCCTTTTGCCCTGAGATCTCGTATCATTGACTATGGGCATGAGGGTCATATGGGACAAACGAATACCAAAAGGAGGATTCGCAGTATGTACTGGTGGCCTTCCATGGATTGTCAAGTGAATGATGTTGTGGGGGAATGTGTTACTTGTTCTACCAGCCATAAAGTATTGTCAAACCTCCTGTCCAGAGTGTGGAGTTGCCTGATGGCCCATGGATGAAATTAGCTGTTGATTTCGTGGGTCCCTTTAATATTCTTCCAAACAAGTACAAATTTGCTTTGGTTGTGGCTGATTATTTCAGCAAGTGGTGGGAGGTTCATTTCATGACTGATCCCAATACTAAAGAAGTAATTACATTTTTTTCAAGCACTTTTTGCAAGGGAAGGTTTCCCCAAGGAAATTGTTTCTGATAATGGGGTTCAATTTACTTCTAAAGAAATGTCTGATTTTTATCTCAATCTGGTATCCTGCACCGCCGTGTGGCTTTATATCACCCACAGGCCAATGGTTTCATTGAGCGCACTAACCGCATTTTGGTTGAGTGTGTGCAGTGGGCTGTGTGAGAAGTTGGCCTGGCATATGCTGTCCACTAATTATAGTGGGCACCTTGCACCAGTCCAAACAACCCCTTATTGGAGATAGGTTAAAGACAACCTTTATTGAAAGCTATCCTTGTGGTAGCTATGGAGAGCAGCCTTCAGGCTAAGTCTTGAAGGAATGTAAAGCAGCTTGTTTTACCAGTCTATAATCTCTTGAGTGACCAAATGAAAGAGCACCACACCAGGTATATATTCAAAATATATGTATTTATTGCTAAACACACCCCTCTAGTCTCTTTATGAGGCTAGAGTTCGAAGTACACAAGTTATAAGTTATTTAAACACAGTATTAGCACAAATACACGTTTGGGCCCTAGGGGCGTACCAAACCATATACCAATAAAGTGGTATAAGAACCACGACTGAACTAGACACTAGGCCTAGAGCCTCTAGAAGTGCTTGGACCACAAGGAACCACCCAAGGTAGTGACACAGGGGACCCACGGGGACGCGTGCAGTGTAAATACACAACCACGATACGCCGTTAACTTCTATGGAGAAAGTCGCGATCAGGAAATTAAAGAAAAGGGACACTTAAAGGAGGACTTGGAGCAAACCCTTTGAGAACTAGGTCGTTCTAGAGTCTCTACCCACGGGAGCACCGGAGTACTCGTGTTACCTCACCCAGGGAAGCCGGGTGCATAGGTGCCTTTCGGGGTCGGGTTTCGTCGTCGATTTGAATGGCGATCTGCTGCAAAGTGCGGCTGGCGACCAAGTGGAAAGTGTCCGGTTGTATCCAAGAGTGGATCGGAGATCTGAAGAACCTGAAAGCAGAGGGGACAGAGTCTGGGTCACTAGCCAGTGACCAGGATGGCGATGAGCGGATGCCCACCGACGTCGAGTGCTTCAGGTGCGTTGACGGTCGTGTTGACTCTTCAGCCACGAGGTCCAGGAGGCGTTGTCGACGACCAGGAGCAGGATTCGGGCTGGTACACGAGGTCTGTCGAGTGCTGAGGTGTCGGCGACCGGATTGGACCCAACAAGCCTTGGCAACGGCAAGCCTCGGTGAAGATGAAGATCGTCGATGGTGCAGACCAGCAAGGTCTGAGGAACTCACCCAGCGAGGGTAAGTGAGGGCAGGCCTGGAGCAACCGGAATACCCAAGAAGAAAAGGATTGGCCTTCGTGAAGGGCTACTAGCCAACGGGCTAGCGACCGCGAAGGAGCCTCGAGACGTCGCACGTGGATCTGGCTCACAGGACACTCGTGGAGTGGAGGCCAGTGATCTTCGGTGCAGTTGGTGCTGGAGGCTAGGGCTACTCGGAGCCCAAAGCACGACTTCGTGGGAGACCCAGAAGAGGATGCACTTGCAAATGTGCTCGGTGTCCAGGGGTCACGGTCTCACGTTACCCACGATAGCTACGGGCCTCAGCTTTGCTGGGGACTCAGGGTAGCCTCGGGGAAGTCTGAGAATCCACCTCTGGTGATGCGAAGACTTCGGCGTCCGACGGGAGCTTCAGAAATGCAGACCGGACAGATGCGTCTTTGGTGCCTGCCAAGCAGGGGAGTCACTCCTTGACCCAAAGGGAGATTCTTCTGTCCTCTAGTCTTGAGTAGAGCGCCGAAGGTCCAGGATTCTGTTTCAGAGTTTCGTCCAGGGATAATCTAAAGTCCTAAGGACTGGGTTCCTATACTTATACCAAGTTTAGGGGTTGGACTGCTCTGTGGCCCCACCTATGGGTGGGTCAGGGCAGAGGGTGGCTACACCCCTTTCCCTTTGTCCAGTTCGCGCCAAAGCAGGGGCTGCAAGCCCCTGATCCGGTTTGAACTGGGGTATGCACTAGGGACACCAAATGTGCCCCCAGTGCAGGACTTCAAAGCACCCGAAAGTGCTCCCGCCCAGCCCCAATACACATTATCCTGTCTGGGGAGGTGGTCACACCTCCCTGGGACAGGAAACCTATTGTCCAGGCCTCCCCTGCCGGAGTTTCGTCCAGCAGCAGGAGGCCAGACTCGTGTCTGTGGCAGCGGCATCCATTTTGTGATGCCAGGGCTTTAGAAAGAAGTTACCGGGCTAGCCAGAGTTAACATGTCTTTCCCTCTAGAAGGGTGGAATGCTACCCCGCCGCCAGAATTGGCAGGGGGTAGTATTCCAAGATGTTTGACACCAAACACGACATGTTTAGGTGCAGCCATTCCAAAGTTAGCATTTAACGCGAGGTTATAATGCGCTTAAGAGTATATGGTCAGGCTGCACTACAAACAGCATCAGAGAAGGGTCTCCGAACGCTGCAGAGGGGCCCTGCTCATGCAGGGGCACCCTCTCACATAGGAACCACGCACTCTGCCTTTAGGATTGATAAGGCCTGCCTTAGGAGTGACTTATAGGTTTATATGTGTGTATGTATTTAGTGATATAGGTAACCTATATCACAGTAAGGGGTGCATGCACCACCTTACCCAGGCTGCAGTAGCAGACCTGTGGTGTCAGTTTGGATGGCCTTCCAGGGGTGACATAATACATGCTGCAGCCCCTGGTAGGCCTCTGAGGTACCTATGCCCTTGGTACATAGTATACCATATACTAGGGACTTATAAGGGCACTCCAGATTCCAATCAGTGATGTGCCTAAGGCACATGGAAACCATTTTAGAGAGGAAGCAGCTAGGCTGGGGTTCTGATTAGCAGGGCCCCAGCCAGACTAATGTCGAAAAACAGTGAAGCATCAGCAAAAAGTGGGGGTACCCATGTGAAGCAGATCCTACTCTCCTACAGGCTGTCTCTTCCAAAATCGAGATTAAAGCGGCTGTTCAAAGCATGTTGGGGGCGCATCGCACCACTCCCAATTCTGTGACAGGATCCACTCCCTTTGAGCTTCTCCGTGGGAGGATTGCCACTTTCCACATGTGTCCTGCTTGGATGAAGAGATGGGGTCTACGTTCTAAGAGTGATGCTCCTATCTCTGGTGACGAAGCATGTAGCAATCCTTCTGTCTCTGATCTGGATGAGTTTATTTCAGGTGTCAAAGTGGGTGATTGGGTTAGAATTAAGTCACCCCATAATGTGGCAAAGGGTCTTTCCAAATTTTGTCCTCCTCTCAGAGTGGATGCCACCTCTCGTTTTGCTGTTCGGGTCAATGGGAGGAGTTGGTGGAATCTTTCTAGGATCTACAAGGTTCCCAGAAGAGTGGTGTTGCAGTTAGGGCTTGAGTCTGCAAATTCTGGTCAAGTTCTTCAAAAATCGCTTGGGAACAGTTCCCAGTGGTCTCAGAGAAGCAGGTTTCCATCGTCTTCTCAGCCTCACAATTTGGCTCTTGGGTATGTTTCTCCTCGCAGGAGTGGCAGGAGAATAATTGTGCCCAAGCGCTTAGACCTTTGACTCTTGGTCTGGTTTGGTATTGCTTTGTACTCGGTATCATTATGCAATGCTTATTTTCTGTGCTTATTTTTTGTGCTTCACTGCTTATTCCTGTTTAACCTTTTTCTTTCTGTTCTAGGTTCACTTTTCTAGACTTCGTTGTTTTTGTTTTTTAATGTTTTTCTTTATTTTGTGGAGAGAAAGGAGATGTTGTAGTAGTCTTTCTAGTCGTTCTCTGTTATTAGTTCCATGTTTCTATGATGTCACTGTCATGGTGATGGAATGTGTATCTTTGAATACTGGGGGGCAGTTATTGTCATCCCTGGAAGCTGTGGAGATGAACAGACATTAAACAGTGTTTCCACACTTACCTGCCTCAGTGTGATCACTACACTGTCGGTCAGAATACTCTTCATCTAAGGGGTGTGCTGGTAACAAGGACTGGACTCTAATTGGTGATGTCAAAGAAGATGTCAGCTTTTCCTGCTGAAATTTTGGGTGAAAAATCAATTTTCCTGTCTTTGATGCTGGTGTCGTCTACGAGGTAATCAACGCAGTTGTCGCTTGAATGTGTGTCTGGATTTTGGAACAAACCACCGTCGACGGAAGTAAGGGGCGTCGACGAGGACAGTGAAAACCCTGCTGGTAATATAGGCGTGGATGATAGAATCGCCGTCGACAATACATCCATCGCCGACGAGGCAGTCGACGAAATGATGGGAGAGATCGTCGACGTTAGACTCGTTGTCGACGCTGGAACAGCCATAGACGAAAGACTCGTTGTCATCTTCGTCGTTGGAAGCTTCATTGACGATGACTTAGAAACCTTGGTGATCTTCACCGTGGACGTCAAGGGGACTTGGCATGTTGATGATGATGACGTCGACATCGCCGCCGATGACACCATAATAGTGGCGATGGTGGCCGTCGACGATGTTACCCCAATAGCCCCCAAAAAAGATTTTAGTCGTTGAGGTTGCCGTTGACGAGCTGTTCATCGGTGGGGCTGAGGTAGGCTTTTTGAAAGCATGTTTAACCCTTCCAGGTGGAGTAGAAGGTTCTGAAGCCGGTTTCTGAGAGGATTTTTTGACAGAAACTGAACTTTTAGCATGTTGTGGAGGAGGCAACTTGGAAAATGGGCCCTGCTTTCTAGAATCCCCTGAAGCCTTTTTGTGTCTTCTTTGGAGGTTGTTGAGAGGAGTGACCTGGAGAGTCATCCAGTGGTCTTTTTTTAGGCGTTTTAGAGAAGGAACCTGAGGAAACATCACTCTCCTCATCAGAAACAGGACCATCCCCGTCTTTAAGCCTCTGTAGCCATAGTAAAAGCCTCCCATCACGATCTTTCACAGTCTTTGAAGAAAAAGTGTGACATACCTTGCAGCGCCTTAGGTTTATGGTCTGGTTATAGACAATAAAGGCATTCTTTATGGGGATCGTCGATGTGCAGTCTCTTCTTCCTGCAGGTGCCACAGGGCCTGAAAGTGTTTCTTTAGGTGTGTCTGACATGGAGGTGTCGGTTTATTTCACCTAAAACCAGATACTGGGAGGAAGATTAGATAGATAGACAGACAGACAGACAGACAGACAGACAGACAGACAGACAGATAGATAGATAGATAGATAGAAAGAAAAAAGGTGATTCCAAAGGGTTGTGAGGAAAAAACTGAGCAGAGCTCAGTGGAGACTCCCTAGCACTACATGCGGTAGAAAATCTGAGGGACTAGAGCTTCTTTTAGGAAGGTTCTACAGGGTGGTGTCAGCTGATTGGTTGTTTTCTAAGCTTGGTCATTTTTAAATAAGGACTTGGATATGTTACTAAATAATGAGGCTTTAAGCCTCCTATGTCTATTGTGATAATACTTTTCTAAATATACCGAGGACTCCCATCTCGACGACGGGGAATGATTCAAGCATGTGAATCTATGAAAGTTCCAAAACTGGAGTAATTACTCTTTTACAGGATTTCACATTACAATGAGTGCTAGATTAACTTTCAATGCTAGCCGCCAGGCTACATATTGCGAAATGTGGTTGGATACTGAAACTCCGAACTTTTGATTTTTTTGGGCAAGTTTTTGGATTACAGCAGCAGAGGCGGCTTGAACATTTTAGCAGCAGCGCAGTGACTTTCACCATGGCTCAACTCAACCGAAGAACCTTGAAGGATATGTGAGTTTTGCAAAAACTTCTAAATCAAGTCTATAGAAAGTCTGACAATAGAAGGTTTACATTTGTGGAGAAGTGTGGCTCAATGGTTAGAGCGGCAGACCCTGATGCAGAGATCTGGCCCGGGACCAGGGTTCAATTCCCGCCTTGGCGGGTCTTGGGCTCAATTTCCTCGGACCTGATAATTCTCGCCTCGGTGCCTATTCTAATCATGGGTCCCACTCTGCAACTCTGGGCAATAGCTTGCTTAATCTCCACAACGGCCCCACCAGCGCTGGGATGCCTGGCTTCACCTTGGGGGTGCCCAGGAGTGGACATTTCACAGGGAAAAGACAGGAAGGGTTCCACAGCGGTATGCGTACAGCGCCAGGACAACCTAGGGTAACAGTGCGCTTTACAAGTACAAATTTCATTTCATTTCATTTCACATTTACACTTATGGTTGTAGGTAAATCTGGACTGGGAAAATCAACGCTCATCAACTTGTTATTCTTAACAGACGTCTGTTCTTCTGACTATCAGGGTCCCTTGCATCAATTACTGCAGCTTTGAGAGGGCCATCCTGGTGGTTGGAAGGAAGAGACATTGGCTGGGTAAAACACCAGTCATGTAAAAAAATAGATGGACATATGCATTTTATAACATGGTTATTACGACAAGTTAACATATCAGAATTAATTTTACTGTTCTTTATTGAAATATGATTAAATGCTTGTTAATTTTTGGATGCATAATGATCATATAGTACTATAAATTATGCCAGGATTTTGTCATGTATGTGACTTATTTTCTGACTATATTTGTACCATCTTTTTTTAACAGAAAAAGAGGATAGGGAAGTGGAAGATGCAGAGAAGAGATATTCGTAACACATATATCTTGCCCTTTTGGCATCTTAAGTTAAGAGAAATTAATATTTTTCAGTGTGTACAACTCCATCCTCAACCATTTTTGTTCTCCATTTGCTGGAATCTTCCTAAGGACTGGATTTAGTCATACCATAGTAGTGCCCTGTTATTTCTGTAATCAAGCTGTAGTGGTTTGTACATACTGGTGGAAAACTCTTAAGGACCTACTGGTCTATTGGTTTGAAATAGTGAGGTAATAACCAGGAGGGATTGATCAGTAATCTTTCAATCACTGTTCTTATCACTGTATTGTTATTAACTGAGACGGTGTTAACATACGCAAGGGAGTCCTGGAATTTGTACTGGGTTAACGTACTTTCGGACTTTCATAGAGTATGATCATGGATTCTCATGTGATGCTTGTAGATTTAATACTTACGCAAGTGCCACTTTTTTTTGTCTATTAGTAAGAGAAAATATTTGGCTGATATACCGCATAGTGGTGCAAGGTTCATAATGGTGTTTAAGTTACTGGTTTTAGAACAGTTAACCCCCTTGGTGGTGTATTTCTTTACCATTTCATATGCTTAAAATTGGAAAATGAACATAAAAAAGTGAACTTTTTTCCGCAATTTTCAAAACTTCATTTTTCTGACTTTCTTCAAGGGATACTAAAATGTTATACTATTTTCTGCAGCAAGCTAGAGACCGCATACAGTTGAACAATTAGCA
The DNA here is from genome assembly GCA_963921515.1 of Calotriton arnoldi. NCBI lineage: Eukaryota > Metazoa > Chordata > Amphibia > Caudata > Salamandridae > Calotriton > Calotriton arnoldi. The sequence goes on from CAWUFW010003641.1 coordinate 312,152, forward strand.
TGGTCTATAAATTAATGTGTAATTCTAAGACTGCAAAGGAACATAGGCCTCATCTGCATCGGCGCTACCTACTTGTATTGCATCCCATTGAAAAGGCTATTCCTGTGAAGCCACTATAGTATACATTTGTGAGGATGAGTGGACGCCCTTGTGTCCCAAATGTCAGACGACCAACTGCTTTTTCCCAATCCTCTGGTCGATGTTCCTACAGTACTTAGGATATCAAGTTTCAGGAAATCAGTTGTCACAACGTTTGGTCTCAAAGTCAAACAAACTATAAAGGCAGAAATCTAATATGCATTGTATTTGCTTATCCTCAATTAAAACATGAATGGGTGTAATGATTTTAGGGTCAGTGGGTCAAGTTTCCTTTCATACGTTTTGGCTGATTATCCACATGCCTAGAAAAAGGCTACTGTATCAACACATTATTTTATCTGAATGATCCCCTAGTCACACTGTCTTTTGCTTGTCTTCTAAAATCATTTGCACACTGTAGAAAACAATAGAGGAAATGGAGCTATCGGAGAATTCCAAATATGTGGTCAAAGGAAAATTGAAAGCAGCTACATGAACACAGGGATTGATTGTACACCAATTAGTTCATATAAAAGAGTCCTTGCAGTTGTTTTGCTATGGTACAGGCTGATAAACAAAACAATTAATGTTAATCACCAATTATGAGTGTGTTTCATCTGTTTTGTTTGGCTGTGGGCAACGTATGGGATATAAGGCAAGTGAGAACCAAGGATATTACACAAAGCTCACTAAAACATGACGGTAAATCATATTTTACCTTTGATAAAAATGAATACAGTAACACTGTGCAGGCAACAGAAGCAGTTAAGGAATAGGCAACAGAGTTACTGTACAAAAGACGGTTTCCATAGTAACAAAATATCCCATTTGAAAAAAAGTCTCTGAATACCCACCAGTGTCATGAGTAACCAAACTAAACAAACAAACGAAGCACAATCATGGCTGATTAAAATACAGGACTGAATACAAAAAAAGATTATTAGCATCTTCTCTGCACAAACATAATTTCATTGTACCATAGATCATTTACCTAAATGAATAGTAAAGCTTTCTTCCAACTGCCGCTGTTCTCGAATACTCTCGTAGTAGCATCAACAGATTCCCTCAGCTGACTGGGCTGAACTTTAATTTCCTCACTGAAATAAATAACATGGCATTAAAACTAGGCATATTAATTTGGTAAAACACAAATTATAATTCATATGTTCATATGCTGATGTTATGGGTAGCAGAATATTAATGCCAACAGCATTTGTTGGAGGAATATCATTCTACTACATCATCTTCAAAATGAGTTGGTTTATATTTGAAGTATAGCTGGTGAACAAGCTCACCATCTCTCTTGGCTCTTTGCACATCCGCACCCACGACATCGACAGAATGGAGGCAAAGAAGTGCAAAAATCAAGGAAAAAACAAATCTTCATCTATGCACATAGGATACGGAACAACATCCCTCTACCCATCAGGACCGCTCCAACCAATCCTGCTCCAATTTAGGAAAGAGCTGAAGATGCAACCCTTTAAATAACACTATATGTTGATGCAGTAAGTTTGCTTCTGCTTCCAGAACTCAATTTATTTATTTATTTATTATTTATTAAGAGTTTTATATAGCGCTGGCTAAACCTGAAGGTATCAGAGCGCTTTATATAACTCAATGACGTCTAAAGTCACTTGTTGAGTGTATCTTTGCTCTTTACACTGCATACTACTCAAATGCCTTTTGACTATGTTCACACAACACAAAACAAGCATTGGAAATGCAATAGATCTAGCTTTTACTTCAGTTAGAGCTATTGGCATTGTAAATGACAATGTCTTTTACCCATGTGCTTTGGTTTGGAGTGGAGTGGATATATGTGGTGTGTAGTGGAATTATGTGGGTTGGATTGGAATTGTTAGTTGTGGATTTGTGTGGTGTGGAGTGGATCTGTGTAGTGGAATTATGCAGCATGGTGTGTTGTGGACATATGTGGATAGTAATTATGTGTTATTGAGTGTACTTGAATTATGTGGAATGGTATGTTGTGTTGTGGAGTGATATGTGGTGGAGTTTGATTATGTGGTGCGCTGTTGAATTTTGGGGCATGATGTGGAATTCTGTGATGTAGACTGGATGTATGTGGCGTGTTGTGTAATTGTGTTGGTAAGTTGAATTATCTGGTTTGGTGTCGAATTATGTGGCGTGGACTGGAAATGTATGTAGTTGAATTGTGTGGCGTGGAACTGTGTGGATAACTTTGCCTTTTTGGTGACGAAAAAACAAATGGGTAGGAGCTAAGCTCTAGATCTGTGTTTTTGGGTGCTAAAAAAAAAAAAAAAGACAAGCTATGGGAGCTTGGGGCCCCTATGTACAAGCAAAAAGAGATGGAAAGTGAGTAGTTTTGATTGTACCCCTATCTGTTGTGGCCAGCTGGGGTCGTTATGTGCAAAAGAAAAAAATGAATGACTTCATAATGGTATGTTAATCCTCTACATGATATGAACTCTCCTTGCAGAACCCATTGGCTCCTAGACTTATGCGTATCCTCATGGGTAAAGGACCTGTAAATGAAGTGAGGGTACCTTATGCACATAAAGTGGAAGATACTGTGCCGCCGTCCTGTTTCTTCTATTGCGATCTGCGTTCTGACCCTGGACAGCAGCATATTCAAAGAGTGTGGCTCCAGGGGAGCAAGATGCACAAGAAGAGGGTGGGCAAGCTAAATGTGCAACGACTCTTGAAGTGTGGGCCTTAGCAAGGAAAGAGTGAGCGAAGACTACACCTCAGAATTTAAATGTCCAACAACTCTTAAAGTTTGGGCCTCGTTGTATCAAGTACTCTGAAACCCAGACTTCCATTGAAGTGCTCATCAGCAGGGTTGCAGCAGTGGGAAGCACATAATTACAGGAATGCCTGAAATATAATCAAGTTTGGAATATGTTGGTAACCCTTCCTTCTTTCTGTGGCCTAGCTCCTTGTTCCTGAAAGCACCCATGTCCTTCCAGAGTGCCCCAGGCAGTGTGGGGGAATTTGGGTTGCCCGGAGCACTTGTGACCTCTAGGCATGATGGTAGTCTGAAAGTGTACACCTTGTCGAGTGACACTCCTCTTTCTTTTGTGTTTGGATCCCTTCAGGCATATGTGTGGGTAAAGCAAAGAGACACCAACGAAACAAGAAGACGAAAACTCACAGGGTGTGCTCTTTGGCACAGGGAAAAATTATATTGCTTTTCCTATTGTTGTCTCTGCCTTTGATAAGCCCTGTATGAAAGACCTTCACATGTTTAGAATTTGCACTTGAAAAGAATTACAGGGAACAAATTGCAGTGCAAGCCCCGGTTATCATGTCTATAGATTTTTCCAGATATGCCCCTTTGTCGTGCAGACAGTGGCGCTGCCGGGGCCAGCAGGTCTGCCCTGTGAGGAAAAGGTGTAATTAGTCCTTCCAAATTTCAGCATTGTTGGCAGATGTCCAACAAACCCATCCAAAAATGGCACTAGGTCAATATTCAGTATCGTATCAAGGGGAAGGCGGGGGGGGGGGCGTCCACCCCGGGCGGCACGAGTTTTGGGGATGGCAGCGACACTCTTACCTGCGACCATCGCGCAGCGGCAGACACAGGGACTCCATGGGCGGCAAAAGTTCTAGCTACGCCACTGTCAATATTCTGTACTGAAAGTGGAGCGCAGAAGACACTATCGGTAGTGGCGGCCCTTAGAAAAATCATACATTCCAAGGTGTATGTAGGAATGCACTGCAGGCATGGCTGGCACAGTGCACCCTGTCTACTGTCCTGCCTGTACATCCATCTTGGAGGAGCCATGGGCTGGCTGTTTGTGACACAAACATGTGATTTGGTTTTAATATGTTTATTTACATTATACACCTACACAATGCAGCACTGTCAGTAAGCGCCCGAGGACATGTCCAAAAGAATAGTGCTTTATGATGTTAAAGCATACAGGAAGGGTGATCGCTTTTTCAAAACTAACAAGCAAGGATGGGGTAGGAGGTGGGGAGAAGGGGATAGCACACAGAGAAAAAGGTGGGTGGGAGGACAAAGCAGTAACAGAGGAAAAGAAGCATTGGCCAAGCCAATATTTTAGGCTTTGGCAAGCCTGAAATGTATTTTTTTTGTTTCTATCTTGTAAAGGAGTCAGGTAAACGGAGCTCCCAGGGAATATACAGCAACTACCTTTTCGCACTCTAGGATCGCGATGTGCTCTAAGGTGTCTGAAAGATGGCATGTTGACGCTATACAAAGGACAGGACCTATACCCATATCCAAAGAAAAAAAAAAAAAACAATTAAAAAAAACAATGTCTCTTCACCGTAAAAGGCTAGCACGAGCCCGGCTCATTCTTCCTCCAGGGAGTCAAAAAGCTCTAAAATGTATAGACGCAACATGTAGGCGCTACACAAAATACCAATAAATAAACAAATAAATATATAAATAAAACATGTCTAGCTTGCAAACAATGCTGCGTGGCATATCTAGCTTTTCTTCAATCGTTGCAGGCTATGCATGTGCACTGACGTGACTGGAGGGCAACATGTTGGTGCTATACAAAACACCAATACCTACATTAATAATATATTAATGTATACCAAAAAGCGAGTACTTGCTGCTCTGGAACGTCTAAGTGCTCTGAAGTTTCTGAACGGCAATTTGTTGGCGCTATACCAAATAGGAGCACACATTTAAATAATCTACATTTTGATGTCTCCTCTGTGATCGTACAGCACTCGGCCTCTCTTACCCAACACTCACAGAACACCACGTCAACACATTCTGTGGGTTCCATAAGGGTTTGTGACAGAGGAAAGATGTTGTTTTTATTTGTAACACATTTAAATACAAGTCTGTATTTGTTTCTACAAAGTCCTGCTTCCAGCAATCGAACAGAGAGTACATTTCAAGCTGACAATCGAAGCCATTGTAGACAAAAACAAGCAAAGTCTGCGCTGCACATTATCAGCCTGGTATCTTTTGCCAAAGCACTGAAATTAACAATCAGCAATTTGCAGGAGATGGTGTGTGGGGGGCCGGCTCGGCATTGGTAGATTAGGCAAACTGCAAGCCGCGACGGGTGCAGATGCCCTGAATTGCTTTGCAAACAAAGGGAGGGAGCGGCCACTTCTGTATCTGAGCATGTGAAAGATAAATCGCTGAGTCAGGGAAATGCTGGCACAGACAGTAAAACTGAAACAGTGGAAGAGGACAAGTCCTGGTGGCGATACATGGGAGTCAACAATTGAGAAAAAAGATGGGACAAGCAGGAACCATTAACCAATTAGAAGCAAAGTTTTTTTTAAAGGACACTGACAAAAGCCAATCAGAAGCTGGAGGCGGGCTGTAAGCCCCCTGACTGAATACAGCATGTTGAGAGACAGCGCATGCGCTGCCTAGGCTCAACCTAAAAACACACACAAAACACTTACTACATCTCGCACAAAATGCATGACTGTACACGAAAAAATGCTCAAATACAATAAGGCATAGATGAAAAGGTCTTTCAGTTAGTTTCAAAAACTAAATCACAACGTAACGATTTCCAGGGAGTTATTAAACAACGCCATCTATCCCTCTCTCAAAAGTTGCAATGTTTTACATAACTACAGACGTTTCAGAACATATTGATAATACCATCTGAAAATATTCAAACAAAAAATGAAAGAAAGTAGTACAAGAAGTATTTTATCCATGAAAAAGAGAAGCATTTAATTTTACGAAACTGTACCTGATTGAGCTGTTGTTTGGGTTCTTAAGATCCTGATGTAGCTTAATCACCCATTCCTGATACTCCTGTTTCTGAATATTGGTTAATTGTTTTAGTTCATTAGCCCATTTATTCTCCAAGACCTAAAAACAAACAAAGCTATAACTACTGGCCTTTATGGTTTATGCCCTTTCAAAACATTGCTGAACTTAATTCAATGTGTCACCTGTTGAGAATCAAAATGCTGAGCAGCCACTGAATTGACGTCATGGTCAGTGAGTGATTTTCCAAGCTCTTGCATTACTTTATCCATTTCTACTCCTTGCCTGAAACAGAAGAAAAAGTTTCTTATCTTAACCAAATTAAATTTATAGTTCTACTTCTTTCAACAATTTCCCAAAAGAAGAAGGATTAGTGGAGCTCCTGTAATAGGAACATTTGTAGGTAAAGAGGGATCCTGAAACACTGAATTGTTTAAGTCATCAATATAATTAAAATCTGGAAAAAACATTTGACACATATGAACATTTTTTCAAAATGCCCTTCATGGACAGCCACCTTTTATTACTGCTTTAGGAGCACAGAAACGTTCTGCATTGTTTGATAAAAGCTCAGCTGTTTTCTAAGTCCGAATAATGATTTACAAATATGATCAATCATACTGTTTGGTAACAGATTAAGAAGACAGAAAAGGAAAGAGTGAAATGCCATTACCTGGGAGACGAGAAAATTAAAAGCTAAGTAGCTCTAATAAAAACAAGTTAAACCCGAAGTGTTCAGTAAAGATCTCAGAATGCCTAAAAGATTACATACTTGTATATACCACAGGTACAGCCAAACAAAAGAAATAAAATCACTTAAAAACAATCTCTGCAAATGCGTTCTTCACCTAAAACATAAACAGAGTGAAAGTAGGTGTACAAAATTTATAAACTGCAATAAAATAAAAGTAAAAACCTTTACCGTTCTCGCAGTTTTTTGAGCTCTATGTCTCTTTCTCCAATTAATTCGGATATGCTCACAAAATAATTGTGTTCCAAGTTTAAGAGAGTCTCGGAGGCAGGGGAATGGATAAGATCATGGTACACATCACCAAAATCTTCATCCCAATTTGGTTCTTCTGGTCTTGCATGTTCCAGTGTGGTCTGTTGGATAAAAAAAAAATAATGACCAAATAAATGTATTTGAGCACCATCGATTAAATAAATAATTATATGCACTATTATCCAAACTTTCACTCTCAAACTAAGAGTCCCACCGAACTGTTTGAATAAAAACATTGTCGAATTTAGAAAATGTCTTATGTTTTTGCCTAAAGAAAAACACATTTAACATGCCCCTGAGAAGTGTGTGCTCCTTTGGTGGTCATAAACAAACAAAACAATGTTTGAATTGGTAGATTTTACATGAAGCACTAATGCAATCCAAGTTTGAACATTGGCCATTTCAAAGACACAAGTGTTTTGCTCTGTCCTTAATCAGCCTGTGCTCTTACAAACCAGCTTGAAATTGAGATTATTTCTAGGAAGGAGGGTTTTCTTTATTTTCAATTCTGTTGCTTACATAAAGTTTGGACTAGGTCCTGAATTAAAACAGGCCAAACTATTAGAAACACCTGCATCTCCTCTTAGAGAAGCATTCAGTAGAGAGTCACTAGTCAGCACATGTATTTTGGTCGCACACAAAACTTCCTATTTATGTCTGCAGCTAAATAATACTTCAAAGTATGCAAAAACATTGCGCAAGCCACAGGACAAGCATAAATAATTATAGCAAATGGAAGGAGGCAAAGCCCATCAGCAGCAGTGTAGGATCTATCCAAAGAGCACTGATTGATATGCTTTCGGGGAGGCAAGCCCATCACCATGCAATGACATGGATAAGGTAGAGAATCATTAAAGTTACTCTCGACAAGGCACGCAAAAATCTGTAAACGGGTAATGTGATACACCTGATGCGAATTAAAATCTGGAAAATAATGCACTGAAAATCATCAAAGTAGCACATACAAACCAGAAACCTTCACGCGACAGAAAAGACTGCAGATTGTCAGTTTACCTAGACACCCCATCAGTCGGACTGTGGTGGTAATCACTTACTGCATCATTGCTGCACCATCAGTGCATCCTAACTGCATTGAAGGTTGTATACTAGGAGTCACTATATAGCTGGTACTTAGCTTGAGTCACTATATGACATGGGACATCTCAGGTAAGTGTAGGTAGGTAATATTAGTCTACGTTCACTGAAACAAACTAAGGTTAAAGTAGCGGTATAGTTAGGTGAAAATGTCAGTTAAAACATACTGTTTTCAACTAACAAAACCACAGAAATTCACCAATTCTAGTAATCCCAAGGAATTATAACTCGCACCCCAGTCATGCATAGTGCTGTTAACAATGATGTCATTTCAGATGTCATTACGGATGTTATCAATGCAGTCATTGAACATGTCATGAGGGATGTAATATGCCAGGGTTATAGTTACTTTAGAGAAAGAGTCCTAGTTACTAGAGTTAGGCGCCCAACAACCCGTTTTTAGATTGGGGGGGTGGGGCAGGGTAGGGTCACAGGATCTACTGCGACGCTCAGTGAAACATCCTCCGGGAATCGCTCCGGATCCACGGATTCGGAGCGGTTTTTTGAAGGTTCGTCAAACAATGCCAAAGTTATTGGCAAACCAAAAAATAATTTTCCTATGAAAACGTGGTCCTAACTATACCTACCCAGTGGTGACCGCCACTGGCTAATGTACTCTGAGTTTATTTCTCAATCTACTCATCAATCTACTCTAAAGAATATAATAGAGACCCTTAACATGGTACATCTACAATGAAATGTGGCTCTTAATTCACTTTGAAAACACACAAACCCCATTAGGAAACACCAGTAAGGAAATAAAAATGAACAAGAATTTTCATTTTAGGACTGAATGCTGAAAAGCCTGAATGCATAAAATGGCAGCATGAGTATATGCCAGATCTATATTTTCTCTTGGTCCTTTGGTTGATATCTTAACTGCTTTATGAACCCCAAAAGAAACTGCAGCATCACTTCCTAAAACCCCTAAAATTAGTTATGGATGTAGGATAGATATCTTGTTTTCTCTCTCAGACGAAGGTGCCACTAAAAACAATTTTCCGTCTATGGGAGACCATTTGGATCATGTTGGTAGAAGTTGTAGTACCAAGAATTTAATGAGACAGATCAGGCATCCAATCGATAATGCGTTGTGAGGTGCTGAAGAGGAATGGAGGAGACCCTCTCCATTTACCGCCATTTCATTACCTTGGTGTATGCTTTGGTCCAAGTGTTTGCCAGCTGTTCCAAATCTACTTCACCAGTTTTAACGGCTTTCAGGGCCAACTCCGCTTCTCTGTCGTAATCTTTTATCGTTTCATCCTCCATAAACATAATGAGAGCTTTCTTTAAATCTGTGGTAACAAATTAATTTGGCTATGAAACCTTGATAAGACGTCTAAAGAAACAAACGCAATCACTAAGCACATGGCACAGTACAATTGGTAAAAAAAAAAAAAAAGAAAAAGAGAGAAAATGTTCCATGAAAACTCAAAAACGTTTAAAGGTTGCACTTCTAGACTACATGTTTAAATCGGCACACAAAGGAAATCACGCAAACACTGACAAGAGGCCAGCAATTCTGTGTCTAGTGTAGTGGAAAATGTGCTCCGTTTTCTCAGACATATATAGGTCCAGAGTGATCAAGGAGAGAAAAGTTCAGACAGATGTGAAACTGGTTTGGTTCAAGAGAAGCCGGAGAATCACATTCAAGATTGTTTTGCTAAAACAGGCCTTTCATTTCGATTCCATATTTTTACCCTCTGGTCATGGATTTGGTACACTTCAGACTCCACAATATGGGGCCTTCCTGTGTCAACTCCTGGACGTATAAACTCAGAACCATATCTGGTTATAAGAAATGTTATCTTATTATCCTTATCCCATTTTCCATGGCCTGGATTTCTCATCATTGTCAAGTTCAATTTAAGGTGACATGTAAAGTGTTCAAAGCACTTGTCCTTTAAAAACCAAAAATTTGCTAGCTAATTGAAGAATGCAGGGGGCCTAAAGCCAACTAGGATAAAGTCTAATCTCCAGCTGGAGAAACCAAAACGTAGGACAGTGTATTACACCACTGGGGCTCTTTTCTTTGCTGCTCCAAGTTTGTTGAACTCTTCTTTGTGCCACTCAAACGATTTTTCAAAAAAGGCAAAAAACTAATTCTTTAGATCTGGTCTATGGGCAGCTTTAGCTGTCTGTTGGCACTAGACCTACTGTGCAAATACAGATTTACAGTGGGACTCTGCATCTACCACTTTCTCATGATTTGATGGATTTTTTGTCTAACTCAGTTTTTCACCTAGGCCTTTTCTCAATATTCTAGCCCAACCCAAGACGAATATCACACTCACTGCGTTTTGATGGGATGAGTTTTATCCTGCTGCCAATGTCAGAGCTATGCAGTGCGTCAAGCACCAACTGCCTTCCCAGCAACCTCCCAGGTGGAAGACTGCCTAGAATCAGAAAACTTCATTACACAGCTAAATAACGATTATCAAACTCAGGGAAGTCATACATGTAATGGCTAGGAACACATCACAGGAATAGGATTGGTTTGGTAAACTTTTATGACACAAATGCAACCAGTTTATGACCAACACTAGTTGAATTATACAATGTTAGAAAGCCCGTGGGAAAACTACTGCACAAAACAAGAAACATGTCTTGTAAATTTGGCTAAACTGGGTGAAAATAAACTGGAAAAACTCATACACACCGTACTTACTCCTCAATTTAGATTATAAGATCCTAAGTAAAATACTCTCTAATATTCTCCGACCGAAGTGTAACACTTTGATGCATCCTCTATATTAAAGATCCTTCTGAACAAATACAAGAGGTCATGGGTCTGCTTGCCAAGTCTGGTTCACTTATGGGACTGAGGGGACACTGTGAAAATTCATGCCCATTTCTGCTTTACTGAGACACTACAGATCAAACAATTAACGGTAGCTAGCTCTCTATCTATGACTGCACTCAATATACGTTCAAAATGTATCACACTGGTGCAATCACTATGGGAACCCAATTCAGTCACTTATTGATGTAATAAAATACAATTTACATTAGTGTGTACTCAGTAATGTAACTGAGGTCCAACGTTAATCTGATTTAAGTACTCCAGAAGCTTAGATTCATTCATTCTTTCCATGGGACACACAAATCAAGAGTTGGCATTCGTCAAAATTTTAGGCAAATAACCACATTTTTGTGAGCAGAGCTCATGATCAATGTGAAATCACAGACTGTACAGCTATCATACCATTGTGAAATTATACCAACATTGGAATATCTAGCATGACCGATTTGAAAGTTGAACTCCTGATATGTGTGTCCTACCAAAAGGAACTTATGTTGAACCAGATGCATAACCATTTGCTTTAGACTAGTCTCTTTTACAGGGCTGCGTTAGCCCTGACGAAGTTCTGTTTGGAACGAAACATGTCATCAGTTGAAGTTATAATTATTTGAATGGATAACCCTTCTGTTTGGGATGAATGCTTTCAATAAAAGATTGGACCAGAAATGAATCTTGACTTCTGGAGTGCTTAAATCAAATGTACTTATTGAACATTCTACCTCCATTTGTAATATTACAATACACAGTGCACATTAGCTGTAAATTGAGACACCACAAATGTGCCTCTCCAGTTTCACCCGTTACCAATAAAGAGAGCACCAACCACATTCAGGCAGCTAGGAGATCATACTTACCACAGAGATGCAGACTTAACAGCAGGCAATATAAGTCGATCAATGGGATCTATCAGAAACTCTGAACAATTCAGCCCGTTTCATAAGCAGTTAGAATTACATTGTCCATAATTGTTGTATTTCTCAGTGTATTATATTACTTTGTAGTGTATAGGTGATTCTGCATTGATTTCTGTTTAACGGAATTAGACTCTTTGTTGACCATCCTCATATGGGAAGACGGAAGACACAGAGGGGAAGTGGAAAAGATGCACCTCTCACTCCCATACTCTAAAGGTGGCGACAGAGCCCCACACTGTGAATATTAGTGCATCATAGCACAATTGCAATACTTGGCCAAATGCCACCTACCTCTCATACAGCTGAATCTAAATATCTGCCAACAACATCCCCCAAGTATTATATTGGATGTGGTAATTGGTAAACATTCCTGGGCTCAATGTCTGCCCAAACTGATAACTACTGCTAGACACTGTTGGAACAGATGTTATCAGGTCGGTTTAGGTTAGATTTTGTAAAGCATAAACTTTCACTCACATGTTGTGAGAAAGAGGATTATTAGTTGAAGTGGATGATAGACCTCTTAAAGGAATAATGGCACTTATCCTTACGAGGTCCAGTAGGTCTCAAAAATGTAAACCTGAGCTCAACCCTTGATAGCTGTAGCACAGATTAGGCAGACTTAGCTTAGGAGAAATGTGCAAAGCATTTATGTTATGTTATAAAGCTTTCTAGAGTACATAGCTGCCCCAACAACAGGGCTTCCCAGTGCTGAGTCCCAGAGGACATATCAGCTGCAACTGCCGGCACCACCCAAGGACCTAGGGGAAGGGGGGGGGGGACTAGATTGAAAAGAGCAATTTCTTGAGAGATTTCCTAAAAAACAGATGATTCTGTGTGTTCCTAGGGGAGAGGGGTTGTGAGTTCCAGAGAAATGGGCCAGAGCACGGAAGAAGCGGCCTGCCACTCTTGCACTCCTGACTCCAGGAACAATGTCCAAGTTGAGATCGGCTTAGCACAAGGATCCCGAGGGCAGATATGGTGATATGAGGATGAACAGGATGGGGGCCCCTTGGGAGTGCAGGGTCTTATGGGCGATGCACAGGGTCTTGAAGTGAATTTGCTTGTCCACAGGTAGCCAATGTAGCTTAATAGGACCAGAGGTGGAGCAGAGTGTGGGGAGGGAGAAGAGCAACCTCGCTGTAGCGTTTTGGACCAGCTGGAGTCTTCTTGAGACCGATTTGTTTGCTCCTGCGTACAGAATGCTGCAGTAATCTAATCAGGTCAAGATTACCGCCTGAATAATGGTTTGTCGGGTGCACGTGTCGAAAATGCTCAGAATAGGTTTAAGGCTTCTCAAGAGCCAAAAACAAGTGCCAGCTACAGATGTGGCTTGGGCCTCAAAGGCCAGGGTGTTATCCATCCAGACTCCTAAGTTTTTGATGGATGTCTTGGGCTTAGGGGGAGGTAGGCCACCAGTGGTCGCCCCAGGTGTAGGCATGTTTGCTTAACAAAGGTATCGCTGTTTTATTTGCATTCAGGCGTAGACAGTTATCATTCATCCACTCTGCGACAGCAAACATACATTTTTTAAAGTTGGCCATGTCTTGCGTTGAGTCTTCCGGGAGTGAAAGAATGAGCTGGGTAACGTCTTCATACAATACAAGCGAAAGCCCCAAGGATTAAACGACTTGTGCTAATGGATGAATGTATATATTAAACAAGGTATGGCTCAATGAAGAGCCCTACCTTATTAGTGTCAAAACAGTTTAAAAGTAGACAATACAACACAATAAAAATCCTACTCAAATTTATTGAAATGGAGAACATTTTAATGAACAAATAGACAGCAAAACAACAAAAATCTGACTTGGGGAACTTGAGATACGATTTTTCCAAAGTTTAAGATGTTTCTCGCGGCAGAAAAGCACAAAGCGCAGGTATCTGGTCATGCGAGACCTGATCAAGGTCAAACGTTAGGCAGACCGCAACGAAGCACAGGTCAGATACTGGGACCCGGTTTTTCCTGGGGGAAAGTTTACCTTCTGACTTAGTTGTTATTCTAGAGACAATTTCTTGTTGGCCAGCAGGATCCAAAGAGACTCGGCTCCAGCAGTAAGTTTGTGGCTCTCGACGTCAACATAAAAAAACCTCCAGGCGGGTGAAGTCCGGGCCCAGGAAGGTGTCAGTGACGGCAGGGGGCTGCTTGGGGTTGGTCCCAGTGAAGTTCTCAATATTGGAACTTAGAAACCTTTCTGTATGTCAGGATTTTGGCGGTGGTCCGGTGGCAGCCTCTGGTTCTTTTTGAACAAAGTTTGGGAAAAGTTTCTAAGTGTCCAATCTTGCAGTTTCTGATAGGGAGAGAATACACTTTTAACACCAACCAAGTTTGGCACCACTTGGGGGTTAGGACTAAATCTTCCAGAAGCCACCAGCAGGGTCCAGAACAAATCCAGTTGGAACTGATCAGTTGGGCTCAGCAGAGACATGGGCTTCTTGCAGCTTATGTATTCCTGGAGCTGAACAGGAGGCTAGACAACCAGCCCTTGGAGTACACTCTTCTGTCCTGAGTACAAATGACGAATAGGTTCAGCCTTTGAGGTTTCACTCCACAGATTCAACAGCAGGTGCAGTCCTTCGTCTGTCTTCCACAGGCCCAGTGAAGTTCTAAGGAGGGTATTTAGGTCCCACGATTATGCCCAGTTCCAGCCAGTGGGACTCTCCCTAACCAATGAGGTAAAAGTTCCTAGGTGTGCCCCTACCAACTTTTGAAGCACTTCCGTTATCTTTTACTGTATACTATCCCACAGTGCCCCTCTCTTCCCAAAACCTATATGGAGTTGGTGCCACTCCAACTATTTAGACAATGGCAGGGGCAAGCCTAAGTTATCTTCCTCTGACATGAGATGAGATGGCCCTTTGAAGCTTATGCCGTTGGTGGGCACATCTCCCAGGAGATCCTGTCAGGAGGTGGTCACACATCCTCCCAGTCAAAGCCCTTTTGTTCCCTTTCCTGAGAGCCATTTACACATCCTGGCAGGCTGCCAGGTGACAATTGGGGATTAACTATGAAAAAGCTACTAGAGGCTTTAGGCGGGAAAATGACAACTTTCAAAAAAAATTATTTTTAAAATAGTAATTTAAAATCAAACCTGACCATTAGACTGGATTTTGAATTATTATTAGAATACTTGAATCATTGCTGTAGCTATTCCCAAACTGAAGTTATCCTTTATAAGGTGCTATATGCTACATAACCCAGTACTTTTCTATTGGAAAGCCAGCCTTGCTACAGTGAAAAGGACTTTGGAGATTTTTGACTGCTAGGACATGTAAAACCTAAGTACACATGTCCTACTTTTTAAATACCACGGATCCTGCTCTATGGGCATTTAGGATCTACCTAAGTGGAGATGTACAAGTATTAAAAAGGAAGGTTTAGACCTGGCAAAATGTTTATTTGGCCAGGTTGAATTTGCAGTTTTATAATTGCACACTCAGGCTGCAGGGGCTGGTCTGAAGCTATGCTTTGCATTACCACTTTAGTGGTAGCACAATAGGTGCTGCAGTCTATTAGTGACATTTAGTTTAAAGGCCCTGGGAACATATACTATGGACTTTGAGGCAAATTAAATGTGGCAATTAGGATTTGTAACCAGTTCAACATCTGAAGGAAAATGTCAATTCTATTGATAAAATGAAGAGAGTTATTGTTTTCTCCTTTATTAACACTCAGCACACTTAACTCCATAACAAAAAGCCACAGGAACTACATGCCCCATGAGTATCCAGGAAACTTCCACCAATCACAGTCCATCAATCCCAGTATAAGAGAAATCAAGGAAATAGCACTTCCTCTTTCTACTGCAGAAGAAAACAGCTGAAACAGTCCAAACTCTATATTTGGAAGTCTTGTTTCAGGTCAGATTCTATGAAAAAATAAAGAAATTAGAACCAATCTATATATATAACTTAATAGAACAATTTTAAATGACAAATTATTACATAGAACAGCAATATGCACAAAGCAAATTTTATAACTGAAATATAAAAAACAGGCAACTAAAATAAATGAATACTTATGCCCATCAAAGAATGAACTCCTACCCCAGGTGGGGTAACTTCCGGAAGACCGAATTACGTAGGATAACCCTCGTTTCCATGTCCTTAATAGAATTGAAACTTTCCTTCACAATAGCTAGGAAATTTTACATTCTATGTCAATACCAGAGGCTTCGGATTATGCTGGTTCAAAGCTTACCTACTACAGGTGATGACACCACCACCACTGGTTTAAAATGGAGTCCAAAGACCATTCTGCTGCCTGTTGGTGCCTGCCTCTGGCATATGTCATCAAATAGTAGAAGACACTGGACCAAAAGGCTTACTGATCATGGCTTCATATGCTCTTAAGCACCTGACCACACAATGCTTGTGTTTATCTGGAAAGGCTGGGGAAGAGACCACTCTATTGTTAGTTTTGGTTCTCCTCGAGGAAGTAAAAGTAACTCCACCCAAAGTAAACATTCTGGTGGATAAATCCAATGCTCTCACGTCAGATGTGCATTTTTAAGATATAAGACACAATACCATGGCCAATTTCACTGATAGTACCTTGGTTATCTTGCCAAGATTCCAAGAGACTGAGAATCACATTAACATCCCATATCAGAGAAACTAGTTTTGGGAGGACAAGATAGCCTAACATTCCTGGGTAGCTTAGAAACTAGTAGGTGTTCAATTGCTGGTACACCATTAAGAGGGATGTAGCGAGTGGAAATTTCACACTTGCAAGTATTGATAGTTTGATAGTCCAATTCCTCATTAAACAAATCACAATGTGGACAACTTCCGCACTCAAAGGATCCAAACTCTGACTCAAACACCAATATGACCACTTTCTCCAAGCCAAGCTGTACTGCTAAATGGTAAATTTTGACCAGGCCTTCCAGATGAAGCTTGAAGCTGGTTTCCCTGAATGGGGGGCAGAAGGGGAAGGTCATGTTTGGGGTTGTTAAACTCTATATGAAAATCATGGACAGTTTGCAGGACCCAAGCATCACCTGTAATTTCTCTCCATTATGTGAGGAACAAGGCCAGCCTGACTCCCACCTTTGATTGGAAACACATGTAACTCTTATCTGTGACTCCTCCAGGAACGTTGGCAGCTATTCTCAAGGCAGCGAAGAACACTCCACATCTTCTCTGTTCCTGCCACTGGGGGCTTATTTCGGCAGGCTGCCCCACTTGGAGGCTGGAAAGTAAAGCACGGCTGGTCGAGTGGCCCTTTCCTCTACCGGCCCCTCCAAAAATCCCAAGTCCCAAGACTTTCATTGACAGCTAAGCTTTAGCAGGAAAGGAAAAGATGGCAATGAATTTGCTGAGCTTCTTGATAAAAGGATCTCCAAAGAGGCCTCCATTCATGATAGGGCCTGTCTCCGAAGTAGACAATTCCCCTAACTTGGGATCAATCTTTATTAAGCAAGAGCTGCATCTCTCCATAGACAGTGTACAGTTGGTGTTTTCTAGGAAATTGACTGCCCTCTGTGCCCACACCGACAGGATCTCCGGGGAGATCAAACTCCCAGTTCTTTTGGCCTCTTCGGCCACATGCAAAATGTTTGTGAAAGGAACCGTGATGTACAATAATTTGTCTTGGCATATGTAGGAAAGTGGATTTCTATGCAGTGAGGCTGGTTAAGCTTCATTATGTAATAATTTCATGTTACCCCAAATAGGTCTTTAGGATTCACACAAATAAATACCTAGCTCAGTCCTGGTAGTATGACACAGAGCAGTCAGGTTTTACTAGAGGAACATGTGTTAAGCATTTCAGAGTACCAACATGGACGATAAGTAACTGACACGACTCGAGAAATTCAACACCAATTTATTAAAATAAAGTAGATTTTTATATACATTTACACACCAAAAACTAACACAATTGGATGAATCTAACCAGAGTAGTGGCTTTTTAAAGGAAAAATAAATCTGTGCTTTTCACTGCTGCAAAACTTGAACGTTGAGGTCAATAGGAAAGTGGACTAGTGACAATCAGTCACTTGCAGGTCGAGTTCAGTGGAATCCACTGAGGGTGAAGGTGAGGCGGGTCCCGGGACCAGGCTCGGACAGTCAGTTGATTTTTACCTGGCTCGTAGGGCCCAGGTGCAGAGTTATCCTGGATGTCCAGGGTGCTGAAGCGGGAGCCACAGGTGCTGGTTTTACCGCTTAGATGGTTCTGGTGAGGAAGGGGGTGCAAAATCTTGACAACGGGCCACAAAGGCGTCGGGTAGAAGATGCTGCAGGGTCCCTGAAGGTACAGCTTCAAACAGGGGTAAGGGTAGCCCGACTGGCCACCAACAAGCCTTGGCAGCGGCAAGCTCAGCTTTCGGTCACTTCGATGTCCTAGATTAAGGGGGAAATCAGTAGCTGCCTGAAACTTGCTGGAGGTTAGGACTACATTTTCCCACAATGCAGAAGGCCATTTACTTTTAGGTGATTCCCTTGGCGGACCCGATTGCCAGTGATTCTTTGCATCCGGGTGCGGTCTTGCCTGCAGGCTTCAGGGAATTAGTACCTCTAGTCCAAGGGAGTTCTGGAGTTGTCTTTGGCTTGCAGAGGGGTTCCTCTTTCCTTTGGAACTGGTCACTATTCCAGGACGAGTCACAGTCGTTCAGTTGCAGGGTGTTTTCTACAGGTGCAGTCTTAGCTACCTTTTCTTTGTGCAGGTCCTGAAGTCGCAGACTTGAGTCTCTTCTTTGTCCTTTGGTTGTAAGTCGATCGGATCTGGGGTTCTCGTGCCAGGGGAGCCCCTTAAATCCTAGATTGAGGGGCATTAGGGGTGTGGGAGCTAGTAGCCGATCGTCTACTAGCCCCAGCGGCTAATCCGCCCCTCGAGTGACCAATTCCTTGGGAGTGTGGCACCTTATCTTTCCAGAAGCCTCTATTCTGCCACTTTTAAAAATGGCAGAACCCTTCTTCGGCTGTACAGACCAGGTAAGCCCACCTTAGGGATATGGCTGGCCTTCTGGGGCTGTACGCCTCTTGACTATCTAATTTTCCCGCCTGCCCGAGTTGCAAATGTGCCTGGAGCAGGGGGAAGCCTTGTTGCATATCAGAGGGAGTGGGAGCTTTGAAGCTCACCTCCTTGATGTGCCACTTCACTAGCCTTACTGTCAGGGATGGAGGTGACACCTACAGCCCAGGCAGGCCTTTGTTTCAAAACTCCAGGAGGTGTTCACACCTTCCAACAGGGAGGGCAGGTTCCAGTCTTGGCAGCAGCAGCTGCAGGCTATCAGCCGGGGCACAGGAAAGGCTGCGGCTACCAGGCGGGCAACCTCTAAGATAGCCACCTGGGTGCATGCCACATCAAATCCGACTTTGGGAAAAAGTCGGGTTTGATGAGACAAGTTGTTTGATACCAAACATGACACTTTTCAGTGGGACCATAAAGGAGCTGGCAACCTGGGAATGCCCATGTGCCAGCCCGTGTTATCCTATGGCCCCCTGAACACTTACAGTAGCCCCTAATGGAAGGAGGCTACTATAGGATCATATAAGCTTGCACTTATATGTTCACACCTTTAATATGATGCACCTTGCATCCTGGGCTCAGGAGGCTTACCTTAGGGGTGACTGACATATTAAAAATAGTGCTGTGACCTTGTCACTCGCGGTAAGGGCGGCAAAGTTGAGTTTGGGCAGTTTGCACTGCTCCTGCAGTCTGCAATGGCAGGCCTGCTGTCATCTTTTTACTTGGAGCACTCAGTGCTCCAGGCCCTGGTGATCCGTTTAACTCCCATCCCATGTGTACCATTGGTACCACTTATCTGGGACTTTTAAGGGGGTTAAAGTCCTTGCCAATTGGGTTACTAATTCACATGCATCATATTTCACGGAGAGAGCACTGCCACTACGGCCTGATTAGCAGACTCCAATGCACTTCGAGTCAAAAACCATCAGCATTGGAGAAAATAGTGTGGGGGTGACCATACAAAAAGGGCCCTTTCCTACATGACCCCGCCACCCCCAGAAGAAAAGGTGATGAGCAACTAACCTCCAACCTGGTAGTTCCCATCATATAAGTGGAAGTACCTGGAAAAGCCATCTGCATTGGCATGGTCACTCCCAGGTCTGCCTTCCACTGAAAAGTCCATACCCTGTAGGGAAATGGACCAACTCAAAAACTTGGGATTCTCTCCTCATCTGCATCAGCCACCTGAAAGGCCTGTGGCAGGTTTGAACCTTGAAGTGAGCCCCAAACAAGTATGGTCTCCGCTTCTTCAGGGACCAAACCACAGCAAAGGCTTCCCTCTCAATGGCACTCTAACACTGCTCTCTAGGGAGGAGTCCCTGCTAATAAAGGCAACTGGTTGATCCTAGCCCTCATCATTTGTTTGCGACAAGAGTGACCCAATCCCATGTTCAGAAGCATCTGTTTGGACAATGAATGCTTTTCCATAGTCTGGTGCTTTTTAGGTCTCGCCTAGGCAGCGCGCATGCGCTGCTCTATGAGATGACCTTTAGAAATCGGTCTGCTCCTTTTCAAGCACACTCGTGCTTGTGGTGGCATCCACCTTGCGGGAGCGAGCAGCGCCGACCATCTGTTTTCAATTAGCATGGCCGCGCTCGCCGCTCCTTGCTCCCGCAAGCACGAGTGCTTGAAAACAGCTTACCCTCCCCCACCCTACCTCACCTCCCTCTCTCTCCTGCAGTGTTTTCACCCACTCCCCTGGCAAATGCGTGCGCCGCTCCTCGCTCCCGCATTACATTACATATTTTCAGAACACTATAAAAATGTAATTTTGCACAACTTTGCCAAAGCAGTTGCTCTGACGTACGCTTTCACTTCTATACAGCTTTGCTCTTCGAATTGCTCGCCTGTGCGCCTGGTTGCTTTCTCCATTTGCTTTCCTCACCGTGACCTCTGTTTTGCCTCCCCTCCACCTGCGCCCTCTGTGTTGCTCCTCGCCATGCACCCCTGTGTTTACTGCCCGCCCTCCGTCTTGGTCCTCACCACGCACCCCTGTGTGTTTACTGCCCGCCCTCCATGTTGCCTCCCGTTCCTCCGTGATTGCACCCTCCGTTTTTTCCCTACATTTTAGTCCGTATTCCTGATCTCCCTTCCTCCGTCTCATTTTCCTCCCTCGGCCTGTTGTCTTACTTTTCTTCCTCTCCATTTCTCTCCTGTCTTCGCTGCCTTGCATGCTTCTCGTATTTCTCTTTTCCGATGCTTCATTTTCGTGTTCCCCCTCTCCCTCACAGTCCCCATCTCCATCTCACTCTCACTTGTCTCTCTTTTTCCGAGTGTCTCTTTTCATCATCTCCACCCTGTTTTCTCTGCCTTTATCTCATCTTCCAGCTGGTGCTCCCCGCCGCCAGCTCTTTTTCGCTTCCCCTCTCCTTTCCCATATTTCCTTGGTCTTCCCATCAAGCTTTTTCTCTATTTACTTCCACAGCTCCATGGTTGTTCCTCATCCCACTCTGTCCCTTTCTCATGTTTTGTCTCGCACCTCCCCGAGGACCGTCTTGATGAGCCTCATATTAAATTGCAGCAGTCTCTGTGCCTTTTGCAGTTCAAAGGCTTTGAAGGGGATCCGGAGATTTTTCATCTCTGAGTAATTGGGGGATTTTCTGACAGACGGTGAGATTCCTGACACACTTTGATTCTGCAGCCGCCTTCTTGGAGATTGTTTATCTGCTCTTCATTTAGACGTTTCTAATCGCGCTGTCACGGGCCAGGAAATAACATCTTGCTTCCTTTAATGAGTGGCGCTGGCATTGTTATGTGTGCCCAAGACGGAGAGATGTCTGCAGCCATTTGATTTCTGTTGCATTGCTGCCAGTGGGACTAAATATACAAGAGTCAAGTCTCAAACTTTACACAATATTGGGAGTACAGATGGGGGGGTGGGGGGGTAGCTGAAGCTTGGAAAGAGTTTTCTGCTAGGCCATCGGTGGTGTAAGTGCTCATGGGCCCCATTCTCTGCTTTTCTGCACTGTATGGTAGATGTTTGCTCCCATGTGGCGCACTTTCCTCCCCTGCTCTCTTCTGTTGACTTACATCTCCTTCAGCCCCCCCCAGGGGACTTTACGGGTGCACTGATCCAAGGGTCCCTTTTGGGGGCAGTGCCACATAAAACGGCGTGTGTTTTTACATATAACAGGATTTCTCTAATTTCAGGTGGCGATGGAGTTCTGTATATGTTATTATGGCAGTGGGGTCACGCCGGCCCTATTGTCTACACCCCTACCCTACAATGCAGTTTCATTGGCGTGAGTGTATCAGCTCTACGCCCCCCCCTACCCCCGCCGAATAGTGCTCTCTTTTGTCGGGCTAGTATTCCCACTCCGCCGCTGCATTTGTTTGGGGTAATCTTTCGCACTCTCTTTGGTGTTAGCTTACAATAGATAGACTGCTTCACTTCGGGGAAAGCGAGGCGTTTTCTGTTTATAGCGCAGCGTGATACATTTAAGTTCAACAGAGTTCTTAATGTATTGCAGTAAAGCAGTTTTTATTTTTGTCCCCGAATTTTTGGCCGTTATGCTAATTTACGTTAAACGTTGCAGACCAGGGATCAGAACTGCAGGTCTGTTTTTTTTCTGGAGTGTTCCTCGTCCATTGACAAAAACGTTGAAGCTGTGCGTTTGTGCAGCTTCCAAGTCTGGACTTTCACAGCCTTGCACAATAAACACAACTATGCCAAATGCAGATCTCTCTTCCTGGTCTACGTGTATTAAAATGTAAAAAAAAAAAACTAAATAGCACAAACTGCCACGTGCCTTTGCCGGCTGAAGGTTTCACTAATTCTGCGTCGCTACATCTGTGTGTCTGTCTGTGTGCTGCTCCTGTGATTGTCTTCAGATGTCGATCTACCCTGCTCTTCTGTTTCGCCAAGGCTCCAGTAATGTTAGCCTTCAGATAAGGTAATTACATATGTGCATGTCAAACTGGAAGCTCTTGTGATCTTGGAATTCACACACACAAAAAATGTATGTAGTCGGTAGGGGCGTTGCTACAGGCTACTGTGATGTTGGGTGTTCATTGTTCATGCTACATTACGTGTAGGGGCAAGGGGGGCATGCAGACTCGTGTGATGGGTTTTCATAGATTCATGTTGCTGCTGTGTGTAGGGGTAAAAGAAGGCCTGCATGCGCTTTTGTTTTCACACATTGTACTGCCCATATTCTCCCTGATTGCCCAGACCTCAGTGGAATGAAGGCATCCAGTTCTTTCACCTCTCATATAATTTTTGATCGCATGTCTGTGCGGCTATAATGCTTATAAGATCCCAAAGGCGAGACCTATTGGCTATGGCAATGCTTGTTAGGACAGGTGCTGAGCACATAGCCTCTTTCAGGGTGTCAAAAGCCTTTTGGCATCCTGTGGTCAAGGTGACATTCTAAGGCTGCTTTTTGGGGGTGAGCTCAGTGAGAGGAGCCACAGTGCTGCCATGTCCTTTTCACAAATCTCCTACAGTATCCAGTCAAGCCAAGGAAAGCCTTGACTTGAGTCTGAGTCTGAGTCTTGGGAGCATCCCAATCTAGGATGGTGTGAGTTTTAGGCTGGAGAGATTGTACTTGTCCTCCACCCACACGGTGGCCCAAGTAGAAAACTCAACTCTGCCCCATTTGGCACTTACTGGTCTTGTTAGGTAGGCCTGTCTGCTGCTGGACCTGTAGTACTTCCATCAGGTGGAACAGGTGATCCTCCCGATAGCATCCAGATATGCTGCACTAAAATTGTCCAGACCTGAAAGAACTCTATTCACCAACCTTCTAGAAAGTGGCAAGTGCATTTTTTCAATCCAAAAGGCATCACTTTAAACTGAAACTGGCCTTCACAAGTAGAAAAGGCTGATCTCTCCATTGCTCCCAGGGTGAGCCCAATTTGCCTATACCCTGATGTTAAGTTAAAGGTACTCAAGAATTTGGCTGCATCCAACTTATCTATGAACTTATCTGCTCTTGGGATGGGGTGTGCATCGTTTTAGTGACTGCATTTAATCCACACAAAATCTCATCTCTTATTTGTCACCCTTTGAGTGAGGTTTGGGGACCAGTACCACTTGGATAACCCAGCGAGCATCAGAAGGTTCTAATACCCCTAGCTCTAGCATCTTTCGGACTTCAGCTTTGATGCAGACCTTGACTTGATCAGACAGTCTGTAAATTTTGTTTTTGACAGGCAAGCTGTCATCTCTGTCCACATCATGCACACATCATGTTGTCTGAACAGGGGTCAAGGAAAAGAGATCAGCAAACTGGTTTGGGACTTGCCTACAATCAGCTTGCTGTTGTGCAGTAACTGAGTCTGACAACACAACACCCTCTACTAAACCATCCTTTGGATTATTTGATACTGTATGCAAACCATAAGACTACCAGTTAATCGATTTGGCAAAAATGTTTGCACTACACCCACACATGGTCTGTTCTGTATGAACACAGCTGCATTAAAGCTCAACAGACGCCAGTGAATGTTTCTACCACGTTGCCCTACATATGCCGATTCTATGATGGTTTTAAAATGCCATAAGTGAGTTAAATTGGGCAGTGCTTGCCTTAAAATGTATGTTGCTATAGCTACTGCGAAGACAGTTTATGACGAATGAGAAATGTGACTCTGAATAGGACCTTGTGATTTCATCGCAAGTTGTCATCAATAAAATATGTTTTCAAAAAGTGTCATAAGGCAAACCTCTACTGGTTCAAACTGTATATTTAAAACACAGTTTAGGGATAAGGTGTGTGCAGTGGGTTTTAAGATAAATATAGCATAACTCATGAAACTGAAATGCTGGTTGCAAATTGACCCCGATTATGACACTATGGGGCTGATTACGATGCAGCCCGGAAAGGCTCCGACCGTCGGTTGGAGCCTTCCGGGCCACATCGTAATTGTTGCTTGGTTTACTTTCCAACCGCCGCTTTACAATGTTGGCGGTCGGAAACAAAACAGGCCAGTCATTCCGGCTGGCTTCCAACGGGCTCAAGGAACCTGTCGGCCAGTCAGAATCAGCTCATAATCCCAAAGGGCGGGCCTTTCCGCCCTTGGGATTATGATGCACGGTTTCCGGCATGGCTTCTATGCCGGCCTGTCCGACATGGAAACCATGTCGGAAAGTGTATTTGGGGGCCCCAGCAGGTCCCCCTTGTGTGCGCGGCCTCTGGTTGGGGGCTGAGGGGGCACCTATGGTGCCCCCCTGTTGATCCCTGCACCCCGTGGCAGGCACCTTAAGGTGCCTGCCACGGGGTGCAGGGATGAACAGCACCTTCCATTTCTCTATGGGAGCATCTATTATGGCTGGTTTACGGCCGTAATGCATGCTCTTATAGGGAAATGCAGAAATCGGTTGCATCCTAATTAGGCGGTCAGGACCGCCGAACAGAGGTTGGTCGGTCCCAGGACCGAGAAGGTGTCGGGCGGACTGAAGTCCGCCTGACATCGTAATTAGCCCCTATGTCTATGTAGTTGTGCTTACTATTCAGAGAGGAAATGGCAGCCTGGTACCAGGGGGAGACCTCTGGAAACAGGTCTTGTTTATACAGGCTAGACATCGAAGACATGCTTCGCCGATTTACAATGTGCCCTGGTACCAAGTTGTTAAGAACATGTTTCTTGATACCCATCTTGAAAATGAACAACATAAGGACCCAACATGAGACGTTCTAAAAGTGTCTAAGAGGTAACTAAACAAAATTTGTAATAGAGTGGCAAGATTTTGAACCTTGGCAATAACAGAGGACACTAAATGAGGATTTTTAAATTGGTCATTTAATGACAATGTTCTACAGGGAACACACTTTTATATACAGTGCTTTTAGAATATAACAAATGTAAATGTGACAATGCCTGGCAGAGATTAACCAGTGTTTTGACATTTTGTTATTAGAGCCATTTTTGCAATAAAGGTTGTAAATGGATTAAGCTTAATTTTTCTTTATTGTTTGGGGTGAAGGTTATAGCAATGGAGTTTAATGCTTTGGATGATTTTAACTTTTTAAAAGACTCATACTTTGTATATTACTGGTTAGTAGTATCTATTTACTGAAAACGCTACAATAATAAACTTGAACTGTAAATAATGTCACTGAACATGATGATTAGGCATTGCCTATCTATAGTTTCTATCCACTACAAACTTAAAATGGATCAACAGATTAAAATGGATCAACAGT
Organism: Calotriton arnoldi; assembly: GCA_963921515.1. Classification (NCBI taxonomy): domain Eukaryota; kingdom Metazoa; phylum Chordata; class Amphibia; order Caudata; family Salamandridae; genus Calotriton; species Calotriton arnoldi. Next base: position 337,873 of record CAWUFW010003641.1, read on the forward strand.
TCCATATTCAATACAAAACTAGTTATGGACTGAAGTAGTTTCCCCTTTTGACATGACATTTAAAAAACACTATTTACCCATTAAGATTGTATCTATATATGGCTTCTCCTGTTTAATCACCACCCACTTCAATAGCATTCAATGGTCCTACAATATATATACAGATCTTACCATCTTCTATGAAACAAGGTAGATTGTGGAGGAGCATGAGACGCCCATGTAGGTGGTTTGAATTCTCCTGCAGAGGAAATTCTATGGGTACTGTAAGCTCACAAGACTGGTGTCCAGCAACAAATTTGTAAACAAAATCCCTTTCTTTGGTGCTCATGATATCTTCATTTGGTTTCATCTTCTATTTCAGATATTCTGTAAAACAGGAAAGCAACATTGCTATAATTCAGCCTACCATCAGTATCGCTCTCATACGATAGTGCAGTATTTATTTTTTGCTTATAAACACCATAAAGTCACTAAAATCATCATTTGTATACAAAGCTTTTTTTGTCAGCCTAAAGTTGAGATCTGAGAATTTATGCAGACAGGGGGCACCTGGTAAAACGTTAGTTAGGAGACATGCAGTAGCATTTATATGATGCACCAAAATATTAGGGAGCTCTAATGACTGGAATAAGCAGCATTTGTTATTTTAAAGAGTGTAGCATAAGCAATGATGTTTTGAAGCACAAATTATAGAGACTGATGAGGAAGTTTTCACTTGCAATATTTTTCTGCTCTGTACAGCGATTTTCCCCAGACTGCACTTTAAATCACTTTAAATAACCAAATCTATTTGCAGTAAAATTGGATTGATAAGAAACTCATTTGCACCTTGCCTCCAAGTTGTCTTCTTGTAACAGCCCTCACACCAACTACTAAACAGGACTACAATCTAGATATTCAAAAAACCTGCAGAACACTTGTGCTGTACACAAGTCTTTATAATATCTTCATTGAAAATGTGAAGAAAAGCAGGAGACAAATATTCTAGCAGATAGGGCAGAGGAAATGATTGCAACAGAGAAAATAAAATGTAAGAAGTGCAAAATAGTAGGAGGAACTGGGGATTAAGAGTGTGAGGTGGAAAGGAGTAGAAGAGAAAGTGCAGAGGAGGAAAGCTACTGTGAGAATTGTTTGTGAAGGACTTCCAGAAGGATGGAGTTCACAAGCCTGAGAAAACTGTTAAAAAACAGGTGAAGAGACCAGCATGGAGGAATGTATACTGGAATCGGAGGTAAAGATCACATGACACAGGGAAGGAAAGACAGGTGGGGAATGAGCATGAAATGGAGGAAGGCTGCCAGCACAGATGAGAGAAGCTTGGCTAATGAGAGTGAGGGTGCCTTGCTATAGCCTGCACCTGCTGCCGCACAAGGGGGGAGTGGAGACTCCAACCCCCAGCTGCCCCGGCCCGGAGGAGGGCCGCAACGATTGCCGTAGGTGCTGGAGCGTAATTTAATCGCCCAAAACGTCCCGCAACGCGGGAGCCTTCCTAAAGCCTGCAGCTGCTGTCTCACAAGGGGGTAGTGGAGACTCCAACTCCTAGCCACCCTTGCCCAGAGGAGGGCCACAACGATGGCCGTAGGCGCCGGAGCGCCATTTAATCACCCGAGGCGTCCCGCAGCACGCGTGCACCCGGGCAAAGACCGGGGCAAGACCGGGCCTGTCACTACGGCCGTGTGAGGCCGGGCCGCCCCTCTTGGTTCTGGGCTCAAGCATTCCTGCAGGCATCTATTTGAGAAAACTGCAATAGCCAGGTAAGAAGATAATTAACTTATCATCATGGGAAAGTGGAGGAATGAAGGGGGTTGTGTTGTCTCCCACCCCTCTGTTTCCATTGACACCATGATACAGAAAGTAGTGGGGATCATTACCAACGAGATTTAATTAACCGAGCGACATTTGTCACTAGACTATGGTGCATTACTAATGTAACTGGGAACAGGGGGAAAAGCAGGTATTGATGCTTTACCGGAGGGGGAGACGCCATAGTTTAAGTTAAAACCCTGCACCAAGCGTTAGCAATAATCCTGATTTGCCTAGTTCCACAAAAGAGCGAGTGGACTCCTCTTTTCCCAAAAGTACAGCAACAAAAAGAACAAGCATTGGCATAGCCAATAGGTCTCGCCTTGGGGACCTTATAAGTGTTTAGTTTTCCAGCACAATATCCTTGGTGCAACAACATCAACTGTTGCACGGCTAAACACTTATAAATCCCAAAGGCGAGACCTATTGGCTATGCCAATGCTTGTTTAGCTTTGTCAATACTTATCTGCTTTGCCATGGTTTTTGCAAAATATTGTGAGAGCTGGCCGGTCCCTCACCAACAGAAAAACGCGTTTTTTCGTCTTCATAGCACACATTGCAATAGAAGTCACTAGCACTAAAGTTAACTAACTTTGTGCAGATGTGCTCCTTGAGAAAAAATAGAAAGCCATCACTCAGTGAAATCAAACAACGGTTGAATTGAGCATACTCACTACCCATATTGTAGGCAGCAATGGGCAAAAGAAAAATGTGAATGATACAACAGTAGACCAATGGGTGAAGAGAGGCCGGTCTCATCAATAAATAATTTTAATAAAAATCAAAAGGTTCTGGATAACGCCAGGACCTTTTGATTTTACTAAAATGAATTAGCTAATGCCAGACCTAAAATGAAAACACAAAGCTATCAGAGGCAACTGGCAGCCAGTCCAATCTTACCCTGAGGGAGGGAGGGGTGTTGTAACGGAATTCATGTTTACAGTCTACACCATGAGCACACAGAGCTGCCAGCCCAACACTCGTGTTATGCACAGGAATGGGCCGAAGCCAAGCACACCCTCTCCCCAAACAGCTCTGAAACCGGTAATACACAAAACTACGACGAAAAGGAAAAACAACAAATGCAGAGTGCAGTCTGCGGCCTTCATAGTTAGACACCACATTCAAATACCTGCCACCAAAACACGAACGGAAGCTCAAATACGTAAAAAAAAAAAAATGCAATGACAGGCTTTCCACTCCAAAGGCACAGGGGAATTTCTAAACGGCAAACCTGAAAATCTGTTGGGTTTTCCCATTTCATGATAAAGGGATGCCATTTAGCTGTTAGGCTGTGCTAATGGTGTATTTTTCTACTGAAAATACCAGTAATGTCTCGTCTCCTGTTGCGATTTCAGGAAAATATTTACAAGTCGGGGCAGAACTGCCTGTAGCAAGAGGCAGCAGGTCTGCGGTTGCCTCCGTGCCTGGGACACAGCTTGGTGCCCACACCCCTTCCCCGGCAGCAGGAAAGTGAATATTCCTTTCACAGATAGGCCTGCCCTGTTGAAAGAAACACCAGGCTGCCTGCACGCCTCCGGGGGAGATTGGATCGTCTATGCTTAGCCCGCTGGCTTATTTATTTTCACAGCGAATTCCGAGCTTAAATGCAATCACCCAGGAATCCCTCCCTACGTGCAATCCGGGCATTCCACATCGCTTCTAATGCAGAAGCAAGCACAAACAAAAAAACAACCCGAGCACTACCAATAGAACTAGAAAATGCAATTACGGTTTCCAGCTTTTAAAAAAACAGGCATGCCCAGACTACTAAAAAGACTCAGCCCTGACTCAAGTGAAACAAGCAGAGATAAGAAAGGCAGATGCGGCCGCGAAAGTGAAAGTAATGGTCAGCGATGCGGATAAAGAGATAAGAAAGGCAGGGAGGGGAGGGGCGGAGGAGCGCTTGTCCGAGCAACAGGAAAGCCAGATGGCGCCTCTGAGAAGGAAGGGGGTAGTGTGCGCAGAGGAGCCATTAGAGAACACCCAGATGGCAGCTGCGCGCGTGCACGCCATCGTGAACGCACGCTGGGAGCCTCTCTGGTAGCACTTCCAAAAGTCCCTTACTAAATGTCTCGCAGAGCAGCGCATGCGCGCTGGCTCAGCGAGACCTAAAAAGAGCACCCAACAAACAGCCAGTCAGTAAAAGGAAACAACCTGCCAGGGCTGCAAGTAATAATAACCAACTGCTCTCATGGGTACAGCCTCCTCAATCTGCAAATGTTCCCCAACCCCAATTATAATCACTGACCCTACCTAATATTAACATACCAAGTAGCGTGACCATCGATGCCTCATCAGCTGATTCTCTGTCACTTGAAGCCCTTTGTAGCAGATTCAGCAATAATCTGGATGAAAAGCTTAAAACACTGATGGAACAATGAACATCTTAGAGAGGAAACTGGGCTCCGTTTGCTTTCTTCCATTACTGCCGGATGCCAATAAGGACATTGACCATGTAACTAATTTTATTCTTCCAACTGCATCTCATGGGCCACCCTCATCCTATGACATCGCATCACAACAAACTTTCTGTACTGATTTAACTGACACCACTCAGAATAAGCAACAGAATAAGGAATAAGCAACAGAGACAGGACCTGCCGGTCAAAACCCTAAGAGGAATGGTACAACAATCGCCGCCAAACCCCTACAAAAGAATCTGCCTCTAGTAATACTTATGGGGCGAGATATAAAGTTTATCCAAGTTGTAGTACTGCAGATCGCACGACAGACGTTAGAGAGGCTGTGTTTAGCACGGATATTCTGGACCTTCCACCGGCAGCCTGCCCCTATGTTGTGGTTTTAGCTGGCGTACGGCCATTGAGGGTTTCCCAAAGAGAATCTTAGGAGGAATTACGAAATAAAAGTGTTGACTGGCTTAGCAAACACAAAAGTTTTAATCCTGCCCATAGTAACAACATATTGATGGTACAGAGAGTGGGGTGGGTTGGTCGCTGTGAAAAAACCACTGAAGGTGACTGCATCGTGGTTAACTTGCTAAGGGCTTCGATTGCGCGTAATTTACTAAAACAGGAAGATACTAGTGGTCTTAATACTAACTTTTGCTGCCTCCCTTTAGGTTATTTCTACAAACCACTGACTACGAGGCTTCTTACCCCCCCTTAAACTCTACACAAGGGAATAAGTTTGCTATTTTAGAGGGTTCAGACGTGCCGGATTGACTGAGGTATATTTCCCCTGGCAGGCCCAGCTTGGCATCTAATAAGCGGATTCCTGAACTAGCTTTGCAGGTTATGTCCGGTCCGAGTACAACAGGAAACCCTAACGATCACACATTAAAAATACTGAGCTGGAACGTAGCTGGGTTACAATCTAAGCCGTCCTGTCCGGACTGGCTTTCTTTTATTAGCCAGTATGATGTTTTAATGTTCCAGGAGACCTGGTTGATGAACGACATACACATAAATGGCTTTGTATGCAGTTATAACCCAGCAACCCCATCAAGGTCCGGGCGTGCGATAGGGGGGCTGGCGATTTGGGTGAACATCAAAGCAGGAGGCAGTGTGAAGGACCTAGAGATAGCGGATTCCAATTTTCTGACAGTGAGGTATAAAAGAGGCCAAACTATATATCTAATTAATTTTTACAATAATGATTTTAGTAGTGTGCCCAATACAAAATTTTTAACCCTATTTAAATACATATCCTCCCTTCAAAAAATCATAAGTGACAGTGGTCAGTTTGCGGGTTTCTGCATAGGGGGAGATTTTAACACAAGACATAGTCCAATAACCCCTCCACTAGCATATGTAAAGGATCTTAATCCTAATGTTATAGATATCACTCATGAACAAAACAGTTGTGATATAAGAGGATGCGAGATGGCACCTCTCCTGGCAGCCCATGACCTAGAAAATGTTATGGACATTGCATATAGCGGTAACGACCCATTTCCCTACATTCAGGGGTCGAGGCCTAGATGGTTTAATCGGGAGTGTTCCGCTGCTAGTCGTCAGCTGTGGCGGACACTTAAGGTATCCACAAGGAACACCCCAAATTGTGGCCGAATCTCGTAAAAAGTATAAGAGGGTTATCTCAGCCAGGAAAGCGGAACTACCAAATCAACAATGGGACTCCTTAGACATGGGGGCAAACGAGAACAGCAGCAAACACTTTTGGGCTGCTGTAAAAGAGATGAAGCAAGCAAATCAGAAGCAGACAAAGATTAGCTGCAATATCACAAGCTAGGCCTAGGAGGCACACTTCACTAATGTATATGCCCTGGAATGTTCCAATAGAGAGACCCTGCCAGACTCAAACTTTGCTTTAGTACAACGGTCTTTGAAGGAAGTAGAGGTGGCACTAAACCAGAGTGTCTGGGTCAAGGTCTCCAGCCCTGACTGGGTCCCAATAGATCTCCTCAAATACAGCCCTGGTTACTGGGCACCCTTAATATTGAATGTTTTAACAGCCTTGTTGTTGCCCCCCAACCCCACACATGGTCAACCTCTATAATAGCGCCTATTTTTAAAAAAAGGGAGATAGTGCTCAGCCCAGTTGTTACAGGGCTATATCATTAATAGACACTACCTTCAAAATTTTAGGTAGGGCCTAATACAACTGTATAAAGGATTGGGCGGAAGAGAAGTCACTTCTTTACCCTAGTCAATATGGCTTCAGATCTATGGTTGGCACGGTGGAGCAGTGCCTTAACCTCAATTTGCTAATAGGAACATACAGCATATCCAAAAACTCCCCAATATATCTAGCTTTTATGGACTTGACCACTGCAGTTGAACGTGTAAACCGCTCGAAACTGTGGTCTATTTTGATATCTCTTGGAATGGATGAAGCACTGGTGCACTTTCTAGCATATTTGCACAGAGGCATGAAAGCAAGAATAAGAATGAATATTTAGGGGGAGGTATCTGGAGATGTGGACATCTTCAGAGGTGTGAGACAAGGATGCGTTTTGGCTCCAATCTTATTTATTTTGTATATAAATGACATCCACCCCTTTTTACTCACCACTACCCCAGATGTCCCAAAGATTAAAGGCTCATTTTTACCAGCATTACTATATGCTGACGACGCTGTGCTGATGGCCCACACCCCGAAGGCGCTTCGTCAGCTAGTATGTGGTTTTGTAAATTTTATGGCATCACTAGATTTGCGCACTAATTTTAACAAATCTTTTATTATGTCTTGCGGCCCAAAGAAGCATAACTTGGCAACTTTAAAAGTGGGTAAATCAAGTTTAAAATGCACAAGCACTTTTCCTTACCTGGGAATGGTTTTCGCTGATAATGGCACATGGAAAGCACACATACTGGGAATAAATTCTCCAGAGCCATCAGTTCATTATTTATTTACTGAGGAAGGGGGGAGTCCTAGTTTCTTTATTGAAGATTTTTAAAACACAATGCCTCCCAATTACTACCTTTGGTGCTGAAGTTTGGGGTATTGATAAATGTTACCCAATCCAAGTGGAAGAGCATAGATTCTGCAGTAAAATCCTGGGGGCACCGATTTTGTATGTCATAGCGAACTGAATATCCCCTTCGTCGGGGACTATATTAGTGCCCGCCCATTGCTGTTATGGCTTGCAATTTGGAGAAACACTGAGGGAGGCCTCACTATAGACATTATTAAAGAATGCCTCTCTTGTGATAAAGGTAGAAACATCCCTTGGCTGGTGTATGTAGAATCCTGCTTGTGTAAGGTGGGATGTCAACAGCTGTTTGAGAATTCAGGTGGTCTCACACTTTTAGTAAACAAGCATTGGCATAGCCAATAGGTCTCGCCTTTGAGACCTTATAAGTGTTTAGCCATGCAACAGTTAATGTTGTTGCAGTAAGGATATTGTGCTGCATAACTAAATACTTATAAGGTCCCAAAGGCGAGACCTATTGGCTATGCCAATGCTTGTTTTGGTAGGCAGGGGGAGATTAAGTGATTTGCCCAGAATCACAGGATGTGGACGCGACCCAGAGGTTGGAACCTTGGTTTCCCAGCTCCAAAGTCGGCAATCTAGCCGTCAGACCACATCCTCTCCCCTTACTTACTCGTAGCTGCCAGGTTGTGCTGCTCCAGTCCAGATTTTTATTTGAATTATGGGACTTGTAGACCTGTTTTACAATTTAATAAACAAGACCTTAATTGGAACAGCACATTAAAAGTGGACCTAGAAGCTTGGCAGGGCTGTTGATTTAACATTTCTTAGTGTAATTAATTCAAGACTGCAACACCCAGGCTGCACGCTGCTACACAGGGCAGTCTAACTGGGCACGGTGTCTGGAATCACCCTAGGTGGCACTCGTATGAAGACCTGCTAAGTGGTCCACAAGCCGCACTTACTTCGCTCCAGGGACCTCAAGTCTTATTGAGTGATGAACTCATTAAGGATGCACCAGGATCACCGGTTTCCTCCCTTACTACTAGAGGTACTTCACTCCCAACACAGAACTTGCCTGCTACCTCCGTTCGTTGAGACCCTTCACTGGGGACTCATGTCTGCCCGGCCAATGTACCGGCGCTCAGTTCACGTGCAGCTGAAGAACACCAACCATGCGTACAGAAACTGAGAGCACTGTGTACCTTGGAGAGCCACTCGGTCTATACGCTGTGTTGCGTCGCGTCGTCTCCTGGAGTGGAGGGCGGGGGGAAAGGGAGGGACACAAACGTGACGTTGGGGGCAGTTACTTACGGTGCCAATCACCCAGCAGCATGGTCTGAGTGGAACATGCTTGTGCGAACCAATGAAACATCGCCTCCTGTGCAGCAATACTCCAGCGCAGTTAAACTACCACTTGCGAGCCAGCCTCTGAAAGTGTCTTGCAGGTCCCAGCGAGAGCACGGTGAGTGCTGACCGTTGTATTCCGCACCCGCGGTTACATGTGATCGCATGTCTCAGGATTTCCTTCTGTTGTTCCATGGAGTGCTTTCTCCTGTTATCGCCTCTTTTGGTTTCATTGCTTGTGGTTCAAGATCCACGTTCAGCAGCAAGGTCAAGAATCGTGCATGAGCCGCCCATGTCCTGAAACACAGCCCAATGAAACGCATTGGGAACGTCAACGTTTACTTCTTCATTTTCAAAACTAGGGTGTTTCAATTGGAGAAGTGTTTTTTTGCGTGCTTTGCTTCTCTCAAACAGTGGTGGAAGCGCATAAAAAGTATGGTAACTATGGCCCTGTGTGCAATGTGGCAGGGTCAAATGCGTGATTAAAACAACAAAATATCCAGCAACTATTTAGTTGGTCTTTTACCTTAAGGCAACTGCAGATAAAACATTGCGCACACTTCAAATAAAAAATAAAGAGAAGATGAACTGAATAAGGGGAAATTCAATGTAACTTTAGGAAAGCTCAGTTGGTTAATGATTATGGCAGATGTGTTTGTATGACTAGAGTCACAGGATTAAATCCCGGTTGGTGCAGTGTGGAATATAGACTTGTGCATTTATCAGTGGCGGCCGGTAATTAGAGGATGGGGGGTTAACACACATGCACACTCACTCACACCCATACATTCACACGCACCCATTCCCATCACGCACTCGCGTATACATTGATGTATACAGACACGCACCTATCATTAAATAAAACAAGCGCGCGCGCGCCTGCTGCGGCAGCAGGGGGAGGGGGGAGAGGAGGGAGCCTGCGCGATTCACTTGCGGGAGCGAGCGGCGCCAGGAGCGATAATTGCTACCATATGGCGCCAGCTGCTCGCTCCCGCAAGTGAATCGCCAAACGTGCACGCGTTGCCATTGAAGGCAATGGAACGCGTGCACGTTTTTGGCTGAAAAGCCGAATCGATCGCAAAAGGTCTTTTTTCCTATGCAGCGCATGCGCGCTGCGTAGGCGAGACCTAAAAAACAGTTGCAGACCACCTGGTTTAAATGAACACATACAGAGAGACTGAAGAAGGAGTCCGCAAAGCCAAGAGTGACAGCTTATCTGAATATAAATTTGGACGGGTTCACCCCAATTCAAAGGTATTTGACAAGTCCTATGGGGCAATGGGAGCATAATTTGTTTTGTTTTAGGGAAGGTACGGTTAAGTATCTGTTAAGCTTCCCACTAGGCTTTCAAGCAAACGTAGACTCCTGTCCCTGCCCGTGTATTGAGAGATCAGGCCAATCAATGCTAAATTTTTTATTATTCTGTGATTTTTACTTATTGTATACTAAAAATATTTTATTACCATTAATCAAGAGGCAATGTGCTGCCAACTTTAGAGAAGCTTATAATATTCTACTCCAGTTGAACAATGAGGAAAGCATTTCCCATTTCAGATTGTTCTTGAAAATTGCGGTGTGGGCTCGGTTTACAATGACCATTTTTTAATTTTAATGATAAAATGATATGGTGATTCTACTGATTCCATTACTTTGGAATGATGATGAAACAAAAGTGTATGAATGTTTTTAAATATTTATTTACCTCTTATGTATGTACTTTTATGGCTACGTTTGTACCCAAATAAAGATTTTTGGAATTGAACCGAGTGAGAGCGCGAGCAGTAACAGAAGGAAAAAGAAATAAGGAATTGCTGAACAAGAAGTTCAGTAAGGATTACAAAAAGGGGGCAAGGGGTTCTCCCTTATTTAACAAGCATTGGCAATGCCAATAGATCAGGCTTACAAATGCAGTCAGGCCAGACCTAAATATCCATGTACATTAATGAATGCCCCCTCCTATCTGTGTTGCTGCCAGAGAAAAACGCCATAAATTATCTAGTTATCTAAGGCACTTTAATAGTATCACAATTGCATGTGTGTGCCCCTTAAAGATCAAGCTCAGGCAGCTGGATAAATAAAAAATGAGCACAGATGGTGGAGGCCAGCAGTTTTTTTGTGGAAGCACACAACTTCTGCCCAATCAAAATATGTACTCCTGGCTCCCAACATGTGGGCAGAGCAAAAGTCACTCTCCTGGTGGTTCTCACATGTCTCATGACATTGCGTTGACAAACCAGACCATGAAAACAGAAGGGGAAAATTGAAAAAGGCTCAAGTACAAACCTCTGTTGGCCAAAAGAGTTTGGTAAATTAAGCCATGACATAAAACATGAAAAGGAATAAATGTATGCATATGCGGATTTAAAGAAGTAGCTAGAATACGGGTTTTCCGTTGTGACTTGCAAGACAAACTGACCAATGGCAATATCAGATGGTTTCAAAACAAGTACAAATTTCCACTAGATTTTGCAAACTTGCTTTCATCTATCAAAAGAGAACCGTTATAGGGTTAATTCACTAAGATGAATAGAAGAGCTAAGAGGGGCATAAAACAGACTCTTAAATTGCAAAATTCAGCAGATCACTTAGGGCCAAATTTAAAGCTTGACAGGCATCCCACTATGCACCAAGGTGGCAAAGGTAATTGCCTTTCACCGTGATGGACTAAGGTCACCATCTCCATTGCTCTGCCGGACATCTCTGTGCATTAAATAGAAGCTGCTGCCGCATACGGCGATGCAGACTACCAGTCGCCAGCGTGAACAGCTGCTCGGCTTTCCCAACATCTGTATGTATGGGGGCGTAAATATCTATTGTCACCAAACATTGTAAGCGGAACTGGGGGTGTGGAGAGATGGGTTGATATCCAAAGAGAAACTATTGCTGCATCATTCAGCTGTTACCTTTGCTTATATTTAATTTGTTGATGGACTTATCTGTTTACTGACTTATAAATGTATGACCCATCATTCCGAATGTGACAAATGTAGCATAGACACTGCTGTTAAAACAATAAGCAACGGACACTACATACAGAAACCCCCATACAGGTAACTTGTGGGAAGTAACCGAGTGAAAGCTTCCCGGAGGCATAAGCACACAGATCAATTTATTTGCTGCAGAAAACAATCTATGCTAACAGGAGGGGTAGTTGGTCCCCAAGGATGTCCTTGGGGGTCAACTACCCCTCCTGTTACCTCCAGTAAGTCCCACACAGCGGGATTGCGAAGACGTCTTCAGCGGCCACGCCCCCTTTCTCCACCACTCCGCAAACGCACCTCCTGGTGCACTACTGGCTGGGGGATGAAGTCCGCTTTACTCCTGAGGGACCAATAAGCCCTCCTGGTGTTTCCGGTAAGTCCTACACAGCGGGATTCAGAAGAGTTGGTCAGAGACTCCGCCCCCTTTCTCCACCGCAAACGAGACTACTGCTTAAAAAAAACATACAAAATTAACCGAAAAAACAAAGGTTACAGGGATGTTCTAGTTAGGAAACGGAATTTTAAAAAACCTTAGAAATTCACTGAAAAAAACAAAGGTTAATGAGATTTTATAGTTAGGCTCACATTTCACTCGTACAAAACAAGTGAGAGTCAGCAGTTGTAGTTAGCTGAGCTAACTAGAACTCACGCCCCCGCAATACACTGCTTATGACCTCACATATTACATCACTCATGACATGGTCAGTGACATCACACATGACATCACAGTACCTCGCCTGCACTCAGCGCTCATGTTGCCGTTGGGTATAATGAAAAGTGAGACACAGAAAAATGGCTGCCATGGACATTTGTTATCAAAAAGGACGGCAGTGGTCCCTTTTTTCATTTGACTTTCAGGCAACCAATGGGAGTGCAATTGTTGAATTTAAAAGCATTGCGTAGATGTTCATGGTGTTTTTGCTGGTATTGAGAAAGACGAAATCCGAAACGCACTTACTGGCAATAAAATCTAGAAATTTCATCCCGTGAGCACTCCGTGTTTTCTCGTGTTGGATGTAAGAAATACAGATATCGTGGTATCACCGCCACGTAACGGAGGCACCCACCCTGAGTGCAGGCAAGGTACTGATGAATCTACATATACTGAACAAATCAAAGGTTAAAGTGATGTTATAGTTAGGTGAATATTTCATTGACAACGTAATGTTTTAAACTAAAAATAAACACTGAAATTCACCAGATTTATTTATCTCTAGTAACTATATGCCCTATGGTAACTACAACTCGCGCCCCTGCCATGCACAGAGTTGTCATCAATGATGTAATTTTAAATGTTACAGTGATGATGTCAAACATCTCATAGAACATGTCATGAGCGATGTGATATGTGGGGGCAGCAGACAACCCCTTGCTAGCAAGTAACATCATGCCGAAGGATGCTTGTGGTAGGCCACAGGCCCTACAAACGATCCCCCTGTGAAGGCAGCCACGCAGAGCCTTTGGGCGTAGGGTTGGCCGCAGGGAAAGGCTGGGCCAGAGTCCAACCCTTCGCAGGCAAGCAGCTCCCTTCGTGGAGGAGGTCTCGCCTCCCCTCAACCCACTATAAGCCCCGGAGACCCCACCCCCATGGGGCCAAAAATATTTATATTGGGGGAGCACAACTTCTGTCTCGCTAGTAGGCATCTCCCACTCCATCACAGACTGAATCTTGGCATCCAACAGGCGAATCCTCCGTTCCCCACCTTATTCCCAAGGTAGACCACAGAGGACTACCAGCACCTGTCCTATGTGTCACAGATGGTCCTGCCATGAATTGCTGAACACCGCAATGTAATCCAGATAGGCCACACAGAACTCTTTCAGCCCTCCAAATAGAACGTGGTTTATCAGACTCTGACAAGTAGCAGGAGCATTCTTCAACCCAAAGGGCATCAACGTAAGCTAATATAGCCCGTCTGGCATAGAAAATGCTGCCTTCTCATTTGTATCTGGTACAAGGCAATCTGCCAGTACCCACTGCTCAGATACCAGTATCCACTGGTCAGATCCAAGGTGCTCAAGTACTTTGCAGCATGTAACCGATCTACAAGCTCATCCGCTCTAGGATAGGCATCAGTTTTGGTTACCTCATTGAGGGCTCGATTGTCCATACAGAACCACAAATCAGTAGACCCTTGTTTTGGAACAAGCACCACAGTCCTGGACCGCAGACTACAACATTTCTCAATGAATCGCCCATGTCCAATACAATGTTAAAAATATAAATAAATAAAGGTAAATGTACCTTTTTTCACAGAAGCTTGGTTCAACATCATCAATAAATACATTCCTCAAATGAGTGGCTCAACAAAACAAGGTCAAATCAGCGTCAACCCCTCAAAGAAACATTGCCTTGACCTGAATCTTTCTTCTAGAAACTGACCTGTCTCCAACTTCCATGGCTAGGCAAAGCACTGGAAAAATGTGTCTAGTTTCAAGTGAACGATCATATCAACAAAGCAAACCTGCTCACAGTTTGTCAGTCAGAATTCCACATCCAACAAATTCTTGATAGCGGAAACCAGGTTTTCATACTTTTGGAACTAACTTCCACCTTCAGAACTTGATGACCGCTTGATCAACGCTTCTGCATTAGAGGTTCGGTGCTCAAGTGGTTCGGATTCTATCTACTTAGCCATGCTCGGATAGTGAAGTATGACAGCAAACAAACCAAATCTTCTATCATTTGTGATGTCCCCAAGGTAACATCCTGGTTCCCACTGTCTTTAACCTGAACGTGGAGCCACTGTCTGACGTATGTCATGACAGTGGGATGTTCATTCATCAATTTGCAGTGGACAAACAAGTCTACCTTAAAATCTCTTCTGTTTGGGGCAGAGTGTGCTACGAGCCATACTATTAAGGATAAAAACCTGGATGGTTGAAAATTGCTAAATGCAAAACACCCAAAACATTAATTATTTTCTCTCCAAGGTTTAAGTATTTAGACCAGGTGCAATCAACAGCTTTAATATACCCGAACTTGGTTGGTCACTCTCCACCACAGTCTCTACTCTCTGTAATACCCTAGATACAAATATCTCTACAATTACTCATGTCAAAACATTTGGCATATAAGCTAACTTTGAGGTACATTGCTTAAAGAAGATAAAACTCACCCCTTTTGAAAGCAGCAACGTATGTCCTCATTCTATCAAGGATTACCTTTGACAACCTTTATTTGCAGGTAACCTACAAAGGGCTCTCATGCCCCTAAAATCAGTCTTCCATGTTGCAGAAAAACTTGTGTCGTCGACAAAACAAAATTGATCACATTACACCTATCTTAGCTGAATTACACTGGCTTTCGGTTAAAGCCAGAATAATGGTTACATTAGGATATCTAGCTTACAAGATTATCCACTACCTCGAATCCATGCTCAAACAGTCTGGTAGTGAAAGAGCGTCAAGCAAAACAAAAAAAAGTAATGCTCAAGTTACCCACCTTCAAAACCATTCTTGACCAGCATCAATCATTCGAAGGGGTACCTTGCTTCTGCATAACTCACTAACCGAAAACTTAACAGTAAAACCTTCCTTGACGTATTTTTGCAAACATCTAAAAACCCATCTCTTCAGACTATATATCTGTCCGAATAAATCAAACTGACATCTGATCATACCATATGTCCAGCACCTCTCTTCCAATGCTGATATCATAGCACTGCCTGAAATGATGATTGCCTTGTTACTGTTCTATACTCTTCTTTTTATGATGTTTGCTGTAAAATATACATTTTGCTAGTTAAGCAGAGGATGTGCCCTAACGGCTAGGGCGTCGACCTCGAAGCTGGGGAACCGGTTTCGAGTCTCAGCAGGGAGGCTCAACATCCTGTGATTCTGGGCAAATTACTTCAACTCCCCGTGCCTAACAAAAATGAATGTGTCCATCTGTAACGCAACTGGTGCTCATTTAAAGCGCTCTGATACCTTCGGGTCTAGTTCGCGCTATATAAAACTCAAAAAACAAAAACAAAAGGTGTTCTCATACCCACGTGTTATACACTATAGAAAATGTACATAAAGATGGGTCATGCCTGCTAGGATCTGAGTCCATAGCTCTTCACAGCACGTTCTCTATCTATTGAGCTACACCACCTTATGTAGAGCTTAACGTATTCCTTAGGTAATCTGGCAATCATACAAAAACATTGACAGAGTGAGAAGGCCTGGTTAAGTGTGCTGAAGCATGCAAACTTCATTTGTGCATGCCTGTGTTTCCATTTGCTAGCACCCTAAAACCAAACATCTTGGCTTTGCCCATGCTTGTTTTTCTCAGGAGCTATTCTACCAAAATAGAGGACAAAATATTTTGGGACCAAAATATCATGAAACTAAGTGCACATAGGTAAGTATAGATTTACAATATATTTATATTTTATATTATATATTTTTCAAGGTATGCAGATGTGAAATTAAGAACATTAAATCTATCTTTACCTCTATTCACTCAATATTTATGCCTTGACATTTTGGTACCACAATATTTTTGTCCTCTACCTTATAACATACAACCTTTCAGGTAGGCTCTTTAGCCAATACATGAAATCTCTAGAGTGAGAATAAGTAGTAACCCCGTTTTGAGATTTTATATGCACCCATACCCCTAAAGTCCATGTACCATTTTGCGTCCTTTTTGTTCTGCATATGAGGCTTGTGCAGAAGGATCATGTATTACTTGTTTTATTCCAGAGCTGGTACAGAAATCTATCAGGGTGCTACATGATTTTTTATAAACGTGGGACCTGACACCCATCACTTACAATTACCTCCTCTATTCGTTCTTTTTATGGGAAGTAACTCTAAAGTGTCTTTAGATCTGACATTTCCAACACTCCTTCAAAGACTGTCTCTGAAGTGGGTATAGCTTCCAAGACTCGCTTGCAGTTTAACTTACAGAGGACCATGTTAAGCCTGCAGGTCACAGATTTTAATGCCAGACCGAATAACTGACTGGGTGAATTCAAGTTTTGCTGACATTTCTGTGTATCCTGAAGGCCACAGATTGAGATCCAATAAGAAAGCTCAACAGGATGAGTGTGTGACATGTTGGTTACATGTTCTAATCTGAGTGATATATAGCAGTGGGTTGATATACTTACTGTAAATTCTTTGCTGCAGTGTCCTATTCTAGCAAGAAGGATCCCTGACAACAATGTACACCATGTAATGTTCTCTGATTAATGATTTAAAAAAACTGCAAAACTGTCACACTTTCGAGGAGGTCAACAATTTTGCTTCTATAACCAAATAAAAATAATATGAGCTATCAGTTAAGTGTGTAATTGGGCACATATTTTATACACAATTACCTGCAGGCTAACGGCGAACAAAACAGCTATAAAATTTGCTCTTTTTAGTCATGGCTCAGGCCCCACGCTCAAACATACTCACCCAGCCCCTATTGCACTCAGAATTAGTTTCCATACTTTTGAGATCTCGCCTACAGACAGCATGGCTGTCTAGTGAGAGCTATTGACACAACACTACACACCACATACACAGACAGAAAGGGTCTTTTGGACTGCACCTTTAAGTCACTGGCTACAGTGGACTAGCTGGCATTAGGCCCTGATCCACAGGGCTGTCCCATCAGTGTTTGTTTCAACTCACAGTTTTTCATTGGTCATTCTAAAAGTAGTGGACCACCTCACTCAGGCAATGAACTCTGCACCACCCACTACCCGTCTCTCTACTCCTGTTGCTCCACCAGGCCGGCATTTGCACCCAATGGGTAGCATGTGACATTTTGTCCTGCCCTGTGCGCTCCTGCCAGGCTGATCCCTTCAAAGCGTCCTGCGAGTTTCCCCGTTCAGCTCCCACGTTCCTTTGTTTTCCCGCCAGGCTGCCCCTTTCCATGTACGAATGGCATGTTCCTCAGTGTTGCTCCTGCTGATCTTTGTGTTCCGCTCTTTTCCATGCATGCCCAGCAGGCAACTCAATGCTGTTCCTGCTGCTCTCCATCCTCCCTCTGAACCTAACGCAGCTCCTGCTCCCCTCATTTGCAAGAGCCCTGTTAATGTCTATGAATCAAAATAATTTTTTATTCGTTTTTTGAGTTTTATATAGCGCGAACGAGACCTGAAGGTATGAGAGCGTGTTACATGAGCACCAGTTGCGTTGCAGATGGACACATTCATTTTTGTTAAGCACGGGAAGTTGAAGTTATTTGCCCAGAATCACAGGATGTTGAGCGTCCCTGCCGAGACTCGAACCCGGTTCCCCAGCTTCGAGGTCAACGCCCTAGCCATTAGGGCACACCCTCGACCCAACATTGAATATTGTATTTCTGTTTTTGCCACCTGTTAGAAATGGGGGTCTCTAGTTGGCAATGGTTTGCACCTTTGTCCAAGTAGGGACCCTTCTTCCTAGTCAGGGTAAGAGGGATACACTTCTAAAAATAACCCCTGCTCACCCCCTTGGTAGCTTGGCACGAGCAGACAGGCTTATCTCAGAGGCAGTGTGTAAAGCATTTGTGCACACATACAGTAATACAGTGAAAACACTACAAATGAACACCACACTAGTTTAGAAAAATAAGTAATCTTTATCTAAACTAAAACAAGACAAAAATCCACAAAACAGTACTAAAAGTATGATTCTTAAAAGGTAGAAACAGTTCTGTTACAAGAAAATGCTGGATGCAACACTTCTACACAAAGTACCTTGGATGCGTTGAAAAATGCAAGCAATAAGGGTCGCAGGGACGGTGATGCGTCGGTTCCTTACATTCAGGGAAGGTGATGCATCGGTTCCTTGCTCCGGGGGAGGCGATGCGTCGGTTCCTTACTGCTGCGCAGGGGAGGTGATGCGTCAGTTCCTTACCAGAGAGGAGGTGATGCGTCGGTTTCTTACTGCGTGGGGAGGTGATGCATTGGTTTCTTACTGCGGCCCCCAACGATGCGACAGACTTGACGCTTTGATGCGTGACAATCGGGTACTGTCGCTCTTCCCTAATTTAGAGATGCAGGGAGACTCACTAGCGTGAGGCGGTGACGCGGTGGGAAGCATCCCCGTCTCACGCTCAAACTACACTTCCCATCCTCCTTCCTGATCGGGTCGCGCACACGTGGGTGATGACGCGCATACCCGGAAGCCTTTTCTATCCGGACTGCGGCGTTCGTCCTTGCTGCGTATTCTGGTGGTTTCTGACGCCGGAGCGGGAGCGAAGCAGAAGGAACGAGAAACTGGGTCGGATTTGAACGTTGCGAGGGCGGTAAGGGTGACACTGTCACCAGTCGTTAGCTGTGTATTTACTTAATTCCCAGATCAAGCTATCCGGAGTCCGAAGGGCAATTCAAGAATCATTCACCCAGATGGGGGTGCCCTAAACGCCTGATACATACACGCTGAAGAAAACTAAGTGTATGGTTATACATTTTCTGTTAATTATTGAGTATTGGTTTACGAGACATTACTGATGGAAATACCTCACGGCTATATGGGCTGTAAGTGAACAGCCGGGATTGTGAGGGGCATGAGTTTAATGCCTATCACGGATTAGTTATGTTGACATATTTTCACTGACGTTGCCTTATGTTGTTCTTTGTTTCATTTCTTCTTAGCAGGGGTTAGTGGTGTGTGTCGTCACTCAACCCCCCCTGTGACGCCAGATCTTTTAGTACTGTGGTGGGTAACGAGTGGTGTAGTGTGTGTGTGGTTCTTATCCATGGTTTGTTTCACTAAATGCTGAAGGGTGTTTCTTGCTTACATTTAGAGAGCTTTCGGCTGTTAAGGTATCTCCAACAAGAATGTTTACATGACGTCAAGTTATTTTCCTTTACAGGCAGTTATGGTATTTCTGTTTCTGGTGGTATATCATATTGAATTGAGAGTGGAGTTAGTACCTTCCTCTAACTGTGGTTTTTGTGTTGTAGGTCTCCCTCCCTGCTGTCCCCATCCTTTCCTTCCCTCGCTTAATCATTCCAACCCTCTGCGCTGTTATAGCATCAGAGAGTGGGGCGATTGAGAGGTGGACCCATTTGAGCAACAAGCCGATCCTGGGAGTTTGGAATAAAACCTTGACAGGTACGATGCGATGTGTGCAGACCAGGGATGCACTGCGATGATTTCAGCCACGTCCCCTCGATGCGTCGGTTCTTCCATAACAGGGCCTGCGTCAGAATCTGTGCGGTGATCTCGGACATTGGAGATCGGTCCACAGGATTCGTCGCACGGCAGATACTTCAGCCGCGAGCAGGCGCTGCGTCTCGCAGCAATTTTCACAGTTCTTGCAGTTTCCAGTCAAAAAACAACCTCCAGAGGTCCAGAACACCGTCGGGCACCTCTCAGCAGGTCAGAACTCCCAGCAAAGGTGTTCAGGGGGGACTAGGGGTGAAGTGTTGGTGTCCCTCAGACTTCAGAACAAGAGGCAACCTCTATTTCAAGCCCTTGGAGATCTTCCTCAAGCAGGGGACACAGCACACAGCAAAGTCCTTCTCCTTTCCTTGGCAGAAAGTAGCCACTGCAGGCCGCCCCAGACAGCAAACAGCCCAGGGGTAGTATTCCTCCTCAGTTTCTCCAGCTCTTCTCCTTGGCAAATGTTCCTCTTGATTCCCAGAAGTAATCTAAAAGTCTGGGGTCTGGGCCCCTCTTTTTATAATACAAAACCCTTTGTTCTCTGCGGCAGAGAAGCTCTTTGCCCAGCCAAAACCAGTTCTGTCCTCTCTGGTGCAGCTTCCTGGCAGGAGGTGGAGACAGCATTGTCCTTGGCAGACCAGGCCCATTCAGGTGTGAAATAAATCTCCTCCCCCTACTCTGAAATCAGCCCAGGTCTATTCAGCCCAGCCATGACTCACCCTGGAAAGGCAGGACACACCTTAACCCCCAAGTGGCTGCCTGAACAGAATGCACATCCCCAGCCCCTGTCACTCCAAAGCCAGACAGTCAATACACAACCTAGCAGAGGAACACTGGATGGTTAGGCAAGAAAATACCTACTTTCTAAAAGTGGTATTTCAAACCCAGAATGTAAAAATCTCCCTCACTAAAAGATGCATCTTAACATTCTGAGTTCAGGCATATCAAACTATATTTTCCTATCTCGTTCCCATGGGCAGAAATGCTCATAAGATGTTATGAGCATATCCCCATTCTATCCTATGGGACAGATAGCCTTACAATAGTGAAAAACGAAATTGGCAGTATTTCACTATCAGGACATGCCACACACATCAGGGCATGTCCTACCTTTTACATACACTGCACCCTGCCCACAGGAGTACCTTGGGTCTACCTTAGGGGTGACTCACATGTAAGAAAAGGGAAGGTTAGGGCCAGGCAAGTGGGTGCACTTGCCAGATCGACATGGCAGTACTAGACTGCACACAGGCACTGCAATGGCAGGCCTGAGACCTTGTTGCAAAGCTGCTTGTGTGGGTGGCACAATCAGTGCTGCAAGCCCACTAGCAGCATTCGGTTTACAGGCCCTGGGCACACATGGTGCACTGTACTAGGGACTTAATAGTAAACCAAATAAACCAATCATGGAAACACCAATCCATAATAACAATTTACTAAGGGAGCACTTGCACTTTGGCACTGATCAGCAGTGGCAAAGTGCCCAAAGCATCTAGACCAGCAAAACAAAATCCGTCACACAGTAAAAATACAGGAGGCAAAGGCAAAAAATGCCAAGGCTGCCAGGTCTAACACCACCCTAACACTTGAGGATAATGGAAGCTGGTCCTTTCTGGGGATGCATTACTCACCACAACTTCCGTGCCAATTTCATTTTGTAAATACATACCACTGCATCTATTCAGAAGTTCTCAAGATCATACATATTAATGAGACTTGTTTACAACTGTTGATGCTATTTTGTCTCCCAAAACTATTGACACTATTTTATTACTTTTAAGCACTCATTTTCGAGATCAGGGGCCTTGTTTGATTCCCAAAGGACGATGACCCCAGAATAAAGATAAACCAAGTCAAATCCCTTACACCAGACAAGGTTCAAAGTCAAACCATGAAGGTTTACTTACATTTACAATCATTACAGAAGGCAAAAATAGTCAGTTCAAATCAAAATATCACTATATTCTCAAATGCAAATAAATGGAAACTTGCATTGGATTCTGTTTCTATTCTAGTAATAAGGCCAGAACCAGCTTTGTATGGTCTAGCAGAAGGCAAAATAATGCTTTAGCAAAGGAGACAGACAAAGTCTGTTCGGTTTAAAGACAAGGGAAAATCAATGAATAATCTTGAAGTATTGAGTCATTAAACAGACTAATGTGCAGTCTGGTCTCTAGGGAAAGCCAAGGTCTCTTGAATCATTTCAAGTAAAAGGTAAAAGAACAGTCTGTCCTAAGGACATGCTTGATAGGAGTCCCAGAAAAGTCTGGCAATCATCCAAGAAACATCATGATAGTTAGGATTTCAAACAGAGGAATCTCACAGTGAGCATGGTGTAAAAAAACGATATATTGCGATATTAAACGATAAAACAGAAAACATAATCACATGGAAAATGACTTTTACTTTAACCCCTTGACCGCGATCGGAATTCCACTCGTGTGCTGGACATTCCGATCGCGGGTGGGGTCGTGACGAGCTCAGCTCGTCATGCGCACAGCGCTACCGCGCACCATGACGAGCTGAGTGTAGGAGAGTAGGATCTGCTTCACAGGGGTACCCCCACTTTTTGCTGATACTTCACTGGTTTTCGACATTAGTCTGGCTGGGGCCCTGCTATTCAGAACCCCAGCCTAGCTGTTTCCTCTTTAAAAGGGTCTCCATGTGCCTTAGGCACATCACTGATTGGGATCTGGAGTGCCCTTGTAAGTCCCTAGTATATGGTATACTATGTACCAAGGGCATAGGTACCTCAGAGGCCTGCCAGGGGCTGCAGCATGTATTATGCCACCCCTGGTAGGCCATCCAAACTGACACCACAGGTCTGCTACTGCAGCCTGGGTAAGGTGGTGCATGCACCCCTTGCTGTGGTATAGGTTACCTATATCACTAAAAGCATACACACATATAAACCTATAAGTCACTCCTAAGGCAGGCCTTATCAATCCTAAAGGCAGAGTGCGTGGTTCTTATGTGAGAGGGTGCCCCTGCATGAGCAGGGCCCCTCTGCAGCGTTCGGAGACCATCTCTGATGCTGTTTGTAGTGCAGCCTGACCATATACTCTTAAACGCATTATATCCTCGCGGTAAAATGCTAACTATGGAATGGCTGCACCGAAACATGTCGTGTTTGGTGTCAAACATCTTGGAATACTACCCCCCGCCAATTCTGGCGGCGGGGGTAGCATTCCACCCTTCTAGAGGGAAAGGCATGTTAACTCTGACGAGTCCGGTAACTTCTTTCCAGAGCCCTGGCATCACAAAATGGATGCTGCTGCCACAGACACGAGTCTGGCCTCCTGCTGCTGGACGAAACTCCGGCAGGGGAGGCCTGGACAATAGGTTTCCTGTCCCAGGGAGGTGTGACCACCTCCCCAGACAGGACAATGTGTATTGGGGCTGGGCGGGAGCACTTTCGGGTGCTTTGAAGTCCTGCACTGGGGGCACATTTGGTGTCCCTGTGCATACCCCAGTTCAAACCGGATCAGGGGCTTGCAGCCCCTGCTTTGGCGCGAACTGGACAAAGGGAAAGGGGTGTAGCCACCCCTCTGCCCTGACCCACCCATAGGTGGGGCCACAGAGTAGTCCATCCCCTATTTTTGGAATAAAGGTAGGAACCCAGTCCTTAGGACTTTAGATATACCTGGACGAAACTCTGAAACAGAATCCTGGACCTTCGACGCTCTACTCACGATTAGAGGACTGAAGAATCTCCCTTGGGGTCAAGGAGTGACTCCCCTGCTTGGCAGGCACCAAAGAAGCATCTGTCCGGTTCGCATCACTGAAGCTCCCGTCGGACGCCGAAGTCATCGCATCACCAGAGGTGGATTCTCAGACTTCCCCGAGGCTACCCTGAGTCCCCAGCAAAGCTGAGGCCCGTGGCTATCGTGGGTGACTTGAGACCGTGACCCCTGGACACCGAGCACACTTGCAAGTGCACCATCTTCTGGGTCTCCCAAGAAGTCGTGCTTTGGGCTCCGAGTAGCCCTAGCCTCCAGCACCACCTGCACCGAAGATCACTGGCCCCCACTCCACGAGTGTCCTGTAAGCCAGCTCCACGTGCGGCGTCACGAGGCTCCTTCGCGGTCGCTAGCCCGTTGGCTAGTAGCCCTTACCGAAGGCCAATCTTTTCTTTACTTGGCAGTCTGGTTGCTCCAGGCCTGCCCTCACTTACCCTTGCTGGGTGAGTTCCCCAGACCTTGCTGGTCTGCATCATCGACGATCTACATCTTACTCGAGACTTGCCGTTGCCAAGGCCTGTTGGGTCCAATCTGGTCGCCGACACCTCTGCACTCGACAGACATCGAGCAACAGCCCGAATCCTGCTCCTGGTCGCCGACAACGCCTCCCGGACCTCGTGGCTGAAGAGTCAAGACGACCGTCAACGAACTTGAAGCACTCGACATCGGTGGGCATCTGTCCATCGCCCTCCTGGTCACTGGCTAGTGACCCAGACTCTGTCCCCTCTGCTTTCAGGTTCTTCAGAACTCCGATCCACTCTTGGATCCTCCCGGACACTTTTCTCCTGGTCGCCAGCAGCACTTTGCAGCAGATCGCCATAAGAAACGACGACGAAACCCGACCCCGAAAGGCACCTATGCACCCGGCTTCCCTGGGTGAGGTAACACGAGTACTCCGGTGCTCCCGTGGGTAGAGACTCTTCAAAGTCCTAGATCTCAAAGGGTTTTGTCCTAGTCCTCTTTTAAGTGTCCCTTTCCTCTATTTTCCCGATCCCGACTTTCTCCATAGAAGTTAACGGCGTATCGCGGTTGTGTATTTACACTGCACGCGTCTCCCGTGGGTCCCCTGTGTCACTACCTTGGGTGGTTCCTTGTGGTCCAAGCACTTCTAGAGGCTCTAGGCCTAGTGTCTAGTTCAGTCGTGGTTCGCATACCATTTTATTGGTATATGGTTTGGTACGCCCCTAGGGCTCAAACGTGTATTTGTGCTATTACTGTGATTTAAGATCTTATAACCTATGTACTTCGAACTCTAGCCTCATAAAGAGACTAGAGGGGTGTGTTTAGTAATAAATACATATATTTTGAATATATACCTGGTGTGGTGCTCTTTCATTTGGTCACTCAAGAGATTATAGACTGGTAAAACAAGCTGCTTTACATTCCTTCAAGACTTAGCCTGAAGGCTGCTCTCCATAGCTACCACTAGGATAGCTTTCAATAAGGTTGTCTTTAACCTACCTACCATAAGAGTCGATTTGGACTGGTGCAAGGTGCCCACTATAATTAGTGGACAGCATATGCCAGGCCAACTTCTCACATTGGTGTGCAGCGTGTGGGATTCCAGCTTGCTATTGTTTTACCAGATAATCTCAATTGAATTGATCAACTGAAAACCACTAAAGGTACCTAAGGTACATATAATTTAAGCTTAGAATATCAGTAAGTTCTACTGAACTTAGAGTTGTGTGTTAAGGGATAGCACAACCCTTTCTACAACTCAAGAGAGTTTAGTAGGCCACACTAGAGTAGGTAGTGCATACACCACACCACACTAGTAATGTCCTTAAAAGCAGGATCCAGAGATGCCCTGCAGGAAGCCATTGAGCTTCCCCCTCCAAGTATGACACACTCCCATTCTTGGAACTGAGAGCTTTGTGTAACGTGAGGAAATTAAGGACAGGCCAAAGTCCCACCACCCAACACCTCCAGGAGATGTTGGTGGCTTATGATCTTAGTAAGTCCTCAGAGACTGAAGGGGTAGGAGCAGAGGGTGGGCCAGCAGATGAGGAAGGGGCCAGGGGTACTACTACCCCCAGCCCCCTCTGAAACTGACCAGGAGGGTGACAATGACCCTGACCTGGAAAACCCAATCCCTTCTGGGGAAGATGAAGATGAGGATCTGGAGAACCACACCTTTGTCCCCCCAGGAAGGATTATGAGTGTGCTCAGAAAGTCTAGGTCTCCTTCTCAGGAGTCTAACCACTCTGGCACCTCAATAGGGAGCTCTGTTTCTTCTCACAGGAGGGAATCCTCTCATGAGAGAAGAAAGAGACTGGTCCAGTATGAGGAAACTCAACTGGAGATCAGGAAGAAGCAATTGGCTTTAGATAGAGAATCCCTAGATCTCCTTAGGGAGAGAAGAAAATTGGGACTAGAGTCCCATGGTGGCAGCCATGTCCCTAGAGATAGGGAAAGGTCCTATGACCATAGGAACCTGAGCAAGATTGTCCCTCCCTACCAGAGTGGGGATGATATCCACAAATGGATAACTGCTTTAGAGAGGGCCTGTAAAGTACAGAAGGTCCCTCAGGAGCAGTGGGCAGCAATCTTGTGGCTCTCCTTTGCTGACAAAGGTAGAGACAAGCTCCTCACTGTTAGAGAGGAGGATGCTGACAATTACAAGGTCTTGAAGAGTGCTCTTATTGATGGGTTTGGCCTAACCACTGAACAGTACAGGTTGAAGTTCAGAGACACCCAAAAAGCACAGACTCAAGACTGGGTAGACTATGTGGATTGTTCTGCCAAGGCTCTGGAAGGCTGGTTGATGGGCAGTAAGGTGTGTGACTTCTCAGGATTGTATAATCTGATAATGAGGGAGCAGATTCTTAATAACTGTCAAAACCAGCTGTTGCATCAGTACCTGGTTGACTCTGATCTGACCTCTCCCCAAGAATTGGGAAAGAAGGCAGACAAATGGGTCAGAACCAGGGTGAAGCAGAAGGTACAGAACCAAGGTGGGGAAACCAAGAAGCAAGATGCTAAGAACTCTGACAAGGGTGGGGAGAAGGGTAAAGATCAAAAGTCTTCATCAGGCCCCCAAAAATCTTCTTCTGGTGGGGATTCCCAGTCTACCAAGGGTAAAGGCCAAAGAAAACCATGGTGCAAGGTCTGTAAGCAAAAGACCCACTGGACCAGTGATTGCACCAAGTCCAAAGACTCCAGTCCAGCATCCACCAATGCCCCTAAGGCACCTGTTCCCCCTAGTACAGTTGGTGGAAGTGCTCCAGCAAAGGGTTTAGTAGGGTTCACCCTGGGAACTGAGTTGGGCTCTGACTTAGTCAGGGAACTGACTCAGGCTGTGTTAGTCTGTGATGGAGGCATGGATGTGACCTCCACTGTGAGTCCCAGTAATCTGGGCAAGTACAGACAACAGCCTTTAATCAATGGACGAGAGGCTTTGGCATTTAGGGACACAGGGGCAAGTGTCACAATGGTGACACAAGACCCTGTGCTACCTGGGCAAGTTATACTTGGTGAAATGTACCAAGTGACCAATGCTAGCAATGTCAGAACAGACCATACTCTGGCAGTTGTTAACTTCTCCTGGGGAGGGGTAACTGGCCTTAAGAAGGTTGTGGTAAGTGCAAACCTACCAGTCGAATGCTTGCTTGGCAATGACTTAGAGACTTCTGCTTGGGCAGAAGTGGAGCTCAGGACCCATGCAGAAATGCTGGGGATCCCTGCAGATGTGTTTGCTGTGACCAGGTCACAAGCTAAACTGTCTAAAACTGAACAGGCCTTGGATTCTGGAAGAATGGACCAAGTGCCTTCCAAGAGGAGGAGTAGTAGGGTTAAGGCAGTGCCTTCCCCCTTGGCTCAGGAGGAAGATCAGTCCCTTGAGGGGGATGATCTCAGCCCTGAAGAAGGAACTGTCCCAGAGGAACTTGAGCCTGACCAGGTTGAGTTCTTGGGGACAGGGGGACCTTCTAGGGCAGATCTGAGCCAGGAGCAGCAGAGCTGCCCCTCCCTTGAACCCCTCAGACAGCAAGCTGCTGCTGAGGCTGCTGGGAAAGCTAGTGGTCCCCATACAGTGTATTGGGATGATGGACTCCTGTACTCAGAGAGTAGAGACCCCAAGCCTGGTGCTACCAGGAGGTTGGTAATACCTTTGAAGTTCAGGGGCTTCCTATTGACCCTAGCCCATGATATTCCCTTAGCAGGACACCTGGGCCAGAACAAGACTTGGGACAGAATTGTCCCTCACTTTCACTGGCCCCACATGTCTGAAGACAGTAAGGAGTTTTGTCGCTCCTGTGTAACCTGCCAAGCCAGTGGCAAAGCAGGTGGCACTACAAAGGCCCCCTGATACCACTACCTGTGGTGGGGGTGCCCTTTGAGAGGGTAGGGATTGACATTGTTGGTCCCATGGATCCCCAAACAGCATCTGGACACAGATTTATACTGGTGGTAGTGGATCATGCCACCAGGTATCCAGAGGCTATACCCCTTAGGACCACTACAGCACCTGTGGTGGCAAGGGCCCTCCTGGGAATTTTCTCAAGAGTGGGCTTTCCTAAGGAGGTGGTATCAGACAGGGGTGCAAACTTCATGTCTGGGTACTTAAAAGCAATGTGGAAGGAGTGTGGAGTGACTTACAAGTTCACCACACCCTATCACCCACAATGCAATGGTTTAGTTGAGAGATTCAACAAAACCTTGAAGGGCATGATTAAAGGGCTCCCAGAAAAGCTTAGGCGTAGATGGGACATACTCTTGCCCTGCCTTTTATTCGCATATAGGGAGGTGCCTCAGAAGGGGTTGGTTACAGCCCTTTTGAACTTCTGTTTGGCCACCCTGTGAGGGGTCCACTGTGCTTGGTGAAGGAAGGATGGGAGTTACCTCTCAAGCCCCCAAAGCAAGATATAGTGGACTATGTACTTGGTCACCGCTCCAGGATGGCTGAGTACATGAAAAAGGCAACCAAAAACCTTGAGGCTAGCCAGGAACTTCAAAAGGCCTGGCATGACCAAAAGGCTGTCCTAACTGTTTACCAGCCAGGACAGAAGGTGTGGGTGTTGGAGCCAGTGGCCCCAGCAGCTCTCCAAGACAAATGGAGTGGACCCCACACTATTGTTGAGCAGAAGGGTGAGGTCACTTACTTAGTAGACCTGGGAACACCCAGGAGTCCCCACAGGGTTCTCCATGTCAACAGACTTAAGCCATATGTGGACAGGGCAGACATGGGCTTGCTCATGGCTACTGATGAAGGGCAGGAGGAAGAGAGTGACCCACTCCCTGACCTGCTCTCACAGAACCCTGACGATGGGTCAGTTGATGGTGTAGCCTTGGCAGGCAGCCTCACTACCCAGCAACAAACTGATTGCAGGCAAGTCCTCAATCAGTTTAGACATATGTTTTCTCTGACACCCAGTCAGACCACCTGGTGCACTCATGAAGTGGACACTGGGGACAGTCTGCCTATTAAAAACAAGATTTATAGGCAACCTGACCATGTCAGGGACTGTATCAGGACTGAAGTCCAGAAGATGTTGGAATTGGGAGTGATTGAGCCCTCAGATAGCCCTTGGGCTAGTCCAGTAGTCCTAGTACCTAAACCTCACACCAGTGGTGGGAAAAGAGAGATGAGGTTTTGTGTAGACTACAGGGGCCTCAATGCAGTCACTAGGACTGATGCCCATCCAATACCCAGGGCAGATGAGCTCATAGATACTTTGGCCTCTGCCAAATATCTCAGCACATTTGACCTAACAGCTGGCTACTGGCAGATCAGACTAGCTGATGCTGCAAAGCCCAAAACAGCATTTTCAACCCCTAGTGGGCATTATCAATTTGTGGTGATGCCCTTTGGTCTGAAAAATGCACCTGCCACTTTCCAGAGGTTGGTGAACACAGTTCTCACAGGACTGGAGGCCTATAGTGCAGCTTATCTAGATGATATTGCTGTCTTTAGCTCCACCTGGGAGGATCACCTGGTCCACCTCAGGAATGTTTTACAGGCCCTGCAAAAGGCAGGCCTGACTATCAAGGCCACTAAGTGCCAGATAGGGCAGAGTCAGGTTGTGTACCTGGGCCACCTTGTGGGTGGAGGCCAGGTTCAACCTTTGCAGAGCAAGATCCAGACCATCATGGACTGGACTGCTCCCACTACCCAGACTCAGGTGAGAGCCTTCTTAGGCCTGACTGGGTACTATAGGAGATTTGTCAAGGGGTATGGATCAATAGTGACACCCTTGAATGACTTAACTTCTAAGAAAATGCCCAAAAAGGTTCAGTGGACAGTTAGCTGTCAAAAGGCATTTGATGACCTCAAGCAGGCCATGTGCACTGCTCCAATTCTGCAGAGTCCTGATTACTCCAAGAAGTTCATTGTTCAAACTGATGCATCTGAATTGGGGGTAGGGGCTGTACTGTCACAATTGAATGAAGAAGGTCAGGATCAGCCAGTAGCTTTTATTAGCAGAAGGCTGACCCCTAGAGAGAAACGTTGGTCAGCCATAGAGAGGGAGGCCTTTGCTGTGGTCTGGGCTCTGAAGAAGTTGAGGCCATACTTGTTTGGTACACACTTCCTGGTTCAGACAGACCATAAGCCCCTCTTATGGCTAAAACAAATGAAGGGTGAAAACCCCAAACTGCTTAGGTGGTCCATTTCCCTACAGGGGATGGACTTTACAGTGGAACATAGGCCTGGGAGTAACCATGCGAATGCAGATGGACTCTCTAGGTATTTCCACTTAGAACATGAAGACTTAACTGGGCAAGGTTAGTTTAATGTCCCTACGTTTGGGGGGGTTGTGTAGGAGAGTAGGATCTGCTTCACAGGGGTACCCCCACTTTTTGCTGATACTTCACTGGTTTTCGACATTAGTCTGGCTGGGGCCCTGCTATTCAGAACCCCAGCCTAGCTGTTTCCTCTTTAAAAGGGTCTCCATGTGCCTTAGGCACATCACTGATTGGGATCTGGAGTGCCCTTGTAAGTCCCTAGTATATGGTATACTATGTACCAAGGGCATAGGTACCTCAGAGGCCTGCCAGGGGCTGCAGCATGTATTATGCCACCCCTGGTAGGCCATCCAAACTGACACCACAGGTCTGCTACTACAGCCTGGGTAAGGTGGTGCATGCACCCCTTGCTGTGGTATAGGTTACCTATATCACTAAAAGCATACACACATATAAACCTATAAGTCACTCCTAAGGCAGGCCTTATCAATCCTAAAGGCAGAGTGCGTGGTTCTTATGTGAGAGGGTGCCCCTGCATGAGCAGGGCCCTCTGCAGCGTTCGGAGACCATCTCTGATGCTGTTTGTAGTGCAGCCTGACCATATACTCTTAAACGCATTATATCCTCGCGGTAAAATGCTAACTATGGAATGGCTGCACCGAAACATGTCGTGTTTGGTGTCAAACATCTTGGAATACTACCCCCCGCCAATTCTGGCGGCGGGGGTAGCATTCCACCCTTCTAGAGGGAAAGGCATGTTAACTCTGACGAGTCCGGTAACTTCTTTCCAGAGCCCTGGCATCACAAAATGGATGCTGCTGCCACAGACACGAGTCTGGCCTCCTGCTGCTGGACGAAACTCCGGCAGGGGAGGCCTGGACAATAGGTTTCCTGTCCCAGGGAGGTGTGACCACCTCCCCAGACAGGACAATGTGTATTGGGGCTGGGCGGGAGCACTTTCGGGTGCTTTGAAGTCCTGCACTGGGGGCACATTTGGTGTCCCTGTGCATACCCCAGTTCAAACCGGATCAGGGGCTTGCAGCCCCTGCTTTGGCGCGAACTGGACAAAGGGAAAGGGGTGTAGCCACCCCTCTGCCCTGACCCACCCATAGGTGGGGCCACAGAGTAGTCCATCCCCTATTTTTGGAATAAAGGTAGGAACCCCGTCCTTAGGACTTTAGATATACCTGGACGAAACTCTGAAACAGAATCCTGGACCTTCGACGCTCTACTCACGATTAGAGGACTGAAGAATCTCCCTTGGGGTCAAGGAGTGACTCCCCTGCTTGGCAAGCACCAAAGAAGCATCTGTCCGGTTCGCATCACTGAAGCTCCCGTCGGACGCCGAAGTCATCGCATCACCAGAGGTGGATTCTCAGACTTCCCCGAGGCTACCCTGAGTCCCCAGCAAAGCTGAGGCCCGTGGCTATCGTGGGTGACTTGAGACTGTGACCCCTGGACACCGAGCACACTTGCAAGTGCACCATCTTCTGGGTCTCCCAAGAAGTCGTGCTTTGGGCTCCGAGTAGCCCTAGCCTCCAGCACCACCTGCACCGAAGATCACTGGCCCCCACTCCACGAGTGTCCTGTAAGCCAGCTCCACGTGCGGCGTCACGAGGCTCCTTCGCGGTCGCTAGCCCGTTGGCTAGTAGCCCTTACCGAAGGCCAATCTTTTCTTTACTTGGCAGTCTGGTTGCTCCAGGCCTGCCCTCACTTACCCTTGCTGGGTGAGTTCCCCAGACCTTGCTGGTCTGCATCATCGACGATCTACATCTTACTCGAGACTTGCCGTTGCCAAGGCCTGTTGGGTCCAATCTGGTCGCCGACACCTCTGCACTCGACAGACATCGAGCAACAGCCCGAATCCTGCTCCTGGTCGCCGACAACGCCTCCCGGACCTCGTGGCTGAAGAGTCAAGACGACCGTCAACGAACTTGAAGCACACGACATCGGTGGGCATCTGTCCATCGCCCTCCTGGTCACTGGCTAGTGACCCAGACTCTGTCCCCTCTGCTTTCAGGTTCTTCAGAACTCCGATCCACTCTTGGATCCTCCCGGACACTTTTCTCCTGGTCGCCAGCAGCACTTTGCAGCAGATCGCCATAAGAAACGACGACGAAACCCGACCCCGAAAGGCACCTATGCACCCGGCTTCCCTGGGTGAGGTAACACGAGTACTCCGGTGCTCCCGTGGGTAGAGACTCTTCAAAGTCCTAGATCTCAAAGGGTTTTGTCCTAGTCCTCTTTTAAGTGTCCCTTTCCTCTATTTTCCCGATCCCGACTTTCTCCATAGAAGTTAACGGCGTATCGCGGTTGTGTATTTACACTGCACGCGTCTCCCGTGGGTCCCCTGTGTCACTACCTTGGGTGGTTCCTTGTGGTCCAAGCACTTCTAGAGGCTCTAGGCCTAGTGTCTAGTTCAGTCGTGGTTCGCATACCATTTTATTGGTATATGGTTTGGTACGCCCTAGGGCTCAAACGTGTATTTGTGCTATTACTGTGATTTAAGATCTTATAACCTATGTATTTCGAACTCTAGCCTCATAAAGAGACTAGAGGGGTTTGTTTAGTAATAAATACATATATTTTGAATATATACCTGGTGTGGTGCTCTTTCATTTGGTCACTCAAGAGATTATAGACTGGTAAAACAAGCTGCTTTACATTCCTTCAAGACTTAGCCTGAAGGCTGCTCTCCATAGCTACCACTAGGATAGCTTTCAATAAGGTTGTCTTTAACCTACCTACCATAAGAGTCGATTTGGACTGGTGCAAGGTGCCCACTATAATTAGTGGACAGCATATGCCAGGCCAACTTCTCACGCTGAGCTCGTCATGAGCACGGAAGGGGTTAATACTATTGAATAATCCTGTACTGTACTACATTAGGGAAAACAAAAGCACATTTAAAATTACATACACAATCTCCGCTAGTCAGAGGAAGTGGTCTTTTAAAGATACAGTTGAGCTCTGCTTCTTACTCCAGGACGTTAGAAACATGAGGAAGAAAACATTTTAAATATACGATAAAAACAGGACTTAAACTGCTTGAATTAAGAGTATTTCACAAAAAGCTGAAAAACACATTTTAACTTCAGCTGCACAATCAATCAAATCAGGATTTGTAGATCGCGGCTCACCCGTTAGGGTATCCAGGCGCTGCGAGTTCTGCTGTAGGAAAGGCTCAGTCGAACAGCCACGTCTTGAGTCCTTTTCTGAATTCCAGCAGAGAGGATGGGGTCTGTAGGTGAAGTGGGAGGTCGTTCCAGGACTTTGCAAAGAGTTCAGAGAAGGAGCGTCCTCCACTGTTGCTGCGGTGAATTCGGGGTGTGTGGGTGAGGCAGCAGGAGGTAGAGCGCAGGTGTCTGGAGGGAAGGTGGAAGTTCAGTTGGTGGTTGAGGTAGTGGAGGGCTTTGAAGGTGTGGATCAACATCTTGAACTCACATCTCTTCTGTACGGGTGGCCGTTGAGTTCTGGATTGTTTGCAGTCTCTTGAAGAGGTGTGAAGTGATTCCTATGTAGAGTGCGTTGCCGTAGTCCAGTCGGTTGGTGACAAGTGCTTGTGTGGTGGTCCATCTGGTGTCGATGGGAAGCCACTTGAAGATCTTGCGTAGCATGAGAAGGGTGAGGAAGCAGGCAGATGTAACTGTGTTGATCTGTCTTTTCATGGTGAGTTTGCTGTCCAGGAGGATGGCGAGCTTGCGGGCGTGATCAGTCGGAGTGGGTAAGGTTACCTAGTTTGGGTGGCCACCAGGCGTCGTTCCATGGGAAGTTGTTGTTCTCGAAGATCAGCACTTCTGTCTTGTCTGTGTTGTGCTTTAGGCAGTTGTCTCATCTAGTCGGCGATGCTCATCATGCACCTGCAGACGTTGGTCAACGTGTAGGAGGAGTTTTCTGATAGCGAGAGCTTGAGCTTGGTATCGTCGGGGTAGGATTTGATGTTCAGTCCATGTGATCTGACGACGATGGCCAGGGGAGTCATGTAGGTGTTGAACAGGGTAGGGATGAGGGACGAACCTTGAGGGACGCCGCACGCAGATGGTGTTCTTGGGTTCCGAGGGGAGGAAGGCAGATTATCTGGGTTCTTCCAGTGAGTAAGGAAGCAATCCACTTGAGGGCGTCTCCTTGAATTCCAATGTTGTGAAGCCTTTTGATCAGGCTGCTGAGAGGACGAGGAGGATCAGGGCCGCCGTTTTTCCTTGGTTAAGGAGGGATCTGATGTCTGTAGCTGAAATCAGGGCGGATTCGGTGCTGTGGTTGTGTCATGACCCTGAGTCCTTCTGCCATGGCGTGCCTCGGTGCATAAGTTAAACCCCCTCTTGTATGTGTCCCTGGCGTATTCTTTTGTGGTCCAGTCAGGTTGTGCATACCATAAGAAGACATATTGTTGATAATATCCCTGGTGGCAAGTGGTAGGGTTCCCATGTTTTGTTTATAAACTGACATGCGAAACTGAGTTATCACGTGTTTTCAACTGGGTAACGCTTGTGCAGGTAATTACGTTCAGGACATGTTTTTTCCCACGTTCTTTCCATTGGGATACACTTGTACCAGTAATTAGGTTCCCCATGATGAACTGCCAGCACCTGCAACCAGCAGCACGTGCACTTCTAGCACGTTCGGGGAGCTCTTTATTGAAAGAAGTCAGACCGAGACGTTTGACCTCAACTCGTCTGGACAC
Source organism: Calotriton arnoldi (assembly GCA_963921515.1). NCBI lineage: Eukaryota > Metazoa > Chordata > Amphibia > Caudata > Salamandridae > Calotriton > Calotriton arnoldi. Next base: position 372,544 of record CAWUFW010003641.1, read on the forward strand.
TTACCTGTTCTCCAGCGGTAGCAGCAGCGTCTCTTCCGGTTTCCAGTCGGCGCAGCAGCGTCTCTTCTTGCTTCCAGTAGGCCTTCTTCTACCATCATCTCCAGAGTCTCCAGTCACGTCCCCATCTCCTCTGCAATGCATTCATCAGCACCGGATCTTTCGAGGCAGAACTCTGAAACAAAAAAAAGAAATGACAAAATTATTATAGGTATTTCTCGGTGCTCGCATCTGGCGGGCCCGAGATCCAAAGACAATTAAAGGTACTTATATTATTATTTTCTTTTGGGAAGCAAAAGCAAAGCAAAGACTTTTGAACAAAGACTCCTTTTGAAATAATGAACAAGTTTTAGAAAACTGTGCCCAGCGTGGTAAAAAACAGATTACACACACTGGCTTACAAAATATGACTAAGTAAGCAAAAGTATGGAGCTCATGTTGTAGAGGCATACGTTGTTGTCATTTTCCTTGTGTATATATTAACTAATACTTTATCTCTTTCAGCACATTATAAGCGCAGCATATTGGGTGTGTACAGAATACAGCAAAGTACAGTTACAAACCCTGAACAGCCTAACAGTAAAATCTTCTCCATATTGTCATAAGGCATGTGTTATAGCACGTAGCGTAAGAATGTCATTGATGTTCTGTTAACAGATATATATATATATATATATTAGGAGTGTACTGTATAGGGTTGTAGGTGCATCCAGTTTTACACACTAAGGGGCATATGTATCAAGTTTCATTTCTCGCTTCGCAAACGGGCCGATTCTCAGAATCGGCCCGTTTGCGACGGAAAAGCCTTTTGGGATGTATCATCCCAAAGGCCCTCATAAAATAGGGAATCGCAAAATTTGCGATTCCCTATTTTGCGAATGCATTTAAGGAATCGCAAATTGCGATTCCTTAAATGCAATGCAGGAAGCACCCAAGTTGTGCGATATTTGGCTTAAGAAATCGCAAATTACCACCAACTTCAAGTTGGTGGTAATTTGCGATTTCTTTGAAAATGCACTTTTTGCATTTTTCAAGGTGCCATGTGGCGCACATACATGCCCTTAGGGCATGTATGTGCGGCACATGTGCACACATACATATTTCAGGGGTGCAACACGGTGTCCTTTTGACACCCTTGCACCCTTGAAATTGCATTCACAATTTGCGAGTACCTAAAAACTCGCAAATTGCGAATGTCTTCCCATTCATTCCTATGGGCCTCTAGGCCCATAGGAATGAATGGGAAGCTATTCCTTAGTTGCGAGTCGCAATTAAGGAATATGTAGGAATTGCAATTATTATTGCGATTCCTACATACATTGCATTTTGCGAGTCCTTAATAGCGATTCGCAAAACATCGCTATTAAGGACTCGCAAAACGATGCTTTAATACATATGCCCCTAATTCTTTATTATCGTCCCCAGATAGTCAAGGACCCGGGTCACTAAACAACAGCTATCAAGGTGCAACATAGTCAGCTCCCTGAAAACATAACCCAGAAAAATCCATTGAACTGGCATCCGCCGCACGGTGGTCCAGTGCGGTTTGTTTTTCTCTTTCTCTCTCCCAACCTGCTTCCCCCTGGGACCTTCCCTGGTACAGTGCGAACATATTGTCATTGCTGCCAGGCAAGGTTTCAGGGGGTGTTGGGTACAGTCGTCTCCCCAGAGGAACAGCCTGGAGTTCAGGTGAGTGGTTTTGTAACAGAAGGCCAAGCCACAACAACTCAAGTCCTTTTGGGAGACATGGATCAAGATCACATTAATACCCAGGCCTTTGCAGCAGATGTAGCAGAGAATCAAGATCTAGGTTATGTGTTACAGACCTTACATTTAGGATTGCGCAAATTAAGGAAAGAACATGCAGAGTTGGAAGTGAGTTGCTTTGTTACAAACATAGGGCTAATCCTTGGGAAAATCCAGCAAGCAAGTCTGCAAAAAATCCTTTCGACCCAGGCACCAGCAGTAAACTCCCGCCCCCAGTTGTACCCAGGTGTCCTTGTTCCCTTTGCAGGTCAATGTAGCAGTACCCATTCCTGTACCTCTGGCCATACTTGAGCGTTCCCTAGGAGACAGCTCCAGGTTTGCGGTCTTTATTAGCCTCTGCCAATTACACATTGTATGTAAACCTCAATCTTTCCCTACCGACTCAGCAAAAGGGGCTTTTGTATTGTTCTACCGCGAGGGGGTAGCAGCTAATTGGTTCATTCCATTAAGAGATGACGATGATCCTATTTTGTATAATTGGCCAGTCTTTAAAGGCAGCAAAGACACAGTTGTTCGCGAAACACATGTTGGTCCAAGCAGGTGACAAAGAATTACTTAACTTACGATGAAGGAAAAAGGACTTACTAACATACATCACAACGTTCAATTGACTCCTAACAGAAACTAGATGTCCTGAGGAAAAGAAGATATCTCTTTTCTATTGAGGGTTGAAAGATAATTTGAAAGATACTCTCTCTCATATAGTGGATTAACCAGATGATTATTCCGAGTCCGTAGATCTAGTAGTGAGGCTTGACCATCAGTTAGGGGAACGTAAGGGTGAACGGCCTCGATCAGAAAATAAGGTGATAGTGATTAAACAGGAATGCAAGGAGTCTGAAACGAAGTCTCCTGACACAGAACCTATGCAAAAAGGTTAAACAGTCCCTGTGGCAAGGTTATTGACTGCGCAAACCTAAAGTATTCACATGTCAATCTCAAATTATCCTCTGGTGCTCCAAGGGGAAAGAGTGGTCACCAACACCCCCAACTTTGATGAGGACGAAATCCTCAATTTGAATAATTTAATATGAACCCTGAGCAACCCAATGTCCAATAATGTCAGTACATAAGTACAATAGTGTTTCTTTGTCTTTTTATTTCCTCTCTTCACACGAGATTAGATGATTTCAATACATTCTGTAGTCACTTTGGTCAATCCAGTAGCCCACACGTGTTTCGTCATTAGGTACATAAACCTCTGACTTCATCAGGGCTACAAAAATAAACCATAAACTCGAATTACAATTCAAAAGATATCTGCACACAACATAGTTCCCAGTTGCCAATTCATCCGATACGTATATAGGTATCCTCTAAGATTCTATAATATACTGCCAAAAAGTCAAGACCTCTGGTGGGTTAGTCAGTAAGATAGCGTACTCTTCCTTATGTTAAGATCTATGTACTCCCGAAGGTAACTGTACTATAGATAAAATTAGAAGCAAGAGACCATACACCCATCATGTGTCGGTAGACATGCTGTACTAAGGTTAGTATGTTATCCTACTTTAATCCAGGACAATAGCCTGTAGCAGAGTGTATGCGCTCACGGAATCAGAAACGTAGTATTTACAACAATACCTGGATGAACTACTGGCTCTTGGTTTCATCAGCCCTTTTCTTTGTCCCAAACGGGGTGATTTACGGACATGCATTGACTATCGCGGGATTAATAAGGCCATAATTAACAATAAATACCAGTTACCATTAATCCCAGTTCTTTTAGACCAACTTAGACATTCCAGAATTTACACCAAACTAGATCTCCATGGGGCATACCATCTTATAACAGGTCAAAGAGGGAGCAGAGTAGAAAGCAGCATTCAGTACCAAATTTGGTCTTTTTGAATACACGGTCATACCCTTTGGCCTGTTTAATGCACCGGCATCTTTTCAATACTTCATTAACGAAGTACTGACGGAATTCTTGTATGTATGCGTGGTTATCTATATTGATGACATTCTTATATATTCCAAGAATGCAGAAGAACACGTACAGCAGGTTTGAGCCGTTCAACGGCTACGTGAAAACCAATTCTTTGACAAATTAGAAAAATGTACATTTCATGCCCATACTGTAGAATTTCTTGTGTATCTTCTTTCCCCAAATGGGATAATAATGGATCCAAACAAGTTTAAGGCTGTTCTTCCTTGGTCTGAGCCCAACACTGTAAAAGACATCCAGCGGTGTTGAGTTTTGCAAACTTTTAGAGGCGATTAATTCAAACGTTCTTTGACATTGTGGCTCCAATCACACACTTATTGCGCAGAGGGCAGCCTTTTGTCTGGTCGTCAGCTGCGTCCCAAGCATTCCAAAACCTGAAGGAAAAATTCACTTCTGCCCCAATACTGAGAGACCCTAATCCAGATCAACCGTTTTTAGGTTTCGCCTGCACAGCGCTAGCCTCCTCTCTTTCCTTGCTTTTCATTGGTTCCTGTGTGTGCTACTTACTTTTCCTCCATTTCTATTGGCTGTAGCATATTTTCCTGCATTTACCAATGATTGTTCCTCAGCTGCTTCTCTTATCTGTTTCCCGTAGCCAAAATACTGTTAACATCCGCTTTGGTGGAACTATTTTTCCACTAAGTTTTGGTTCTTTTGGCTTTTTACTCTTGCAGCATATTTATATAATAATTTATCATCCGAGCGATTAAGTGATTTGGATAGAATCACAGGATCTTGCGCCACCGAGACTCGAACCGGGACCCCCAGCTATCGAGTCAGCAGCTCTGGCTGCTGCGCCACATGCTCTCCACTCCTGTGTTATTTGTCAGGGAGTTCTTTCCTTCTCTCCAACGATGATTGCTAAAAACAGCTCTTAATTCATCACATAGGTGAAACTGATGCAATGCTTGTTAGGTTTTGCCTACACAGTGCTTGCACTGTAATTGTGAAATCTCTTGTATTCAATACATCTTAAAAGGGGCTCCTATCAGTTCCCGTCGAAGTACTGTGTTAATGCGCTTTTGTGTGGAACTTTTTTTAGGCATTACTTTCCCTCGCTGCATTTAAGCGAATCTCACATTTTGTTTACTTTCTCTGGCAGCACTGCTGTCTCCATTTCTTTGATTCTCTGATCAGCTTCATTTTTTTTTTAGGTTTTCGACTTCTTTCGGCTTATAACTTTCAGGGCTTGCTCATTTTCGAGTGAAACCGTGTCGCACATCACCTCTGTCTCCATCTGCGGACTTGGGAAATATGGAAACTGTTTCATGTTTCAGTGCCAGTATTACATCCTGTAAATTTGGGCAATTCACTTAATCTCCCCGTACCTACAAATTTTTTTTTTTTTAAATGTGTTTTTGTGTAAAGGAACTAGGGTTCATGTAAAAGCACTCAAATGAGTAGTTGTTATTACCAGATCTTTTAAACGCAGGAGCGCACTACAAACTGCGATACAGTAAATACTTTAATTCTAAAATTCCCACACAGAAATACCAATAAAATAAAATATGCTGTTTTACGCAACAGAGCCCAACCGTGTCGCACATCAATACTTACATTTCACTAGCTATCCTTGTTATTTAGCTTACACTTTTATTTCTTAGTCCAGCATTCCGTTAACTTTCCAAGACTGCATGCATTTAAAGCGAGCTTTTTTACTTCTACAGCAATTATTTACATATTAGCTTTTCGAGTGAGCACACATTTATTTAGGCCTTTCATTCACTTACAGTCACGCATTTGTTCGCATGTTGGTATCGTAGTCTTTAAAATTCGTCTTTGCGTGCCTTTGGCATCATAGCCTTTAAAGTTCATCTTTACGTGACTTTTGCACTTGAGTTGACAAATTTATGCTTGATTTATTTATTTTCTGTGCGCTTACATACCGGTTTTAAAAGGTGAATCTACGGGCATCAGTTAACATTTTAAACAAGAGGAAATGCAAAAGATTTTACAAATGGAAGAGCAGGATCACACATATACCAAAAGCTACAGCCTAAAGACCTCCGACCCTCGGTCTAGGTCCACTCTATTCCCGCAGCTCCGCTGTGCCGCCTCTTGCCTCCAGACCCCGACCTCCTCCTTGGGAGGTTCGAGGCTGCTGCCCGCTCCAACTGGGACCAGACTGCCTGCAACCACCGTAACCTTTCTCAGCCGTTTTTTTCTTAATTTTTCCCTGTTGTGCCACTGTTATTGTGCCCATCTGTGTCTTGCTCTAATTCCACCACTGTTTTTATTTTCTCGTGCCTGCCTGTTCCTTTCGCCTTTCGCCACTGCTGACCCTGCGGTCCCTCCCCCCCCGGAATTCCCCCCCCAGAATTCCCCCGCTCCCGCCTCACAGCCTCTCCTCCATCCCACCTCCCCTACTTAATGGCGGCCCGTCTGCGCCAGTCCGCGACCCGACCGCGGCCAGCGCCAGGAACCCTGGACCTCCCACTACCCATCGCTACGACACCACCAACCTCCTCGCACTCAACCCTGGAAGACTTAGAGAATGCCAACAGGCCTCGCCGAACACGACCCACGGCCAGTTCTCCTGCCTCCACTGCCGCCAGACCCTCACCGCCACCACGGCCTCCAACACCGCCGACACCAGCACCGGGGACACCCTAAAATGCCTCCTCCTCAACGTACGCTCCGTACACAAACAGGCCATGGAAATCTGGAACCTACTCGACTCTCTCTCGCCTGATATCGCCTTCTTCACAGAGACCTGGACCAACGCATCCTCCGCCCCCGACATCAGCACCGCCATCCCAGACGGATACAAGATCCACAGGAAAGACCGCCCCAACCACCCAGGAGGGGGCCTCGCCATCGCCCACAAGAGCACCCTCCGCCTCACCACCTCCAGCGAAACCTTCCCCTCCGCCGAACACCTGCACTTCCAGATCCAGACCACCCCCAAAGCCACACTCCGAGGAACCCTCATCAACAGACCCCCCGGCCACCCTTCTCCATCACCATCACCGACTTCATCGCACCCCACGCCATCGCCTCAGCAAACTACATACTCATTGGAGACCTGAACTTCCACCTCGACAACACCAGCGAACCCCAACTCCACTATCCTTCGTGACAACCTCGCCAGCATCGGACTTAAACAACTCGTCAACACACCGACCCACAGAGCAGGACACACCCTCGACCCCATCTTCGCGGCAGGAAACAGCATCCAATTCAGCCACACAACGCAGCCGCCATGGACCGACCACCACTGCATACACTTCGCCATCAACAAACCCAAGGCACCCAAACCAGCCCCACACCCACCTCGAAGGAACTGGAGCAAGGTTACTGACGAGCAACTTAACTCCACCCTCACCCGAGACAACCACACCTGGGCACCCGATGCAAACGAGGCAAACAACGCAGCCAGAGAACTCCACACCTGGATCTTCAACTGCGCAGACGAGCTCGCCCCGGTACGCAACCCCGACAGACAACGCCTCAGGAAAGCCGCCTGGTTCACCACCGCTCTCCAAGAAGCCAGACGCTTGGAGAAGAACTGGGGAAACACCAAGACAACCGAAAACCACACCACCTACAAGAACGCCATGACGGACTACCACAACCAGATCAGAGCCACCAAGAGGAACTTCATCCACAACAAAATCCTGGCCAACTCCACCAACTCCAAGGAACTTTTCAGTGTCATTCAGGAATTCACCAACCCACGCAGCGAAGCCATAGAGATCACCCCATCCCAAGACCTCTGCGACAAGCTTGGAACCTATTTCCACCTCAAGATCAAAAACCTCTACGACAACTTCAACGACCATCCCCCCGCCGCCCAGAAACACCAGCCAGCCCACCATCTCCAACTGGACACCGATCACGGCCGAAGACACCGCCTCGACCATGAAAAGCATCCACTCGCGGGGCCCCCACCGACCCCTGCCCCCCTCACATCTACCACAGAGCCGCGGCCTCCATCGCATCCGAACTGCAACGCACCATCAACACCACCTTCAAAACAGGCACTTTCCCAGACGACTGGAAGCGCGCAGAAGTCAGACCCCTGCTCAAGAAGCCCACAGCTGACCCCACCGACCTCAAGAACTATCGGCCCATCTCGCTCCTCCCCTTCGCAGCCAAAGTTGCAGAGAAAACAGTCAACAGGAAACTGACACGATTCATTGAAGAGAACGCCGTCCTCGACCCGTCCCAATCCGGATTCCGAAGCAACCACAGCACAGAGAACGCCATACTCGCCGCCACAGACGACATCCGCACCCTCCTGGACCTAGGCCACTCCGCAGCCCTCATCCTACTCGACCTATCAGCAGCCTTCGACACCGTCTCCCACCGCACACTAGTCGCCAGACTACACAACGCAGGCATACAAGGAACAGCCCTGGACTGTATCCGATCATTCCTCACCGGAAGAAGCCAAAGGATCAGACTCCCACCCTTCCTCTCCGACCCCACGAAAATCACCTGCGGAGTCCCACAGGGCTCATCACTGAGCCCCACCCTCTTCAACATCTACATGGACCCCCTCGCAGCCATCGTCCGACAACACGGCCTCAACATCGTATCCTACGCCGACGACACCCAGCTCATCCTCTCCCTCACCAAAGACCCCACCTCTGCCAAACTCAACTTCCAGAAAGGAATGCAAGACGTCGCAGTCTGGATGACCAACAGCTGCCTGAAGCTCAACGCTGAGAAGACAGAAGTCCTCGTCACCACCCCTTCTGCATTGGACAGCCCCTGGTGGCTGACTGCCCTGGGAAGCCCACCTACCCCCTCAGACCACGCCAAGAACCTCTGCATCGTACTAGACTCATCACTCACCATGAGCCGACAGGTCAACGCCGTCACCTCCAGCTGCTTCAACACCCTCTGCAAGACCTTCAAGTGGATCCCCCCTGAGTCAAGTAAGACAGTCACCCACGCACTCATCACCAGCAGACTGGACTATGGAAATGCACTCTACGCCAGCATCAACAAGTCCCTACTCCGCAAACTTCAGACAATACAGAACACCGCTGCCAGACTCGTCCTCGGCATCCCCAGACACGAACACATCAGCCAACACCTACGAAGTCTCCACTGGCTCCCCGTGGAGAAAAGAGTCACTTTCAAAATCCTCATGCCTACAAATGCCTACACAATGGACCCAAATACCTCAACGACAGAATCAACTTCCACGTACCCAAAAGAAACCTCCGATCTTCCAACCTCGCACTGGCCGAAACCCTGCGCATCCACAGAGCCAGAGCAGGCGGAAGATCCTTCTCTCACATTGCAGCCAAGACCTGGAACGAGCTACCGGCAGACATCAGACGCGCTCCCTCCCTGAACACCTTCAGGAAGACCCTCAAGACCTGGCTCTTCGGCTAAACAGATCTGAAACCCCCCCCCTCCTCCCCTGCGCCTTGAGTCCCTCACGGGTGAGTAGCGCGCTTACAATTCCCTGATTGATTGATTAGATCACATGAGGGTTGAATGGTTGCACGTCCAAAGCAGACGACTTTAAAACTCGTAAACCAGGTTAAAGTGTCAGCGCAGGCTCAACATCCTGTCTTTTTGGTCAAATTACTTAATTTCACAGTGCCAACAATAAAAAAATGTGTGTTTGTGTAACGTAACTGTAGCTTATGTAAAAGCGCTCCTGTACCTTCGGGTGGAGTTCACGCTGAATAAACAAGCATTTGCAATGCAATAGGTCTCGCATTTGCGAGAGTTTAAGCTATTGGCATTGTAGATGACAATGCCTTTTATTTATCTGTTTTGATAATTAACACATAAATAAAAGGCATTGTCATGTACAATGCCAATAGCTCAAACTCTTGTTCAAACTCTTAGTTCAGGGTTGTCAGATGGAGGGCAAGGGTGCATTATTCCTTAGGCCCTACTCTTCTTCAGGGACACATTCTGCAAAATTAATATTGCAGATATTGGAGCAAGCCTGTCCTGTTTATTAATGATGATGAAGCTAACTAAGGCTATATCACTAAATGGCGACAGATGCTAGAGCTTCTAGCACTGGAGAATATATATATATATATCCAAGAAAGCTGTGTCATCTGTGCAGCCACTGAGCAAACCATCTTGTACTACCTGAGGAAGGCGGAAGCTGAAACGTTGTAGTGGAAATATATTTTTGTTCTTTGGTGAATCTATCTGTTTGAGTCACTTCTTTCTTGGATATTTTATTTCTTTGTGACTCATTGTATCCTTTGGGATCCAGATTTTTGCCCTGGCTGGCTGTTGTTTTCTTGTGATCCTCCATCTTCAAATAAATATATATATATATATATATATATATATATATATATATATATATATATATATATATATATATATATATATATCTCTCTCTCTCTCTCTCTCTCTCTCTCTCACCGTAGGTTAAGCCCTCCATGAAACTTTTCAACAAGGTGCATAAAAAAAACTTCTGGCATGCAAGGTGATCTAATGTGACCTCACAGAGAAAATGAAAACATTTGCAAACAAGGGGAAACCCTAGATCTCATAAATGGCAAGAAAAGGAGGACTGCACGGAACACATTCAACGTCTTACATAGAAATATTGGCCACCCCTCAGTGAGTGATGGTTCATTTCACACTTGGGTCTTTGCTAAAATAAACAGTATTAATAGATTACTTTGAAACGGGATCTATTTTTTCAAAATGCAGTTTACAATGAAGCTCATGGAAGGACAAAAGCTTAAAGGACTTGGGCTACATAAACATTAGTGGCGTGATGGAGTCCTGCCAAGGAGAATCATGCGATAGGAGGTGGGCAACTAGCTGCCTTAATGGAGTGTCTCAGAGTAGCCATGTACATCCCATAAAGTGATGATTGGTTGCCACAGAAATTGTTCTAAACTTCCACACGTTTTTAGGAGCAACAAAGTGCAGGTCGCATTCCCATTCTGAATGACGGGCTCCATCACCCTTTGCGGTTGGAATGAAATGCATGCTTACAGTTTGCTTTGACGTTCCGAGAACAGGACTATTTTGGGGCTCATTTCAGGCTAGGTTCTGCCATTTAAAGGCTTTGGCATGTTCTCTACGGCACTGCCTGTGTCACGTATGCTGTCTCACAGATTGTCCGTCCCCGTACTTGGCAGTTTGGTTGGCAGTAGCAAGGATTTTAATGCGCGAACCTTCCCAGGTTTCATTCCAGTATCCTGTAGTGAGTTCACGTTCTAAACACTGATAATTTACATATTCGAAGGTCTTCCTAGTCAATAATCTAACACGCCGCTGCAGTCAGGAAGTGGCAGGTCCCTTCCTAGGTATGTATGGTCTAAAGCATGACTAGCAAGGCTGCAGGGCAGAGATGGCAGCGCAGGAAAGAGCAATGGTGGCACTACATCATGGAAGAGAAGACGCTGAGGATTGAAGAGAACAGGGTTGGAGATGATGAAACGAGATGAGCCAATCGAGGGGAGTCGGGAGTGAAACACATTCCAAGAATAGCTATAAGAGAATATGAGAGTGCACCAAGATGAATGCAGGTGAAGAATCTGAAACATTGAACAAAGAAGCGTGCACGGTACTGATGAGTGTGCTGAGTGGCTCCCTATGCGCAAGGCTAGAGTACCAGGGCAAGTGGAGCGTCTTCTGAAGGTCACGTGGTCGCAGTGCTTAATTTGTTTCGGTGGTTACCAGTGCTCGGCACCCGCACTTAATTTTCAGCACCAGCTCTAGTGACAGTCCACCACATGGTGGCGCTGTCTTTTTAGTTTGAGATGAGCTGAACAAAAGTGTTTATTAAGTCAATAATCATTGAGAATGAATAATACCAGCCTCTCATGCCATTATTATAGCTTTGTGTGGCCTGGAATTGTCACACTTGTAGAAGTGTGATGGTTCGGTGTTATGTTGGTACTGTCATTGGCAGTGCTGGCAGGGTATGGGTGGTGTAGGCTGCAGTGGCCTTTCAAGAAGGGTCCTCGTACTTAATTTTTTACAAATTAAGCACTGCGTGGTCGCCTTAGCATGCATGCCCAATGGCACGTGTTCCGTTCGGAACAGAGGCCCTATTGTAAAAGTGAAAGCGCATATAGCGCGCTGCAAATAACATTTTTAAAAAGCGGCCGTCATTACTAAAGCTGGTGTCCCACCAGTGTTCTTTAGATAAAGTGAGCAAAGAGTTCTCAGAAGGGCTAATGTGAGCTAATCAGTAAGGACACTGTAAAAGGTCCATTCCTGAAGGGCGGTTACAAATGCAGACAAGGCATTACTAAGGAGGGACTAACAAGCCTGTTAACAGTTCAGAAGCAACCATTTAGAAACGACAGCAACAGGAGCCAATTGAAAAGATGGGTGGAGAGTGAGCTTCAAGTCCATACGCAAGTACCCCATCCCTCGCAGCAGCGCATGCGCTGCCCAGGCTCGACCTAAAAATGTAAATACAACAAAACCAAAAACATGTGGCCTTTACTGGTGCAACTTTTTGGGAACTGTGATATGCTTTTATATGCTTTTGGGGCTCTGACTCCTTTCAATTAGAGTTGTTTAAAGCATGCTGGCAAGCTGCATAAATGTTAGGATAATACACGCTTGATTTATTTGCTTTCTGTAAGCATACATTTGAAGTGTGTATTATAGTATTATTTATAAGGAACAAAATCACACATATATTAAAGGCTAGTGCTTACATTTACTAAAGGTTGCACGGTTGCGGACTTGTCTATGGTCAACTTTGCACTTTAGTTTTTTCCGACAGCGCAATGGTTTTGAATGTTTTGAAGCGCTTTATTTGACACCAGTTACATTACACAAGGACACATCAATTTTTAGGTCGAGCCTGAGCCAGCGCGCATGCGCTGCTCTGCGAGACTTATTGTAGACGAGTAGCGAATAGAAGCCCCGCCCACGCTCCGCCCATGTTTGCCAACAGGCTTGTTAGTCCCTCCTTAGTACCGCCTCCTCTTCATTTGTCACCTCCCATGGCGACTGGCCCCTTTACTTCGAGTGTTACACGGTACGTGTTATTTAGACTGTGAGCACTATTTTCTTTAATGAGGTTCTCCTACTACCTTCTTTACTCCCACCCTCCCTCCCGGTGTCCATGCCTTCTCCCCCCTTCCCCCGCCCGCACTCCCGTTGTCCATGCCTTCTCGCCCCTGCCCGCCCGTTGTCCGTTCTTTTTCTCCCCCACCACCCCCCGCCCTTCCTCCCGCTGTCCGTGATGACTACCATTTGCAATGACATAGGTCTTGCATAAATGCGAGACCTATTGCATTGCAAATGCTAGTGTATTTTCTCTCGCCCGGTGCTCTTTCTGTCTTCCCGGTCCTCCACGCCTAGCAGTGTTTTTTCAAACAACCAGTGACAGAGTGTGACAAGACATACAAAGGCACCACCCCCCCCCCCTCGTCACCTCCACAGTGTGGGGACTGGGCGCTGCATGGCCGGCCTGCACTCCCTCTGAGAGGTGATTTAAGAGTGCCCGCCAACGCACAGCAGTGCATCATTAAATACTGTCAAGGACAGCAATGCAAGTTACTTTTTCATGCAAGCTAAAACCTTTCTGATAAAACCATAACGCATATGGTTAGGCGCTTCCTAAAACCCGCTCCAGTTTTCCATGTCAGTGAGTTAGCGTTTAGCAGGCCAACGTGTTTATACTCACTGAAAGGGAGCTTCAGTGACCAACACAAGTTCCTGCAGAGGTTGGTGTTTAAAGGCCTTCCTGTCAGACCCTGAGTAAGCAAGGATATCGCCTGTTAGGCAAGAAACATGTTCATGTCTCTGAAACCAGATCATTATTCGACTTGAACTAAAACCGCTTTTCTTGGACGGTGCAGCCCTTGCAGTTCAAATTCCAAGAGCCAACACCCAGGAGGTTTGGAGTAACATTTTACACACAGGGCCCTCGCCCTAGAGAAGTTAATAGCTGAACTGGGGTTAAAGTCAAGCACGTGGCTGACATGATGCTGAGTATGTCGGTCTAAAGTCCGAGCATAGCCAGGAAGTGGTCTGAAGGGCTGTGTTTAAGAAAGGCAGACACTCAGTTTTCTTTTGTTTTGTGCAACCCAGATTGCATAGTCATGCATGGAGAACGCTAACTTTAATAACCTAAATACAGAGACATGGTCTGTTGAAGGTCATTTAACTTCTATGACACTGGAGCTTCTGCTTCACTGTCAATGGATGGTGAAGTGTTTGCTTGTTGTGGGTTATTTTATTATTCACCTTCAGAATGCCATTGTAGAGTGCCCAGCTTGCCAGGTATTTGATGATGCTTCTGTACCTTTTCGATGCCGTGTACTTTGATGCAGGCTGCAAGTTATTTTGCGGTGCGCCTATTTACTGTCTTTGGTCAGTGTAGGGCGTTCAGCTTGCTGCAGTTCTGTTGTGATGTGCCTTTACAGTGATATTGTATGGTGCTCTGCTTGCTGGCTAGGAGTTGTATGGTGATGTGCTTTTACAGTGTATTGCAGGGTGCTGTGTGGTTTATTTTATGATGCTTCGGTTCCTATGTATGGCAGGGTGCTCTACTTGAGGGTTATTTTATGATACATCTGGAGAATGTCATTCTTGTGTGTTCTGCTTGCGGTCTGGGTGCTCTTTTATGATGTACCTGTACATTGTCATAGCAGAGAGCTCGGTTTACTGGCTTTAAGATTGGTCTATGATGTACCTGTGCAGTGTGCATTGCTAGCTTGTTGTAAGTTATTTTGTAATGCACCTATTTACTTCAGTCGGAGGGTCCTCTGGTCGCAAGTTATTTTATGACGCATCTTTATAGCGTTCGTGCAGATTGATGTGACCGCCGGTTGTCTGTAGTTTTTAGGTCGAGCCTATCGGCAGCATGCATACGCTGCTTGCTCTGCGAGGCATGCTGTATTAGGGTATGCACTGGAAGCCCCACCCACTCGCCGCCCATATTTGTCATTGGCTAGTGTCATTGTCCTTCGAAAATGCTGACTTCTGATTCGTACATAGGCTTGTTAGTCCCGCCTTGGTACCACCTTGTCTGCATTTGTTACCGCCCATAACGACTGGACCTTTTACTTGGCTTGTCACGCGGTCTCCGTTATTTAGTGGGTGAGCACTATTTTCTTTAATGGTCTTTCCTTATTCCAGCGCAGTCCGTTTTCACTTTAGCAGCCGCTCTGCTTTTTTTAATTAATTTGCCGTGCAGTCCGTATCAGTTCAGTGTAGCACATACAAACAAGCATTTGCAATGCAACAGGTCTCGCATTTACGCGAGTTTGAGCTATTAGCATTGTAAATAACAATGCCTTTTATTTATGTTTTGGTTTTTGAAACAAATAAAACGCATTGTCATTTACGATGCCAATAGCTTAAACTTGCGTAAATGCGAGACCTATTGCATTGCAAATGCACGTTTTGGTAGTCATGGGTAGATAAAGTAATTTGCCCAGAATCACAGGATGTTGAGTCGATGCAGAGACTCGAACCTGGTTCCCCAGCTCTAAAAGTGGCAGCTCTGGCTGTTACACCATGTCCGAGCAATTACACTCTCACTTCGAGCCTTGCTTTCTTCAGCTGTCTGTCGAAGGGCGCTTTAAGCTCATCATGCAGAGGTGTAGCAAGGATGCAAGTGTCTGCTCGGGGGAGGTGTCTGTCTCTAAATTTGCGCTGACCTCCAGCACTTTGTAGCACTGTCTGGGCATAGGTCGCAGCTCATTAGTAGCGGTTTAACACCCAAATATAGCAATAAGCAACAGAAAGGTGACCTTTGCAAAGGGCATTCCAGTGTGCATTACTGCATTTTCAGTAACTTTGAACCATTTGTGCTAGAAACTTTTTTTTTAAATCTGCAGATTATGCATGTGATGATGGATTATGTGACAAATTCGGCAAATTTAAAATTGTGTGAAAAATCCAATTACTACACATATTGTCTTTCTCAATAAAGAAGTCATAACACTTTTACGAAGTTTCAGTAACTTATATTGCACAACTGGTGACCAAGCTAAAATTTACAATTAAAAAAAAGTATTAGTCACATAGGTGAAAACAAATGCATTTGCCATCGCTTGTTTGTAGAACCAGATGCCTCTCAGGTCGCTAATGGAGGAGTATTTTCACAAAGAGATCTTGAAAATATACAGTTGCAACCCATCGCTTTTTACACTAAGAAATTGCTTCCGGCAGAACAAAATTACACTGTGGCAGAAAGGGAATTACTGCCCATTAAACTAGTGTTTGAGGAATGGAGACATCACCTCATGGGAGCAAAACATCCAGTGACCATCTTCACTGATCATAAGAATTTGTAATTCTTCCGTTCAGTGAAGGCCCTGACACCATGCCAGATGCAATGGCTGTGCTTCTTTAGTGGGTTTGATTTTGTTATAACTTATTGCCCAGATTCAAAACAAATACACTCTGATGTGCTGTCTCGTTTCGGCTACACTACCAAGACAAAAACAACATGCCCACTCCAAACATAATTCCACCAGAAAAAATCATGGCGGCTACCAATGGACATGATTTTCTAACGCTCCTGTGGTCACAGAGTCAAACACTGAACATGCAGGACTGGCATTCCAAGTCTGGCAATAGTATAAAAAATTAGTTGTTGTATCATGATGCCTGTTTATATTTACCCACTCAAGAGTTAAGGGAAAAAGGCTGGAGCCATGATCCCTCCTTAGCAGGGCATCCAGGTTGTCAGAAAACATTAACAAACTGTAAGAAATAGTTTTGGTGGGGTTCTATGATCAAACAAAAACTATTGTTATGTTTTACTTGTGGCCTGTGGGCAACTTGCCTCTGACTGCCGGGCTCATGGCATGTGACATGGTTGAGTTCCATGCTCCGTGCCCAAGGTTCGGTAGAACGGCAGTTGGAAGCGGCCGGTTTCCCCGGCTGAAGTGGTTGGGTGTTCGTGCTGTCTCTAGCCATTAAACTTCGTTATCCTTACCAAAGAAGAGTCCGTAATTAATTTACGACATTTTTGGCGACAATCTTAGTAAAGAAACGGTGCCAGGTCACGAAGCGAGGCAGCAAAGCGGACTACCCTGCCAAACGACGAACCTACGCTGTGCTGCGACACACTGCTTTGACCGCTTTGAACTTTATAGAAGGGCCCGAGCTGCGCTGTGATTTACGGTAACCTTATTAATTGTCTGGACAAGGTACGTTACACACTTTTGTGCATATTGCGAAATGTATTCACTCACCGGCAACAATGCTGCGCGTCAGCAGCTTGCTCCCTGGAGATGTGTGGGCAGGCCAACCCTTTCTCAAGCTGAGCAGTGCGCTCATTGGAGGATGTAAAAAGGGCGGTGACTTTCACGTTGGCTTTTGCTTAAATTAAAGCAGCAGTGCTTGATACCGGGTCTGCGGCGGTGACACGCATGCTGTACGTTTGAGTTGCTTATGGCAACAGTGGGATATTGAAATTGACACACAGCCACCCTGCCTCCTGTATAATTAACAGCGGAAGCGACTAGCAGTGGCACAGTCTACACTACGATATCTGCACCGGTGAAACGCACACCAAATTATTTATTTGCTGACAGCGTGTCATAAGCTTGCAGGCAATTTATCTGGAGGGTGCATTGTACATTTTCTGCAGCGGCGACACGCACACCGGAGTATATTGTCACAGCGTGTTACAAACTCACACTCTATTTGAAGTATGCTGAAATCTCTGTTGCACATTGGTAATTAGTCTGACAATTCACAGGGTGTGTGCTTTCAAAAGGGTCATAAGTGGTCACTGCTCATTCTGTTCTCACCATGAATATCGCAAATACTATTACTGCACCACCACCATTTCTTATATCTGCCTGGGAACCATCCATGGAATGGGAGGATTGGTGTGATTGCTTTGAGAACTACTTGGTGGCGCTAGCTGGTACTAAATATTCAGCTGTACGTAAAAAAACATTATTGCTAGGTGCATTAGGGAAAGAGGGTCAACATGTCTTTAACCCTTTGGGCGCGGCTGGAATTCCCCCGCTGTGCGGGCGAATTCCACGCGAGCGCAAATCGGACGGCCCCTGGACGTCCGACGCACACGCCCACCGTGACGTCCGACGCATGCAACGGGTTAAATACCTCCCAGCTTCAGGAGAGGAGGTAGATGATGTTTACAAAGATGCTATTATTAGGTTACGCACTAGATTTGCAAAGCAAGAGAATGTTTGTATGCGCAGACACAAATTTTATACACAACCTCAAAAGGTTAATGAAACTATTGATGAGTTTGTATCAAGGTTGTGGGAGTTATCTACCAAGTGTCAATTTGGTCCTATGCAGGATGACATGATCAGAGATCAATTAACTGTTCAATGCTACAGCAAGAAAGCTCAGGAGAGGTTTTGGGCAGCTAGTAATCCCACTTTAAAAGAAGCTATTACGATAGCTAAAGTTGTAGAGGAGTCAGAAAAATGTATGAGAGAAATCAAAACCATTCAACAAGATAAAGGATCAGAGGTAGCTACTCTACACAGTGGTTTTGAGGAGGTCAATGTGGTGCGTAGCAAGTCCATTAAGGGGACAGTTGCCAGCGGTAAACAAAAACATCGGTAAGAGTCCTATGTCCTCGTGGCAAAAAGGCTCTAATTGTACATGTCATAGGTGCGGTAGCACCTTCCACTTGGCTGACTCAAAGAATTGCTTTGCTATAGGTAAGGAGTGCCTTAAGTGTGGGAAAAAGGGGCATTATGCCCGCATGTGCAAAGCTACAGGGAAGAAAGTAGCGTGGTGGTAGAGGAGGAGGACAATGAGGTCAGGGTCATGGTTATCAGGGGAGAGGAGAACACTTCGACCTGTTTGAGTAGGAACAGGATTCGTCCCAAGGCCAATTTCCCGATCAATGGGGAGATGGTGTCCTTAATGGTGGATACTGGGTCACTTTACACCATCATTCCAAAATCTTTATGTGATTCAGTCTGGAAAGGTGTTAAGTTGATACCATCGGATGTGGTCTTGAAGGGATATCAGGGAGCCAATATTGGTGTTCTGGGCTATATGGAGGCACATAACGCATTCGATGACAGGTCAACAGAAGGAAAGGTTTACGTTGTCCCGGAGGATCCGACCATTTTAGGGTGGATTCACCAGTACGATCTTAACATCAGAGTAGATCCAAGGGCAGATCAACCAGTAATGTGTATTAATGATGATGGTGTGCAAAGTATAGTACAACTACATGCTAAAGTTTTTGATACTGTTTTGGGGGAGGCGGTTGGGTTCAAACACAAAATAAGGCTGAGAAAAGATGCTGTACCGGTCAAACATGTTGTCAGGAGGGTTCCCTTGGCTGCCAGAGCCCAAGTTAAAGATATTATCAAACAGATGCTGGATGAGAACATTATTGAAACTGTGGAGGCTGCTGAATGGTGGTCTCTGGTGGTAATCACTCAAAAACAGGATGGCTTGGGGACGTGGCCAACAGCATGGCTGAGTGAGACGCGCTTTCGCCGAGCTCCGGCGGAAAGCACCATCCGACGCACAATCCGGCAATCCTTGGGCCCGGGAAAACCTGCATTTGCCATCCAGCCGTCCCGGACCACCCCAGCAACATCCAAACGAAACTCTGGGAGTCCAGCGGCCCCCTAAACGTCTGTCTCGAGACCTGGGCTGCGACCGCTCTCGCGCGCTCAAAATGGCGCTGTCACGGACCTGAGACGGCACGGTGAATCTCCGAGAGCCGGCACCGAGTCGCGGGACCGCGGACACCCGGAGACACGGATCGGGAGGATTATCGACCTCCGTCTCCTCCAGGCTCGGGCGAGGGGGTGCCGCGGGAGGGGGAAATCCGGCCTGAGAGACCTGTGACCCTTCCGGCTGGCGTCACTGCGACCGACGCGGAGCCTCCAACGTCCGGGGAAGACCGGTAGCGGCTGCCAGCTACGTGAAACGCCTGTGAGCAGTGGAGGGCACTGCGGATTGGAGTGCCGGACCCAGGCGTGCTGGGTGAGTGTGAGGAACTGCTCCGCCCGTTGGAGAGGCCTGGGGGCCCCGCTCCGGGCCGACGGAGACCTGCGTCTCTGCATACCTGGAAAGCCGATCCATGTGGAGAGTGGGGCCTGGGTTGCTCTGCGGTGGGGCCTCCGCCTCGGGACCCCCAGCGGTCCCTCAGCCGTGCTGAGCGGCCCAACAGGGACCTCAGGCCTGTGCGGAGGACTGGGAGGCTGCCCTGGTCGACCTCCTCCCTGTTGTGCTGAAGGCGATCCCTGAGAGACTGACACCGGGTAAGGAGAACCCCCCGACCATACTCTACTGAGAAACCGACGCCCCGGAGGGACCCTGAAAACTCTGAGCTGGTCTATTCCCGGGGGAGGCTGTTGGAACACTCCCTGACTCACTTTCCTGGCGGCTGGGTCTCCAGCGGGTTGGGGGAGAGTGTGTGAGGCACGCTGTGGAGACTTACCTACGCCTCATAACCCAGCCATAGTAATCTGTCCACTGACACCACTGGGAGTCACCCGAGGTACGGACCATGGCCCACCCCCTTCCCCCTGTGACCGCGACGCACCCCCCTGGTGCTACACGGCTCCCCTGCGCACTCCTCCACCGATAACGACCATGGGCAAAGACAAAGACCCGAAACCGCCACGCCAAGGGAGGATGGACCGCTACACCAAAGTAATTACCCCCCCTCCGACCGCCCGTAATGACACGGACACCCTCCTACAGGCGATCCAATCCTCTAGGACGGCGCTCGAGGGGCAGATCGGTGCGGTGGGCACGGAATGTGTCGCTCCTGCGGCAGGACTTGCGGAACCTGGCGGCCAGGATCACCGAATCAGAGTCTAGACTGGGGGAGGCCGAGGATACCCTACTAGAACTCCGCAAGGGGATGTCAGATCTACAGTCCTTCAATAAAGACCTTCAGTGGCGCGTCGACGACGGGGAAAACAGGGCGCGCCGCAATAACCTCCGCTTTGTGGGCTTTAGAGAGGGACTCGAAGGGGAAAATATGTCGGACTTCCTTCACTCTTGGCTCTTGCGCATCTTCCCGAAGGATAAATTCTCCGCCTGTTTCGTCATAGAAAGAGCGCACAGGGCGCTGATGGCTCGGCCGCCCCCGGGGGCGCAACCGCGCCCGGTTATAGCCCGCTTTTTAAACTTCCTGGACAGAGACATGATCCTCCGAGAAGCCAGTAAACTGGGAGATATCCGGTATGAAAATGCACGTATGATTTTCCCGGATTACAGCAGGGAGGTACAAAAGCAGAGGCGTACTTTCGACTCGGTGAAGGCGAAGTTGCGGGAACACAAGATTCAATACATGCTCCTCTTCCCTGCGAAATTGAAAGTGATATTCCTGGGGAAAACCCACTTCTTCCAAACACCGGAGGAAGCATGGCACTGGCTTGAGGAGAGGCCCGCGCTGGAGTGGCCGGAGGCTCCTCTGCGCTGTGACCAGGCATTGGCGAAGACCGCCCCGCGGACTCCTGACCCCCGAAGATCGCTGAGGCCCAGGGGTACCCGCAGGGATAGACTACAGGAGGCCACCCCCTATGCTTCGCGGGGTACTGGGAGAACCCGACGGCACAGCGGTCGTTCGCTGGATTCTTGCCTCATGGCGGGCTCGCACACCCTCCGCCCCTCTGACCACCCTGAACCAGATACAGAGACCGAAACTAGAGACAGTACGTCCGGAGAGGAGGGCGAGGATGGTCCCTCTCTCCACCCCTTGGTGGCTGAAATAGTGGCAATGGAGCAGGATGCAACTACTGACGCCTTGGCTTCACAGGGGGAACCCCCTGACTCGCACTCTTGAACTTGGGCTCTTAGGATCGACCGTGGAACCAGAATAGGAGACCGGAGCCTGCGGCTTGGACACTCCCCCCCCCCCCCTTTTTTCCTTCTTCTTTTCTCTACTCCACCTCTATCGAACTGCGAACCGGCTGAAGACCCCCCCATTCCACCGCAGAAGAGAGACTGGAAGTAGCTGTAGGCTTGGGATCCACATAGCCTCTCTTCCCCTTTCCGTTTTCTCCCCCTTTTTCTCTTACTCTAGCTGTTCCCCCTCTCTCTTCACTCCTTCTTTCTCCTTTATCACACATTGGTATTTTCCTCTTCATTTGGGACTCCTTTGCCTGTGGGGGAAGTCCCTTCTAAGGAGAATTTGGGTCGCTGCAGGAGTTTGACCTTGTAGCGCAAGTTGGGTCTGGGGTGGGCGACAGACCTCTACCACCCTGATGCACATTCTCGAGCGTCTGGCTGGGGGTGCGATAACGGTGGGGAGGGAGGTGGGGCGGGGGGATGGGACTGAGGGGTTGCGAATAGTTCTATTGTTGTGGTTTGTTTTGGTTCCTTATGTTTTTATTGGGATGCTGTCACAGACTTCGGAATACCTCTCCCTATATATGCCCCCCGCCACTGCACACCAGTTGACTGTGATGGACCCAGAGGCCAGCCCCTTCACGGTGCTCACCTGGAACGTCAATGGTCTAGGGGATAAGATTACAAGAGGTTTGGTGTCATCATTCATAAAGCGCGCCCGTCCGGATGTGGTGCTACTGCAGGAGACCTATCTCAAAGGCACGAAATGCGGGTTTCTTGCGAGGGGAGCATATACGGTCCTGGCACATGCAGAATATACCTCCGGATCTAAGGGGGTAGCTATCCTGATTAAAAAATCCCCACCTTACAAAGTGACACGCACATGGGCGGACCCCCAGGGTACATATGTGGGAGTGACAGGGACCTGGGGCAGAAGGAAGGTCACCATCGTGTCCGTCTATGCCCCACCGAAGCTACAGACTAAGCCTTAAATGGGATGACCGATATTTTGCTGGGGACACCGGGCACGACACATATTATCGGGGGCGATTTTATTGACGTAATGTCAGTTCCCATGGACCGCTCGGGAGAGCATGCTCACCCCACTCCGACTACGCACTTAGCTCGACTGACCGACACCCTAGGCCTGATAGACGTATGGAGACACCTACATCCAGGGGAGCGACAATACTCTTACTACTCCGGGGCACACAGGGTCTACTCGAGACTAGACTATGTACTACTCCCTCGGGGCGTCATAGAAAATGTACATGAGGCGGAATATATGGCTCGGGGTCTGTCTGACTATTCGCCCTTATATGTAAAGGTGGGGGTGCGGTCCCACGCCGGGCGCGGGAATTGGAGGCTATCGGCATGGGACCTACAGAATACAGCGGTGCTCCAGGGCCTTTGGGCTGACACCAAGGTTTTCTTTGCAGAGAATCTGGGATCGGTCCAGTCGGGCGTAATACTGTGGGAAGCATATAAAACGGTGCTGCGGGACAGGGCCCAGAACCGGATAGCCTGGGAGAAGAGGAAAGCCCAGGAAGAATTGGCCACCCTGGAGACCCAAATCCTTGCCTTGGAAAAGCAGTACCTTGAGAGTAGAGAACCGCAGGTCCTTAAACAGTTGCTGGATGCGCAGCACCACTACAAGGCTCTAGCAACACAGGAGGCCAAGGCACAGGCGCAGGCGACCCTTCATAGGATGTACGATGTTGGGGATAAGTCGGGAAAGCTGTTGGCATGGCATAGCCGTAAAGAAATGGAATCCCGCTGGGTAACGAGCATAGTGGATCCCCAGGGCCTGGAACAGACGAGGGACACACAAATAGTTCAGACGTTCGCTTCATACTACCAGAATTTCTATGGTGCCCGAGCCCTGGAGGCCCCGCCAGACATTCTAGCTTACTTAGACGCCATTCAGACCATGTCCTTAGACGACGATGAGAGGGAAGGCCTAGAATCAGATCTACCAGCAGACAAAATCAAGGAAGCCATAACTAGATTACGCCCTGGGAAGACTCCAGGTCCCAACGGCCTTCCTGCAGAATTTGCAAGAGATACGCAGACCTCTTAGGTGTACATCTCTTGGCGTTGTTCCAAGATGCATCCCAAGAGGGGATTCTGCCCTTGGACCTCCGCATGGCCACGATTATCCCAATCCACAAATCGGGGAAACCCCCTAATGACTGTGCCTCCTATCGCCCCATTTCCCTCCTAAATATGGAGGTAAAAATTCTGGCGGCGATATTGGCTCAACGCCTACGCCAGGTCATCACTTCCGTGGTACACCAGGACCAAACAGGCTTCTTGCCTGGCCAGGCGACCAGAATGAATCTGCGTAGGACCCATAACTGGCTCATGGAAGTACAAGATCGAGAAGAACCGCATCTGCTTTTATCCTTAGACGCAGAAAAAGCGTTCGACGCAGTGCACTGGCCCTTTCTAGAAGCCACCTTGGCTAAGTTTGGTCTTGGACCCAAGTTTAGGCACTGGGTGGGACTCCTATACACGGACCCCCGTGCACGGGTCAAGGTTAATGGCCAGGTATCCGGAGATTTCCCCATTAGAAGGGGGACCCGCCAAGGGTGTCCGCTGTCCCCACTACTTTTTGCCCTCACTATAGAGATAGTGGCTTGTGAGATCCGACAGCGGGGGGATATCCGGGGGTTCTGTATAACACCAGCAGATGGGAGGGAAGAAAAGATCTAGCTTTATGCGGATGACATTTTGTTGTATGTCACCCACCCGGACACCACGATCCCCGCCCTGTTTGATCTTATGGGCCGATACGGGTCGTTCTCAGGATATGCCATAAACTGGCACCAATCGGTCATATATAGCCCATGAAACTTGGAGAACTGGCCTACTCTCCCCGGTGCCCTACAGATAGCACAGACCGGGTTTACGTACTTGGGGATTTACCTCACTACTGACAAGAGGCTCTCGTATCAGAAAAATATTCAACAAATTATCACTAACTTTGTTGCAGATGCACTGAGGTGGAAGGCTCTGCCTCTCACGATCCTTGGCAGGACGGCTATGTTTAAAATGATAACTTTACCCCGTCTCCTTTATGCCCTCCAGAACGAATATTTTCCCCTCTCCAGGCAGACCTTCCGAATGATGGATGCGGAACTACGCTCCCTTCTATGGCTTGGGAAACAGCCGAGGATCGCGATCTCTACATTATGCCGCAACCAATATAATGGGGGGATTTCCCTACCGGATATCGAGGCCTACTATTGGGCGGAGCATTTGACCCCAGTAAATGAATGGATTCACGCCACGGCAGATCACCCCACCTACAAGTTAGAGAGAGACACTATGGCGACCCGCACGTGCATGTATTACCTCTATGGGGGGCGAGGCAGGGGACGTCTACTCCCGGCCACACAAGTCACACTAGAGGTGTGGGACAGAGCATCGAAGACACTGGGTTGGGCACACAAAACAACAAAACAGACACCCCTCTGGCATTGTTCCTGGTTAAAGGAACTCCACAAACTCAGGGGCTTTGAAGGATGGGACTCAGTAGGCATTTCCACCATAGGAGATATTGTGGCTAAGGGGAAACTCAAAAGCTTTCGGGCGCTGCAGACAGAATTTGGGCTGCACGCTGCACAGTTTTTCAAATATGCGCAACTACGTCAAGCCTGGCTGGCGGAGACCTCGCTACCTTCCTCGCTGCCAGAATACGCTCCACTGGAAGGGCGCCTCCTGCAGGAACACGTACTCACTAAGGCAGTATCACTAACATACCGGACCCTAAACAATAATATGCCGGACCGACTGGGAAACTGAGGGAGACGTGGGAGCAGAACTTGGGTGCTCTAGAAAACGTAGACTGGGAGGCGGCCCTGATGCACCACCGAGAGGTGGCCATCAGGTCCCGCCTCCGCCTCATCCCATACAAAATACTACACAGGGCCACAACACTATGACAGGACCTGACTTCATCGTATGGGCAGAGCTAGCGACCCGAATTGCCTGAGGTGCGGCCAGACACCGGGGGACTTTTACCACACTATTTGGGAACGCCCCGTCATACAGTCATACTGGGAAATGGTAGTAGGGGAACTGGGTAGGGTCCTTGAAGAGACGTTGACCCTAGAACCAAGTTCATACTGCTGGGCATACCCGGAGACGTAGATCTGGGCCGTCCGCAGCTTATCTTCGCCATGTTGGCCCTAGTAATAGCAAAAAGGGACGTAGCTAGAACGTGGGGGGCGGCGCTACCTCCCCAGCTTCGAGACTGGAAGTCGGGGTTAGATATGTACATGGCGGCGGAGAGGGTCACATACAAAGCAAGAGGTTGCCTGCGGAAATTCCGTAGAGTATGGGGTAAATGGAGGAAGTATTATGGACTGGATGGTGGATTGGGCGATGTTTAGCCGACACGTGGGGGGAACTGCACTGCATTTTTGCCAAGAGGGCCGGCTGGCCCGCCTCCGGGCACTCAAGCCAAAGACAGAGTGGGGGAGGCCGCTGAAAGACTTGAAGACTGAACGGGATTCTCAGATTCATACAGCCCGTACAGGGGAGGAGATGGTAATTTATGTGTCGTAGATTATGTATGTACATGTTTGCACGATCGTAACCAACTGTGACATGCTTCTTTTTGTTGTTTGTTTGACGCAAAACGAAAATAAACAGGATGGCTCACTTCGTTTTTGTGTGGACTTGAGGAGCCTAAACAAGGGTGTCATCATGGACAGTTTTCCCCTTCCAAACATTAATGAGATTGTTTTGAGTTTGGCTGGTAGTAGAGTGTTTTCTAAACTGGATTTACGCAGTGCGTATCACCAAATCAAACTCCATCCGGATTCAAGGAAGTATACATCTTTTAGTACGACTGACAGCACATACTAATTTAACAGACTTCCGTTTGGTCTATGCTCAGCAGCTAGTGCTTTTCAACGTATTATCACAGAAATCTTGAAGGGGATTGATCGAGTGGTATTTTTCCAAGATGACATGTTGATATATGGGCTAAATGTCAAAGATCATAACACCATCTTGGATCAGGTATTGTCCCGTTTGACCACTGCTGGATTGACATTGCGAAAAGACAAATGTGTTTTTGCTGTTGATGAAGTTGACTATTTGGGGTATCACATCACGAAAGAAGGCATCCAACCCAAGCATGATTTGGTTAGTGCCATAGTCAACGTAAAGGTACCTGATGATAGAGACAGGTTGAGGTAATTCATGGGCATGGAGGAATACTATGCTAAATTTGTTCAAGACTTTGCACACAAGGTGGAACCTCCAGGGGAGTTATTGAGGAAAGGCAAGACATTTTCTTGGGGTGCTGAACAACAAAGCTTTTAATGTGGTCAAAGAGAACATTGCTAACGCCAATATCTTAGCACCTTTTGCCCCGGGTTTACCCACCATTTTGACAGTGGATGCCAGTTCTTTGGGCATTGGAGCAGTTTTAGCACAAAAACATGCAGGACAAGAAAGAACTGTGGCCTTTGCTTCACGTTCTTTAACTGAAACTGAGAGAAATAACTCGGTTATTGAACGTGAGGCGTTAGCCTCTGCTTGGGCCACCACCCATTTTAGGGTCTTTTTGTGGGGTGTTGTTTTCACACTATGAACAGATCATAAACCACTTTTGAAGGTGTTGGGTCCTTATGGCACGAAAAACTGTTCTGGGAGACTTGCACGTCTCGCTGTTAGATTCCAAGATGTCATGTGTAAATTGGAACATGTACCTGGTTGGCGTAACAGTGTGGCTGATTGCTTATCCAGACTGCCTGATACTAAAGCATCATCTTCAGAAGAGGTCGTAGCTAGTCTTGAAGATGTCACGGAGGATTTGGGCAAGGCTATTACCAGAGAGGATTGGGTGGAAGGGATGCACAAAGACAAAATTCTTGCTGGTGTGATGAGAATGGTCAAAGAAGGAGTGTCAAGGGAAAGCACTGTGTCGCCAGCCAGTTGCAGGATCAAATTTCCACGCAGGGCGATTGTGTTGTGTTGAGGGGTGAGAAGTTCATACCACCTGAGTCTGTGAGAAGTTGTGTGATTGGTTTAGCCCAAGAGGGACATCTAGGTAAAACCTTAACGGGGAGACGTTTAAAAGAAAGATTTTGGTGGCTTGGGATGGACGGTCAGGTGAAGGAGTGGGTGGAGAATTGCGACAGTTGTAAGGAATCTGAGAAGAGGTTGCGAGTAGGTCTGGATAAACCGGTTTCATCTCAACATGTCATTGGGGCAGAAGGCGTTTGGCAAAAAGTGTGCATGGATTTTATTGGTCCCTTCAATGAGTTGCACGACAATGAAAGGTTTGCTTTGGCGTTGGTGGACTCAGCGTCAAGGTGGGTGGAGGTAGCCTTTATGAGAAATATCACTACAGAGTCCACCATCAAGGTACTAAGTGAGGTGTTCCGAAGGGAAGGTATTCCAGCCTTGCTTCTTACAGATAATGGCATACAACTTACGTCAAAAGAGATGGTGGAATATTTTAAAAGGATTGGTTTGAAGCACATGTGTACATCTTTGTACAATCCACAAGGCAATGGCTTATGTGAGAGGGTAAATAGACTGGTGAAAAGCACTATGCAGTTGGCATTAACTGCTAATTTTCCTGTACAACGTGAAGTCAAAGAAATGTTGTGGGCATACCACACCACGGTACATCAAGGAATGGCTAAATCCCTGTTTGAATTAATGGGGGGGGCAAGATGGCACCAAAATGGTTCCCACCTGGTTGCTCAAAAATGAGGTAGATTTTTCGTCTGGTCCATCCAACTACGACAAATTGCGGGGCACTAGGAATGTTCAACCTGGTGAATTAGTGAAGGTCAAACCTGGTGGTGTCAATAAAGGTTTCAACAAATTCAGGGGTCCTTTTCAGGTGAAGCCGGTAGGGGGAAGTTGGGTTAAGTTACACAATGGTCAGACATGGACCCTTAGGAGGGTAGCTTTGTACCAAAAACAAGCTAAGTCATTGCAGAATTCCATGTCCATGGAGGTGGGGCAAGGGGCAAATGTCAAAAGCAAGCTTGTCAACTCCTCTGCTAGGGATGGTTTTGGCAAGGAAAGGGCGGTTCCGGAACGCAGGTTGCCTGATTATTTGAAACACTATGTTTGTGTGTAAGCTTTGAAGGAAAGGAGTGGGGTTGAGTATTAAATGCTTTGTCTTATCAATTTCCTTGTTGAACCAACCTCATTTTGTCCTGTGTGTAATTGCATTTTGCTTTGAATGCGGCATTTCACTCCATTTTTGTTTTTATTTATAGTTTGTTTTGGTATTTATTTTGTTTTTATAATGTTTAATCTTCATGTTAAACCTGTCTCTGGAAGGAAAGGAGATGTGTTATGTTTTACTTGTGGCCTGTGGGCAGCTTGCCTCTGACTGCCGGGCTCGTGGCATGTGACATGGTTGAGTTCCATGCTCCGTGCCCAAGGTTCGGAAGAACGGCAGTTGGAAGTGGGCGGTTTCCCTGGCTGAAGTGGTCGGGTGTTCGTGCTGTCTCTAGCCATTAAACTTCGTTATCAAAGAAGAGTCCGTCCTTAATTTACGACAACTATGTATCTAAATGCCCAACCTGCACAAGACAAAAATCCTCTTAATCAAGCGCCAACAGGGCTTTTGCAACCACTCCCCATACCACTAGTCCGTGGCATACAGTCAGTCTAGATTTTATAATTGATCTTCCTCCAGCACATGGATATACCACAATTCTTGCAGTCGTTGATTTACTATCCAAAATGACCCACTTTGTTCCTTTACCAAAAATACCATCAGCTAAAGACTTGAGCGCCATCTTCATTCAACATGTGGCACAGTTGCATGGACTAACGTCCAAAATCATATCAAATCAAGGGAGTCAATTTACATCACATTTCTGGAAGAACTTGTGTAAAACACCTGGGATGGAGGTCTATCATTCCGGAACAGATGGACAGACGGAAAGGGTCCACCAATCTCTTGAACAAATCCTCCACTGTCTTCTCGCCCGGTTACCAGTGAATGGGATGTAGCGTTACCATTAGCTGAGTTTGTTTATAACAACAGTACACACTCAGCGACACACAGTACACCTTTTTATATCTT
Organism: Calotriton arnoldi; assembly: GCA_963921515.1. Lineage (NCBI taxonomy): Eukaryota > Metazoa > Chordata > Amphibia > Caudata > Salamandridae > Calotriton > Calotriton arnoldi. The sequence goes on from CAWUFW010003641.1 coordinate 402,018, forward strand.
AACCGGGTATCATCCCAAGGCCCTACCAGTCTCAGTAGATGATTCTTTCATCCCAGCAGTCACAGAATACTTGCACTATTTGTTAGACATTCAAAAACGCGCAAAAACTTGCTTAAGTAAGCATAAGGACACAATGAAGTCACAGCAGAAAAAAAAAAAGAGAACCAGCACCACCCTACAAACCTGGAGACCACGTCTGGTTGTCTACCAGAAAACTAAAAATAGAAGGACCACGCAAACTATACTCGATATATTGGCCCTTTTTTGATCACTCAGATTATTAACCCTGTCACCCTCAAGCTGAAGCTCCCTCCGAGTATCCCATTCACCCAGTTTTCCATGGTTCTTTACTAAAGCCTTACCACCCAGACACATGGAAAGATTCCCCTCCGCCCCCAATTCCAGTAAATAGTCACCTTAAGTATGCAACTTGTCTTGGATGCAAAACGAACCCTGGGACGCTTGCACTGTTTAATAGCCTGGAAAGGATATGAGTCCTCAGAAAATTCTTGGGAACCCCTCTATTTTGTTCACGCACCTCGTTTATTGCGACAGTTCCATGCCCGAAACCCAACAAAATGCTCACCCATTGCGGGGCACAGTTTTGAAGGGGCGACTGTCATAACCGTGTGTTCTTCTGCCACAGCACGCCCCGGTTCATAAGTTAAACCCCATTTCATATGAATCTCTGGCGTATTCTTTCACGGTCGAGTAAGGTTGTGCATACATTGTTTACATAAGACATATATTGTTGATAATATCCCTGGTGGCAATTGGTAGGGTTCCCATGTTTTGTTTATGACCTAACATGCCAAACTGTGTTAACATCATGTGTTTTCAACTGGGTAACGCTGGTGCCTGTAATTACGTTCAGGGCATATTTTTTTCCACTGCTTTCTGTTGGGATACGCGTGTGCCGGTAATTACGTTCCCCGTGATGAACTGCCAGGACCTATAACCAGCTGCACGTGCACTTCTAGAACGTTCGGGGCGCTCTTTAGTTAAAGAAGCCAGACCGAGCACAAGACGCGTGGCCTCAGCTCTTCTGGACACTTACCCGTTCTCCAGCTATAGCAGCAGCGGCGGCGGCTCTTCCTGTATCCAGTCGGCGCAGAGCAAAGTCTCTTCCTGCTTCCAGTATGCCTTCTCCCGTCATCTCCGGAGGCTTCAGTCACGCCCCCGTCTCCTTGGCAACGCATTCTGAAAGAAAAAAAACCAAGAAATGACAAATTCCTTACAGGTATTTCTCGGTGCTCGGGTAATGCCGCCTGAGTTACAAAGGCAATAAATATTATTATTTTCTTTTGGGACGCAAAAGCAAAGCAAAGACTTTTGAACAAAGACTCCTTTTGAAATCATGAACAAGTTTTAGGAAAACTGTGCTCAAAGTGGAAAACAAGTTATGTTTAACATAATAAGATGACAGATTTAACACACATCCCGCTGTAAACTATGCACTGAGTTTACAAAAGCCCAATTGTTTGAACAGTGCATGCACCTTGCTAATATGTGAGTGAGTTCAGGCTGTCTCTGAATCACCAGACCAGAGATGCTGGGTATCACAGTAAAGCCAGTTATTAGATACTGCCAATATTCATATCTAGAAATGATGGGCTACAGATAATAATAGCGGTGTTACACTGAGCAGAAAAACCGGAAGAGATAATATGTAGAACCTTAAATTTAATTAGAGAGGTCTTCAGCTTAAGTGAGGTCATGTTGAAGTCTATTTGATTGTCAAATCATGAACCAGTGTTACATATTTATTTTTTAATTAAAAAACAAACCGTGTGGCCTCAATTATTAATCACAGAATGTTTTCACTTTTCCGAATATAAATGACTTGGGTGAGAAAAGCTATGAAGATTACACACACCGAGCTGCACTGTAGTAGAAGTTAAACAAGCACTGGCAAAGCCAAAAGCCAAACCTAAAAATGAATGATGGCATTTTCCCTTTCTGATAATTGCAGCATTGTCTGCCTTCACAGCAGAGCTATAAACTACTTCCTACGAAATCCTCTTTCAACAATGTCTACGCAGTATAACATATGTACAGCATTCTGGGCAGCTTAAACGCATTGCACGTGCTGTGTAAAATTGATTTTGACGCACATTTGATAATTTCAGCAAGTTTTAGTCAACCATCAACAATATGGAAATTGTGATTTTTTTTTTTTTAATACTCGGTTTTGCAATATTAAAAGCAAAACTATAAATCCCAGAAAGTGGCGTGTTCTATGGTTAAAAAAACCCCCACAAAAACAGACATGGGTAGTTCTATCACATAATAACGATGGGCCCTTGTTATGCTTGTCAGAAGGTTGGTCTAATGTGCTACATGAACACACTTTAAAAAGCAGTGGCACACAGGGGAGTTTGTGGCCTAAAAAAAATCTGTGGTATTTTTAATCCACACTGGCATGATTGTTGTCTTTGCAAGCAACCCAGCAGATGGGCACTTCTGTGTGGAGCCTAGCAATGACACGGCAAGCATACAAATGCGGTTAAAATGGCACCTACTGATTTAATTTAACAATGATTTTGTTTCTAAATGATTTCTGTGGATGTGCAGTGTTGTATTAAATAAAACTAAACCAACATTAAACAAAGCGATAGAAAAAGTACAAAGCATGACAAACTAATACTTGACTCGCAGTTTTAAAATCACTATGTGGCTTTGTAAAACAATAAAAAGTCATAAAGAAAAGTTTCAAATGTGAGTTTGTTAAACCAATCTCACACGCCCCTGCACGCTAACCAATCAAACAAGCACAGGTAATGCATCGATTTCGCCGATGTAATGAACAAAGAGCTGTTTCATCGTCCGAGAAAAGGAAAGAGCTCCCTGACGGATAACACAGGAGTGGAGAGGATATGGCGTAGCAGCCAGTGCTGCTGACTCGAGAGCTGGGGATCCCAGTTCGATTCTTGGCGGCGCTGCACAACATTTTGTGATTCTATGCAAATCACTTAATCTCTCTTGGTGATAAATTGTTATATAAATATGCTGCAATAGTAAAAGGCAAAACTTTATAAAAACATAGTTCCACCAAAGCGGAAACAGTATTTTGGCGGCTGGAAACTGATGAGAACTTAGCAGAGGAGGAACAAGCATTGGTAAATGCAGGAAAATAAGCTACAGCCAATAGAAATGGAGGATAGGTATGTCAGGAAAGAGAGGAGACAGGATGTAAGTCTCTTTTAAGTTTATATTAAAAACAATAGATTTCTCAAGCACAACGCAAGCGCAGTGCAGGTGAAAGCTAAAAATCATTCACCTGAACGATGTAATGTGAAAGCCCGAAAACAAAACACATCAAAACAAGAAACAGAGCCATTTTATGTTATTCTACGGGAAAACAGCTAACAAAACTGTGAATATTTGCAAAAAGTGAACCTCAAATCTGCTGTTAAGGAGTCTAACCAGCTAAATATGGAAGTGGAGGCTCAGGTGTTTATAGGCGCGCGGGTGGGGTGCAAGAATATTTTGGTGTGCGCCGATTTGCAGAATAATGCTGTCAGTCTTGTTGGATGAAAAGCGCTGAATGTGTGTCCATGTGCAGGAAAGAGACACTGACCATGATTGCAGCACGCAGGGGAGCCGGTCACAGAGTGTGCACAGAACCTCCCACACCCCCATCATGAATTTAAGCACTAGGGGAATGTTCGAGGGAAAGTTGAGATTAGAGTCTTCCTGAATGTTCTGTCCTTATGCAAGTTGCTGGAATTGTATTCTAAGAAAAACAGTATGCATGCTTTTTAGCGACATGGACCCTACAGATGGGGAACAGAAGGGGGGGGTCAAGAACAGACTAGGCACTCGCGCGATGTTGTCAAATAGTTGCACTGTAAGTGTAGCTTTAACGAACCAACACTGGAAATCGAACCTGGCTTTTAAAGTTTGTAAACTTGTATACCCCTAAATAATATATACTTTGTAGTATAAACACACAAAGTTCACACTGTTTAGCAGGGTTGGATTGGGATTAAAAATCGGCCCGGGCCCGCTAAAAAAAAAGTGGCCCACATTTGCATATTGCCTTTCCGCAAAACACTGCTTCGGCGAAATTTTATTTAAAAAAAGGGGGGGGGAGGGGTAAAAAAAATGCACGGATTAGTTTACACTGGTGAAACACACCTGAAAACAAGTGAGGCCACTTCTGCTTAGGCCCCCTGCCCCCGTTCAATATGCATATATTAATGGGCCGGCCCAGCAAGAAAAAGGGAGTGACACCGCTGCTCGTTGATAAAAGGGAGGTAATGGACGCCCATCTGCCTCCAGAAAGGCCCCTCATGCACCCACTGGGCCGCTGGCAGTATTCAAACAACGCAGAAACCACCCAAATCGGCCCCCAGACTGCTCAAAAAAGCAGCTCACAGCTGGAACTGGACACCAGCCCCTCGGGCATTGCCCGAGTGCCCGCTTTACCAATCCGACCCTGCTGTTTAGATACAGTAGTCCAGTATGAAGAACTATATGAACCAGGGCAGTGAGCACGAGCAGCGACGACACTCACAGAAGAATTAACCTCGCTTAGCGCAGCTCAGGTCGGATCATTTGGCTGTGCTGTAAATTAAAGGGAATGCTTGGAAAGTGGGCGGAGTGGGCAGCTGACCTCATTAGAGAAGTAAAGGCAGGGCACAAGTCCTATAAAAAGAAGTGGGGGGACTGACCAAGTTAGACACTATGCAAGTGACATCATGACGCGTGCCATCACAGCACATGACGTCACGACGTAGCGCTATAAAAGATATAAAATAGTGCTAGTTAAATTATTTGTGTAAATACTGGAACAGACCACCCCATCTGAGTCTTACAGTGTCTGCACTTGTATACAGGGACAGAACAAAGGCAAAAGCACCCCTCTCTTAGTACATGTGAAGAGATAAGCTGTGTGCCTTTGTTTCCCTCTGTGGCATTTACATTTAAGTGTGAGGTTCCAGGCCGCCTGCAGTCAAGATATAAAAAAAAATTTTTTTAAAAAGGAGGCCTGATGGCCCATTAACTTCGGCCCAGCTGGAGGTGTAAAAAAAATCCCCCTCCCTGCCCCCACGCACGTTGCTGCTGGTAATGGAAAGCAGACAACGTGCAGGCGCTGCTGAACGTGTCCCGGTGTCTTACACTGGGACAAGTTCAACATATTTCTGTGGGGCGCCAACTTCTTGACAGGGGGGACGGCGTCCACCCTATGAAAATAGTGGGTAGATGCCGTGTACCTGCGTGTACCCCGACTCGTGCCCTGAGTAAAGGCTTAGGTTTGAGTTGACTAAAACAGAAAATGACTGTGACTGGCAAACATTAAGACATATATATCTAGGCTGATTTTCTACACTTTTACTATTTTGAACGCTTTAAGAGATTGGGAGGCTCAAATGTCAATGGGTAGAGCATTCCAGTGTATGGGCCCTAAAGGCGGAAGACCGGGAAACTGAGGCAGCGCAAGGTAGCTTTGGTATGGCTAAGAGGTTGCGCCAAGTGAGTCTTAATGGAAGTGTACCGGCACTTCCCAGGAGCAAAGAGGTACTGTGGAGAGTGAGTACCAGCACTTCTATACTTACATTTAAAGCACTGCTTAAAAGTGGCAGAAGGGTACTATTAAGTTCCATATAAACAAAGAAGCTATTTTTATTTGTTTTTCCAGTGGTATTTTAAAGTGCTTACTAACCCTGACGAGGCGTGAAGAATTTTAATGTAATGTGGAAGCCATCGCTCTGGAAATAACCACTGTCTAAATCCTTGGTCTCTAGCTCCGTGATCTCTCGTGCTAGTGAGCTCTTCCGAATATTTATGAAAAGTGCTTTTATAAACCTTGCATGTGTCGGTGTCTCCCAAAGAACGCCTCACCCGCTGTAGTCATGTGGTGTGGGACCCATAGGGATCAGGTGCTAGGTTCTTAAATCAAGTCCAAGAAGGGTTAACCGCATCGGTCGGTGTCTCCCAAAGAACGCCTCACCCGCTGTAGTCATGCGGTGTGGGACCCATAGGGATCAGGTGCTAGGTTCTTCAATGTGGACTAGAGAGGGGCAAACCACATCCGTTAGTTGCGCTCACGGCTTCAATGTGAGGCGTTCTTTGGGAGACACCGACAGATGCGGTTAACCCTTCTTGGACTTGATTTAAGAACCTAGCACCTGATCCCTATGGGTCCCACACCACATGAATACAGCGGGTGAGGCGTTCTTTGGGAGACACCGACACATGCGGTTAACCCTTCTTGGACTTGATTTAAGATTGACAGATTTCAGTGCCTTATTTATTTTTTGTGGTACGAAGTTGATAAAATGGCTCACGCTGCAGGATCATAACGCAATTCCGGGGTGATTCGTCCCCTTTATTTTTCAACTTCATTGATTGAATCTTGATTCATTGGATTGATTCCTATCCATCAGACCACGACCGTGGTCGGGTTCCCTTCCCTTTCCCTGTCCTGAGGAAGACCCGCAGCCGAGGAGTCTACTTACCCTTTGGCATTAGGGTCGAAACGTCGACAAATCCCCCCATGGGCCTACACTCAACATCTACCCCCACCACCATTGCTTTCAGAGATTAACTCTCAACCTATAAATGAAAAAGTGATATTGTGAATGTAATTAGGGGTAGGCCCACAGTGGTAGGGAGACCAACTTTAATAAACACTTTGGTCGGTTCCCTCGTTTTTGGCATTATTTTAAATTGTACTTTTCAAATATCCTTTGATGTACTCTTATCTTTTCTTGCTATCTTACACATGAGCACTTATTTCTTACCTTTTCCTTTCTTTCCTTTGAAAATAACCGTGCAATATAGCATATTCTATGTATGTTCTCCATGGTTTGGATACAAAGAATAAATTGGTAAATTAATTTATTATTGGTGACCATTGAATTGTTTGTTGGATGTGTCTGTACTAAATTCTGTAAATATACTTACTAATTGAAGTATATTCAGGTGTGTCAGGGACCAATTGTTGCCCTTACTGATCGATACCCAGGTCCCGTGACACTTTAACTGGGTTACCCCATTTTTATAATGGCAAGACGCATCAACAGCGGAACATCTGGCTAGAATTAGTGCACTCCTGATTGAAACTCACATTTCTAGTAGCACTGGATTTAGACATCCTGTTATTAGGTACTTCCAAATTCTCCCCCATCTCTAGTGAAATAAAGAAATTGCACTGGCTCCCTGTAAGGAGTCGAGTGCGTTTCAAATCACTTTGTATGGTTTTCAAAGCCCTTCGCGGCACAGGCCCAGATTTCTTAAATCGGCTGTTCCAGTGGTACATTCCAACAAGAACACTACGCTCGCTGGGGGCCAAGCTGATCACTGTTCCGCACACGAAAAAGCTTCTTGGGGGGGCAGAAGCTTTGCTGCATGCGCGGCGAAGGCCTGGAATGACCTTCCTTTTTACCTTAGAAACGCCACTGATCTCCTCAACTTTAGGAAGGGATTGAAGACCTGGCTTTTTACTGAATAATTCCTTTCCTCCCCGCTCTCTGCCTTCAGGATAAATAATCTAGCGCCAGGACACCCTTGGGTAATCGTTGCGCTTTATAAAAGTTATTAACATAACATAACATATCCACTGAAACATTCCCTATGTAAACACAGAAGGTAAACCACCTCTATATGAATCTCGAACCTCTGTGTTTATGAGTAAATGTGTCAATTTCAGTAATTAGTCAATCAAAATGACATGCAGTTCATTTCTTTTCGACTTTCTTCTTACAAAAAGATTACATACAAAAACAGGATTAAGCTCCTTGAAATACAGATCTGCAGTTGTGGTCATAATTATGTATTTTAATGCACTGGTGGTTCTTCTGTTAATGTCCAAGTATTTTAATCTTACAGAATCTCAGCTGTTCCTAGTTTCTTTTTCTCGGACTGCATAACTAATTGATGTTGTCTGAAGTAACCCTAGAGTAGGCTACAGCGTTATTGTTTCCTCCCTCTGCCACAAGATTACCGATGTTCATCATGGACCAATGGACCACAGAGCTTTCAAGTATGGTGTTGCAGCAGTGTCTATCCTTGTGGCACAGGCTGTTTCAGCAATATGCACATCAAGCGAAAGACAGGTGATTTCCTATAAAGAAACAACAACTCCTAGCTATGTGCACACGCAACAGAAATGGTGTGTGCATTTACTAGTCTAATTCCACATCAACTTGAATAGTGGGGTAATTTGATCGGAGGACCGATTAAGCCAATATTTTAACACTAACAAAATTTAAAGACAATTGTCTATAATACCTAACCCCAATATGGTGCAGATCCTTGTAGAATCTTTAAACAGATTTTAAACATTACAGTCTTTTAATACCTAATCTTCATCGGGACAGACCCTCGTAGAACCATGGTCAGCACACATGTATGCGTGGTTCTGTGAATGCTTACCAACACTGCGAATCGCTTTGACCGCTGCAGCTCGTGAAGGAAATACACACGTTCAAATATGCATATACACACACATTAAGAGAGCTTTATTGTGTTCAGTTATGCTGTGGCATACAAAGGGCCCGACACACCTACAGAGAGCCTTAACCAAAGGAAATAAGCCAATAGCTTGGTACTCATATTAGAAAGATGGTACTTGTTGGATTGGCCAATGTTTGATCTTTGTGTCCTTCGACTAGGATGATCACCGTCTGTTGCCTACATGGACAGTCCATTAATACAGCCTCTGGTCTGTCATCTGCCGGTGATCATTTTAACAGGAGTCATTTTTAGGTCGAGCCTAGAGTCAGCACGTATGCGCTGCTCTGCGAGACTTGTTGTGGTGGAGAAGCGAATAGAAGCCCTGCCCACTCTCCGCCCATATTTGCCATTGGCTTGTGTCATTTTCTGTCCTAAATGCTGGCTTCTGATTGGTAAATAGGCTTGTTAGTCCCTCCTTAGAACCGCCTCCTCTTCATTTGTCACCTCCCTTGGTGACTGGCCCCTTTACTTCATTTGTTACACGGTACGTGATATTTTAGACTGTGAGCACTATTTCTTTAAGGAGGTTCTCCTCCTCAGGCACGACATGCTTTGGTGCCTTTTTAACCCCACCCCCGCCCTCCCTCCCTCCTGTTGTCCGTGCATTCTTCCCCCCGCCCGCTGTCCGTGCCTTCAAAATCCCCCGCCCGCCCTCCCCTCCCGTTGTCCGTGCCTTCTCCCCCACCCTCCCTCCCATTGTCCTTGCCTTCAAAATCCGTCCACCCTCCCTCCCTCCCGTTGTCCGTGCCTTCTCCTCCCCGCCAGCCCCCGCCCTCCCTCCCGTTGTCCGTGATGCCAACCATTTACAATGCAATAGGTCTCGTCTAAAAATGCGAGACCTATTGCATTGTAAATGCTTGTTTCCCTACCATTTTATCACTTCCGAGTCGCAACCAATCTCTGAACACATTTTGAGTGGGCAGTACTGAGAATATGTAAGATGACCTAGGATTGGAGCATTGGAGGTGACCCAGCCAAACCAAGTGGGCTATATTCCCAGGTAGGATAGGTTGAGTAGACTGCATATGACTTTATTTGATCTGGTCTCTTACTGTTCCGTAGAGAGAGAGAGCCCTAACCCCCCGCACCACTTTGCCCCTCTACCCTCAAACTGCTTAGCTTATGCTCCACCTGAGTTGAGAATGTCCCGGATCGGACGGTGACAAGGACGTAGGCGACACACAATTTCTGGAAGGATATGCATAGAGAGCCAAACCAGAATGAAAAATTTCCTAGTTAACATGAAGGAAAGTTTCAATTCTATTAAGGACGCGGAGGCGAGGATTATGCATCACTTTCTTCACCTTTATTAAATAGCACGATCAAAGGTTAAAGTGAAAACCAGCACCAAACAATACTACAACTCCCATGAACCACAGGGAGCAACCATGGCAACAATCCACCAATTCAGTAACAGTCCGTAAGTCTATATAAAACACTCAATGCCAAAATCCTTCCTCTTCTTCACTGAAGGAAGTTAAGCACGCTGGACCTTATTCTGTCTTTGAACCTGAACCTAAGAGGATAGGGCATCCTTAGTACCTAACCACATAGGCATATCGACCACTAACGATGACCAGTTAAACCATAATCTCATTAAATTACCATAAGGGAAACGCAATACATAATGAACGCAATTCGTCTGAAAATTGTAGGGTCAACATAGTCACCATCGTGAAACATCTTACAACCTGCACATGCCTATCAGTTTGAGAAACAAGCTCTGAACAACAACACAGAACAACAGTCTTTTCTCAAATAAAAACCAATACTTCTCTGTTAAATGTTGGAATCCTGTTCTCCGTGTCCAAGTCAAGGTAAGGACCCTCCCATAATTCCCCCCCAGGGTGGGGTAGCATGGAGAAAGCATGCTAGGGGGGGATAATCCTCACCTCTGCGTCCTTAATAGAACTAAAACTTTCCTTCATGTTAACTAGGACATTTTTCATTCTATGTCAGGACCGGAGGCCAGGATTATGCATGTTTATAGGTTACTTACCACCAGTGCGGCTGCGTCGTAGATTGGTTTAAAATAGAACCGTTTGAAAGTGGAGTCTGATGACCAATCTGCCGCAATCATGAAATCTTCAAGTCTGCTCCCTACCTGGACAGCTTTGGAAGCCATAGCCCCCCTGAGGGAATAAGCCCCAAAATCAGTGGTATCAATGCCGGCCTCTACCCATGACCCATAGTCTGAGAAGACACAGCCTTGAAAGGCTTTTTGATGGCAATCAACATTTGCCGTTCTCCTGGGGGTCGAACTTCTATTGTCATATCCTCGTATGCCTTCAGGCACCTGACCACACACAGTTTGGAGGTATCTGGAAAAGCTGGATAAGATACTGACCTGGTACTGGTCTTCATTCTCCTGGAAATGTTGAAGGTGACCCCCTCAGGGGGTAAAAATCCTAGCTGACAGGACTAGAGCCCGTACATCCGAGGCTCTCTTACAAGAAATGAGACAGAGCAACATTGCCAGCTTTGCTGATATTTCCTTCCTAGAAAGGTATTGGTTGTCTTGCCACGATGCCAAAAGACGCAGGACCAGATTAACGTCCCACGGGCCCGTGTATCGGGACTCGGGAGGGGGGTGGGCGGGACATCCCGATACCCTTGAGAAGTTTACTTACCCAGGGATGTTCACCCACCGGAACTTTGTTCACTGGTATGTGGCCCGCTGAGATAGCTGACCTGAAGGAGTTGATGGTGCAGTATGCCAATCCCTCCTAGAAACGTTCTGCCAGGAAATTTACAATGTTGGTAACGCTGGTGCCCACGGAATCCAGGTGTTTCTCCACACACCAATGAACCCACCCCCTCCAAGCCAATCTGTACTTCTTGCCTGTTGGATGAGGAGTTCAGCTCCCTGCGAAAGTCTGTTGTCCTGCCAGCTCCACCTGAAATCCTCCATGCCATGAGATGAAGGTGGCCTTGGAAATCCAGAGGATGTGGATGGCCCAGGGGATACGTCAGGATCTCGGCAAACGATGGTAGACGCACCGTAGCGGCCCATGCAAGCTCCAGGAGAGAAGGGAACCATGCTTGTGAATGCCAGATCGGAGTGATCAACACTAGAGGGGAATAAAGGACGTTACAACGCATACCTTTACAACGCATACTTTTACAACGCAACTACCATTAAATCGCATGATTTTACAACGCATACCATCACAACGCATGTTCATAGAGATACCTTAAAACTACCATTACAACGCATTCCATTACAATGCATACTAATACTACGCATACTATTACAATGCATAACATTTTTTCTTTGTTTTTTACTTAAATTTCATTTTATTTTTGTATAACCATCCCCTGGAACAGGATGCAAGGGAAATAGGGGTTTTGGGTGGTTAGATTATTAATACCCAGGTAATCATTTTAATACTCAGGTACTTTTTAAAGTACCTATCCATTAAAATACCTGAGTATTCATATTAAAATGTAAACAAATGTTCTAAAAGATGGGGAAATAAAACACTGAATTTCTACATTATTAAATAAATACACACTACAATGAGGGTTAAAAAGAGATTATTCAAGCAACCATTTTGAAGCACATAAAACGGGAGTCCTTCAACTATTTTTTATTACAGCCCCTGATCCCGCAACTACTCAAAATGGCTGATATTCCGTGAATAAACGTTTGAAAGAACATTTTGAGACAGAACAAAATAAATATACATTGTCAGGTTCTGAATTACGCGAAAAAACTGTTTCAAAATCATATTTTCTTTTAAATTCTCGTTTACCCTCAAAAAAGTATAAAAGAAGCCGTCCACCATTTTGTGCTCAGTGGTAAACTGACTTCCACGGTGACCACACGCAGAAGAAGTACCAGGAGAAATTTTTGCGTTCGAGAAGTTGAACACTGCCATCTACAGCCAGAAATAAGTGTACGTTTAAAGTAAAACAGCATCACAATAATAACACCTAAATCACAATTACTTACAATATTATTTTTAACTTATTTACAGCATTTACTGAATTTGTAAAGCTGCAAGCAAATTAAAGCAGATATTATCAAGCTAATCTTTCCTTTCGAAAGTAAGTGAATAAAACATCAAAATGTTAAGAGCAATAAAAAATCCCATTAGCCATAAATAAATATTGATAATATACTTTTGATATTAACAGATATTGAACAAAAATCAACATCAAAAACCTAGCAGGAAGAAACAAACCTTTAAAAAATCAAATGCAAGTAAAATATTAACAATGTTCTGTACGTAAAAAAAAAACTTTATTAACAACAGAAAAAAAAATAACAGACAGATCAGAGATATATTATAATTTTTACTATCTTAACTGCGTAATCACTTTACAACAAAGAACAGGGTCAGAGAAAGTGTTGGATGGTGGTGGGAGCAAATTTACTATTCCTACTCTGACAGGTTCTTGCCTGAGGGAAAGTGCTGGATGGTGGTGGGGGCAAATTTACTAATCCTACTCCAACAGGTGTTTGCCTCAGGGAAGGAAGGTGTTGGATGGTGGTGGGGGCAAATTTACTATTCCTACTCCAACAGGTGTTTGCCTCAGGGAAAGTGTTGGATGGTTGTGGAGGCAAATTAGTAGTACTTAAATTCAAGAATTAAAATTTTAAACTGTTATATTCACATTGTCATTTCTCTTATATGTATAGCATACAATCAAATTTTTTTGTAATTTAACCTTCTCCACAGATTTAAGCATATACACCAACAGTAGAGGACACAGCCTCAAGCAAAGAATAAAAAAGGCCATCACCACAGAAGAAAACAAACAAAACAAGGTAAAAATGTTCCAAAAATCTTTTTTTATTTATTTTGCAGGTTTCAAGTGCACAACCAATTTTGGGGGGAAAATGTATCTTTGCATAAAAAATGTGAACCTCACAAACAAAAACAAAATGACTTTTTTTCAACTAAAAAAGCACTAATCTATTTCTTTGCAGGCTAATAGGAAAACTGAAAATATCCAAACAAAAAATGTATAACATTTCATCACTTTTTCCAGAACCAAAAAGTACAAAACAGATCAAAGTAAGAAACTGCCTGAAAAATCCAAAATCAACCACCATCTACAACAGGACTTGCTAACAAGACAACAGAAAAACTTTCAAAAGGTAACCTTTAAAATTCTCTCAAGTGTAAACAAACTTAACCTTTTTTCAATTTAAGGTATAAAACCAGAAAATAATTCCAAATAAACATTATCAAGCAAATGATATAAAATCCGGGTACAATGTGCAAAAGAATACAGCTGTAAAATAAAGAATGTTCACTAACTTTTCACTTTCAGGAAGATTTTTAATTTAAAAGCAACCACACTTAAAATCACTAAAACAATGTTTTTCTCTTTTTCTTCTTTGTACAGATAATGGCAGCAAGAAAAGAAGCAAAATACATACATTCCAGCAGGGGAAACAGACTGTTGAGTCACAGTGGCTACGTTTATTGTAAGGAGAGATTAACTGAGCCCAGGTGTCATTGGAGGTGTGTGCAATATTACTCATCCCATTGCACAGGCAGAGCGTTTACTCTTGGTGACACTGTTGAAAGGACCACCGAGCATAACCACTCTGCCTCTGCAATGGAGATAGAGGTACGAGAAAATATAAATGAAATGAAAGCCCTGGCATCCACCTCCAATGAACCCTGTGGCTTAGTTTTGAGGGAGATTTCTCAAACATTCCAATACATGTAGCAAGTTGTATGCCCACAACCCCCAATCTACGCAGAATTATTCAGCGTAAAAAAACAGGCAAGTAACCCCCTACATGTAAAACCCCAAACTTTCTCTGATGTTAACATTCCACCTGAGCTTTCTGTAACGTTACTAATGAAACCTTTCTTTTGCATGACAACAAAAACCTTCTTAAAAGAATTCTAATCTTTAGCACACCCCATAATCTTGTTAAATTGGAGAGTAGTGATATTTGGATGATGGATGGATGGGAAGTTTAAATCCACACCCCATCCATTCACCCAAATATACACTATTCACGCCTACATTAATCATACAGTAGTGCCCTTAGTGTACAGTTTAGTCCCTGATAAACAAACCTCAACATACACTGAATTTTTGTCTGTAATAAAAGCTAAAACCAGGAAACAAAAGTCCTAGAAAAGTGTTAATTGTCTTTGAATTACCTATGATTAACACAATTACCAAAATGTACACGGATACCCAAATTCAAGGCTGTTTTTTTCACTTTTCACAGGCTTATTGGCGAAAAATTCAAAAAATATCCTTAGTTGAGGATTATATATCAGACAGTAAACTACAATTTGAATTGAAGAAACTAACTGCACTTTGCTTTGTTCCTCCTGACAGTGTAGATGAATACTACACATCTATTACTGAATCGGACTATTTTACTACAAACAAGGACAAATTGGCACCCCTTCTCAATTACTTTGAAGACACATGTATTGGCCATCTAAGCAGGTCAGGTCGCAGGAGGAAGCCACGTTTCCATGTGAAGAGGTGGAACTGCTACTCGACCTGCTTAGAGGGAGGAGCAAAAACAAATAATGCCATAGAGGGATGGCACAACTCCTTCAACAAATCTAACTTCTATCATTTTTTGGAAATTTTGAAGAAGGAGCAAAGTTTCCAAGAAATGAGAACTGCGCAATCATTAACTGGTAGTCTGAACCCACGAATTTCTAAAAGAACAAAAGAAATGTCTGAGCGACTATTGGGTGCAATTCAACAATTTTCGTTGATGGTGGCTTCAGACTACCTAGATAATATTGCACACATCCTACATTTTTAATCTACACTAACTCCTAAACCACCTTACTTTCCTGTTTTGACAAAGAATTCCCCTGCTTCAATTGGCATTTTTCTAAAAAAAAAAAAAAAATCAATTAAAAGTCGGGTTTCTTACCTTCAGTTGTCTTCTTTTTTCAACTCTTGGACTTGCGTACAATCCCACTATTCACCAAGAGTCTTGAGCAATCCTCGAATCCATAGTACATAATCCATAATCCTTGATGTAAGCCATGACCTGAGTTAAACTAACCAGCATGGACACAGTTTGGCAAAGCCATTTTTTGCAGCAAAAAATTGTGCTGAAAACTGTACTTTGCTCACCTACAAAAAACGCATTCCAAGAAATCCATCTTTGCAATCATCACTCGATCAAAATCTGCTTTAAAGAGCACAACAATGAATAAACGTTTTAAAACAAAACGCTGGAAAAAAATCCATCGATGAATTCCTCTCACGAACGAAATCCAGCATAAGTCCCAAAAACCTAAAATCCATGTTTTCAAAATGTCCCAAAAAGTATTTCTGCAATTCATGAAGTCTGTGTCCATGTTCCTTCCACCTATCCGTAAAACCGCGACGACGCAATAACTTCATTCCAAAAACCCGTCGCACCAAAAAAAAAAATCAAAAAATATTGCTTACATCACACTTATTTAATAGAAAAAGTAATCATTCTTTTTAAATTATTCTATTAAACAAAAAGTGTTACGAAACCAATCAACCCGACGTGAGCCTACAACTGCTACCTGTTTTGGAAAACTTTTTTAAGTTAAAACATACAAAAATATTACAATACAACTACCCTAGTTCATACAACCACCCTCCTCTCTCCTTACAATAAACTATGCCACCCTTAATCTATTTTTAATAATTTAAATTTGCCTTACCTGGACGCAACTCTTTCATGCTTCTGATCCGGACCGCGACGATCCTCGTAATGACAAAACATACGTACAAGCGGCAACGTCATCTCTTTCCGTAAAAAGGGAAAAAGGACAATTTCTCTCATTGACTTCAATGAGAAACCGTGGGAAAACCTACAAAGAAAATAAAAATTATTTGTTACAATACCTTTAAAAATCTATGTTTATTTTAAAAAAGAATACAACTAATAAAGTTTTTAAAAACATTTTTTGATTATTTAACTCTATTATATTTAATATAAATGTAATAAAATTACCTACAACACCATTAATGTGTCAATTGACTGTTTTGTTAACTATTACATTTTTTATTTCTTAAATTTATATTTTAAAACATTTTAAATGTCTATTTATGCAAACTCATGCTGTACATATATGCTTTTTTTAATTTTTAAAATATATTAATATTCTTTTAAAAGTTCATTATTTTATAAATTAACATTAAAATTTATATTAATTTATTTATGTTAGGTTATAATTATACATTGATATCAAATCACCCCCCAACCCAAAAACACCCCGAGTTTGTCTGTACATCACTTTTCTAAATGTTAATAATTAAAATTAATTTAACACCTTTACAATAAAATAACTTCTAAATGAATTAATAAATAATACTCAAGTATTAAAATTAATACCTGAGTAGTAATACACTCCCCCACCCAAAACCTCTGTTACCCATGCATCCCGTCCCAGAGGATAGGTGCATAAGCCTTTTTAAATAATTTTATTAAAAAATATATTAATAATTATCTATCAGTAAATCTAAATATCAATGATTTTTCTAAAGTATTTAAATTAATGCATGAGTATTAATACACTCCCCCACCCAAAACCCCTGTTTCCCATGCATCCCGTCCCAGAGGATAGGTGCAAAAGCCTTTTTTAATAATTTGAAATAAAATTTATTTTAAAATATTCCATTACTAAAAAAAAATATGAAATGAAATGAAATGAAATTGAAATTTGTACTTGTAAAGCGCACTTATACCCCCAAAGGGGTGTCCTGGCGCTGTACGCATACCGCTGTGGAACCCTTCCTGGCTTTTCCCTGTGAAATGTCCACTCCTGGGCACCCCCAGGGTGAAGCCAGGCATCCCAGCGCTGTTGGGGCCGTTGTGGAGATTAAGCAAGCTATTGCCCAGAGTTGCAGAGTGGGACCCATGATTAGAATAGGCACCGAGGCGAGAATTATCAGGTCCGAGGAAATTGAGCCCAAGACCCGCCGAGGCGGGAATTGAACCCTGGTCCCGGGCCAGATCTCTGCATCAGGGTCTGCCGCTCTAACCATTGAGCCACACTTCTCCACTTCAATTAATTAATTCTCAAGTATTAAAATTAATACATGAGTATTAAAACACTCCCCCACCCCACACCTCTGTTTCCCATGCATCCCGTCCCAGAGGATAGGTGCAAAAGCCTTTTTTATTAATTAAAATAAAAATTATTTTTACAATTATCTAACAGTAAAACTCAATTTCAATTAATTAAAGTATTACATTTATACCAGAGTATTAATACACTCCCCCACCAAAACCCTGGTTTCCCATGCATCCCGCCCCAAAGGATAGGTGCCTAACCTTTTTTAAATAAATTAAAAAAAATATTATAAAATGTTTCTATCACTATAAATAAATATCAATTAATTCTCAAGTATTAAAATTAATACCAGAGTATTAATACATTGCCGCACTCAAAAACCCTGTTTCCCATGCATCCTGTCTCAGAGGATAAGTGCCTAAGCATTTTTTTTCAAATTTTAAATATTTTAAATAAATACATTATAATAAAGATACATATATATTTTTTTTAATAAACTAATTTTTAATAATACAAAATA
This sequence comes from Calotriton arnoldi, assembly GCA_963921515.1. Lineage (NCBI taxonomy): Eukaryota > Metazoa > Chordata > Amphibia > Caudata > Salamandridae > Calotriton > Calotriton arnoldi. Next base: position 420,006 of record CAWUFW010003641.1, read on the forward strand.
AATACGTACCTCACTTACCTCCATTACTAACCTTACAATGCGTTGTAATGGCATGCGATGTAAAGTCACCTGCATTGTAAAAGTTGTGTTGTAAAGGCATTACGAAGTAATGCCTGCGTTGTAATGGACGTCTCCCCTAGAGAGGCTCGTTGACGCCTGACCTGAGCCGCCACTCGCTGGATAAATAGGAAGGGAGGGAAGGCATAGGCTTGTTCCATCGACCAGTCCTGTAGGAAGGCATCCACCGTCTCTGCCCCCAGATCCGGTCTCCAGCTGACATAGCGCGGAAGTTGTGTGTTCCATCTGGAGGCAAATAGGTCCACCTGGCAAGGACCCCAGTGCGTCATTAGAGCCTGAAATACACCCGGACAGTCTTTCCAATCGCTGGCATCCCTGAGGCACCTGGAGTTCCAGTCTGCCACTGAATTCAGCGCTCCTAGGAGGTATTCCGCCGTCACTGAAATCTATCGTTTGAGGCAGCAGTGCCAGAAGTGCTTGGCTAGCTCTGCCAGAGCAAGTGATCGGGTACCACCCAGCCGGTTGATATATTGTACCGCTGTTGTGTTGTCCATCCTCAGGAGTACACAGCACAATACCCTGTCCCTCGTAAGAGATTGAATAGCAAACGAGCCAGCCAGTAGCTCGAGACAATTGATGTGGAGGGTTAATTCATCCTCAGTCCACCTGCCTCCCATGGAGATTGAGCCACACCTGACTCCCGAGCCCAGACGACTGGCGTCCGATTCCATCACCAGGTCTGGGCGGGCCCCGAAGATCGCCCGCCCGTTCCATGCCTCCATGTTGTGTATCCACCATTGTATCTCCGTCCGGGCCTCCGACATCAAAGTCACCAGCTCTGAATATTTAAGGCACCTCCGAAGGTGCGCTGCCTTCAGCCTCTGCAGGCTCTGTAGTGTAATGGTCCCTGGAAGATGGCCTGTATCGAGGAGGATAGCAAACCAACAACCCTGGCCAGTTGTCGCGGGGAGATTTTGTCCCTCCTGAGCACCTTCTTCAGTTCCTTCTTGATCTTGGTTACTTTCTGGCCCGGCAAGCTCAGGGTCACCGCCCTGGAGTCTATGCAGAGCACCAGAAAGGTCATGTTCTGTTGTGGCATTAGATCTGACTTCGGTTGGTTTATGACAAACCCTAAGTCCTGGAGAAGAGATATGGTGGTGTTCAGATGGATTACTAGAAGATCTTGTGATTTGCCCATCAGCAGGATGTTATCCAGGTAGATGATTTACCTGATGCCCAGTGTCTGGAGGTGCTCCACCACCGGTTTGAGGAGCTTTGTGAAGCACTAAGGTCCTGATGACAGGCTGAACAGGAGAGTCCGGTACTTGAAGATCTGCCCTCTCCATTCGATATGGAGAAACCTGCAATGTGGAGGAAAAATGGGGACCGTCAGGTAGGCGTCCTTGAGACTTAGACGCACTAACCAGTTGTCCTGTAAAAGTAGATCCCTGAGGAGGTGGATCCCCTCCATCTTGAAGTGGTGATAAACCAGCCACTCGTTGAAGGACCTGAGGTTGATCACCAGGCGGAACCCCTTGTCCTTCTTCTCGACCAAAAACAGATTGCTGAGGAACCCTCTAGGATGAAGGTCTGTAATGCATATCGCGCCTTTGGTCAGAAGGTCCTACACTTCTTGGTCTATCAGAGACATGTCCTGTGCGGAAAAGAACAGTGGACGGGGTCTTACTGTCTGCACTGGAATTGAGTAGAACTCGATGTGGAACCCTTGGACAGTCTCCAGCACCCACTGGTCTGCCGTTATCTCTGCCCATTTGTGTGCAAAGAGACGTAGCCCCCCCACACCCTCCCAAACGGAGAGGTGATGACAGAACGGGGCTTACTATTGTATCCATAGCTGTTGTTGGCCCCTCCCCGGGCCCGGCTGTGCTTTCCTCTTCCACCACCACGGGAAGGATAGAAGGTCCCTTGACGGCCTTCACACAAATGTCCTAAAATGTTGAACACCCCACCAGCATTCTATTTTTGCTATCTCAGGGATAGAAAATGTCCCCTCAGCACCCTTAAGTGTCCGGAATGCAAACGCCAGAACTCTTTCTTGACCCTTAGACACGTGCATTAACATTGCTCCCAAACCATAGTCACTGGCATCAGTGACAACAATGGTCTTGTCACTTGTATCAAAAGGTTTTCACACTGCATACTTAATGATAGACTGTTTCACTGCCTCAAACGACTGTTGGCAAGCATCCGACCAGTGATATTCTACTCCTTTCTTCATTAAGGAGTACAACACATACCTTTTTAGAAAAATGTTACCCAAACTTAGAGTAGTATTTCGCCAAATCTAGAAAAGATCGTTTTTGTGATGTCAAATAACTCCCATAAAGGTGCAGGCTTCTCTAGTGACTGCATTTTGTTATCTGCAGGATCTTAATTCCTGATGATAGTCAATGGTTTAATGCCATTGATCATCACAGACTACTTTCACCATACTATAAATGCGCTTTCTTACACAGGACTTAGATGACTCTTTAATTTTAAAGCATGATTTGGCACTGCAGTTATCTCCTGTCACAACACTGACATTTCCATGACGTGTTGATTTCCCTAAGGTTTTTCCATTTCTTACTTCTCTTTAATGCCTACATATGCTTGTTCCCATTGCTCTGTTCCTTTTTTACCGGCTCGGTTCACAGTTCTAGTTGTCTGTTGCAGACAGCATTGTATATATTACTCCACTGAATCAACCCTTTCTCACGATTCAGTGGCATTAGTGTTGATCTCTGCTGCTTTGCCTTTATTTGTGACTTTCCTTCCTTTCTGTGTTTGACCCACCCATAACAGCTTTTTAGGTCGAGCCTAGCGTTGCAGCGCATGCGCTGCTCGCTTTGCGAGGCATGCAGTATTCAAGTATAGTGTGGAAGCTTCGTGGAAGCTCCGCCCACTCTCCGCCCATCTTTTTCATTGGCTTAGGTCCTAAATGCTGTCTTCTGATTGGTTTTAGGCTTGTTAGTCCCTCCTCATGACGACCATGTCGTCATTTGTATCCTTCCAAGGCTACTGGCCCCTTTACTTTGAGTGTTGCATGGTAACTATTTTCTTCCCGTGCCTTCTCCTCCACCGCCCCCCTCCTGCAGTCCATGTGTTCTCGCCCCCCCCACTCTCGTTGTTCGTGCCTTCTCGCTCCCTGCCCTCCGCCCGCACTTCCGTTTTCAATGCAATAGGTCTTGCGTAAATGTGAGTCCTATTGCATTGCAAATGCTTGTTCTGCATTGGCATTTGTTGGCGGTAAATACTATCTATAAGAACGCTGAAGCCCCTTCAGTACAAGCCATGACCGCTGCTCGTGATAATTACAGAGGGTCGTGAGCGAGGGAGTCCAATATGGCCGCACGATTATCGATTCTGTTTGAGCACGTTCCCACGACAGTTTAAATAATCACAGCTTGGCAGGGGGTGGCTATGCCGTACACCGTCCCCATGGTAACGGACGCACATAGAGCCCGCTTGTCAGCATTGTCCTGTTCTGTTGGCAGGGAAGTAACTGGCGCGTACCGCCCGAAGACTCTGCTCGCATGCCAGTAGTCGACGCTCACACCTGGGGCACAGCAGGTACCTGCTAAGACGTCTGAAGAGGATAAGAGCGGTGGAGTGTGACTTTAAAGTGCAGGTGAAATGTACACAGAAGATATGACGGACACTTAGGAGAAGGGCAGGATGGGACTATTTTATGCAAGGAACCTTAGTAGTTTGAAGACCTGAGTGGCATTTTATGGTGGATTGTCGCATCGTTTTGGAAATGGGTGACTAGAAATGTTACATATCCCCAGGTTTTGTCACCCAAACCAAGTTTGTGGCTTCCTATTGGTGCCAGTTTTTACGCAATCCCACAGAGCTGGCATTCAGTCTCACGAATTAATCCCGATCAGCAGAAAGCTTCACTTATTTTCTTTCAAATCTCTTGGTACCAAACGGTTATTTGTTAGGTTTGTTGAACCTCGATCCTGGCTGGCAGTTTCCATGGAAGGCTGTGTACTGTCTGAACGCTCTGGTGATGTAATAGTGTTAATGGATAGTAGCTCCATCCTTTGAACTTCCATCTCCTTCACGTTGAGCTTCTTGGGATTGCTGATTAAAGTGTCACTTTTTTAGGGATATGACATTGTTCTGAGTTTGGAATACAAAAGCATGACGTGGATGCACCTTAGCTAAAATGTCCATGTTTTGGTTCTGAGGTTAGATCCATTAGCGGCTGCAAACTTTCAAGCGGGGTTGGGGGAGGTACTGTGCCTGAATTGCACAGAGCGAGAGTAATACTCCCACACCTTCCCACGCTTATTGAGAAAATGGGGCCAAATGGCAGGTTTAACAGCTTGTATTTTTTAAAGGAATTCGCTAATATGTTGTTGGTTTTATAGACATGCAATTTCCAACTGTTCAACTGTGAGTCATGGTTTTCAGGGTAAAGCTCAAACATCCCTAGGGATATTTTGGGGGAGGGCATGGGGGTGTCCTCTGCCCAGAACAATTAGAAATTGTTGGACCATGCCATGCTTTTTATAGCAAAGTTCCCCAGAGAAATAGGTGCTAGAGCAGGAGGTTTTAAAGGCAGCCTCAAATACCCCGGAAAATGAATTTGATACAGTCTTCTGTTATTTAAAAAAAAAAAAAAGATAAAAGTATGTTCTTACAGGTCCACGTTCCATTTCAGAACTGTGCAGTGATAATAAGACATGCTGTTAAAAAGGATTAGAAATCGCTCCCGCCCACTGCAGTCATGAAGTACCCAGTAAAGCAAGGTAATGCCATATGCACTAAAGAAAATCACTAATAAGTGTCAACAAATCTGCATTAATTAGAACTGAAAAAGTAGTTTCAAATATTTTGTAAAGGCACTGAATATGTCCCAGAATGTCAACTTGTTAGCATTCACAAATAACTTAATTTTATCGCTCAAAACATCTCATTTTCTAAAAACACATGCAAAGTCCTCAAATACCTTTTTTGATTTTTAGTTACAAAATTAATTTTGGCCCACAAATACCTACTCTCTTTTCATATTTGTCTTGAAATATCCCTTTTAGGTCATTTTAAGAAATGCACACATGATATCTCCAAATACCACTTTTTAGGTCGAGCATTCGAGACCTTTTGTATATACTTTAGTATATACTTATTATATACTTATATGTCTATGTACTTTGTGGGCTCTGGAGATCAGCCCTAGGACTTGTCTGCTTCCGCTTAGGGACTTTTTTTTTTGTTCAACTGCCTCTATTTAACTGTCTTGATAGAAAACGACCAGCAGAGGTGAGTAAAATACCATAATTGCTTTCTGCTGAGGGACTTTATTTTTTTTATTTTTCTGGCAACTGCCTCTATTTAACTTTTTTTTTTTTTTTTTAAACATTTTTATTGAAATCAAACTGGTCACATTCAGAATTGCATTTGCATATATCTCGTTACAGATAAGGCATTTATATATCAGCATTTATCATGCACATTGTTTTAGACCATCATTACATGCTCACGATCCCCCTTTTTTGACATTTCCATTTCTACCGTTGGTGAAATACACAATTCCCCTCAACATGCATTCCACCCGCCCCACTTTTTATCCCATTTTTTTTTAGGACAGCCCGGGATTTATAGACATCTTTTTCAGCAATCATACATTTGTCCATTTCCGCCACCCAGCCTATTGTCAATGGTCGATCTGCTGCCCCCCATTTCATAGCGATTGCTCTCTTCACCAATGTGTAGCCTAGGGTGGCTAATTGCTGCTCTATTTCTGTTAAGTCAGTGGCCTCCCAAATATTTAGAATCCCCATTCGTGGTGTTAGAGCAACTTGTTTCCCTAACGCGTCTTTTAGCTTCTCCGTGGCCCTCTTCCCACAGGGGTCGTATCTGGGGGCAGTCCCATAGAATATGAAAAAATGTTGCCTCTTGGTTACATCCACGTAGACAGAGTGCGTCCTGCCTTGATCCTATTTTAGCTAGGGTTACTCCGGTGAGGTATGTTCTGTGCAAAACTTTTAGTTGAATCAATCTAAAACGATGATTTATGGCTGCCTCTCTTGGGGACATCAATGCAGCCTGCCAATCATCATCGTCGATCGGCCCCAAATCTGTCTGCCAGTGGTCTCAGAGTGCGAAGGGGTCTGGTAGATTGTTGCACAATTTACGATATGTGAGTGAAATGGCTTTGTCTGGGATAGATTCTGATAATATCCGGTCCTCTAAGGGAGATGACTCTGGCAGTGTTGTTAAGTTCGGGAGTGCTGTCTTAAGAGCATGGCGAATCTGTAGATATCAAAATATCTCACCTTGTGCTAGTTCGTGTTTCGTTTGTAATTCTCTGAATGTGAGAATCTTACCCTTATGTATGAGATCTCCTATGGTGGACAGTCCAATGGTATCCCATTTGTCAAAACCCCTATGGTGACAAAGCAACCCCAGCTGTTGAGAAGCCCACAAGGGTGTAGCTTTCGTCAATACTCCTGTCCAGCCCAGACGCTTATTCGCCTGATGCCGGATGGTGATCGTTTGAGCCATAGGGCCCAGATATCTCCCTTTACGGATCTTAGTGTATAGGGACCCAAGATATCCCTCTCGTCCCGTCTGATATCTTTCTAGTCTGTATGCTGGGTTCATAGGCTGGCCATATAGCCATTGATTAATTGCCACCAGTTGTGATGCCCAATAATAGAGCCGTATATCTGGGAGTGCGATTCCCCCATCGTACCACCCCTTTGTCAATTTTCCTAGAGCTAATCGCGGTGTACCTCCATCCCACAATAGTGTGCGGACTTCCGCCTCCACGCTATTAAAATATGAGTCGGGGACCCGGTATGGGCAATTCTGAAGCAAATAAAGGAATCGCGGCAAAGCAAGCATTTTAAATAGGGCCGCTCGGCCTAGTAACGACAATAGCAACGATCTCCAATGTTTGACATCTTCACGAAGTCTTTTTAAGGGGCTATTTAACTTTCTTGATAGAAAACGACCAGCAGAGGTCAGTAAAATACCAGAATCACTTTAGCATTCTCTAGATTCCAGTCCATAGAAATTGTCTTCCACGAGCACCCATAGACAGTAATATTTTTTTCAAATCTTATATTTTCAGTGATATGACCACCGAAAGCCCTGATTTTATATTAAAAACAGAGCTTTGGACTATACTATTTCCCACTGAAAGGCAATATTTCTTTCCATGTGCTGCCATACCTGGCGTGTCACGCAGTTTGGTGCTTACTTTCCCTCCATGTTAAAGAACAGTAGATGTTTTAGCACCCAGGCTAATGTGCTGCATAGCTAAATACATATAAGGTCCCAAAGGCGAGACCGATTGCATTGCAAATGCTTGTTGGTTTCACTATCAATAGATTAGTCATTCTCTGTGGACAACACCAAGGTGACGGCACTGCTGCTCCAATTGCAGGAGCTGTATTTACTGTTCACCATCTATAGACTTGTCACACTCGGTTGACATCGCTCCACGGAGACTTGCAGTGCAGCTTTAAATTAACCCCTAATTTGTTCTTTTTTTTCTTGGCACTCGTCACGTGTCAGAAACAGCTGAAATAAAGTGCTTGGAAAACAACAGCTGTTAAAGACAGCTCATTTACCAGTCAGAATCTTAAGAAATATCAATCTATTTTAAATCTATTTTAAATCAGTGCTGACTTGAAGGTGGCTTATTTTACAATAAAACCCTGTGTTGTTTTTTTTAAAACCGATTAATGTGTAAAATGATTACATATGCATTGTAAATGTTTTTCAGGTTGGAACTGAACTGGAACTCTAAGGCATAGGGAGGTTTAGTGAAATGCCCCAGGTGACATTAGTTGATTTAGATGCACATCTCGATTTTTATTCCAAATAACTGCCGCAGAGAACACGCCAGGGCCTTCTCTTGTCACTATTGTGCGTGGGCTCGGAGTACCTCCTGTGCTTTCTTTCAAAATACTATGTGAGGCACCTTTTCTCTATTATGAGTTGAAAAAGAGTTTGATAGTTAGGATGAATGACACAAATATCGATTCCAGAATATTGAATGACATGAATATCGTGAGTATCAAAATATAGTCTATTACAATATCGTTTGCAGGAATATTGTTTTAAAAAAATATATATATAGTATTGTTCTATAGAATATTATTGTTTACTTCAATAAAGTGGTAAGTAATGTTAGCCTTAGGTGCAGATTACCGCTGATATGGTCTAAATGCACTCAGTCTCTCACAGTTCAAGGCTGTACTTGGAGAGTGAGACTTGGCGGTTCAGTTCATGGTGCCCTTGGCGTGGCCAGGCACCTACCAGTCCTCACCCTGTTTCCGGGAGGGCCTGCGAGACACAACTCTGGCGAGGCTCTCCCAGGCTCTGTGCACCCATGCTGCAATCGTGACTTTGGCAAGGTTGCTAGTGGCAGCCTCGCTAGCAAGAGCGGTGTTCCCAGGCATTTGTCAAATAACCCTTGGAACAGTTAGCCATGGACAGGCCAACTTCAGATGCAGCAATGACACCACATGCCCCACTTATCTCGGCAAAGGGGCGTGAATTGGGCCATTCTATTCTCCGGGCACAACAGTGCAGGGCAAGTCACATTTTCATTCTTGTTCCAGAAATGCAGATGAACCGCATTTTCGTTCTGGTCACAGCAGTGCAGTTCCAACCGCTTTTCATGGTTCCCACATGGAACCGCAAATGTGAGTCTGATGCCTGTCAACACACAGGGTACATGGATAGCTCTCCTCAGTCTTGCTCTTCTGGCAGACCCCACATACACTGACGCAGGAGATGTGTCTGCACTTTCAGAACTGCTTTGGGGTCGTTCTCCATTCAAGTGTCTTCTCCAGGCTGCACTCCGGACACAGCCTTTGTGTAGTGATGCTCTTCACAGCAAGGTGGTCTCCAGCCTTGAGCACCCACCACAGAAGCACGAGATGTGAGCTTTCTGCACCTGGCTGCCATCAGCCACACTAAAGAGTGATTATGCGAAAGGCAAATGTCTGCCCTCACTTAAGGCATATATTTTACCTGGAACAACTGAGACTGCAGTCTCCCCTTCACACTCACCATCTACCCAATAGCAGTGCAACAGGAAGACTAATCACCATCTCTTCTCAGCAAAAGGACTAATTGAATTTCTAAAGGAGCCGTGTCTTTGATTCCAGGTAAAACTATATCCTAATTCTGCTCCACAAATCAAAGTGAGTTTCAATTGTCTTTATTAATGGTTTGTAACTTTGCAACGAGGCAGGCATACCCACCAAACACAATTACCAGAACAATTGCCCCCCACCCACCAGTTCCTGCCCCTTAACTGTTAGCCCTTCCAATGTTTGATCCTTCCTAAGATTATTCTGCCAGGTTGGTTGCCCCTGTAGAAAATTAGGTTATTTGAGGGGGGGGTGAGCCCTTCTCAAGCAACAATCACAATCATTGTCATGGTGACCCTCAAAAGTCACTAAATTAACCTGTGCTTAACCCTGTGGTAGCTTGGCACAAAAGCAGTCAGGTTTAATTTAGAGGTAATCTATAAAGTATTTATGCAGCACAAAAACACGTTTAAAGTGAAAACACAGCATAAGGAAAATCCCAAATCAATTTAGAAAAATAGAGAACATTTTAATAAATGAGACCAAAACGATAAGCACAAGTTACTAACATGTGTAACGATATATCTGTAAGAGACAGTAGTTAGTGACAGATTCCTTACCTTAGAATATCCCCAGGCGTCAGGCTGGATCCGGACAGTTTTGCGTAGCAGTACACTTGCGCGTCGGTAGGCGGCGTTGTGCGGCTCCGCGTCCGTCGTCGGCGTCGAGATCGCCGGGATGACGTCGCGGCCAGTACTCAGACGCCGCCCCTGCGCGCTGACGTCAGTTCTGTACATGACTTTCCGCGCCAGGAACGCAGAGCCATGCAAGAAGCTGACCTTGGTGTCTGAAAAAATACTAGGGCCCTGAAAGGGGTGTCCTTAACCCTAGAAATCAGTTCGCAGAACGGGGAGGATGGGTGGGGCGGTAAGGAATCTGTCACTAACTACTGTCTCTTACAGATATATCGTTACACAAGTTAGTAACTTGTGCATCTGAAAGAGACACGTAAGTGACAGATTGCTTACCTTAGAATAGATACCCCAGCAATACCAACCCCGGTGGTGGGTCTGCGAACAAAGATCAGACAAGGAAGTCCCGGAGGACAGAGCGGCCAAAGAAGCCGTCCCTCCGGACCTGGCTGTCAAGGCAGTAATGCTTGGTAAACGTGTGCAGCGAGGCCTACGTAGCTGCCTGACATATATATCCTGTAGCGGAACACCACGGCCTAAAGCCGTGGTAGCAGCTGTTGCTCTGGTAGAATGAACACGTAGCCCAACAGGGGGCTCCTTCTTAGCCAAAGAATAGCAGGCTTTGATACACAAGATTACCCAGCGGGAGATGGTCCTTTTGTGTACCGCCCGACCTATTTTGGCGCCCACGTAGCCAACAAAGAGCTGGTCATCCACCCGAAACTGTTGTGTGCGGTTGAGGTAAAAGGAAAGCGCACGTTTTGGGTCCAGACGGTGGAGCCTCTCTTCCTCTCTGGAAGGATGCGGAGGCGGAAAGAAGGTGGGCAAAGTGATGGTCTGCCCAATGTGGAAGGCAGTAACCACCTTTGGCAAGAAGGACGGACGCGTCCTAAGAACAACCTTGTCTGGATGGACAGACAGAAAGGGAGGCTTGCACGAAAGAGCCTGGAGCTCACTCACCCGCCGAGCGGAGGTGATGGCCACCAGAAAAGCTGTCTTCAGAGTGAGAAGACGAAGAGGACAGTTATGTAGAGGCTCAAAGGGAGCGCACATTAAAAAGGTAAGAACCAAGTTCAAGTCCCACTGAGGCATTACAAATGGAACAGGAGGGAAGAGGTGTGTAATGCCTTTAAGAAACCTGTTAACAACAGGGGACTTGAAAAGGAGGGCTGATCAGGAAGCCTGAGGAAGGCCGAGATTGCACAAAGATAGCCCTTGATGGTACCCAGGGCAGAACCCTGTTGGGCCAGAGAAAGAAGGAACAGAAGAACCTCAGAAAGAGGGGCAGAAAGGGGATTCACAGCCTTTGCTGTGCACCATGCCACAAACTTGTTCCACCTGCAGGCGTATACCACCTTAGTGGAGGGACGCCTGGCTGCCAGAATCACATCACAAACTTCGGGAGGCAAGTCGAAAGGAATCAACTGCCGCCGCTCAATCTCCACGCAAGGAGGTGGAGACTGGACAGGTTCGGGTGGAGGACCACCGCCATCACTTTCGTGAACACCCGAGGGGCGCTGGTAAGGCCAAAGGGGAGCACGGTGAACTGAAAATGCTCGAGGCCTACCGTGAACTGCAGGTAACGCCGGTGGGCCGGCAGGACGGGGACGTGAAAATATTCGTCCTGCAAGTCCAACGCTACCATCCAGTCTCCCGGGTCGAGGGCAGTCAAGACCTGAGCCAGGGTGAGCATCTTGAACTTCTCCTTCCGGAGGAAGCGAAGCGATTGACGTTCCGGAGGTCCAAGATAGGACGCATGTCCTCCTTGTCCTTTTTGGGCACCAGAAAGTAGTGGGAGTAACAACCACGCCCTACTTCTGGGGTCGAAACGCGCTCGATGGCCCCCTTGGCCAAGAGGGCCGCAACTTCCTTTTGAAGAAGTACTAAATGATCCCCCGACATGCGGTGGCATTGAGGTGGCATGGCTGGGGGGGTAGTCTCGAAGGGGAGGGAGTAGCCCCTTCGGACAATGTCCAAGACCCACTTGTCCGATGTGATGGCACGCCAGTGGTGAAGGTGAAGGCGAACCCTGCCCCCCACTGGCGTGCTGTGGACCTGGAAGGATGGACTAGGAGGGCTTGGAGGCCGCGGACGGGGCGGAGGTGGTGGCCTGACCCGCACGCTGGTTACCCGGCCCGCCTCGGCGGGAGCCACGTCCTCGGCCACGCATAGACGCTTGCTGCACGGGCCGGTGGCTGGGCAGCGGACGTGACTGGGCGCCCCTTCCGTGGCCACGAAAGGGGCGAAAAGCAGATTGTTGCGGAGGGCGCACAGCAGAAAGGCCCAGGGACTTGGCTGTAGCCCACGAGTCCTTAAAGCGCTCCAGCGCATGGTCTGCTTTGTTGCCGAAAAGGCTGACAACATCAAAGGGCATGTCCATAAGTGTGTTTTGGACATCGCCCGAGAAACCAGTGGTCCTCAGCCAGGCGTGACGGCGCAGCGCCACTGTCGTCGCAAGCGATCTGCCTAGCGAGTCGGCGATATCAAGACCACATCGGATCGTATACTTCGCCGCATCTCTTCCTTCCGCAATGGCGCGGGAAAGCAGTGCCTGGGCCTCCTCAGGACACTGGGGCAGGACCTGCGCCACCGAATCCCACAAGGAGTGGGAATATCGGCCCAAAAGGCAAGTGGTGTTGACAGACCTCAAGCCAGCACTGGTGGAAGAAAAAACTTTCTTCCCAAATTGATCCAGTTTTTTGGATTCCCTATCCGGGGGAGCGGTAGGGAAGGCGCTTTGAGAGGCAGAGGCTTGGACAACTAAGCTCTCAGGGGTGGGGTGTTGGGAAAGGAACAGGGGGTCGCCCGGAGCAGGGCAATGGCGTCGGGCCACGTTCCTATCCACAGGAGCCCCTGTGGTGGGCTTGGACCAGGTGCCCAAAAGAACGTCCAAAAGTGCATAGTTGAACGGCAGCAGTGGCTCCGAGGAGGTAGCCGCCGGCTGAAGCACTTCCGTAGGATGTTAGTCCTGACAGCCACTGTAGGTAACTGAAGGTGCAGGACCTCAGCTGCCCTACGCCACACCGTAGCAAAGTTTGCTCCCTCCTCCGTTGCCACGGAAGGAGGAGACAGCATGCCAATGTCAGGGGAGGTGTCCAGACCACTGGCATCCACAAGTTCCTCAGCCCAGTCCTGATCATACTCACATTGGGCAGTGAGAGGGTCCTCAGACCCCTCCCAGGTCTTTTCGTCCTCCAAATCAGGGTCAATGTAAGGAGGAGGGACATGTGGGACCCAAGGTCCCAGCGGCACCGGAGCCGGCGTCGATCGACGTTGGTCCGGCGCCGAGTCCGGATCCGGAGAGAACCTGGGTACGACGCCGCCCGGAGCCCCGGACGGCGTCGTGAACAGCACCGGGGAAAACGACACCGGTGGAGGTGTTATGAGGTCAACGGGCTCCGAGGCCGGAGCCGGGGCTGGTGTTGCTGGCGGCGCAGGGACCAGTGTCGCCGGCGGAGCCGGGGCCGGAGCCGCAGGAGGAACCCCACTAGGGCCCGCGGGGCCCGAAGGCGCACCGGGGGGGACCTTGAGGCCCGAAGAGGTGGGCTATGGCCGACAGGAACTCCTGTATTTCGGCCGGAGTCGCCGCCGAACCCAGGAAGTGCGGGTAATGCGTCGGCTCCACAGGCACTCCCGGAGCCGCGGGGACGGTGCCATCGGGACCCTGAGCCGAGTCGCGCGACCGTCGAGGGGAAGTCATTGAGCGATGGCGCTTCTTCGACTTCTTGTGCTTCGACTTACCGGAGGAGTGCGAAGACTTTGACCCCGAAGAACGATGAGGACCCCGCACCGGCCCCTCGACCTCTCTCGTGACCGGGGCTTGGATTGGCGCGGAGCCGACTGCCGGACCTCGAGGAGTTTTCGAGACCGCTCTCGCAAAGCCTTCGGATGCAAGGCCCGACAGTCAGGGCACGACTTGGAGACAATCCTGATGCGGGTCCGTGATCGACATCATTCGACCACAGGCGTCGCATGGCTTGAAGCCGGGCATCCCTACTGACACCGTTGGAGTCGAACGACTCGAGAAAACAGTGACAAAAAGTCACAAAAAGTTCAGTCAAAAAATGACTGGGGCACTGCTCTCTCCGGATCTGCGCTTACTGGCGCGGAAAAAGAAAGAACTGACGTCAGCGCACAGGGGCGGCGTCTAAGTACTGGCCGCGACGTCATCCCGGCGATCTCGACGCCGACGACGGACGCGGAGCCGCACGACGCCGCCTACCGACGCGCAAGGGTACTGCTACGCAAAACTTTCCGGATCCAGCCTGACGCCTGGGGATATTCTGAGGTAAGGAATCTGTCACTAACGTGTCTCTTTCAGATAAAGCGAATCAATAAAACCGGAGATATTCAGATTTATAATTTTAGGTAAGTATAGCACCTAAAAGCACCAAGGACCACTTGCGGTAATTTTGTCGTGCTAGACAAAGGAGAAAGTCACTGATTCAGGAAGACCATGATGGAGCATAGGCTAAATACAGTCACCAGGTTAGTTCTGCTGAAAAAGTTACCTTCCCAAAGTCCGGCACAAAGAGTCCAGTTCACGGACTGGAGGAGGTCATGAGGAGCAGAAAGAGCGTTGTGGACTTTTGTCGCTGTAGTGTGAAGAGCAGGCCTGGCATCGTGGATGGTTGTTGCTGTAGCGCGAAGATCCGGTCAGGCGTCGCATACAGTTGCTAGAGCGCAAAGTGTAGATGCACGTTGCCGGTAATCGCTGACGGTTGCTGTAGTGCGAAGAGTCAGATTCACCGGAGCTGCATGTTGGCGGGCAGCAGAGTCTTAGTGCGAACAGACCAGTTTGCAGTTGCAAAGAGCCTTAAACGTCAGGATTTCTCCTTTCTTCACAGAGGAGAGATCAGCAAGGCTCAAGCTGGTCTAGTTGCAGGTCCAGGCAGGTTGGCTGGACATGTGCCGGGAGGCCACTGGAGCTTGATGTGTCCCTGTAGCTCAGAACAGGAGGTCAGCCAACTGAGCCTTGGGGTCACTCAGGTAGCCTGGGATGAAGGGATCAGGTCAACTTCTCATAGAGCAGTCCTCTGGGGAACAAGGTGTTATAAATTGGGTCTCTAATTGGCAGAGGTTTGCACCCTGTCCAAATAGGGACCACAATCCTAGTCAGGGTAAGCTAAATAGACACTTTAAATTAACCTGTGCTCACCCTCTGGTAGCTTGGCATATAGCAGGCAGGATTAACATAAGAGGCAATGTGTAAAGTATTTGTGCAACACACACACACAGAATCACAATGAAAACACCACAAAAGACTCCACACAGGTTTAGAAAAATAGAGAATATTTATCTGAGTAACATAAGACCAGAATGACAAAAATCTAATCAGAAGTCGAGATATGATTTTTTTAAATAATAAAAGCAAAAACAGTGCTTAGAAGTCAATAACGTTAAAAGGTTACTTGAGGTTGCGAGAGACCGAAGTAAATCCAAAGTTCTAGCCGACCGCGATAGAGGGTAGGCCGGCTATAGGACCCATGAAGGGTCCGCTGAAAAAGTACCTTTAATGGACCAAAGCGTAGACGTTAAGGGCACGATGTGCCGTTGTTTTCCACGCAGTCGGGTCACTATGACGTCATCGAGTTCCGTTAAGATGCAGGCAAGATGTCGTTAAGCCTGCACAGAACGTCATCGTCGGGCCGCGCAGGCTGTAGAATCTCTGTCGAACAGCCTCTGTGTTGAAGGGCGATGTGTCGGTTCCGACCGGCGCAGAGGTGACGACATGTCGGTTTTGGAGAAAATCCACTGTAAAAACCCACTTTTAAGGCCCAGGACTGGAGGGGCACCTCAGGCAAGGGTAGAACTCAGAGACTGTAGAGTCCAGCAGCACCAGCAGGATTGCAGGAAGCCTTTTGAGTCCCTGAGACTTCAGAAAACAGGAAGCAAGCCAGCAAACCCTTGGAGTCTTTCTGGGTTCAAGTGAGATGGGTCCAGTCCTTTCCCTCAGCAGGGCAGAGATCAGCAGGCAGCAGGGCAGCTTAGCAAAGCAGAGAAGCAGTTCCTCAGAACAGTCAGCCAAGGCAAAGGGGCAATCCTTCCAGCAGTCTTTACTCCAGCAGAGTTCTTCCCAGATACAGTAGTGTACTCATTTGGTAGGGTCAGAGCCCCAGTACTTGTACCCAAATGTGCCTTTGAAGTGGAGGGTGACTTCAAAGCAGCTCCTTGAAGTGCACAGGTCCCCTTTCATCCCAGCCCTGTCTGCCAGATTATCTGTGTGGGCTAATCAGTCCTTTGTGTGAGGACAGGACACAGCCTATTCAGCTCCCTCTCCCCCTTCCTGCCCAGGAAGACTATCATAATGCAGATGAGTCCTCTGCCACACCCACCTTTCCTGTGTTTGTGACTGTCTAGAGGGAATGCACAAAGTGTAGCTGTCACCCAGCACAGACGTGCATTGGAGACAGGCTGCAGGCACACAGAGCAAAGTTAAGAGCACAGAAATGTCCACTTTCTAAAAGTGACATTTCTAAAATAGTAATGTCAAATACAACTTTACCACTAAAGAGGATTTATCATTACCATTCCAAAGACATGAAACATGATTTAGCTACTCCTTTCTAATCAGGAATTACAGCTTAAAAGTGTTTTAAGGAATTCCCAATGCTAGCCTATGAGAGGAGTAGGCCTCACAGTAGTGAAAAACAAATGTAGCTGTTTGTCGCTACTAGGACATGTAAAACTTAAAAGTACATGTCCTAACTTTTACTTACACTGCACCGTGCCCTTAGTGCTACCTAGGGCCTACCTTAGGGGTGACCTATGTGTAATAAAAGGGGAGTTTAAGGCTTAGCAAGTGGTTTTAAATGGCAAGTCGAAGTGGCAGTAAACTGTACACACAGGCCCTGCAATGGCAGGCCTGAGACAGGTTTGAAAGGCTACTTGTGTGGGTGGCATAATCAGTGCTGCAGGCCCACTAGTGACATTTAGATTACAGGCCCTGTGTATATGGTATACCACTTTAGAAGGGACCTACAGATAAACTAAATATGCCAATCAGGTATACACCAGTCTCACCATGCTTAGGGGAGAAGCACATGCACTTAAACACTGGTTAGCAGTGGTAAAGTGCTCAGAGTCCTAAGGGCAACAAAACAATACAGCAAAACTTGGAGGTAAGCAGGCAAAAAGTTGTGAGAAGAGCAGCCTAAGGATGACAGGTCTAACACAAGGCAAGCCTCAAGCAGCAGGACAGTCCTTTGGGGAATAAGGCAGTCCTTCTTCTGTAATGTCCGTAGATCCAGGAGTTTACTGAAAGGTTGCTCTGAGACTCCAATATTTATACCTGGTGCCAGCCTTTGAAGAGGGCGAAACTTCTAGGCCACCCCCACATTTGGTTCTGGAAAATTCTGCCAAGGTTCCAAGAAGTCTAGGGTGACAAAAGACTGATGTTAGGATTATCTAGGTCATCAAATCTCTAAAGATGACATACAGTCCAAGGAAGCTTTGATAAATACCATAAGGAAAGTTCTTATTCCCCACAATAGAGAACTGCTGCCATGTATGAAAATAGCAGAATATTGCACAAAACTTGTAAAGCAAATGTCTCATTAATATATTGAAAAAAAGTAGATTTTGTGCAGTTTGATAGTTAAAATGATGAATTTCTGGATGATCAAGAAAGAATTGAATGAAGCTTCATGTCTACAAACTGGGGGAAAACAAAGTACAATAAATGAAGTGATTTCACTTTAAGCATGGCAAAAATCCCTTAGTGGTTATACAAATGAAGGAAAAAAGTCCATCAGAACAATGATTATAATAGAAGTATGTAAAATGCACATTAAAGCAGAGATACTCATAACACTAAATTGCTGTTATACGCATGGAAGGTCTGTGACAAACATGTGCAACGTTAAAACATTCTATTGACATAGTGTCACTGTGCTTCAGCTGTTGAGGCCTATACTGAAGTTGGAACACTTCCTTGCCACTCCAGCCTGTTCCAAAGCTCCAGTTGCTGAGGCTCTGTGTCAGACTATTCATTTTTTTAAAGATTATTTTCTGTTGAGTGTTTGTTCTTTACCTTTTTGCAGTTTGGTCAAACAGTTAAGTGATTGTAACAAAAATAACGTATGCGTTTGTATTTTCAACAGTTCTGACTAAGCAATTTTTTATGTAGATTTTTATAATCTTCATTTTATAGTATTTACTTAACAGTTAATATTTTATGGCTACCTGTATCAAGACCATAACTTATTTTTCTCTTGACTGTTTTGTCATATAGTTTATCCCAGGCTTTCATGTAGCCAGTGATCCATCCAATGGAAGTAATTAGATTGTAATTCAACGTAACTTCCATGAGAAGGTTCAAGTCATTTCTGGAGACCCAAGCTGAGTGGGACGGGTATGCCCAGACATGGGTCCAGTGCACACTGTGTCACTGGAACCAAGCTATACCTGGCTGATGAGCTATAATACGAGTGAAACCAGTCCTAGGTTGCTTGTGTTACTGCTCAGAGAGGACCTGGCCCAGCAGTTCTGGCTAGACTGTTCCCATTGGAGCAGGGTCAATACTGGTTTGCATATGGCTGGGTCCAAACTGTGGTGGCATGGTGTGCAAAATAACGATTGATTGTGATGCGGCTCAAGTAACTAAATTTGCTGGGATTAATTCAAGCATTCCATCCATCACTTTTTTATGCCCCAGCCTAGGTGCCAAGGTACCTGCAACAGGTACTCTTTAGAGCAAACTGAATCCCTATACTTAGCGACCATGGGCGCAGCCAGACCATGGTGGGGGCAATGGTTAGGCCACAATCATAAGTTCCTGGGGGAAACCCATTTACACTGGAACTGGAGGGAGTTGCGACCCAGAGGAAGGTAGCGATTTACCCTTGATTAGTGATAGAGTTTATCTGAAGGAGTTGATTGTCTAAGCATAGGGCAATGGGTGTAGAGCAAGTTGAGTCATGGCTAAAGGTAATACAAAGCCTAAGACACAAATCCCAAATAGCCAAAAAGAGGCAAAAGAAAGGCAGGCACGTTTGCCTTTTGGTAAAGCACTGAAATATAAATTGAGGAATGTGTTCCTTGTTTCTGTCATTGAGGGACTACCTGAAATGCTGGTGGAAAGACACCACCCTGAGGAGCCTTGTGGCCCATCATAAAGTAAGGGTCAGAGGCAAATAGAAGGAAAGTTTGCAGCTGAGATGATATACCTGCTTTAGGCTCAGAAGTGTCTTTACTGCACAGGGGAGGTTGCTGAACCACAGACAGAGGGCACACTTTTCTGTATTCATTTGACTTACCAGAGGGTGTAGAAGACAGTCCTAGAAATGAGGCTCCTGGAGGCCAAGAAGAGTGTCTCCAGCCCTTAATGTCCTATGAAGATACCCAGATGTGTAGGCTGGGGATGAGACCCAAGAGTACGATGAAGTTAAATTGTTAGTGAAGAACAAGTTACTGATCTTCAGTAACACATTATCTGGTAGAGACTATCTAGCTGCAGATTCCTTACCTTTGAATTTCCCAGGCGTCAGGCTGTATCCGGAAACTTTTGCTCCAGCAATACCCCTTGAGTGCGTTGTCGGGAGGCTCCATTCGGCTCCACGTGACGGCGGAGGTGGTAGCGTCGGTTATGATGTCACGTTCACCTATATAAGTGCCACCCAGGTGCGCAGACGTGAGTACTTTTCGTTTTTTCCATGCCAGAAGCACAGAGCCACGAAGTAACTGATGTAGTTGTGTGCAAAACTAGGTCCCTGAAAAGGGGAGTAACCCTAGCCCTAACATAATCAGTCCGCATAGCAGGGAGGCATGGGTGGGGCTTTAAGGAATCTGCAACTAGAGTCTCTACCAGATAATGCGTTACCGAAGGTAAGTAACTTGTTCACCTGATAGAGACTTCTAGCTGCAGATTCCTTACCTTTGAATTCGATACCCAAGCCATACCATCCTGGCGGTGGGTTGCGGACCAATTCCTACACTAGGAAGTCCTGCAGGACCGAACGGGCAAAATGCCCGTCGCTGCGGACCCGACTGTCCAGGCAGTAGTGCTTCGCAAACGTGTGCAAAGATGCCCACGTTGCTGCCTGACAGATGTCCAGGACTGGGACACCCCGAGCCAAGGCTGTAGTCGCAGCCTTTCCCCTGGTGAAATGGGGCCTTAATCCCTCTATTTAGGCCCAGATCTCTGTACTGGGGTGAATGTATGACATTGTTCTGCATTCTGTCCATCAACTGTTGTTTTTGCATTTGTCACCCCGAGTGGGACGGGTATGCCCCAGACGTGGGTCCCGTGCTCTCCATGCCACTGGAATCAAGCTATCCTGGCTGAAGAGGGGTGAAACCCCGAAACCGGTCCTAGGATGCTTGTTTCCAGTCCAGGGAGGACCTGGCTTGGCAGTTCGGGCTGGACTGTTCCCATGAGGCACAGGCTCAAGACTGATTTGCATATGGCTGGGTTCAAACTGGAATGGCATGGTGAGCAAAAAACGATGGATTTAGGCCCAGATCTCTGTACTGGGGTGAATGTATGACATTGTTCTGCATTCTGTCCATCAACTGTTGTTTTTGCATTTGTCACCCCGAGTGGGACGGGTATGCCCAGACGTGGGTCCCGTGCTCTCCATGCCACTGGAATCAAGCTATCCTGGCTGAAGAGGGGTGAAACCCCGAAACCGGTCCTAGGATGCTTGTTTCCAGTCCAGGGAGGACCTGGCTTGGCAGTTCGGGCTGGACTGTTCCCATGAGGCACAGGCTCAAGACTGATTTGCATATGGCTGGGTTCAAACTGGAATGGCATGGTGAGCAAAAACGATGGATTTAGGCCCAGATCTCTGTACTGGGGTGAATGTATGACATTGTTCTGCATTCTGTCCATCAACTGTTGTTTTTGCATTTGTCACCCCGAGTGGGACGGGTATGCCCAGACGTGGGTCCCGTGCTCTCCATGCCACTGGAATCAAGCTATCCTGGCTGAAGAGGGGTGAAACCCCGAAACCGGTCCTAGGATGCTTGTTTCCAGTCCAGGGAGGACCTGGCTTGGCAGTTCGGGCTGGACTGTTCCCATGAGGCACAGGCTCAAGACTGATTTGCATATGGCTGGGTTCAAACTGGAATGGCATGGTGAGCAAAAAAACGATGGATTTAGGCCCAGATCTCTGTACTGGGGTGAATGTATGACATTGTTCTGCATTCTGTCCATCAACTGTTGTTTTTGCATTTGTCACCCCGAGTGGGACGGGTATGCCCAGACGTGGGTCCCGTGCTCTCCATGCCACTGGAATCAAGCTATCCTGGCTGAAGAGGGTGAAACCCCGAAACCGGTCCTAGGATGCTTGTTTCCAGTCCAGGGAGGACCTGGCTTGGCAGTTCGGGCTGGACTGTTCCCATGAGGCACAGGCTCAAGACTGATTTGCATATGGCTGGGTTCAAACTGGAATGGCATGGTGAGCAAAAAAACGATGGATTTAGGCCCAGATCTCTGTACTGGGGTGAATGTATGACATTGTTCTGCATTCTGTCCATCAACTGTTGTTTTTGCATTTGTCACCCCGAGTGGGACGGGTATGCCCAGACGTGGGTCCCGTGCTCTCCATGCCACTGGAATCAAGCTATCCTGGCTGAAGAGGGTGAAACCCCAAAACCGGTCCTAGGATGCTTGTTTCCAGTCCAGGGAGGACCTGGCTTGGCAGTTCGGGCTGGACTGTTCCCATGAGGCACAGGCTCAAGACTGATTTGCATATGGCTGGGTTCAAACTGGAATGGCATGGTGAGCAAAAAAACGATGGATTTAGGCCCAGATCTCTGTACTGGGGTGAATGTATGACATTGTTCTGCATTCTGTCCATCAACTGTTGTTTTTGCATTTGTCACCCCGAGTGGGACGGGTATGCCCAGACGTGGGTCCCGTGCTCTCCATGCCACTGGAATCAAGCTATCCTGGCTGAAGAGGGGTGAAACCCCGAAACCGGTCCTAGGATGCTTGTTTCCAGTCCAGGGAGGACCTGGCTTGGCAGTTCGGGCTGGACTGTTCCCATGAGGCACAGGCTCAAGACTGATTTGCATATGGCTGGGTTCAAACTGGAATGGCATGGTGAGCAAAAAAACGATGGATTTAGGCCCAGATCTCTGTACTGGGGTGAATGTATGACATTGTTCTGCATTCTGTCCATCAACTGTTGTTTTTGCATTTGTCACCCAGAGTGACGTGGGTCCCGTGCTCTCCATGCCACTGGAATCAAGCTATCCTGGCTGAAGAGCGGTGAAACCCCGAAACCGGTCCTAGGATGCTTGTTTCCAGTCCAGGGAGGACCTGGCTTGGCAGTTCGGGCTGGACTGTTCCCATGAGGCACAGGCTCAAGACTGATTTGCATATGGCTGGGTTCAAACTGGAATGGCATGGTGAGCAAAAAAACGATGGGTTTAGGCCCAGATCTCTGTACTGGGGTGAATGTATGACATTGTTCTGCATTCTGTCCATCAACTGTTGTTTTTGCATTTGTCACCCGAGTGGGACGGGTATGCCCAGACGTGGGTCCCGTGCTCTCCATGCCACTGGAATCAAGCTATCCTGGCTGAAGAGGGGTGAAACCCCGAAACCGGTCCTAGGATGCTTGTTTCCAGTCCAGGGAGGACCTGGCTTGGCAGTTCGGGCTGGACTGTTCCCATGAGGCACAGGCTCAAGACTGATTTGCATATGGCTGGGTTCAAACTGGAATGGCATGGTGAGCAAAAAAACGATGGATTTAGGCCCAGATCTCTGTACTGGGGTGAATGTATGACATTGTTCTGCATTCTGTCCATCAACTGTTGTTTTTTCATTAATCCCTCAGGGGGCTGCTTCTTAGCCAGGGCATAGCAGATCTTAATGCAGAGAACAACCCAGCGAGAGAACGTCGTTTTCTGCACTGCCCTCCCCTTCTTCAATCCCACGTTCCCCACAAAGAGTTGGTCGTCCACCCAGAACTCTTTTGTGCGGTCAAGGTAGAACAACAACGCTCTTTTTGGGTCCAGACGGTGGAGGCGCTCCTCTTCTTTAGAGGGATGAGGGGGAGCAAAGAAGGTGGGCAGCATGATGGATTGACCCAGATGGAATGGGGTCACAACCTTTGGCAAAAATTAAGCACGGGTGCGAAGCACCATTTTGTCTGGGAAAGACATGTAGGGAGGCTTGTAAGTTAACACCTGCAACTCACTCACCCTCCGGGAAGATAACATCGCCACAAGAAAGGCTGTCTTGAACGTAAGCAGCCATCGGGGACAACTGTGCAGAGGTTTGAAAGGAGCACACATACGAAAAGTGAGGACCAAATTAAGGTCCCACTGTGGCATATCATAGGGTGTGGGCAGAATTAAGTGAGCCAGCCCTTTCAGAAATCCATTTACAATTGGAGACCTAAAGATAGAGGGTTGGTCTGGTTGCCGCAAAAAAGCGGATAGAGCAGAAACATAACACTGTTGGGCAAGGGTTAGAATGAATAGAAGAACAGTGGAAAGAGAAGCAGAAAGAGGGCCAAAAGACCTTTCTGTATAGTATATTACACATTTCTGCCACGGCAGGTGTATACCGTCTTAGTGGAGGGACGCCTGGCTGCCAAGATAACGTTGCATACCTCTGGAGGTAGGTCAAAAGCCATCAACTGCCGCCACTCAATCTCCACGCATGGAGGCGCAGAGTTGACAGGTTTGGTTGGAAGACCCACCCTTGCTGCTGCGACAGAAGATGCTCCCGAAGGGGAAGCCTGATCGGAGGATTGATGCTCATTTTCAGAAGCTCTGGATACCAGACTCTCCTTGCCCAGTCTGGAGTTTGTGCTTAATGAATCAGAAGCCAGCATTTACGAAGGACAATGACACAAGCCAATGACAAATATGGGTGGTGAGTGGGAAGGACCTCAAGTCCATACTCAAATACAGCATGCCTCGCAGAGCAGCGCATGCGCTGCCCAGGCTCGACCTAAAAAGTAGGGGAATGGTATTTCATAAATGAAAAAAGTATGGGCACGTCGAGCCCCTCCAATCCCACCCACTTCGTTCACTGGGTAAATACAAGCATTTTTAATGCAATGAGCGAAGTGACATTTTGCTTTTCCCTCCATTAGCATTACTCCTATAAAGGCTTAGTTATGACAACATTTCTCTAGGTCCTCCTCCCTAACTTACGAAAAGACGATGTTTCAGCCAGAGTGGAAACCGAGACAGACAGCTATTAGAAATGTGCAGTAACTGATCATGTGCATCTGAAACTGTGCCCTCCAAGGTGCAGGGCCTCCACTTCATGGGGGTAGATAAGGCCTATATGCCAGCCTGTCTTCAAATTGTATTATTCTACTAAATTAGAAAACAGACTGTTTTTTGACAGAAAGCTCAAAACCAGGATGTGAAGCCATTCGAAAACAGTAGTGCTGCAAGACCATACTAATGGAATACAGAACTATACAAATCTGTTAACATAGCTTAAACAAACAAAAGAACCAAATGTAATTTCTCTAGTTGTACTTTGGAGAAGTGGTCTCTTAGTCATAGGATAGTGGCAAGAGGCTGGAAGGTAATAGTGCCATGTATAAATCATATGTATTAATTGAGATGGGCAGGAATGGATAGAGCATGTGGTGGATGAGAAGAGCTGGAATAAAATGGCAAAATTAACAGAAAAGAAGACAGGAAGTATGAAGCGGAAAGGAAGTTGGAGAGACAAAAAGCATAGCAAGAGGGAGCATGTGGAATTGAAAAGGATGAAAGGAATACAGTGGAGGCTGCAATATAAATCGGAGAGTGTTTCTGGGCATAATATGGTTACATTAGCATTGCTGCATGTTTGACTTGCCACACCACTAAAGCTCTTTATATTGTGCTGCATTATTAAGCAATTTATTAGTGGAGCATCCTGAAGGGTTATGCATAGTTGAGGCTACTTAACTGACAGGCAGGTAAACAACCTTACTCAGCGTAAGGACATTTACATCAGTAGTCCGAGTGCTGGTTGCCCACCCGTCCATACCCAAAAGGGGAGAAAATCTTAGTATTTCAGGAAGTGCATGGGGTGGGGATTATGTACTATTTGGACAAGAGCAGGATGACAAGACCCAGTAACTCATTTTTAGACAGCTGTTTGTTGTAGGTAAAAAAAATCCAGATGTAGCCAAGTAGTAAGTTATAACAAGGTGGTTTATTAGGTCCAGTTACAGATGATGAAGATGGTAAGTAAGATAGCTGATAGCCCCACCAGGAGCAGCCTCCCTGCTGCTCAGCCTGCACACACCAACTGACACTCAACACATCACCAGGCACCCATGCATTCCATGACATCACCAAGCATTCCGACACTCATCCTGGCTGAGCAGTAGGGAAGATGTAACTAAGGGAAAGGAGAGGCGACAATTAAGTCACAACATATCCCCTTTCTTTACAGAAACAATTGACAGAAATAAAGCAAAGAACAGAGGTAAAACTTATAACCAAGATAAGAAAAAGGCAATGAACATTACATGCAGAAATGTGAATTCAACAAACTGAAAATACAACAAAGATAAAAGGTTGCAAAAATCATTAAATACGTTAGCATCACCAAATAAGAGACATTACATTCAAAATGTCCTAAATGCAATAAAATATTAAATGAATTGGTAGAACATTCCTGAAGTCATAAAAGCATTAAATTATGAAAATGCATAAATTATGAAAAGAATTACCTTGAAACCGCTCTCACCCATCCCCTTTCCTCATAGGAGAAAAGATACAAGCACACCGCACACTATACTGTACGCATGACATGAACTACCGTCACAGGCAACGCACACAAGCACTTCTATAAACCTGACAAGACCTAATGTCTCAGGTAAAAACACACTACACTGTAAACTCTAGGGTGAGCAACCCTATAACACATACACTACACTGTAAACCTGACAAGACTAAACGTCTCAGGCAACACACATATACTCTCCTGTACACCTGACCAGACCTTACGTCTCAGGCAACACAAGCATACTATGCACCTGACATGACTTCCCGTCTCAGGCAACGCATACACTACACCATAGACATTAAAGCAACCAACCCTATAAAGCAAACACTGCGCTGTACACCTGACAAACGTCACGTCTCAGGCAACACAACTCAAAGTACGCACCACTACAAGCAGCTCAATGATACATAACCCTATCACTCAGTACCAAGCACACCCACCCTCGTCGCCAAAATGTTGTAGGTAAAAGAAATCCAGATGTAGCCAAGTAGTAAGTTATAACAAGGTGGTTTATTAGGTCCAGTTACAGATGATGAAGATGTTAAGTAAGATAGCTGATAGCCCCACCAGGAGCAGCCTCCCTGCTGCTCAGCCTGCACACACCAACTGACACTCAACATCACCAGGCACCCATGCATTCCATGACATCACCAAGCATTCCAACACTCATCCTGGCTGAGCAGTAGGGAAGATGTAACTAAGGGAAAGGAGAGGCGACAATTAAGTCACAACAGATTTCAAGGTAATTCTTTTCATAATTTATGCATTTTCATAATTTAATGCTTTTATGACTTCAGGAATGTTCTACCAATCCATTTAATATTTTATTGCATTTAGGACATTTTGAATGTAATGTCTATTATTTGGTGATGCTAACGTATTTAATGATTTTTGCAACCTTTTATCTTTGTTGTATTTTCAGTTTGTTGTATTCACATTTTCACATTTCTGCATGTAATGTTCATTGCCTTTTTCTTATCTTGGTTATAAGTTTTACGTTCATACCACCACTTTACTGAAAATAGAACGCGTGGGTTACTATCACATAATTTAAAGGCACCTGAGATTTAGCGACCTTAGAAACGTGAAAGGCTACGTTGACCTTGCACAGGGAATCTAACTTTTATCTGCAGATCACATAATATTGCCGTGGGTGAGGTGATGCCCCAGGAAACAAATAACAGACAGGTTGGGAGAGGGGGGTTGGAAACATCAGAGATGGAAGTGCGAGAAAGAAATGTGGGAAAGAGGGGCAGGAGAAACGAGGAAAAAAGATAATAGGCTTTGTCAGCGATAGAGGTTGCACACGGGTGAGTTGGAGGTAAGGCAGGGAAAGGACAGGATGAGAGAGAGGGCAGAAGAAGAAAACCCTGAAACTGTGGTGGGGGGCGGGTCTGATTATTGAGGGCCCCTGAAGGGACTGCAGAACCCACGGGGTTACACTTTCCAGGAACTATCATTTGCAGTTCCCTGCTGTTAACACCGGCCTTCCCTGCAGCAATCTGTACTGCTGAATTCATTGGCGAGACAAGAAGAAATCTGCCAGCTTTATTCCTGTTGTATGCTAGTCACATACGCTGCCAGGGATAGAACCTCTTAGCAAACAAAAACGTAATTTGCTTTAAAACTGAAGTACACTTCCTGTTGATTACACTTCCCGAATAAATCTCCAAGGCTGTTGTGTTTAGTAAATCTCTCTCCAACAGCTCGTGTTTTGTAACCTGGCCTTCCCAATACAGATGTACAAAAAAAATAACAAGGACAACGCACGTCGTACAGTCTTTCTACAGGTTATGAGAGTGGTGAGCAAAACACTGAAAATAATAACAAGCCAAGCCAGAGAGCGCCAGCATTGTCCGGGACAGCCCGGGTGCAGTGTCTGGAAAGTGGTAGCACTCCGCCCTCTTCCCCTCCCCCGTGTAACGGTCAGCGCGCTAGTGGTTGCTGCTGGTGTGCGCCGGAAATGCCCGGCCCCTGCGTTCACGCTGTACGGCGTGAGCGCGCATACAAATAAAGGTGGGCGGAGCTGCGCTAGGCAGTCCGCCCGTAATTATCATACCGCGTGTGTGTGTCCTCATTGCCGCGACCTGCAGCGTTCACCTCCATCCGGTGGGTGGCCCCCCCGAATGTAACACCCCGCAGCCTGCCCAATGAACACAACACATCCCTCAACATCTACATTTGTTTACTGCGATGAAGTCCTTGGGTTCGCGAAATAAAGCTGAACAGCTAAGCAGAACTCAAAAAGCAGCCATCGGAAGGAAAACGCCTATGGAAAGGCAGTCAGGGGCTATCCCACCGATAAAACGATTAGTTTGCAAACTGTAGGGGAAACTTTGATCTAAGCCAATACATCTATGAGAGAACAGGAAGCCACCAAGAGAAGGCCACAACGAGACTCACCGAGGGTGGCAGGCAGCACAACAAAACTTAAAGCGCCAAGACACACGGAGTCAGGCAAGTGCAGCAGAATCCCAGCGAGAGACACCCTATATACAAGGCGCGCGCCCACCTCAGCCGGCATAACTAGGGGACAGCAGAGGCGAGGCTAGAAGCAAGGGGCGTGGCCAAGCAAAGAACGTGTGGGAGAGAAGCTAAACCGGGGGCCCGGATCGAATGAAAAGTAACGGGACACTTACTGAGGCTAGGGGTGGCGAGTGAGAGAAGAAGGCGGAGCAATGATTTGAGGGGAGGAGTGGGACCCTGAAATGGATGTGGCCCACGGAAGCTCTCTATGTGGGAGCAGAAGAGTGGCGAGATGGGAGGAGGGAAGAGAGGCCATCACACGGTGTACTGTGTGATGGCCAACTAACACGTTCTCAGAGTGAAATCGCCGGAAGGAGAACAAAACACACAAAGGAGGGACCTTGACAGAAATGCCTCAATAAGAAGCCAGCATTTCTGAATGCCACAGATAGTAACCAATGGCAATCTGTGGGTTTTCCAAACCCCACAAAAGAGATATAACCGGTCGATCAAGCTCGACCTAAAAATTAGCTACCAGTAACTCTAACCCATAATAGTTTATTTCTGATATCTATCAATGCAGTTTCCTTCCTGAAAGCCTGACTGAGTTACATCCAGTAGATCCAGTCCCTCATTAGATAGCGATCATTGTCCCTATACCACATTTTCAAGTACTAAGGTGCATTTTATGCATACGTGTAAACAAATAAATTTTGAGGGACTCAGTGCACTCTCAAAGAGAGATTAATGTAATAAACTGTGTCACAGTTGAGGCCACTCACAGAAAGTAATGTGGGCCGGGGTCTAGAGCTGATCAAGAGGATTGTGTTTGTAAATCTGCACCATTTATGTTAACCACATATCTATTACCCCATGGAACCGAAACTGCCCTGATCATGGCTGCGGAAGAACTCAGGAGTGTACTGGATGCTGGAGAGAAGGCTGCCTTGATCCTTTTGGATCTTTCAGCGGCCTTCGACACTGTAAACCATGGCACACTCCTGACCCGACTAGCCGAAGTAGGAGTTCAAGAGATGGCACTTAAACTTCTATCCTCTTATTTAACAGACAGAACTTTCTCAGTTAAATTGGGAGATGCTGCCTCTAAACTTTTTAATTCTCCTTGTGGCGTACCTCAGGGGTCTTCGTTAAGCCCCACCCTTTTTAATGTATATGTTGCCCCGCTAGCGGCTATAATAAGGAATTGTGGTTTCCTACCAGTCTCCTACGCAGACGATACTCAAATTGTGGCAGCAGTCACAAACAATACTGATGAGACAGCAGGCAGATTTAATAATTGCATGAGTCAGATCACTCACTGGATGCAATATAATTGCCTGAAATTGAATGGTGATAAAACCGAGGTTATGCTGCTTGGGACTGATATGAATTTCTGGTCCCCTAAATGGTGGCCAGATAGCCTAGGCGACCGCCCATCCCCAGTGGACAAAGTAAGAAACTTGGGAGTATTGCTGGACAATAAACTATCTTTGGGTCCCCAGATAAACAAACTCTCTTCCTCGGTGTGGTACATCCTCAAACTAGTAAAGAAACTATCACCATTTATTCCCCCAGATTCTCGTAAAATATTAGTAACTGCACTGGTCTTATCTAGGTTGGATTATGGGAATGCACTGTATGCAGGGTTACAAATTCAACATCTAAGAAAATTACAGCGCTTACAGAACACTGCAGCAAGGCTGGTGATGGACATTCCCAGATATGAACCAGTTGCCCACAGATTGGGAACTCTCCATTGGCTACCTATTGAAAAAAGGATCAAGTTTAAGTCAGTTTGCCTGGCCTATAAAGCCCTTCATGGAATAGGATCCCATTTCTTAAAAACTCATTTGAAACCTTATGAGCCATCCAGGAGACTGAGATCAAGCCAGGCAAAATTAATTCAGGTTCCGAAATTTAAGCAAGTTAGGTGGGGAGGGAGAAGCTTCCTCCTTCAGGCAGCTAAGACTTGGAACCTTCTCCCTGTTAAAATTAAAAACAGCTCATCGCTACTTTCATTTAGGAAGGAGGTGAAAACATGGTTGTTTACTTTGTAGTTGGTATCATTCTTCGGCAGACTTAGTCTTTTTACAACGATTAGCGCCAAGACGCCTTTGGGCATTCGTGCGCTTTACAAATATACAAATCAAATCAAATCAACCCCATTAAGAGCAGTCGCCAGGTAAGTGGCTCTTGACAGCTCTCTCATAGTGGTGCGTCTTAAATGTTCTAACCAAACAGCATTTCGTTGAAGTGCTTAGCCAGCCTGCTTGGGTTCCGATGGTGCCACTAGAGATTTCAGGCAGTGAAGTTTAGCTTACTAAATATGTAATGATTTCTGTTGTACTGTTCTAATAAAAGTTTGTTAACCCTGTTGTAATCTTACCTTGTTCACAATGGTATCTTCCGCCCCCCCTTCCCTTTTCTGTTCCCTGGGTTCTCCCACTGGGAGCTGACAATAGAATGTTGACATCTGAGTTCAGTTGTGGAGAGTGGATGGTCAAATAAACAGGACTTCTGCTTACTCTGGTTCCTGTCATTATTACTTTTCAACAAACCCCTTATGTTTCTTCTTTTGCTTTATTAATTTCATGCTCCTGCCTGCAATCTCCTTATCCCCGAGTACGCTGCTTAACAACTGACATTCTTTATCACTCTGTCTGCAAACCTTTCTATAGACCCCCAACTCTGGTGAGAACCAGGCGTTCCTGTGGAGGCCATTCTTTCCTCTATGCAGCTGTCGTCTTCAGGGCTGCTTTCTCAGTTGCCTAATGTAAGGCATGATTTACCTCTATGGGTGTAGTCATGTACATCAATTGTTGGCCCTGGAAACTGTCAGCCATAAAACTGGTCTATTTTGTTCCCCGCACAGCTCAAAAATTGCAAAAGCTCTTGCAAGAGGGGTGAAATCAATGAAAACACTAATAAATCATGATATGTCATGAGTGGCACATGATCTATGGAGAACAAGTATAATCCTGATATATCCAATCAAGTGCATTCCCCTTGATATCAGTATGGGTCTGGACATGCTGTGCTCAACAACTGACATTCTTTATCACTCTGTCTGCAAACCTTTCTATAGACCCCCAACTCTGGTGAGAACCAGGCGTTCCTGTGGAGGCCATTCTTTCCTCTAGGCAGCTGTCGTCTTCAGGGCTGCTTTCTCAGTTGCCTAATGTAAGGCATGATTTACCTCTATGGGTGTTGTCATGTACATCAATTGTTGGCCTTGGAAACTGTCAGCCATAAAACTGGTCTATTTTGTTCCCCCGCACAGCTCAAAAATTGCAAAAGCTCTTGCAAGAGGGGTGAAATCAATGAAAACACTAATAAATCATGATATGTCATGAGTGGCACATGATCTATGGAGAACAAGTATAATCCTGATATAACCAATCAAGTGCATTCCCCTTGATATCAGTATGGGTCTGGACATGCTGTGTGAAATGAAGATTTCCTCTGCCAGAGCCCTATCCACCAGACCGCAAGGTCTCCTACTCCTTTCGTACTCTTTCCAACGCTATATAGAGCTATTCCAGATAATCAAGTAGCTCTCTTAAGATCTCCTTTAAATAATACTCTTCGTTGTTGCTCTGGTTAGCTATACATTCTTCTCAATTACTTAATAAGGAGTGATTCAATGATGACTGATCACTGTTGTATATGTTACCAAGAGCTCTTTTAGCTAAATAATCTTACCTAGTCCATGAGGATTTGCTAGATGAGTTACGAACCTAAAACTATTTAGTTTCACTTCAAATTAATTTCATATATTACATGGTTTACCAAGTTTACTTTGAAATTTAAACCCAGGACAATAGGACATTTGATTGACAATATCTTTAATCTACAGTGGTAAATCATCACAATCAAAATGACAGAAAGCAGAATTAAAAAACTGTTTAGTTCAATCCTTATCACATAAGCATATACACATACAGAATTCAGAATTTTGGGTTTTAAATAATTGTACTATTTTACAGTTACTTCAACATTCCAGCGAATTTCAAGTACAAGGTTTATGCTGTGCACGAAAATAATATTTTTCATGATGATTGCGACTTTAAGCTCCACCTTTAGCAGACCATGTGTATTCAGAAAACATCTCTTCACAATGTCTCTTTTTAAGGGTCAAAAAAGGACTCTAGCAAGCTCGAACATAACCTGTGGGATATAAAGAACACAATAATTATATTGATTAGTTTCAACAATAGTGCTATCTGTTAGCTTTCTCAAAGCACAAAATTAACACTCTGTTTCTATGGCAAGGTGATGCAGTTTTGCTAGTGATTATGCAACAAGTAAGTAGAGCAACCCAAAATTAGGCTAAGTGGCCTAAGATCATGCCATACAGAGGCTGACGGGTGGTCTCAATTATTCTTAACAGTGACAATCAGCAGGCACCAATTCTTATTGCCAATTACTTGTCAATAGGGCATTCATAAAATGCAACACATAAGTAAAGAGGTGGAAGGCAGGTGCTCTCATCTCCTGCCCACTTACAATTCAATATCACCCTATCATCCTTGAGTGTTGTACAATTCGCAGATTTCAGAGACAAAAGTCAAAGGCTCATTGAGGGTTTGGGGAAATGACAACGCCCTAAATCAGCAGATCTCTTGCACCGCACAAGCATGGTTCCCCTGCCTTGACTTAGAGGTGGGGAACCAACATGTGTTTTATGGCAGAAGCATAGATGGATCCACCATCACTAATCTTTAGCAGGTAGGCCTTCTGTCACGGGCAGCTGGCTAATGAACACCATAAGGTCCACCCAATTTAGTACAGGTCTTCTGATGTTCATTTTGCTTGCCTAGGACTGCCATTTTATGCATGGTGGCCCTGGGCAGGAAAAGCATGCATATCCTGGACAGTGGGCAAAAAGCCCACTAGACACCAAGGACTGATTTTTATTGTGGTATAATGGGTTGGGATGGCCCTCCCAGGCATCGGGCATAACCCCCCCCCCTCCCATGTAAATAACCCCCAGCACTCTTTAAGCCCCAGTTGGAGCCGAATAGTAGGTTTGTTCCCTACAATTTGCCCCAAAACCCACTAAACCACCAGGCAGTGTATTTGGAGGAGAGGGTGGCCCCCCTGGCAATGAGCTAATGCTTCCCCCTCCCCTTGGGCCTAAAAGTCTTTTTGCCACTCTACGGGGTCAGACTGGCAATTGTTACCTCCAATTTGCTCCCGGGGACTGGGGCAGAAAGCCCACTAGACACTAAGGATTTTTTTGTGGAGAAATGGGCGGGGTGGCTTGCCCAGGCATTGTGCCTAGCCCCTCAGCTCCCCCCCCCCCCAAATGATCCACAACAGTCTTTCTGCCCCCCCTCCCCGGGGGCAGATAAGATAGACTTTAACTCCAATCTGCCCTGCAGGGTGGGCAGAAAGCCCACTAGACACCGGGGCGTTTTT
This sequence comes from Calotriton arnoldi, assembly GCA_963921515.1. NCBI lineage: Eukaryota > Metazoa > Chordata > Amphibia > Caudata > Salamandridae > Calotriton > Calotriton arnoldi. The sequence continues at coordinate 453,365 of CAWUFW010003641.1, forward strand.
TTATTGTGGGGGTGGCCTGCCCAAACATCACTCCTAGCCTCCACCTCCAGTATGACCCCAACAGTCTTTCTTCCTCCCGGGGACTAAAGCATCCCCATATTTATGGCAAGAAAGGAAATTTCGTTTTTTGGTTTTTTTTATCTTTAGATACGGGTCGGAGAGTTGGGCTAAGTCCCAATATCGTCCTACTTCTATGATGAATGGCTGCACTTTTCGGGCTCGGGTTAGCTGCTATCTGGGGAGACCTGCCAAAGCCAGGCATTTCTGAAAACTAAACACCTGGGGCATTCCAAGATGGTGTGTCTTGTTTAGATCTCATGGCTTTTTTTTATTTACACATAATACCCTGCAAATCTCAAACTTTGACTAAAATTGCACATTTTCCTTCCATTTCTGTGACGTAAACGTCCGGAGACCTCAGGGATCCACACAATTCTTACTACCCTGCCTTCCCCCACTTGCCCTGATTAAAATGTTACCCCACTTGTGTGGCTGGGCCTAGCGTCCATGATACAAAACACCCCACAACCCAATGTGGAGAAATCACCAGTAGGGGTAGATCCAGTGTTTGGACCCACCGGGCTCGGCAGCCACACAGGGAACCCTACCAAACCCAGACATTTCTGAAAGCTGTTCATCTCGGGGGGGAGGGGGGCATACTGCTCTGGCCTCTTCTGGGTGCCTAATTTTCAGAAATGTCTGGGTTTGGTAGGTTTCCCCGGGTGGCCGGCGATTCCCGGCCAAAAAAAACGCCACTATCCCCATTGCCAAATCAGCTCATTTTTTTGACAGGAAATGTTCATGCCTCCACATTGTATTTTGGAGTTTTTCCTGTTGTGAGCACTAGGCCTACTCACACAAATGATGCACCATTTTTATCGGGAGACTTGGGGGAAGAATAGGTGGTAGGAAATTTGTGACTCCCTGCAAATTCCAGAACATTCCACCACAGAAATGTGAGGATAATGTGTTTTTTAGTCAAAGTTTGAGGTTTATAGGGATTTCTTGGTAAGAAAAACTCTAAAGTGCTACACAGGTCACCCCACCTTGGATTCCCCCAGGTGTTTAAAAAATTTACAGTTTTGCTAGGTTTCCCTAGGTGTCGGCTGAGCTATGGCCCAAATTTCACAACTATCCACATTGCCAAAAAAGGGTCAATTTTCAGTCAAAAAATGTGATGTACCCAGGTTGTGTTTTGGGGCCTTTCCTGTTGCGGGAAGAAATGCGTTACTTACCTGTAACAGCAGTTATCCAGTATTGGTATCTTTCATAGATTCACATGCCTGAATCATTCCCCGTCGTCGAGATGGGAGTCCCCGGTACATTATAAAAGTAATGTCTTATTAGACATACCAAACCATAGGCCTAAGGCCTCTCATTAGTAACATATCCAGGTCCTTTTGTGAAAAGGACCAAACTCTAAACAGCAGCCAATCAGCTGCTACCACCCTCTGGAACCTTCCTGTCAGGAGCTCTGGTCCCTCAGATTTTCGTAAGCGTAGTGCTAAGTAATAGTACCACTGAGAGAACCAAGAGAGCCTTTCCAAGGGAGGTGGGTGGGTTGCATGTGAATCTATGAAAGATACCAATACTGGATAACTGCTGTTACAGGTAAGTAACGCATTTCTTATCCAGTATTAGGGTATCTTTCATAGATTCACATGCCTGAATCAGAGTAGCAAGCAATAGTGAGCACATTTCCTTTGTTCCCCATAAGGGATATACACTCATTGGTTAAAACAAAACCCCTATTGATACATTTCATTATATCATTGATATAGTGCATCATAATAAGAATAATAATCATAGAAATGTGCGGTAAAATAAAGGTTGGTGGGAAGGAGGAAAGGCTCACCTCTATTGAAATAGATGACGTAGTACTGCCTGTCCAACTGCAGCGTCCTTCGCCAGTTCTGAATCCAAGCAGTAATGCTTGGTAAATGTGTGCGGCGTTTTCCATGTTGCCGCTCTGCAAATGTCCACCAGCAGTACGCCGGCAAACAGGGCCATGGACGTAGAGACCGCCCTGGTAGAATGGGCACGAACTGTAGTTTGTAAAGGCTGACCAGCCTGCTGGTGGCATAGAGTGAATGCGCTAGAGATCCACCTAGATATACTCTGCTTGGTAAGGGGGCAACCCTTCCTAGGCACACTGTAGGCCACGAAAAGTTGGTTAGACTTTTGGAACGGTCTTGTTCTATGCAGGTAGAATTTAATGCATCGCTTCAGGTCCAAGGAATGAAGAACTTTTTCTGCTGGTGTTTGAGGATTGGGAAAGAATGTCTTCAACACAATGGGTTCGTTAAGATGGAAGTACGATGGCACTTTAGGGATGAACTTCGGGTTAGTTCGAAGAATTACCCTATCGTCCTTGAATTGCAGAAATGGATGCTGTATTGTAAAAGCATGAAGCTCGCTGACTCGTCTTGTTGAAGCCAGGGCGAGCAGAAGTGCAGTTTTCCAGGAGAGGAACTTGAGGTCCACCTTGTGTATTGGCTCAAAAGGATGCCTCATAAGCTGGGCTAGAACTGTATTAAGCTGCCATGTTGGAGGAGGAAGCTTTAGTGGAGGGAAAGTCCGGAAAAGACCTTTGAGGAATTGTTTTATGAGTCTATTGGACCAAAGCGAAGGACCTGTGGAGGATCTCCTGTAGCGGGATATCGCTGCTAGGTGAACTCTGATGGAAGCATGAGCGAGGCCTGCATTTGCGAGATGAAGGAGATATGGCAAAATCTCTTCAGGCGATGACTTAAAGGGATGTACTGTGGCAGATGCACACCAAATACAGAACCTTTTCCATTTGAGTGAATATGTCCTGCTTGTACTGTCCGCTACTGCTCGAGACAGAACCGCTCTACAGTCCGGAGGGATATTCATAGCTTGGAATTCATTGTATTCAGGAGCCAGGCCGATAATTTCAGTGAGGCCGGGTCCGGATGTTGTATCTGTCCCTGATCCATTGTGAGGAGAGACGGAAACGGCTTCAATGGAATTGGAGGTGTCTGGGATAGGAGATGCAGCTCCGTAAACCAATGTTGGCGAGGCCATGCTGGTGCTATTAAAATCAGTGTGCAGGGCTCTGCCTTCATCTTCTTGAGTACTCTGGGGAGCAGTGGAATCGGCGGAAAAGCGTACGCAAAGACGCCGCACCAGGCTATTGAAAATGCATTCCCCAGAGATCCCTGCTGGGGATGCCAACTTGCGAAGCGTCGGCATTTGGCGTTGAACTGTGACGCGAACAGGTCTAGATTTGGTTCGCCCCATTGGTCGAAAATGCGGTTGAGAATACCCTGGTGTAATTCCCACTCGTGGCAAGAGGTTTGTAGTCTGCTCAGTGAATCTGCCAACGTATTCTCCCTTCCCGGAACATATTCGGCCTTCAGAGATATCTTGTGCTTTAGTGCCCAGTTCCAAATTTTCTGCGATTCTTGAGATAACAAGAGAGAACGAGTCCCCCCCTGTTTGTTCACATAGTGCATTGTTGTGGTGTTGTCCGTTTTGACAAGCACTAGCGAACCTGCTATTCTGGGAAGAAAAGCTCGAAGGGCTAGATACACAGCTCTGAGTTCTAGGAGGTTTATGTGCAAAGTCCTTTCCGTTATTGACCACTTTCCGCTGATTTGAAGCTCCTGGAGAAAGGCTCCCCAACCTTCCAGGGATGCGTCCGTAGTGATTACCTGAGGAGACACCTGAGGTAGGAAAGACAGGCCTTGTGATAGATTCTGTGGACGAGTCCACCAGTGTAAGGCTGTGATTACTTGAGGAGTGATCTGTATGATGTCGTCGAAAGATCCTTCCACCTGAATCCACTGAGCGGCAAGAGCCTCCTGGAGAGGCCGCATATGGAGACGACAATGCGGAATGAGTAGTATGCACGAAGACATCATCCCTAGGAGGGATTTGAAGAGCCGAACCGAAAGAGACTTTCTTAGTTTTATCCTGTTTGCCAGCTGTGCGAGCCTGCGTTGTCGCTCTTGCGTTGGACAAGCATGCGTGTGGACCGTATCCAACACGGCTCCCAAGAATGTGATCCTTTGAGAAGGTTGAAGCATTGACTTTTCGGCATTGAGGGTGAGACCTAACTGCTTGAAAAGTTCTAGACAAGCGCTGGAAGATTGTGTTGCGCCTTGAAGAGATGGTGCCTTGACGAGCCAGTCGTCGAGGTATGGAAATACTTGATGACGCTGCTGTCGAAGGTACGCAGCGACCGGTGACAGGCATTTTGTGAATATACGAGGAGCCGATTTGAGCCCAAACGGCAGCACCCGAAATTGGTAATGCCTGCCAGCGACGGCAAATCTCAAAAATTGTTTGTGTTTTCTCTGGATTGGAACATGGAAATAGGCATCCTGTAGATCCAAAGATACCATGTAGTTGTTCGGGTTGAGAAGTTGTAAGACTTCCTGTATGGTAATCATGCGAAATGATTGCTTCCTTAGGAATTTGTTCAAATTTCTTAGGTCTAGAACCGGCCTCCACTTGTCGTCTCTCTTGCGCACCAAAAGAATCGGGAATAAAAACCTTTTCCTCGTTGATGAACAGGAACTCGCTCTATGGCTCCTTTGCGAATCATGGATGATATTTCGTTCTGCAAGAGGTTCAAATGCTTGTGAACCATAGGTTGAGGTGGATTTGGTGGAGGGGTTTGAAGAAATTCCAAGGAATGTCCAGATCGTACTATTTGTAGGACCCACTGATCCGTAGTAATTTGTTCCCAGTTGCGGAAAAAATGTGATATCTTCCCTCCTATTTTGAGTGGAGAGGGTGGGGCCGAAGTTGGTGGCAAGGGAAAGTCATTGACGCCGAGCAGCATCTCTCTGGCGACCAGCCCTTCCTCGAAAGAGGATTTGTTATAGGCAGTTTGTTGTGATTGCTGCCTCTGCTGAAATTGCGGCCTGTATTGCTGGCTGGACGAGGAGTAATTAGGATATCTATTCTGTTGATATCCTCCTCTATAGGACGATTGACCTCTACCTCGTGAGCCACGAAAGGAAGATGTTTTATATTGAAGGGTTCCCAAAGATTTTGCCGTCTCTGTGTCTTTCTTAATCCCTTGTAGGGCCTCATCGATATGAGATCCAAACAGGCACTGTCCATCATAGGGCATATCTAGGATCTTTGTTTGGACCTCAGGTCGGAATGTGGTTGCTTTAAGCCAGCCTTGGCGCCTTAAGACTGCCGCTCCTGCCAACTGACGGAAGCCAGTAGATGCGATGTCCATCGCACAATCTATAATTTCCGAAGCTGACCTTTCGCCCTCTTGCAGTAGCTTTTCGCTTCCTCTTTAGTGTCCTCTGGTAAACTGCCCAAGAGAGGTGCAACATCCGACCAGATCTGCCTGTTGTATCTCCCCAATAAGGCTAGTGAGTTAGCAGCCCTCACTGTCAGTGCAGACATGGAAGAGAAACGCTTTCCAATGTTGTCCAAACGCCTACCCTCTTTATCCGGTGGAGCTGACAGTGGAGTAGAAGGGTTCTTTGAGTGGCGCTGGGCTGCTTGTGTAACCACAGAATCTGGCTTGGGATGGCCAGTTAGACAGGCTGGGGCGTCATCCGGTGCCCTATACTTTTTATCCAGCCGTGGTAGGATTGGGGGCATTGAAGAAGGATTCTTCATGATCTTGACCCCTTGTTCCCAGATATAGTTTATTATTGGCATGGATCGCACTGACTTTTTAAATGGCTCTTTAAAGTCATATAAGAAACAATCTTGTTGCTGGGAAGGAATTGGCAACTGAAAACGCTTCGCAGCTCTTTCTAGGAGATTATGAAAACCTCCTATGTCCTCCGGAGGCGAGTCTACTGGAGGAGGGGAAGGAGACGCTGGAAGTGGTATGACGTAGTCGTCCCATTCCTCATGTTGTGATCCATCATCCGGGATTTCCCCCTCTTCTTGAAGACAGTCCTCTTCATCGTCAGTAGAGTGGAGAGATGGGGAAATCACTGTCAAGGCGGATGGCTGAGGTGGAAGTTGTACGGCCGGTGGTGGAGCTGGTTCCGGAGCAGTAGACGGAGCAGCAGTAGGAAACCTCTTCTTATAATCTGTAATCAAAAATTGGAGGTCCGACACCAAAGCCACCGGAAGACATACCATCTGAGGTTGTTGAGGCACTTGATCTTCCTGATAATATGACTGACCATGAATGTCCTGATCATCCTCATCTGAGAACTCCTGATATTTAACATTGAGTTCCGACGGACTTGTTGCCGCCCTAGAAGGCCCCTCGTCGTCCGAATCATCATCCACATCCAATAGATGAGAGGGTACTAAGGATTGGACTCTACTGGGTGACGTTACAGAAGGTGATAATCTGCTGAGTTGTTTAGCCTTCATTTTTGGTGTAGACATCTGGATCGTCGACGGAACACTCGTCGTCGACGGTGGCGCGTCGACGGGTAAAGCTTTCAGCTTTGTTGAAAGTGTTGTTGAAATCTTCGTCGACGGCGTCGTCGACGGAATTGGCGTCGACGACGGTAACTTTACCGTCGATGGAGACGTCGTCGGCGGTATCGTCGACGGGAGAGCCGTCGATGTGGCTGTGACCGTCGACGGGAAGGTCGTCGTCGGAGTCGTCGTCGACCGGATCGTCGTCGGATTCTTCGACGACGATTTCTTTATTTTTATCGTCGACGACATGATCACCTGTGCCGTCGACGAAGATGTTGTAGTCGTCGACGATGATCGCGGTGCAGACGAGACAGACATAGTGGAGACTGTCGTCGTCGACGTGGTAACCCTGGCAGTGACAGGAGCAGTCGTCGTTGAAATGCGTCGACGATGCCGTCGTCGACGAGCCTGAGGAGGGTTTTTGAAAGAATGCTGGACTCTAACTGAAGGAGTCGCAGTGTCTGAAGATGGCAATTTTTTGTCTGTGGAAACCTCTGAAGACTTTTTCTGCGTCTTCTTTGCAGGTTGCTGCGATGAAGTGCTCGGAGAAGCATTTCTCGACCTTTTCTGAGGAGTTTTTGAGGAGGTTCTTGATGAAGTTTCACTCTCCTCAGAGGACAAGGGGTCTTGTTTGTCCTTTAACCTCTGCAGCCAAATCAAAAGACGTCCTTCCCGGTCTTTTAGGGTTTTTGACGAAAAAGTACGACATACCTTGCAGTCTTTAGCGGAGTGGTCTGGGTAAAGACAGTACAGGCAGTCCTTGTGAGGATCGTCCACCTGCAACCTCTTCTTCCTGCAGGTTGTACATGGCCTAAAAAGGCCTTTCTTCGAGGTGTCTGACATGAAGACGACTATGACTTCACTTAGACAGACGTAAGGATAATGAAATACCTTTATAGAAGTATAAACGCTGTAAGATAGGAAACCTGAGCAGAGCTCAGTTGGAGACTCCCTTAGCACAACGTGCGGTAGAAAATCTGAGGGACCAGAGCTCCTGACAGGAAGGTTCCAGAGGGTGGTAGCAGCTGATTGGCTGCTGTTTAGAGTTTGGTCCTTTTCACAAAAGGACCTGGATATGTTACTAATGAGAGGCCTTAGGCCTATGGTTTGGTATGTCTAATAAGACATTACTTTTATAATGTACCGGGGACTCCCATCTCGACGACGGGGAATGATTCAGGCATGTGAATCTATGAAAGATACCCTAATACTGGATAACTAACCCTACCCACACAAGTGAGGAACCACATTTATTGGTACACTTGGAGGAATGCTGGGTGGTAGGACATTTTGGCTCCCCACAGATTCCAAATGTTTTTCTCACAGAAATGTTAGAGAAATGTATATTTTTAGTCAAACTTTGAGGTTTGCAAGGGTTTCTGGGTAGGAAAACATGGTGGGAACCACACAAATCTCCCTACCCTGGATTCCGCTAGGTGTTTAGTTTTTAGAAATGTACAGGTGTGCTCGGCTTCCTTAGGAGCACTGGAATGTCTTTAGTACTGTCGACCTCCAATGGCTTGAAGAGCATGCGTATAAAATGAATCCTGCCTTTAATAAGCATGGTCAGTCTATATCCAGGTTAAAGTAAAATCATATATTCCAAACAGGTCTCTTTGCTCATCCCAAGCAGCCCTTTTAACCCTTCTGCGGTAGGCCTTTTCCCCCTAGCTTGCTAAGCCCTTTGTGGCTATTTGGGTAGTTCGCGTTTAGGCCTCCATACCTTTTTACCACATAAGGTATCAATGCCAAATTAGCGTCCTTTTTTCCAACATCCTGAGGATAACAAAGGTACCTAGGGTTTGTGGATTTCTCTGGAGGAGACTGAGAAAATAGCAAAAATATAGAAAACTTTTGTTTTTTGGGGGGAAAAAATAGGGAAAAAGTGCTACCCGAAAAACATTTGTTTTTTCCCCACTAAAAATGGCATCAATGAAAGGTTTGCTTTTCTAAAATCACATTTTTCCAACTTCCAGGAACATGCAGAGCTGAATCCCCAAAAATTATTTTTTTTCTTACCATTTTGGGATTTTGAAAGAGCTAACCCATTTTTCCTAATTTTTATGCTTTCAACCTACTTTTAGTTTGTGATGGAAACCAGGGTGAATCACATGGGTGATCCGGAAAAGCTATGGCATTCTGAAAAGTAGACCAAATTCTAAATTCAGCAAGGGGTGTTTGTTTAGATCCCTACAGCTTTTCCCAAAGAAACTACTGTTGAAATAAAAAATGAGCGGGGGGAAAAGCGGGCCACCTGCTAGCGGCACATCTGAGACAACGGGAGGCTGCAATGGCCATCCCCGCTATCCGATCTGCGGATGGGGAGATCCTCACTCGACCCCAGGACATCGTCAACGAATTTGTGTCATTTTACAAATAGCTTTACACCCAGGAGGTGCCGGCCAGCGCGGAACGAGTATCACGTTTCTCGAGGGAGTTGACCTCCCGCGCTTGACAGACAAGGGCAGGGAGCTCTTAGCGTGGGACATCAGCAAGGAGGAGATCACAGCGGCCATCTCCAAGCTGCCCTACCCCAAGGCCCCGGGCGAGGATGGATTCCCCGCGAAATTCTACAAATGGTCTGGGGAGGAGGCAATCGATTCCCTACATGCCCCCTTACAAGAGACGGAACGGACGGCCTCCCTGGGACCTCTCTCTAACAGAGCGGTGATCGCGGTCCTGCTCAAACCGGGGAGAGGCCCGTTACTGTGCAGCAGCTATCACCCCATCTCCCTCCTAAATGGAGATATTAAGATCCTTGCCAGCATCTTGGCAGCACGCCTGAGCAAGGTCATACCCTCTCTCATTCACCATAAGCCCTTCATCTCTCCCAGCTCGCTTACCTGCTCCCGGGCACACCGGACCCCCCGCAGTGGGTTACAACGGAACGCTTGCTCCTCGCCTGCGCCAACGGTCTTGGCCCCCTTTATGGGGACCACACCCCACCAACTACCTCCTCCGCATGCTGTGATACAGACCACTCAAAGCATGGCACCGTGTGCACTGCCTGTAAGGCGTGGACCACCAGCTACACATCAAGGCACCGATATGGGGCAATGACAGCATCTGTGAAAACGGCCAGACACTCCGTTGCCCCGATGGAAAGAAGTGGGCATACGGACCCTGGACCAGGTGTTACTGGATGGCAACTTGAAAACTTTCGTCCACCTACAGGAGGAATTTGTATTACACCCGTGGCAGGCCTGGCTGTACCTGCTGTGGCGATGTCTTGCTCCTCGCCCTTAGGCCCTGCAGTCTTCACTGATAGTGGAATATCTGTCCGTGTGGGGCCGACACAGGGGAGTGATGTTGGAACTCAACAGCACACTCATGAACTACCTCTTCTCCCAACCCCTCCTGCACGGCCTCCGCGCTAAGTGGCAGTCCCGCCTACAGTTCACCGTCGAAGAAGAGGACTGGTAGAGGTTATGGAGGCCCTAGATAGGGGAACCCGGGAAGCCCGGTTGAAATTCTGCCTTTTTAAGACTCTCTCTGAGTGATACTGGACTACAGCAAAGCTGCAGAGGGCCGGCCTCCTGACCCACTCGAGGTGTTGGTGATGTCCGGTCACCTGCTGCGACTTCCCCCACATTCTGTGCAACTGCCCCTCTATTCAGCCCTTCTGGTCCTTTACTGGGGACACCATAGGAGTGTCCCTGCCTCGACGCCTCCCCCCCCCCCGTGACCCTTCTGACCGACACCAGAGACTCCCCGGACATTTCTCACCCACAACGTCGCCTCCTACACTCGGCGGTATCCACCGCCAAGTTATACATCCTCCGGCAATGGAGATCACACACACCCCCCCCACAAGAGGATTGGATGGTGGCAATGGAAAAAAGCACTTCGAATCACATTTAGCTGCATTTAATAGTCACTTTAAAGCCGCTGTAACACACTCTAAAATAGTTAACCTGCACTCCCATGATGCCATGGCTTATGTGTTTTAGAGGTGTTTTCTCAGGACATAAGCTCTCACATCACATAAAAATAGCAAACTGTGTCACTTTTGGTAAGTTGGAGATTATACCATTCTTTTTGGATATTTATTTACATCTTGCACAGACACCCATAAATGCTTTCTTGCAGCTGCACAGCTCTGAAAGTATCAAACTTCAGTGAGACTAAAGCATTTTGCGAATATTCTTTGCGCCCAAATTAGCTGAGCAAAAATGGTTCCATGTTTTTTCTGACGCCTTGTCGAACTATGGCACATTTTACAGGAGAATCGTTTCAGCATGGCTCAATCTCTTGAGTTAAAATCTGACCCTCAATAAACAGAACCCTCCTGGCCAACACCTCCCTGGCATTTGTGAGGCAGTCAAACACTCAGGTGCATGCACTGATCACAGAGAAAACACAGTTGCGCCCGAGCAGTGTCTCAGAGCAGGAACACAGAGTCCTGACCGACCAGCAGGGCCAGCCCATAACAGTGTCATGGTTAGCATTCATATGACCTATGATTGTAATGCCTGGGCATTTGAAGGGGAATCTGCCCAAGTGAGGCATCTGTACATTGATGAAGATGACAGGCTGATGTTTGGGGACTGTGCACTTCATAAAAATGAAAAATTTATATTTTGAAAGAAAAAGTTATACTTTTTCAGAAGCTGATTTTCATCTAGAAAATTGAGTTTGTTTGCCCAAATCAAAAACAGTTATTTCATGGAAAAGTGTGTATTTTCAGAAACTGATAGTTTGATGATGACAAAAAGTTGCATTTCCAAAACACATTTAAAACTGCTGGTTGCATGAAATGTTTGGGTGTTCACTACTGTTAGACCTGGCATCCTTGGCGTGGGTCTCCCTTCCATTTTTTTGATGCCTCCTATGTTACTGATCTGTTTTTGCTGGTGTTAGATGCTTTGGGCACTGTGCCACTGCTATTCAGTGCCACAGTGCAAGTGCTCCCTATGATAAATTGTGTGATGGATTAGTGACTCCATGATTGGATGATTGGTTTACTTGTCAGTCCCTAGTACAGTGCACTGAGTGTGCCCAGGGCTTGTAAATCCAATGCCGATGGTGGGCTTGCAGCACTGGTTGTGCCACCCACAGAAGCGGCTTGTAAAATGTGCCTCAGGCCTGCCATTGCAGAGCCTGTGTGCAGCCTAGGGCTGCCATGTCGACTTGGTGAGTACACCCACTTACCAGTCCCTAAACCTTCCCTTTACTGCATGTTGGTCACCCCTAAAGTATGCCCTAGGGCAGGGTGCATTGTAAGTACAAGGTAGGACATTCCCTGGTGTGTGTGGCATGTCCTAATAGTGAATTACAGCCATTTTCGTTTTTCACTATTGCAAGGCTACCTGCTCCCCATAGGCCAGAATGGGCAGACTGACTATTACACCTTATAGTCAGAACTGACCCAGGGAACATGGTAGAAAAACGAATTTAGTATGCCTGAACTCAGGATGATAAAATACATCTTTTAGTGAAGTTGGTTTTAACATTCTGTGTTTGAAAATACCACTTTTAGAAAGTGGGTATTTTCTTGCCTAAACTTCAAAGCCTGCCTCTGCTAGGTTGTGTATTCCTTGTCTGGAGATTGAGTGACAGGGGCTGGGAGTGGCTACAGGAGACAGGGTGAGTCAGCACAGGGCTGAATAGAAAGATCTGCATCCAGAGTGGAGGGAGGAGTTGCACCTGGGTCTGAATAGGGCTGTGCCTGCCTTCCACAATGCTGGCTCCACCTCCTGCCGGGCGGCTGAGCACCCTGCCCCACATTCTGAAAGGAAAGAAGGAGTCAGAAAAACAAAGTGCTCCAGAACTGACCAGAACTGGTTTTGGACTAGGCAGAGGCCTCTCTGCCTTCAGAGAACAAAGAAAAACTGTGTATAAAAGGGGACCCAGACCCCTAGGAAATTAGATCACTTTGGGAAAACAAGAAGAAACCTTTGCTGAGGAGAGGAACCAGAAGAAACTGAGGAGAGGACTATCCCTAAGCTAGAGGGATCTGCCTGCAGTGGTTGCCTGACTGCCAAAGGAAGGAGAAAGGACTTTGTGTGCACTTTTATTCAACTTGTAAAGTATCTCCAAGGGCTTGAGAAAAGAGCTTGCCTCCTGCTGAAGTCTCAGGGACAACAGACTTCAACCACCAGCTCCCCAAGAATCCTTTGGAAGTGCCTGCTGCTGTTTTGGGCCTTCTGAAGGGACTGCGTGTCGCAAGGAGCTGGAAGCGCGACTCAAGAGGAAGAAGCGTGTCGCCGTCGCTGCTGCTGCCGTCGCAACTCCGAAGGAGGGTGTCGCCGCTGTAGCTGTCGTATTGCACCGCATCGAGAGAAGCGTCCCGCAACGAAGAGGAAGCGTGTCGCCGTCGCTGCTGCTGCCGTCGCAACTCCGAAGGAGGGTGTCGCCGCTGTAGCTGTCGCATTGCACCGCATCAAGAGAAGAGTCTCGCATCGAGGAAGAAGCGTGTCGCCGTCGCAGCCGCTGCCGTCGCAACTCCGAAGGAGGGTGTCGCCGCTGTAGCTGTCGCATTGCACCGCATCAAGAGAAGAGTCTCGCATCGAGGAAGAAGCGTGTCGCCGTCGCAGCCGCTGCCGTCGCAACTCCGAAGGAGGGTGTCGCCGCTGTAGCTGTCGCATTGCACCGCATCAAGAGAAGCGCCTCGCATCCACGGAGAAGCGTGCCGCCGTCGGAGCTGCTGCCGTCGCATCACGAAACAAGGGTGTCGCCGCTGCAGTTGTCGCATCGAGCGGAAGCGTCTCGCAACGTTGGAGAAGAGTGTCGCAGCAGAAGCTGTGGCCGTCGCATCACGAAACAAGGGTGTCGCCGCTGCAGTTGTCGCATCGAGCGGAAGCGTCTCGCAACCTCGGAGAAGCGTGCCGCATCAGGAAGAACTTGACGTCTTTATTTCTTTGCACCAGAACTTTGTCGCATTTCCATCGCTGCAACATTGCTTGTTGTGGAAGCGTCCCGCATCGTAAGGTACATTGACTTAAAGTGTCGCATCTTAAGAACTGAACTGAACTAAGCTAAAACTACCATTTTTTAGTACAGTATTGTGGATTTTTGTCGTTTATGGTCTTGTGTTAAAACTATATAAAGAATACTTATTTTTGATATAAACCTTGTGTGGTGTCCATCTGTAGTGTGTCACTAGATTACTGTATGTGTTCACAAATGCTTTACACACTGCCTCTGAGATAAGCCTGTCTGCTCGTGCCAAGCTACCAAGGGGGTGAGCAGGGGTTATTTTAGGAGTGTACCCTTTACCCTGACTAGAGGCGAGGTCCCTATTTGTCACAAGTACCTACCTGTGCCAACTAGAGACCCCCAATTCTAACATTGGTGGTCAGCGGTGAGGATTCTGGACTTGCATTTGTGACTCATGTACAGTGATTGGTGAACACTACTAGTGAGTGCAGACCAAAACGCGACCACATACTGTTGGTAGATTTTTTTCTGGGACTTTCCATTTTCTGCCAAGTTTAACCATCATGGAAGACACAGCATCCATAGCATCTGTTGATTTTGAGTGGGAGGAGGAGAAACTGGAAAGCTACAAAGTGAAGCAGCTGAAGCACTTCTGCAAAAAATTTAATGTTGTAATTACCGGGCTCACCAAGAGGGATGAGTTCTACAAGGCGCTGAGGGCCTGGGTAGAAGCAAGGAAAACCCCTGAGATTGAGGAAGGGGATAATAATGCAGATGTGCAGCTGGAAGGGCCATTGGGTCCAGGGGAAAGGAAAGCACCTTCCCTAGTAGGTAGCAGTGTTTCTGCCAAAGGCCTGTCCCCAGAAGAGCTGGAGGATAGGGAGAGAAATAGGATGCATGAGTTGGAGCTGGCCAAAATGAGTGGGCAATTGGAGATTAGGAAAATGGCCCTGGAAGAAAAGAAGATGCAGCTTGAGCATGATAGAAGTTTGAGGGAGTTGGATTTGAAAGCTAGGAGCTTAGAAATTACTCCCTCTGGTGGCAGCACACCGTCAATGCCTGTGGAATCTAGAGTGTATATTCCTAAAGATGTGGTCAGAGAGTTTTTTAAAAATGATGACATTGGGCAGTGGTTCAAGGCCTATGAGGTAGCCATGTCTTCCCACCGGGTCCCTGAGAAGGATTGGGGAGCGGGGTTGTGGGGACGGTTCCTTAGTGAGGGGCGGGACACACTGCTAGATTTGCCTTCTGATGTCCATAATTCATATCACCACATGAAGGGTGCTTTAATGGCTAGGTATGTTTTAACTCCTGAATTGTATAGGCAGAGGTTCAGGGGTTGCACGAAGACAGAGAACAGTACCTGGGTTGAATATGTCACTTTTTTCTGCAGAGCATTGGATGGTTGGGTGAAGGGTAGCAAAGTTGATGATTTTCAGGGGCTCCTTGATTTGATTGCATGGGAGCACTTGTCAAGTAACTGTTTTCCAGAGCTACGCCAGCACCTGATAGATAGCAAGCTGACTATCCCTAGGAAGCTTGCTGAGGAGGCGGACCGCTGGGTCAGTACCAGGGTCCACAAGGGTCACGTGGGAGACTCAGCCAAGGGTGGGCAGGGTCCCCAGCAGAAGAGTGGGGGGGACAAGGGTAAACAGAGGGAGTTCCAAAGAAGGCCCCAAAGTAGTCCCCAAGGGAACCAAGGGAAAGGTTCCCAGCCTCCCCCCCAGAAACCCTCAGGGGCCCCGACAGGTCCACCTGTTCAAAGGGGACCCCTGAGATGCTACAAATGTGGGGACCTGGGTCATATAGCGAGTGATCCCAGGTGCCGCCAGTTTGGAAAGACCGCACCCCCTGGTGCAGCCCCCCGGCAGATGGCTAGTGTAGCCCTGGGGGAGGAGATGGAGGCCCCAGAGGGGTGGGGTCCCGCACAGATGTCCCTTGTCTCATTAGGAGACTGTGAGATGGTCCCCAAGACCCAGCTGCCTGATAACACTAAGAAATACAGGCAGTGGGTGACCATCAATGGCCATAGGGTGGAGGCTCTTAGAGATACAGGAGCCAGTGTGACAGCTGTCAAGTGTCACCTGGTGTCTCAAGAGCAGGTTGTCCCCCATGCATTGTATCCAGTTGTTGCCGCTGACAACACAGAGAGTCACTGCAAAGTGGCTCAGGTTCCCTTTGAGTGGGGGGGGGTCTCTGGTACTCTTCAAGTAGCTGTGAGGCCCGCCATGCCTGTTGACTGTCTGTTAGGGAACGACTTGGAGAGCTCACCTTGGGCAAAGGTGGAGCGAAGTGCTCATTTGGAGATGTTGGGTTTGCCTGACTGGGCGTGTGTGACCACCCGGTCCATGGCAGCAAGTAAAGGTGCTCAAGAGGACCTGCAGCCTGAGAGGGAGGCCCAGGTACCTGCCGTCACGAGAAGAGGCAGGGGCGCGGAAACCGGCCCCCGAAGTTCCCACGGTCCAGGAGGAGGCAGACCTTGAGGGGATGCCCTGGAGCCTACAGGGGAACAGGTAGCTGAACTGGGGGACCTGCCTGAGCTGACCCATTGGCAGCAAGAAGGAGGACCCTCCAGGGAAGAATTCTGCAAGGAGCAGAAAGAATGCCCTTCTCTGGTGGGTCTGCAGCAACAGGCTGCAGACCAGGCAACAGGTGATCAGTCTGGGTCACATTGGGTCTATTGGGAGAATGATCTCCTGTATACGGAGCCTAAGGTTGCTGAGCCTGGGTCAGCCCGTGTGCTGGTGGTACCCCAGTGCTTCAGAGCCTTCCTACTGGGGCTGGCTCATGATGTTCCATTGGCAGGACATTTGGGGCAGGACAAGACCTTTGAGAGGCTTGTCACCCACTTTTATTGGCCCCAAATGCGCAGGAGTTCAGACACTCACTGCAGGACATGTCAGACTTGCCAGGCAAGTGGAAAGAGTGGGAGGAAGCGCAAGGCTCCTCTCCAGCCATTCCCTGTAGTCAGCACCCCCTTTGAACGGGTGGGTATTGACATTGTGGGGCCACTGGACCCCAAGACAGCCATGGGCAACAGGTTCATCCTGGTCTTGGTAGACCATGCCACCCGGTACCCGGAAGCCATACCTCTGAGGACAGTGACGGCCCCCGTGGTGGGACGAGCACTGATGGGAATTTTCTCCCGAGTGGGATTCCCTAGCGAGGTAGTGTCTGACCGGGGGACCAACTTCATTTCCAAGTATATGAAGTCCCTGTGGCAGGAGTGTGGGGTAACCTACAAGTTTACCACTCCTTACCACCCCCAAGGAAATGGATTGGTTGAAAGGTTCAACCGAACCCTCAAAGGCATGATTATGGGTCTTGAGGAACCTATGAGGCGTAAGTGGGACGTCCTCTTACCATGCCTGCTCTTTGCTTACCGTGAGGTGCCACAGAAATCTCTAGGGTTCAGTCCCTTTGAGCTTCTCTATGGACACCCAGTAAGAGGACCTCTAAGTTTGGTCAAAGAAGGCTGGGAGCAATCTCCCAGGAAACCTCCCCAGGATGTATACAGTTACATGCTGGCCTTTAGGAACCAAACTAGGCGTTTCAGGCAACTCGCTGAGGTGAATCTGGAAGCCAGCCAGGAGGAGATGAAGCGGTGGTACGACCAGAATGCCACTCTGGTAGAGCTTCAGCCTGGTCAGAAAGTGTGGGTCATGGCCCCAGTGGAGCCCTGCGCGCTCCAGGATAAGTGGACCGGACCCTTTGAGGTTGTAGAGCGCAAAAGTCCGGTTACCTACTTGGTGGACTTGCGGTCTCCCAGGAACCCTTTGAGGGTCCTGCATGTCAACCGCCTGAAGCCCCACTTGGAGAGGTCCCAAGTGGGCATGCTCTTAGCGACAGATGCTGGGATGGAGGAGGAGACTGAGCCTCTTCCTGACCTCCTGTCAGCAACAGAGCAAGATGGGTCAGTGGATGGTGTCAACCTCTCTTCCACCCTGACCCCTGAGCAACAGAATGACTGCCGCCAGTTGCTGGGACAGTTCTCTGATCTGTTCTCCCTGGTTCCCGGTGTCACAGATTGGTGCATCCATGATGTGGACACTGGGGACAGTACGCCTGTGAAGCACAAATCTTACAGGGTGACTGACAGGGTGAGAGCTTGCATCAAGGAGGAGGTCTCCAAAATGCTTGCGTTAGGGGTGATTGAGTCCTCTAACAGTCCTTGGTCCCAAAGGCTGCCGCACCGGGTGCCACACCAGAACTCCGGTTCTGTGTGGACTACCGAGGACTCAATTCAGTCACCAGGACTGACGCGCACCCCATCCCCAGAGCTGATGAGCTCATAGATCGGCTAGGGGCTGCACGGTACCTCAGCACGTTTGACTTAACGTCTGGGTGCTGGCAGATCGCCTTGACTGATGGGGCAAGAGAGAGGTCAGCATTCTCCACCCCAGATGGGCACTACCAGTTCCGGGTGATGCCCTTTGGGATGAAGAATGCCCCTGCCACCTTCCAGAGGTTGGTCAACCAGGTGTTGGCTGGACTGGACTCGTTCAGTGCCGCCTACCTGGATGACATCGCGGTGTTCAGCGCCAGTTGGGAAGAACATCTGCGCCACCTCTGGGAAGTGTTGATGGCGCTGCGGAGGGCAGGCCTCACGATCAAGGCGAGTAAGTGCCAGATCGGGCAGGGTTCCGTGGTGTACTTGGGACACCAAGTGGGGAGCGGCCAGGTGGCGCCCCTACAACCCAAAATTGAAACCATCCTGAATTGGGAACCCCCAAAACCCAGACAGAGGTGAGAGCCTTCTTAGGACTCACGGGTTACTACAGGAGGTTTGTCAAGGGGTATGGCAGCATCGTTGTACCCCTGACAGAGCTGACTTCCAAGAAGCAGCCCAGGAAAGTGATTTGGACTGACACCTGTCAGAAAGCTTTTGAGGCCCTGAAAGCTGCCATGTGCACGGCGCCCGTGCTCCTGGCACCCAACTTCTCCAAAGAGTTCGTAGTACAAACAGACGCTTCAGAGCATGGTGTGGGGGCTGTTCTGTCACAGATGAATGAGGAGGGCCTAGATCAACCCGTAGCCTTCATCAGTAGGAGGTTACTACCACGGGAACAGAGGTGGAGTGCTATTGAGCGTGAGGCATTTGCTGTGGTCTGGGCACTGAAGAAGCTGAGACCATACCTGTTTGGGACTCACTTCCGGGTTCAGACAGACCACAGGCCCCTCAGATGGTTGATGCAGATGAGGGTGAGAATCCAAAGCTGTTGAGGTGGTCCATTTCCCTACAGGGTATGGATTTCACGGTGGAACACCGCCCTGGTACAAAACACGCCAATGCTGATGGTCTGTCCAGATTTTCCGCCTTAGTGAAGAGAGCTCCCCTGAGGTAGGGTAGTTCTCCCCACATTTCAGCTGGAGGGGACACGTGTTAGACCTGGCATCCTTGGCGTGGGTCTCCCTTCCATTTTTTTTGATGCCTCCTATGTTACTGATCTGTTTTTGCTGGTGTTAGATGCTTTGGGCACTGTGCCACTGCTATTCAGTGCCACAGTGCAAGTGCTCCCTATGATAAATTGTGTGATGGATTAGTGACTCCATGATTGGATGATTGGTTTACTTGTCAGTCCCTAGTACAGTGCACTGAGTGTGCCCAGGGCTTGTAAATCCAATGCCGCTGGTGGGCTTGCAGCACTGGTTGTGCCACCCACAGAAGCGGCTTGTAAAATGTGCCTCAGGCCTGCCATTGCAGAGCCTGTGTGCAGCCTAGGGCTGCCATGTCGACTTGGTGAGTACACCCACTTACCAGTCCCTAAACCTTCCCTTTACTGCATGTTGGTCACCCCTAAAGTAGGCCCTAGGGCAGGGTGCATTGTAAGTACAAGGTAGGACATGCCCTGGTGTGTGTGACATGTCCTAATAGTGAATTACAGCCATTTTCGTTTTTCACTATTGCAAGGCTACCTGCTCCCCATAGGCCAGAATGGGCAGACTGACTATTACACCTTATAGTCAGAACTGACCAAGGGAACATGGTAGAAAAACGAATTTAGTATGCCTGAACTCAGGATGATAAAATACATCTTTTAGTGAAGTTGGTTTTAACATTCTGTGTTTGAAAATACCACTTTTAGAAAGTGGGTATTTTCTTGCCTAAACTTCCAAGCCTGCCTCTGCTAGGTTGTGTATTCCTTGTCTGGAGATTGAGTGACAGGGGCTGGGGGTGGCTACAGGAGACAGGGTGAGTCAGCACAGGGCTGAATAGAAAGATCTGCATCCAGAGTGGAGGGAGGAGTTGCACCTGGGTCTGAATAGGGCTGTGCCTGCCTTCCACAATGCTGGCTCCACCTCCTGCCGGGCGGCTGAGCACCCTGCCCCACATTCTGAAAGGAAAGAAGGAGTCAGAAAAACAAAGTGCTCCAGAACTGACCAGAACTGGTTTTGGACTAGGCAGAGGCCTCTCTGCCTTCAGAGAACAAAGAAAAACTGTGTATAAAAAGGGGACCCAGACCCCTAGGAAATTAGATCACTTTGGGAAAACAAGAAGAAACCTTTGCTGAGGAGAGGAACCAGAAGAAACTGAGGAGAGGACTATCCCTAAGCTAGAGGGATCTGCCTGCAGTGGTTGCCTGACTGCCAAAGGAAGGAGAAAGGACTTTGTGTGCACTTTTATTCAACTTGTAAAGTATCTCCAAGGGCTTGAGAAAAGAGCGTGCCTCCTGCTGAAGTCTCAGGGACAACAGACTTCAACCACCAGCTCCCCAAGAATCCTTTGGAAGTGCCTGCTGCTGTTTTGGGCCTTCTGAAGGGACTGCGTGTCGCAAGGAGCTGGAAGCGCGACTCAAGAGGAAGAAGCGTGTCGCCGTCGCTGCTGCTGCCGTCGCAACTCCGAAGGAGGGTGTCGCCGCTGTAGCTGTCGTATTGCACCGCATCGAGAGAAGCGTCCCGCAACGAAGAGGAAGCGTGTCGCCGTCGCTGCTGCTGCCGTCGCAACTCCGAAGGAGGGTGTCGCCGCTGTAGCTGTCGCATTGCACCGCATCAAGAGAAGAGTCTCGCATCGAGGAAGAAGCGTGTCGCCGTCGCAGCCGCTGCCGTCGCAACTCCGAAGGAGGGTGTCGCCGCTGTAGCTGTCGCATTGCACCGCATCAAGAGAAGAGTCTCGCATCGAGGAAGAAGCGTGTCGCCGTCGCAGCCGCTGCCGTCGCAACTCCGAAGGAGGGTGTCGCCGCTGTAGCTGTCGCATTGCACCGCATCAAGAGAAGCGCCTCGCATCCACGGAGAAGCGTGCCGCCGTCGGAGCTGCTGCCGTCGCATCACGAAACAAGGGTGTCGCCGCTGCAGTTGTCGCATCGAGCGGAAGCGTCTCGCAACGTTGGAGAAGAGTGTCGCAGCCGAAGCTGTGGCCGTCGCATCGCTGAAAAGGGTGTCGCCGCTGCAGTTGACGCATCGAATCGAGACTTCTCGCAACCTCGGAGAAGCGTGCCGCATCAGGAAGAACTTGACGTCTTTATTTCTTTGCACCAGAACTTTGTCGCATTTCCATCGCTGCAACATTGCTTGTTGTGGAAGCGTCCCGCATCGTAAGGTACATTGACTTAAAGTGTCGCATCTTAAGAACTGAACTGAACTAAGCTAAAACTACAATTTTTTAGTACAGTATTGTGGATTTTTGTCGTTTATGGTCTTGTGTTAAAACTATATAAAGAATACTTATTTTTGATATAAACCTTGTGTGGTGTCCATCTGTAGTGTGTCACTAGATTACTGTATGTGTTCACAAATGCTTTACACACTGCCTCTGAGATAAGCCTGTCTGCTCGTGCCAAGCTACCAAGGGGGTGAGCAGGGGTTATTTTAGGAGTGTACCCCTTTACCCTGACTAGAGGCGAGGGTCCCTATTTGTCACAAGTACCTACCTGTGCCAACTAGAGACCCCCAATTCTAACAACTACTTATAATCCTGTTTAGGGTGGTCACTGATGGAATGTTAACAGATGTGGTCACTATTTTACATGGATAACAATTTCTATTAGCTTAAGGGACGAGGGGAGAATTTTCTTCAAAAGAAGTAGCTCTCTCTATTGCAGGAGACCACCGCAATACAGCATGTACAAAGGATACTGGAAGTTACCTCAGTGAAATTATTAGGAAATTTGTCTTTGAAGTCTTCCTCGATATGGGCTCAGAACTCTTTAGTGACTTGCAATATCTTTAAAATGTGCAGCAGTGAATACACTAGGCCTAAACACAAGATGGAGCACTGTGACAACATACAGAGCACATTTGAAAACAAGGGCTAGAAGTAAATTACTCTGACCAACAACTACAAAGCGAAATCAGGGTGTGACGAATGCAAATCATTGATTGGGTGGGGCTACATCGCATCAAAAACAAAGAACAGTAGTGACAAATCACACGTGTGGCAGGTTCAATGCTCATCTTATGTGAGACGACAAACTCACAGCCCATCAGAGGAAAGAGGAACTGATGAATGTATAACGAAAAAGTAAGAACCAGTGAAGGCAGAATATATACTATTGAAAGGCAGGCGAGAGCACAATACCTCAATTGTGATGAGAATGACGATCATCCACTCGAGGCGCAGTGCATGTTTCTCATTCAGGTGATTACGCATCATGTCCGTCAACTCCATGCAGTGCTGAAGTTTTTCATTCATTACCTAGAAAAGAAACGTTTACAAAAATAATATCCAATGCCATTCAAATCCTGGGTGTTTATTACACATCGAGTTGTAATTGCGAGGCGGGACTGGGGGGGAGAACATAGTTCCTTTGGTCTTTTTTTTAGAAGTAATAAATCTCTTCTGGATTTAACTTTGTTCACACAATAGTATTACTTGCCTAATGCAGTAAAAAAGGAAACAGAGAGTGTGACACTCTGACACATGCAATTTACTTGGATTTACAATCCAACTTTAAGAAGGAAACATTTTCCCATGAACCATGCGTAAACACATTTGTGGATCTATGCAACTCAGAAATCTGCGGGCAGCATAAGAACTGGTCAGTCACTGTAGATTTTGAAAAATAAATACACTCAGCCCTCACGCCAGATATATTATTGCTGGGTCACTCAGCTGTGCTGTGTTTCTGCAATCTGCGTGCTGTACCAGATGTATTATTCCGGCACAGTGCTAAAATGCCATTTGCAATTGCAAGCACTTGCAGAAAATCCAACCTCATTCATATTGTAGAGGATGCTTGTGATTTAAACAGATTGCAGAGACGGGGACCTGCAAGGAACAATAGCACTTCATCTCTGCGTCTCCATTTGCAAAGGCTCTCTTTTAAGAACAGATACATCTGCCACTATGTGAAAAGTTTACACTACTAAATGCTCGAACAAGAAAGCTTCTAAGCATTACTAATTTGTTCATGAAAGATAGGTGGAGGAATATATATTTATACCAGTGAAGGTAAGCTAGAGTACGTCAAATGTATAGATGTGAAAAAACATAGCTGGACTAAATGTCACTCAGCACACTAAGGAAAATGTTACTTACCCTGTAACCATCTGTTCATAGCGAGCAGTGCCTGTAGATTTACAAGCGATTTACATGCTCTGCATACTCCTGCCATGTAGTGTTGGGCCCAGACGTTTGCATTTGTGACTCCTCCCTTAGTCCACAATGCACCAGGAAAAAGACTCCACTTAAAACTGTTTTCTGATCACTGGGTGAGTAGTATTAAAAGAAGTGTATGGTGCATTGTCAAATGTAAGTTGGAAAGAAAGAGTTAACCACCTGTTATCATTGCTGACTTTCAAAGAGGAGGGTCGGCACATGTGAATCTAGAGCACTACACATTACGAACAGATAGTTACAGGGTAGCATGTGTTGCAGCAAATACACATGATCTACATTGTAAAGCAGTTTCTCCCCAAAGCAGTGGCTAGCAAGCAGACGATGCAGATGTTTGGAAACTGAGGACCAATTGCAACATTGACTGCGCAAGTCTTAACAATTTAGGAAATCTGGTCTTGTATAAATCTGGTATATCTGCCTTTATTTGAACTGCCAGTTAATTATCTTATTAGCCCATCAAAAGGGTGTTTGTGGGGTTAATACATTAGTTTTGTGTTTCATGAGAGTAAGGTTCATTGGGCCAGATGTACGACCCACCAATTTGCGACTCGCAAATTGCGTCGCATTTGCGACTCGCAAATTGGGATGTACAACAGTGTCTCAGACGCTGTTTGCGATTCCTATTGGGGGTCGCAAATTGCATGCCTCATTAATATTAATGAGGCAGGCACAATTTGCGACCCCATTAGGAATAGCTAGCACTCACAGGGATGGTGGCCTGCTGGGGTCAGCAGACCACCATGTCTGTGACTGCTTTTAAATTAAGCAGTTTTTTTTTAAAAATGCAGTGAGACTAAAGTATTTTGCGAACATTCTTCACGTCCAAATTAGCTTAGCAAAAATGGTTCCATGTTTTTTCTGACGCCTTGTTGAACTATGGCACATTTTACAGGAGAATCGTTTCAGCATGGCTCAATCTCTTGAGTTAAAGTCCTTCAAGGAAAACGGGATGCATTTAAAAAAAAGAAAAATAGAAACTTATCAGTTTCATTTTTTTAAGGGCAGGCAGTGGTCCCTGGGACCACTGCCTGCCCTTAAAGCACAAGTTACTAACTTGTGTAACGATATATCTGTAAGAGACAGTAGTTAGTGACAGATTCCTTACCTTAGAATATCCCCAGGCGTCAGACTGGATCCGGAAAGTTTTGCTTAGCAGTACCCTTGCGCGTCGGTAGGCAGCGTCGTGCGGCTCCGCGTCCGTCGTCTGCGTCGGGACCGCCGGGATGACGTCGCGGGCAGTACTTAGACGCCGCCCCTGCGCGCTGACGTCAGTTCTGTACACGACTTTCCGCGCCAGGAACGCAGAGCCATGCAAGAAGCTGACATAGGTGTCTGAAAAATACTAGGGCCCTGAAAGGGATGTCCTTAACCCTAGAAATCAGTTCGCAGAACGGGGAGGATGGGTGGGGCGGTAAGGAATCTGTCACTAACTACTGTCTCTTACAGATGAAATGCGTTACTTACCTGTAACAGCAGTTATCCAGTATTGGTATCTTTCATAGATTCACATGCCTGAATCATTCCCCGTCGTCGAGACGGGAGTCCCCGGTATATAATAAAAGTAATGTCCTATTAGACATACCAAACCATAGGCCTAAGGCCTCTCATTAGTAACATATCCAGGTCCTTTTGTGAAAAGGACCAAACTCTCTGCAGCAGCCAATCAGCTGCCACCACCCTCTAGAACCTTCCTGTCAGGAGCTCTGGTCCCTCAGATTTTCGTAAGCGTAGTGCTAAGTAATAGTATCTCTGAGAGAACCAAGAGAGCCTTTCCAAGGAGGTGGGTGGGTTGCATGTGAATCTATGAAAGATACCAATACTGGATAACTGCTGTTACAGGTAAGTAACGCATTTCTTATCCAGTATTAGGGTATCTTTCATAGATTCACATGCCTGAATCAGAGTAGCAAGCAATAGTGAGCACATTTCCTTTGTTCCCCATAAGGGATATACACTCATTGGTTAAAAACCAAAAACCCATATTGATACATTCCATTATATCATTGATATAGTGCATCATAATAATAACAATAATAATCATAGAAATGTGTGGTAAAACAAAGGTTGGTGGGAAGGAGGAAAGGCTCACCTCTATTGAAACAGATGACGTAGTACTGCCTGTCCAACTGCAGCGTCCTTCGCCAGTTCTGAATCCAAGCAGTAATGCTTGGTAAATGTGTGCGGCGTTTTCCATGTTGCCGCTCTGCAAATGTCCATCAGCGGTACGCCGGCAAACAGAGCCATGGACGTAGAGACCGCCCTGGTAGAATGGGCACGAATTGTAGTTTGCAAAGGCTGACCAGCCTGCTGGTGACAGAGTGATAGCGCTAGAGATCCACCTAGCGATACTCTGCTTGGTAAGGGGAAACCCTTCCTAGGCACACTGTAGGCCACGAAAAGTTGGTTGGACTTTCGGAATGGTCTTGTCCTATGAAGGTAGAATTTAATGCATCGCTTCAGGTCCAAGGAATGAAGAGCTTTTTCCGCTGGTGTTTGAGGATTCGGGAAGAATGTCTTTAACACAATGGGTTCGTTAAGATGGAAGTACGATGGCACTTTAGGGATAAACTTCGGGTTAGTTCGAAGAATTACCCTATCATCCCTGAATTGCAGAAATGGATGCTGTATTGTAAAAGCATGAAGTTCGCTGACTCGTCTTGCCGAAGCCAGGGCGAGTAGAAGTGCAGTTTTCCAGGAGAGGAATTTAAGGTCCACCTTGTGTATTGGTTCAAAAGGATGCCTCATAAGCTGAGCTAGAACTGTATTAAGCTGCCATGTTGGAGGAGGAAGCTTTAGTGGAGGGAAAGTCCGGAAAAGACCTTTGAGGAATTGTTTTATGAGTCTATTGGACCAAAGCGAAGGACCTGTGGAAGATCTTCTGTAGCGGGATATCGCTGCTAGGTGAATTCTGATGGAAGCGTGAGCGAGGCCTGCATTTGCGAGATGAAGAAGGTATGGCAAAATTTCCTCAGGAGAGGACTTAAAGGGATGTACTTTGGCAGATGCACACCATATACAGAACCTTTTCCATTTGAGAGAATATGTCTTGGTTGTACTGTCCGCCACTGCTCGAGACAGAACCGCTCTACAGTCCGGAGGGATATTCATAGCCTGGAATTCATTGTATTCAGGAGCCAGGCCGATAATTTGAGTGAGGCCGGGTCCGGATGTTGTATCTGTCCCTGATCCATTGTGAGGAGAGATGGGAACGGCTTCAATGGAATTGGAGGTGCCTGGGATAGGAGATGTAGTTCCGTAAACCAATGTTGGCGAGGCCATGCTGGTGCTATTAAAATCAGTGTGCAGGGCTCTGCCTTCATCTTCTTGAGTACCCTGGGGAGCAGCGGAATCGGTGGAAAAGCGTACGCAAAGACGCCGCACCAGGCTATTGAAAATGCATTCCCCAGAGATCCCTGCTGGGGATGCCAACTTGCGAAGCATTGGCATTTGGCGTTGATCTGTGACGCGAACAGGTCTAGATTTGGTTCGCCTCATTGGTTGAAAATGCGGTTGAGAATACCCTGGTGTAATTCCCACTCGTGGCAGGATGTTTGTAGTCTGCTCAGTGAATCTGCCAATATATTTTCCCTTCCCGGCACATATTCGGCCTTCAGAGATATTTTGTGCTGAAGTGCCCAGTTCCAAATTTTCTGCGATTCTTGAGATAACAAGAGAGAACGAGTGCCCCCCTGTTTGTTCACATAGTGCATTGTTGTGGTGTTGTCCGTCTTGACCAGCACTAGCGAAGCTGCTATTCTGGGAAGAAAAGCCCGCAGGGCTAGATACACAGCTCTGAGTTCTAGGAGGTTGATGTGCAAGGTCCTTTCTGTTATTGACCATTTTCCGCTGATTTGAAGCTCCTGGAGAAAAGCTCCCCAACCTTCCAGGGATGCGTCTGTAGTTATTACTTGAGGAGACACTGGAGGCAGAAAAGACAGGCCTCGAGTCAGATTCTGTGGACGAGTCCACCAATGTAATGCTGTAATTACTTGAGGAGTGATCTGAATGATGTCGTCGAAAGATCCTTCCACCTGAATCCACTGAGCGGCAAGAGCCTCCTGGAGAGGACGCATATGGAGACCACAATGCGGAATGAGTAGTATGCAAGAAGACATCATTCCTAGGAGGGATTTGAAGAGCCGAACCGAAAGAGACTTTCTTAGCTTTATTCTGTTTGCCAGCTGTGTGAGCCTGCGTTGTCGTTCTTGCGTTGGGCAAGCATGCGTGTGGACCGTATCCAACACGGCTCCTAAGAATGTGATCCTTTGAGAAGGTTGAAGCATTGACTTTTCTACATTGAGGGTGAGACCTAACTGCTTGAAAAGTTCTAGACAAGCGCTGGAAGATTGCGTTGCGCCTTGAAAAGATGGTGCCTTGATGAGCCAGTCGTCGAGATATGGAAATACTTGATGATGCTGCTGTCTGAGGTATGCAGCGACCGGAGCCAGGCATTTCGTGAATATACGAGGAGCCGATTTGAGCCCAAACGGCAGCACTCGAAATTGGTAATGCTTGCCAGCGACTGCAAATCTCAGAAATTGTTTGTGTTTTCTGTGGATTGGCACATGGAAATAGGCATCCTGTAGATCCAATGATACCATGTAGTCGTTCGGGTTGAGAAGTTGTAGGACTTCCTGTATGGTAATCATGCGAAATGATTGCTTCCTTAGGAATTTGTTCAAATTTCTTAGGTCTAGAACCGGCCTCCACTTGTTGTCTCTCTTGCGCACCAAAAAGAATCGGGAATAAAAACCTTTTCCTCGTTGATGAACAGGAACTCGCTCTATGGCCCCTTTGCGAATCATGGATGATATTTCGTTCTGCAAGAGGTTCAAATGCTTGTGAACCATAGGTTGAGGTGGAGTTGGTGGAGGGGTTTGAAGAAATTCCAAGGAATGACCGAATTGTACTATTTGAAGGACCCACTGATCCGTAGTAATTTGTGCCCAGTTGTGGAAAAAATTCGATATCTTCCCTCCTATTTTGAGTGGCGAGGGCGAGGTTGGAGTTGGTGGCAAGGAAAAGTCATTGACGCCGGGCAGCATCCCTCTGGCGACCAGCTCTTCCTCGAAAAGAGGATTTGTTATAGGCAGTTTGTTGAGGTTGCTGCCTTTGCTGAAATTGCGGCCTGTATTGGTGGCCGGACGAGGAGTAATTAGAATATCTATTTTGTTGATATCCTCCTCTATAGGACGATTGACCTCTACCTCGTGAGCCACGAAAGGAAGACGTTTTATATTGGAGGGTTCCCAAAGATCTTGCTGTCTCTGTGTCTTTCTTAATCCCTTGTAGGGCCTCATCGATATGAGATCCAAACAGGCACTGCCCATCAAGGGCATATCTAGGATCTTTGTCTGGACCTCCGGTCGGAATGTGGTTGCTTTAAGCCAGCCTTGGCGCCTTAAGACTGCCGCTCCTGCCAACTGACGGAAACCAGTAGATGCGATGTCCATCGCACAATCTATAATCTCCGAAGCTGACCTTTCGCCTTCTTGCAGTAGCTTCTTCGCTTCCTGTTTGGTGTCCTCTGGTAAACTATCCAAGAAAGGTGCAATGTCTGACCAGATTTGCCTGTTGTATCTTCCCAATAAGGCTAGTGAGTTAGCAGCCCTCACTGTTAGTGCCGACATGGAAGAGAAACGCTTTCAATGTTGTCCAAACGCCTACCCTCTTTATCCGGTGGCGCTGACAGTGGAGTAGACGGATTCTTTGAGTGGCGCTGGGCTGCTTGTGTCACCACCGAATCTGGCTTGGGATGGCCAGTTAGACAGGCTGGGGCGTCATCCGGTGCCCTATACTTTTTATCCAGTCGTGTTAGGATTGGAGGCCTTGAAGAAGGATTCTTCATGATCTTGACCCCTTGTTCCCAGATACAGTCTATTATTGGCATGGATCTCACCGACTTTTTAAAGGGTTCCTTAAAGTCATATAAGAAACACTCTTGTTGCTGGGAAGGCATTGGCAACTGAAAGCGCTTTGCCACTCTTTCTAGAAGATTATGAAAACCTCCTATGTCCTCCGGAGGCGAGTCTACTGGAGGAGGGGAAGGAGACGCTGGAAGTGGTATGACGTAGTCGTCCCATTCCTCATGCTGTGATCCATCATCCAGGATTTCCCCTTCTTCTTGACGACAGTCCTCTTCATCGTCAGTAGAATGGAGAGATGGACAAATCACTGTCGATGCGGACGGCTGAGGTGGAAGTTGTACGGCCGGTGGTGGAGCTCGTTCCGGAGCAGAAGCCGGAGCAGCAGTAGGAAACCTTTTCTTATAATCTGTAATCAGAAATTGGAGGTCCGACACCAAAGCCACCGGAAGACATACCATCTGAGGTTGTTGAGGTACTTGATCTTCCTGATAATAAGACTGATCATCAATGTCCTGATCATCCTCATCTGAGAACTCCTGGTATTTGACATTAAGTTCCGACGGACTTGTTGCGGCCCTAAAAGGACCCTCGTCCTCCGAATCGTCATCCACATCCAATAGATGAGAGGGTACTAAGGATTGGACTCTACTGGGTGACGTTACAGATGGTGACAATCTGCTGAGTCGTTTAGCCTTCATTTTTGGAGTAGACATCAAGATCGTCGATGGAACACTCGTCGTCGACGGTGGCGCGTCGACTGGTAAAGCTTTGAGCTTCGTTGAAAGCTTTGTTGAAATCTTCGTCGACGGCGTCGTCGATGGAAGTGGCGTCGTCGACGGTAAGCCTACCGTCGATAGAGACGTCGGCGGCGGTATCGTCGACGGGAGCCCCGTCGATGTGGTTGTCGTCGACGGGAAGGTCGTCGTCGGCGTCGTCGACGACTGGATCGTCGGCGGAATCTTCGACGACGACTTCCTTATTTTTATCGTCGACGACATGATCACTTGTGCCGTCGACGAAGATGTTGTAGTCGTCGACGATGATCGCGACGCCGACGAAGCAGACATAGTGGAGACTGTCGTCGTCGACGTGGTAACCCTGGCAGTGACAGGAGCAGTCGTCGTTGAAATCGTCGACGATGCCGTCGTCGACGAGCCTGAGGAGGGTTTTTAAAAGAATGCTGGACTCTGACTGAAGGAGTCGCAGGGTCTGGAGATGGCAATTTTTTGCCCGTGGGAACCTCTGAAGACTTTTTCTGCGTCTTCTTTGCAGGTTGCTGTGATGAAGTGCTTGGAGAAGCATTTCTCGACCTTTTCTGTGGAGTTTTTGAGGAGGATCTTGATGAAGTTTCACTCTCCTCAGAGGACAAGGGATCTTATTTGTCCTTTAACCTCTGAAGCCAAATCAAAAGACGTCCTTCCCGGTCTTTTAGGGTTTTTGCAGAGAAAGTACGACATACCTTGCAGTCTTTAGCTGAATGGTCTGGGTAAAGACAGTACAGGCAGTCCTTGTGAGCATCGTCCACATGCAACCTCTTCTTCCTGCAGGTTGTACATGGCCTGAAAAGGCCTTTCTTCGAGGTGTCTGACATGAAGACGACTATGACTTCAGTCAGACAGAAATAAGGATAATGAAATACCTTTCTAGCAGTATAAACGCTGTAATAATAGAAAACCTGAGCAGAGCTCAGTTGGAGACTCCCTTAGCACAACGTGCGGTAGAAAATCTGAGGGACCAGAGCTCCTGACAGGAAGGTTCTAGAGGGTGGTGGCAGCTGATTGGCTGCTGCAGAGAGTTTGGTCCTTTTCACAAAAGGACCTGGATATGTTACTAATGAGAGGCCTTAGGCCTATGGTTTGGTATGTCTAATAGGACATTACTTTTATTATATACCGGGGACTCCCGTCTCGACGACGGGGAATGATTCAGGCATGTGAATCTATGAAAGATACCCTAATACTGGATAAATATCGTTACACAAGTTAGTAACTTGTGCATCTGAAAGAGACACGTTAGTGACAGATTCCTTACCTTAGAATAGATACCCCAGCAATACCAACCCCGGTGGTGGGTCTGTGAACAAAGATCAGACAAGGAAGTCCCGGAGGACAGAACGGCCAAAGAAGCCGCCCTCCGGACCCGACTGTCAAGGCAGTAATGCTTTGTAAATGTGTGCAGCGAGGCCCACGTAGCTGCCTGACAGATATCCTGCAGCGGAACACCGCAGCCTAAAGCCGTGGTAGCAGCCGTTGCCCTGGTGGAATGGGCACGCAGCCCAACAGGAGGCTCCTTCTTAGCCAAAGAATAGCAGGCTTTCATACACAAGGTTACCCAGCGGGAAATGGTTCTCTTGTGCACCGCCCGACCTTTTTGGCGCCCACGTAGCCAACAAAGAGCTGGTCATCCACCCGGAAGTGTTGTGTGCGGTTGATATAAAAGGAAAGCGCACGTTTTGGGTCCAGACGGTGGAGCCTCTCTTCCTCTCTGGAAGGATGCGGAGGCGGAAAGAAGGTGGGCAAAGTGATGGTCTGCCCAATGTGGAAGGCAGTAACCACCTTTGGCAAGAAGGACGGACGCGTCCTAAGAACAACCTTGTCTGGATGGACAGACAGAAAGGGAGGTTTGCATGATAGAGCCTGGAGCTCACTCACCCGCCGAGCGGAGGTGATGGCCACCAGAAAGGCTGTCTTCAGAGTCAGAAGACGAAGAGGACAGTTATGTAGAGGCTCAAAGGGAGCGCACATGAGAAAGGTAAGAACCAAGTTCAAGTCCCACTGAGGTATCACAAACGGAACAGGAGGGAAGAGGTGTGTAATGCCTTTTAGGAACCTGTTAACAACAGGGGACTTGAAAAGGGAGGGCTGATCAGGAAGCCTGAGGAAGGCCGAAATGGCACAAAGATAGCCCTTGATGGTACCCAGGGCAGAACCCTGTTGGGCCAGAGAAAGAAGGAACAGAAGAACCTCAGAAAGAGGGGCAGAGAGAGGATTCACAGCCTTTGCTGTGCACCATGCCACAAATTTGTTCCACCTGCAGGCGTATACCACCTTAGTGGAGGGACGCCTGGCTGCCAGAATCACATCACAAACTTCGGGAGGCAAGTCGAAAGGAATCAACTGCCGCCGCTCAATCTCCACGCAAGCAGGTGGAGGCTGGACAGGTTCGGGTGGAGGATTGTCCCCTGCTGCTGCGACAGAAGATCCTCCCGAAGAGTCAGACGGATCGGGGGATCGACGCTCATACTGAGTAGCTCGGGATACCAAACTCTTCGAGCCCAGTCCGGAGCCACAAGGATGACTTGGGCCCGGTCGCGCCGACTCTTCTTCAACACTCTGGGTAGAAGTGGTATAGGCGGAAAGGCGTACAACAGACCGCAACTCCACTCGCGACGAAAAGCGTTGCAGAGCGAGTGCCGCCTTGGAAATTCCAACGCGCAGAATTGATGACATTGCGCGTTCTCTTCGGTGGCGAATAGATCTAACCAAGGCTCTCCCCACTGTAGAAAGAGTCCTTGCGCCACTTCCGAGTGAAGACGCCATTCGTGATCCATCATGCACCTGCGGCTGAGGTTCGTCCGCCCTGGCGTTCAGGGAACCTGCCAGGTGTTGAACCATCAGGAATATGCCCTGATGTTCCAGCCATGTCCAGAGGCGCAGAGCCTCCTGACATAGGGTCCACGACCCCACCCCGCCTTGTTTGTTGCAGTACCACATGGCGGTGGTGTTGTCTGTGAACACCTGCACTACCTTCCCTTTGACAGAGGGAAGGAATGCCTTGAGTGCAAGTCGGATCGCCCGGAGCTCCAGAAGGTTGATATGGAGCCGGGACTCCGCCGGAGACCAGAGGCCTCTGATCTCCGCCTCTCCCATGTGACCGCCCCATCCCAGAAGGGACGCGTCCGTCACAACTGTGTGCTCTGGCTGGGGAACGGAGAGGGATCTGCCCATGACCCATTGCCGGTTCGAGAGCCACCACTGCAACTGTTTTGCAGTCCCCTCCGAGATCTGGACGTGATCGGACAGGTTGCCCTGGTGCTGCGCCCACTGGAACTTCAGGTCCCACTGCAGAGCCCGCATATGCCATCTGGCATGATCGACCAGCAGGATGCAGCAGGCCATGAGGCCCAGCAGCCTCAGGGTCATCCGTACCGAAACCCAGGATAAAGGCTGAAAGATCGGAATCATAGCCTGAATATCCCGGACTCGCCGTTCGGGAGGATAGGCCCGAAACTGCGTCGTGAAAAGGAGCTGTGGAGAAGGAATCAGATGCGACTTCGGCACATTGATGGAGAACCCCAGCGAGTGCAGGAGTTCGGCCGTAGTCTGGAGGTGGGAGACGACTGCCTGGGACGAGCCCGCCTTCAGCAGCCAGTCGTCGAGGTAGGGGAAGACTGGAACCCCTGCCCGGCGCAGATGAGCTGCGACCACCGCCATCACTTTCGTGAACACCCGAGTGGCACTGGTAAGGCCAAAGGGGAGCACGGTGAACTGAAAATGCTCGAGGCCTACCGTGAACCGCAGGTAACGCCGGTGGGCCGGCAGGACGGGGATCAATCAATCAATCAATCACGGCATTTATAGAGCGCGCTACTCACCCGGGAGGGTCTCAAGGCGCTGGGGGAGGGGGTAAGTTACTGCTCGAACAGCCAGGTCTTGAGCTGCTTCCTGAAGGCGAGATGGTCCTGGGTTCGCCGAAGGTGAGTGGGGAGGGAGTTCCAGGTCTTGGCCGCCAGGTAGGAGAAGGATCTTCCTCCGGCGGTGGTTCTGCGGATGCGTGGTACGGTGGCGAGGGCGTGGCTGGTTGATCGTAGCTGGCGTGTGGGCGTGTAGAAGGACATGCGGTCGTTGAGGTACTTTGGGCCCAGGTCGTGGAGGGCCTTGTGTGCGTGGGTGAGGAGTCTGAACGTGATTCTCTTGCTGACGGGGAGCCAGTGCAGGTCTTTCAGGTGTACGGTGATGTGGCTGTGTCGGGGGATGTCCAGGATGAGTCGTGCGGAGGCGTTCTGGATGCGCTGGAGTCTCTTTTGAAGTTTGGCTGTGGTTCCGGCGTAGAGGGTGTTCCCATAGTCCAGTCGGCTGGTGACGAGTGCCTGGGTGACGGTCTTCCTGGTTTCAGTGGGGATCCATCTGAAGATCTTGCGGAGCATGCGCAGGGTGTTGAAGCATGAAGATGAGACGGCGTTGACTTGTTTGGTCATCGATAGGGAGGAGTCCAGGATGAAGCCCAGGTTGCGTGCGTGGTCCGTTGGCTTGGGTGCGGTGCCCAGGGCCGGGGGCCACCAGGAGTCGTCCCAGGCGGAGGGTGATGAGCCCAGGATGAGGACTTCCGTCTTGTCTGAGTTCAGTTTAAGGCGGCTGTTCCTCATCCAGTCGGCGACGTCTCTCATCCCGTCGTGCAGGTTGGCTCTGGCGGTAGTGGGGTCGTTGGTGAGGGAGAGGATTAGCTGGGTGTCGTCGGCGTAGGAGATGATGTTGAGGTTGTGTCGGCGTGCGATGGCTGCGAGGGGGCTCATGTAGACGTTGAAGAGGGTCGGGCTGAGTGAGGATCCTTGTGGAACGCCGCAGATGACTTCGGTGGCTTCGGATCTGAACGGGGAGAGGCGGACTCTCTGGGTTCTTCCGGCGAGGAACGAGATGATCCATTCCAGTGCTTTCTCTCGGATTCCGATGTTGCTGAGGCGCTTCACTAGGGTGCGGTGGCAGACGGTGTCGAACGCCGCGGAGAGGTCCAGGAGGATGAGGGCAGCTGTTTCCCCGTTGTCGGTTAGGGTTCTGATGTCGTCGGTGGCTGCGATAAGGGCGGTCTCGGTGCTGTGGTTGGCCCGAAACCCGGACTGCGAGGGGTCGAGGGATCCATTCGTCTCGAGGAAGGCGGCAAGCTGTCTGTTGACGGTCTTCTCGATGACTTTGGCCGGAAACGGAAGGAGCGAGATGGGGCGGTAGTTCTTGAGGTCGGTGGGGTCCGCCGTTGGTTTCTTAAGGAGGGCGGTAAGCTCGGCGTGCTTCCAGCTCTCCGGGAAGGTGGCGGTGCGGAAGGAGGAGTTGATGATGTCCCGGAGATGGGGTGCGATGGTGGCGTCGGCTTTGTTGAAGACGTGGTGTGGGCAGGGGTCGGTTGGTGATCCGGAGTGGATGGAGTTCATCGTGCGGGTGGTGTCTTCGGAGTTGATCGGGGTCCAGTTGCAGAGGGTGGTGGTGGCGGGCATTGGTTCGGCGGTAGGGTGCGTTGTTTGTGCGTTGAAGCTGTTGTGTATGTCGGTGATCTTGCGGTGGAAGAACGCGGAGAGTGAGTTGCAGAGGTCTTGCGAGGGGGTGATGTCGTTGTTTCCGGCGCTGGGGTTGGAGAACTCTTTGACGATGCTGAAAAGTTCCTTGCTGTCATGGGCGTTGTTGTCCAGTCGTTCTTTGAGTGCCGACTTCTTGGTGGCACGGATCAGCTGGTGGTGTTTGCGGGTGGCGTGCTTGAGGGCGGTCCTGTTGTCTGTGGTCTGGTCGAGTCGCCAGGTTTTCTCGAGAGTGCGGCAGTTCTTCTTGGATTCCTTGAGTTCGTTGGTGAACCAAGGGGTTTTCTTGCTTCCGGGTCTGCTGGGGGGGTTTTTTAGTGGTGCGAGGTCGTCGGCGCAGGCGGTCAGCCACTTGGCGAGGTTGCTGGCTGCTTCGTTTGGGTCCGTTGTGTCGGTGGGTGTGTTCTGGCTGAGGGAGGCGGTGAGCTGCTCGGCGGTGATCTTGCTCCAGCTCCGGCGGGGAGCCTGTTGCGGGTGGTGGTGGGTCGCAGTCTTTCTGAAGCTGAAGTGGACGCAGCTGTGGTCGGTCCAGTGGAGTCCGGTGGCGTGGCTGAAGGAGATGTGCTTGCTGGACGAGAAGACGGGGTCAAGCGTGTGGCCGGCGTAGTGGGTGGGCGTGTTCACCAGTTGCTTGAGTCCGAGGTTGGCGAGGTTGTCCAGCAGGGCGGTGGTGTTTCTGTCGTTGTTGTTCTCCAGGTGGAAGTTGAGGTCCCCTAGGAGGATGTAGTCGGCGGAGGGCATGGCGTGCGGGCTGATGAAGTCTGCGATGTCTTCGCTGAATAGTGTGCGTGGTCCCGGGGGTCTGTAGATGAGGGTGCCTCGGAGGGTGGTCTTGGGGTCCGTGTGTATCTGGAAGTGTAGGTGTTCGGCGGCGGTGAAGGTCTCGTCGGAGTTAGTCGAGATGCGGATGGTGTTCTTGTGTACGATGGCGATGCCTCCTCCCGTCTGGTTGACGCGGTCCTTCCGGGTGATCTTGTATCCATCCGGGATGGCTATGGCGATGTCAGGCGCTGAGGAGGCGTTCATCCAGGTTTCGGTGAGGAAGGCGATGTCCGGTGCTGTTGCGTCGAGCAGGTCCCAGAGTTCCACGGCGTGCCTGTGGACGGAGCGGGTGTTCAGCAGGATGCATTTCAGGTGGTTGCTGCTGTTGCTCGACTTGGCGGAGGTGGTGCACGTCAGGGGGCAGGTGAATCGGCAGGTTTGGCAGGTGAAGGGTCCGTGGGTGCGTCTCGGTGAGGCTCGGTAGCAGGCAGGGTTCCGGCCGGCATTGAGTGCGGTGAGTGTGGCGGCGTCGTAGGTCCGTCGAGTGGTGTTGCATCGGTGGGATCCAGGGGTTCTGGCGCTGGGCGCGGTCCAGTCGCGGACGGGCGCAGACGGGCTTGCCTTAGGCGCGCCTTCGGCGCGCCAGCGGCGCGCCCGCTGCGCACGTCCGCTGCGCGGCCGTGCAGCGGCCGCCATTTATGGGGAGGTGGGAGGGAGGAGCAGCTGGGAGGCGGGAGGCAGGGGCAGCGAATGGGCAGTCAGGGGGCGGGGCCGCAGGGACGCAGCGGCGGGAATGGCGATAGGCAGCGAGGGGCACAGAAGGAAAAACGGGGGGAAAGCAGGCAAATCACGGGCACAACAACAGTGGGGCAGCGGGGGCACAGAAGGAAAACGGGGGGAAAGCAGGCAAATCACGGGCACAACAACAGTGGGGCAGCGAGGGGCACAGAAGGAAAAACGGGGGGAAAGCAGGCAAATCACGGGCACAACAACAGTGGGGCAGCGGGGGCACAGAAGGAAAAACGGGGGGGAAAGCAGGCAAATCACGGGCACAACAACAGTGGGGCAGCGAGGGGCACAGAAGGAAAAACGGGGGGGAAGCAGGCAAATCACGGGCACAACAACAGTGGGGCAGCGAGGGGCACAGAAGGAAAAACGGGGGGAAAGCAGGCAAATCACGGGCACAACAACAGTGGGGCAGCGAGGGGCACAGAAGGAAAAACGGGGGGAAAGCAGGCAAATCACGGGCACAACAACAGTGGGGCAGCGAGGGGCACAGAAGGAAAAACGGGGGGGAAAGCAGGCAAATCACGGGCACAACAACAGTGGGGCAGCGGGGGCACAGAAGGAAAACGGGGGGAAAGCAGGCAAATCACGGGCACAACAACAGTGGGGCAGCGAGGGGCACAGAAGGAAAAACGGGGGGAAAGCAGGCAAATCACGGGCACAACAACAGTGGGGCAGCGGGGGCACAGAAGGAAAAACGGGGGGAAAGCAGGCAAATCACGGGCACAACAACAGTGGGGCAGCGAGGGGCACAGAAGGAAAAACGGGGGGGAAGCAGGCAAATCACGGGCACAACAACAGTGGGGCAGCGAGGGGCACAGAAGGAAAAACGGGGGGAAAGCAGGCAAATCACGGGCACAACAACAGTGGGGCAGCGAGGGGCACAGAAGGAAAAACGGGGGGAAAGCAGGCAAATCACGGGCACAACAACAGTGGGGCAGCGAGGGGCACAGAAGGAAAAACGGGGGGAAAGCAGGCAAATCACGGGCACGACAGTGGGGCAGCGAGGGGCACAGAAGGAAAAACGGGGGGAAAGCAGGCAAATCACGGGCACAACAACAGTGGGGCAGCGAGGGGCACAGAAAGGAAAGGGGAGACAAGCAGACAAAACTGGCACCGGGGCCACAAGCGGAGGGCGATCTTACCTACAGGAGCAGCGGGCAGACAGCACAGGCGGAGCTGTGTGGTGGGGGAGCGACCTACCTGGCAAGGTCAAGGGTCGCTCTCCTCACCGTGCAGCGGCCGCCATTTATGGGGAGGTGGGAGGGAGGAGCAGCTGGGAGGCGGGAGGCAGGGGCAGCGAATGGGCAGTCAGGGGGCGGGGCCGCAGGGACGCAGCGGCGGGAATGGCGATAGGCAGCGAGGGGCACAGAAGGAAAAACGGGGGGAAAGCAGGCAAATCACGGGCACAACAACAGTGGGGCAGCGAGGGGCACAGAAGGAAAAACGGGGGGAAAGCAGGCAAATCACGGGCACAACAACAGTGGGGCAGCGAGGGGCACAGAAGGAAAAACGGGGGGAAAGCAGGCAAATCACGGGCACAACAACAGTGGGGCAGCGAGGGGCACAGAAGGAAAACGGGGGGAAAGCAGGCAAATCACGGGCACAACAACAGTGGGGCAGCGAGGGGCACAGAAGGAAAAACGGGGGGAAAGCAGGCAAATCACGGGCACAACAACAGTGGGGCAGCGAGGGGCACAGAAGGAAAAACGGGGGGAAAGCAGGCAAATCACGGGCACAACAACAGTGGGGCAGCGAGGGGCACAGAAGGAAAAACGGGGGGAAAGCAGGCAAATCACGGGCACAACAACAGTGGGGCAGCGGGGGCACAGAAGGAAAAACGGGGGGAAAGCAGGCAAATCACGGGCACAACAACAGTGGGGCAGCGAGGGGCACAGAAGGAAAAACGGGGGGAAGCAGGCAAATCACGGGCACAACAACAGTGGGGCAGCGAGGGGCACAGAAGGAAAAACGGGGGGAAAGCAGGCAAATCACGGGCACAACAACAGTGGGGCAGCGAGGGGCACAGAAGGAAAAACGGGGGGGAAAGCAGGCAAATCACGGGCACAACGACAGTGGGGCAGCGAGGGGCACAGAAGGAAAAACGGGGGGAAAGCAGGCAAATCACGGGCACAACAACAGTGGGGCAGCGAGGGGCACAGAAAGGAAAGGGGAGACAAGCAGACAAAACTGGCACCGGGGCCACAAGCGGAGGGCGATCTTACCTACAGGAGCAGCGGGCAGACAGCACAGGCGGAGCTGTGTGGTGGGGGAGCGACCTACCTGGCAAGGTCAAGGATGTGGAAATAAGCGTCCTGCAAGTCCAACGCTACCAACCAGTCTCCAGGGTCGAGGGCAGTCAAGACCTGAGCTAGGGTGAGCATCTTGAACTTCTCCTTCCGGAGGAAGCGATTGACGTTCCGGAGGTCTAAGATAGGACGCATGTCCTCCTTGTCCTTTTTGGGCACCAGAAAGTAGTGGGAGTAGCAACCACGTCCTACTTCTGGGGTCGGAACATGCTCGATGGCCCTCTTGGCCAAGAGGGCCGTGACTTCCTTCTGCAGAAGCACCAAGTGATCCCCTGTGGTGGAATGGAGGTGGCATGGCTGTGGGGGTGGTCTCGAAGGGGAGGGAGTAGCCCCTTCGAACAATGTCCAAGACCCACCTGTCCGAGGTGATGGCACGCCAGTGGTGAAGGTGATGGCGGACCCTGCCCTCTACTGGCGTGCTGTGCACCTGAAAGAAAGGACTAGGAGGGCTTGGAGGCCGCGGACGGGGCGGAGTTGGTGGCCTGACCCACACGCTGGTTGCCCGGCCCGCTACGGCGGGAGCCACGTCCTCGGCCACGCGAAGACGCTTGCTGCGCGGGCCGGTGGCTGGGCAGCGGACGTGACTGGGCGCCCCTTCCGTGGCCACGAAAGGGGCGAAAAGCAGAGGTTAGCGGAGGGCGCACAGCAGAAAGGCCCAGGGACTTGGCAGTAGCCCGTGAGTCCTTAAAACGCTCCAGCGCATGGTCTGCTTTGGAACCAAAAAGACCGACTCCATCAAAGGGCATGTCCATGAGTGTATTCTGGACATCACCCGAGAAACCAGTTGTTCTCAGCCAGGCGTGGCGACGCAGCGCCACCTTCGTTGCAAGCGATCTGCCCAGCGAGTCGGCGGTATCAAGGCCACAACAGATGGTGTACTTTGCCGCATCCCTTCCTTCCGCAATGGTGCGGGAAAGCAGTGTCTGGACCTCCTCAGGACACTGGGGCAAAACGAGCGCCACCGAATCCCACAGAGAGTGGGAGTATCGGCCCAAAAGGCAAGCGGTGTTGACGGACCGCAAGCCAGCACTGGAGGAAGAAAAGGCCTTCTTCCCAAATTGGTCCAGGCGTTTGGATTCCCTATCCGGAGGGGCGGTAGGGAAGGCGGTTTGGGAGGCAGAGGCTTGGACAACCAAGCTCTCGGGGGTGGGATGTTGAGAGAGAAACAAGGGGTCCCCGGAGCAGGGCAATGGCGTCGGGCCACGTTCCTATCCACAGGAGCCCCTGTGGCGGGCTTGGACCAGGTGCCCAAAGAACGTCAGACAGTGCATCATTAAACGGCAGCAATGGCTCCGAGGAGGTAGCTGCCGGTTGAAGCACTTCCGTCAGGAGGTTAGTCCTGACAGCCACTGTAGACAACTGGAGGTGTAAGGCTCCAGCTGCTCTACGCAACACCGTTGCGAAATTTGCTCCCTCCTCCGTAGCCACGGAAGGAGGAGACAGCATGCCAGTGTCAGGAGAAGTGTCCAGACCACTGGCATCCCCAAGTTCCTCTGCCCAGTCCTGATCATACTCACACTGCTGTGTGAGAGGGTCTTCCGACCCCTCCCAGCTCTCCTGGTCCTCCTCCGATTGAAAATAAGGAGGAGGGGGGACGTCAGGGACCCAAGGTCTCATTGGCGCCGGCGTCGGGCGACGTCGGTCCGACGCCGCGTCCAGACCCGGAGAGAACCGGGGAACGACGCCGCCCGAGCCCCGGACGGCGTCAGGAACGGCACCGGGGACATCGACGCCGGCGGAGGCGTGGTTAGGTCAACCAGCGTCGATGGGGGTTGTAGCACCACCGGAGCCGGGATCGAGGCCGGGGCCGAAGCCGGGGCCGGGAGCGAGGCTGGTGAGACAGGCGGCGCCGGGACCGGAGTCGTCGGCGGCGCCGGGGCAACCCCAGCAGGGCCCCCGGGCCCCGAAGGCGCACCGGAGGGGCCTTGAGGCCCGAAGAGGCGGGCCATGGCCGACAGGAATTTCTGTATCTCGGCCGGAGTCGCCCCCGAACCCGGGAAGGACGGGTAATGCGGGGGCGGCTCCAGAGGCACCTCCGGAGCCGCGGGGACGGTGCCGACAGGGGCCTCATCCGAGTCGCGAGACCGGCGAGGCGAAGTCTTAGAGCGATGGTGCTTCTTAGACTTTTTGTGCTTCGACTTACCCGAGGAGTGCGAAGACTTGGACTCCGACGACCGGCGAGGACTCCGCGACCGGCCCCTCGACCTCTCGCGTGACCGGGGCTTGGTGCGGCGCGGAGCCGACTGCCGGACCTCGAGTAGCTTTCGAGACCGCTCTCGCAAAGCCTTCGGGTGTAAGGCCCGGCAGTCGGAACACGACTTCGTGTCGTGGTCGCGGCCGAGACAGTAGAGACACTCTAAGTGCGGGTCTGTGATCGACATCATTCGACCACAGGCGTCGCATGGCTTGAAGCCGGGCATCCCTACCGACACCTCGGAGCTTAGATGACTCGAAGAAAAACAGTGAAAAAATCACCAAAAAGTTAGTCAAAAAATGACTAGGGCACTGGTCTTCCTGGATCTGCGCTTACTGGCGCGGAAAAAAGAAGAACTGACGTCAGCGCGCAGGGGCGGCGTCTAAGTACTGCCCGCGATGTCATCCCGGCGGTCCCGACGCCGACGACGGACGCGGAGCCGCACGACGCCGCCTACCGACGCGCAAGGGTACTACTACGCAAAACTTTCCGGATCCAGTCTGACGCCTGGGGATATTCTAAGGTAAGGAATCTGTCACTAACGTGTCTCTTTCAGATAAATATTTTTAGACCCATTCACAAAGGGGAAGGGGTCCCCTGGGGACCCCTTCCCGTTTGTGAATGGTTTACCACCTACTTGAAGTAGGTGGTA
The DNA here is from genome assembly GCA_963921515.1 of Calotriton arnoldi. Taxonomy (NCBI): domain Eukaryota; kingdom Metazoa; phylum Chordata; class Amphibia; order Caudata; family Salamandridae; genus Calotriton; species Calotriton arnoldi. Next base: position 495,040 of record CAWUFW010003641.1, read on the forward strand.
AATTGCAAGTGTTTTGCGACCGCAATTGCGGTCACAAAACATTCATACATACAAATGCAAGTCGCTATTAGGAAGTGACGCCCTTGGCACGCCTCTTCCTAATAGCAAGTCGCAAACCTCATTTTGCGAATTGGTAAAATTTACTGATTCGCAAAACGAGGTTTGTACATGGCCATGCCCTAAATTGTGGTCGCAAGCGGGCCGATTGCCTGTTTGTGGCCGCAATTTAGGGTCATACATCTGGCCCAGAATCTCCAATTTCGTACGGTTGACCTTAAACCCTGCCATCACCTCAAATCCCTTAGGTTTCTGTTGTAGCTGTGGCAACAATGTGTATGGTGTAGTTAAAGCAGAGGAAATCGTCTGCAAACAAGGTAATTCTGTGGTCACGTGAGGGCCATTTTAACATCTGGTTAGTGTTAAGCCCTTTCCGCTATGGGTCTGCTCAATAGTTTGATTAATGTAAAAAGGTGAGACTACCTTTTGCAGGAATTTGGGTTCTAAAGACCATGCTGACCCTGAATGAAAGGCTCCTGTGTGATTAAAATTTGCATCTCACTGATGTGTCTGAGGCAATTCACTGCTATCATGAAGGCCACCTTCCATGACAAAATTTGCAGATCAGACGGAGTGAAGTGGTTCGAAGGGGGAACCCATAATCCATGTGAGAACTACATGCAAGTACCAAATGGAGCAAGAGGCGTTTTGGAAGGTATAACCCTCTTGAGGCCCCCTAAGAAAGGATTATTGTCAAGGATTTTGAAAAGGTATGTCTGTTTGCTGCAACTGCAGCCTAATGTAGATGGTTCAAAGTATATGCTAACCCTTCCTTTTGGAGATGCAGCAAATTATGTCTTGCACAGAAACCTTGAGGGGTTCTATGTGTTTATTAATGCAGTAGAAGGCAAACCTTTTCCACTTTGCTGCATAACAGGGATGCCTAGTGGGTTTCTGCGCCTCAAAACATAAAAGGCATGCACCTGCACCCTTTTAGGGCCTTGAGGTTCCTCAAATTTTAGGACCGCAAGTGCCAAATTGCTATTTTGAGCTGTTTGAGGTTCGGGTGTCTGCGCTAACCCTAATGTTGAGTGAGAATGTCAAGTTCAGCAGTGGTTTCTCGTATGGGCTGAGCAACATCTCCAGGAACTCAGGAGTACAAAAGTTGTCTGGCCCAAGCTGGTGCGACTAGGATAAGGGTCATGGATAGCTGCCTCATTATCCTCACCACATATGGAATCAGTAGGCGAGGAGAAAAAGCATAAGCAGATTGTCCTGCTCGCCCGCCCGCCCAGCTGTGGAAATCTATAATGTACATGCCAGGGGGGCTGCACTGTATGGGGCGGAATTATGGGGTTACGCTTATACTAGCCCCCTCTGCACTGCAGAAAACAATTTCATTAGGAGACTGCTGGGTCTAGGGAGGGACATGCCATTAGTTCCTCTCCATTTAGACCTGGGATTGCATGAGTTAGAGACAGTGCTTCTGTTAAAGCCCTTGTTGTATTGGATCCGAGTGTGGAGTACTGAAGAATTGTGTCACCTAAAAGAGGGTTGAGGGATGTGATTGCAGCCAATAGGGTAGACCGAGTGGGCTAGTTAAGGGTGCTTAAGAAAACTGATCTGATGTGGGCCTTGGGAAATTCTGGAGCGAGCCATAGGCCATTCGGGGAGGGGATGTTGTTGCAGTAAAGAAGATGGTGCTTGAGAAAGCCAGCCGTCTTACAGATCACAAAAGACACACAATTGATGGACGGAATGCAGAACAAATCAAAACATTCACCCCCAGTCAAGAGATCTGGGTTAAATCCATCATTCTTTTGCTCACCATGCCACCCCAGTTTAGACCTGGCCATATGCAAATCAGTCTTGACCCTGTGCCTCATGGGAACAGTCCAGCCCGAACTGCCAAGCCAGGTCCTCCCTGGACCGGAAACAAGCATCCTAGGACCGGTTTCGGGGTTTCACCCCTCTTCAGCCAGGACAGCTTGATTCCAGTGGCACAGTGAGCCCAGGACCCACGTCTGGGCATACCTGGCGCACTTAGGGCGAGAAAGCAAAAGACACACAATTGATGGACGGAATGCAGAACAAATCAAAACATTCACCCCCAGTCAAGAGATCTGGGTTAAATCCATCATTCTTTTGCTCACCATGCCACCCAGTTTAGACCTGGCCATATGCAAATCAGTCTTGACCCTGTGCCTCATGGGAACAGTCCAGCCCGAACTGCCAAGCCAGGTCCTCCCTGGACCGGAAACAAGCATCCTAGGACCGGTTTCGGGGTTTCACCCCTCTTCAGCCAGGATAGCTTGATTCCAGTGGCACAGTGAGCCCAGGACCCACGTCTGGGCATACCTGGCGCACTTAGGACGAGAAAGCAAAAGACACACAATTGATGGACGGAATGCAGAACAAATCAAAACATTCACCCCCAGTCACGAGATCTGGGTTAAATCCATCATTCTTTTGCTCACCATGCCACCCCAGTTTAGACCTGGCCATATGCAAATCAGTCTTGACCCTGTGCCTCATGGGAACAGTCCAGCCCGAACTGCCAAGCCAGGTCCTCCCTGGACCGGAAACAAGCATCCTAGGACCGGTTTTCGGGGTTTCACCCCTCTTCAGCCAGGATAGCTTGATTCCAGTGGCACAGTGAGCCCAGGACCCACGTCTGGGCATACCTGGCGCATTTAGGGCGAGAAAGCAAAAGACACACAATTGATGGACGGAATCAAGCTATCCTGGCTGAAGAGGGGTGAAACCCCGAAACCGGTCCTAGGATGCTTGTTTCCAGTCCAGGGAGGACCTGGCTTGGCATTCGGGCTGGACTGTTCCCATGAGGCACAGGGTCAAGACTGATTTGCATATGGCTGGGTTCAAACTGGAATGGCATGGTGAGCAAAAAAACGATGATTTAGGCCCAGATCTCTGTACTGGGGTGAATGTATGACATTGTTCTGCATTCTGTCCATCAACTGTTGTTTTTGCGTCTTACAGATCACAACGTGTCACGACTTGTAATGTTCTTACCAGTTCTGGCGTGTTGGAGAGGTTCTCGACTTCAGTTCTTGAGGGTTCTGGTCTGTCCGAGGTAAGGGCGACCCTTTCTGGTAGCCACGGTGCTGCCGACAATGAAAAGCCAGAGCAGACTGTGCCTTCCAAGAGGAAAAAACCCTGCAGGGAATAACCTCTGTTGAAGGCAAAGACTCTATGAACGGAAAGGAAGGAAGAACCCACAAATAAGAGTAAACACCAGCAAGGAGTGGAGAATAGAAGGCAAGAATTCCAAATAGAGTGGAAGGTTTAATGGAATCCAAACTGGAACAGGAAGCGCCGACCAGAAACAAAAGTGTGCCAAAAGGAAGCAAAAATACACCAAGCAGAAGCAAAGGTCACCAACATCAGAGAGGACACACCAGCAGGAGCAAGGAGTGTTGCAACGCAAGGCAATGAAGGATTCAGCCCCTTAAATACCTATAGGCAGGAAGTGATGTAACAGGAAATAAGCAGTTGCCATCTTGGATAGGGAAAAGGAAACTTAAGGAATAGGAAAGGTCACCATCTTGGAAAGGGTAAAATAAAGAACCTTCCCAAGGCCATCTTGGAAACAGGGCTGAGGACTCATGGGAAGAAGAAGTAACAAGATGTCACCAGGAGAATATACTGGAAGCCGCAGTGAAATGTGCAAAACAAAAGGTGAGTGAGAATATGCCCCAAAGAAGTACTGGAAGCCTCGGTTCCAAAATTGGAGCTGCGGTGTTCCTACTGTGTATTAATGAGCATTAACGGGCCATTGCGTGGTGCTGCGGCGTGCCTGACTAGACAGAAGCGCCCCGGAGTGTAACCGCAATACTGAAGGAGCGGGCAGCCGTGCAGCACCGCGACACGGCTGAGAAGAAGGAGGCGCCACGGGGGGCTTCGCAGGCTGCACCACGGCCCGCGATGATGAAGAGTCATGGCCCGCGGCGCAACAACAATGCATCGCTAGGGAGTGTGGCAAGTGCATTTCTCTGCTACAAGTCTTTGTGTGAGGGCCAGGTACTCCTGGACTCTATACACCCCCAACGGGCACAAGCCCTATACCTACAAGTTAGATATGTGTGTTTACCTGTAGCAGTCTTTACAGCAAAATGGAGGGAGGCCAACCTGGAATCTGAGTGTTGTCCATGCTGCCAAACTACCGGTGTAAAATGACGAACACGTGGTTTTATTTTTTTGCCCCTTCTATGCGAAACTGAGGTTTACATGGATTGCCCCCATGTGTAGATCCCTCGGATTATTGTCGAGAGGAGAGGCATATAGAAGATTCAAAAGTGACACGACCTCGATTGTGGTGGTGGCAGTCTCTAAATTCTTGTATGCTACTTGGATAATTAGAAGTAAAGTGTTAAAAGAGATACAAAGCCAGGTTGCAAATGCCCCCTTTACACCCACTTGATTGAGTTTATGGATATTTAATGTTATTTATTGTTGGTTTTATGTGGGTTTTATTTTTGTTTTAAGATGTTCTTAACTGATGTATACGATTTTGATTATGAAACAATGTTTTGAAATATCACTACACGATACATAAGCAAATATCACAGCCCAGTTCATTCATAGTGCATAGCCCATGGACTGTGGGAATGGGTACTTAAAGGCAAAGCTTTGGCATTTTGCACTTTTGGATTTGGCGAATAGGTCGATGGTCGAGTGTTCCACTGGCAAAGTACCAGTGGAGGACTTGTGGGGTCAGTTCCCATTTGTAGACTTGTTGGCGTGTTTTGCATAGTAGGTCTGCAAAATTATTGTCCACACCCAGCAAATACTCTGCTAACAGGTGGATGTTGTTATGAATAGTGCAATGCCAAATTTCCTGTCCAAGTGCAGGCAGCTGAGGGGAGTGGGTGTCCCAGTTTCTGGATGAAGTACAAGGCTGTCACGCTGTCCATCTTTATGAGGGCTTTTTTTACCCCATACAAGTTTAAGAAATGGTGTTAGTGCTAGATGGATGGCCAAGAGCTCCAGGCACTTGATGCGACAGCTCTGGTAATATCGGGTGCAGGTGTCCTGGAAAGTCATGTGGTGGCAGTGAGAGGACTACCTTATAAGTGAAGTGTACATGGTAATCATCACCTGCAGAAAAGAGTCGAGGAAAGGCCTGCAGAGCTAAAAATTGTCGCTGTTCCACCATAAGAGAGCGTGGTAAGTTTTGGCTTTCACCAGCACTACGTCCTCCCAATGACCCTCTACTTGTGATGACTGCTTTGTGAGGCACTCTTGAATTGGGCACACTTGCAGCCTGGCATTCAACACTATGACCATGCAAGTTGCCATCATCACCATCCTTACAGTAAAAGGACATCCCGTCTAAAACAAGAGACAGCAACTTTTGGAATGCCATGTGACACTTTCTTGGTTGGGGTATGCTTTTCCGGTGACAGCATTTAGGATGGACCAAAGGAAGGGCTGGATCTGTTTGAGCTGGAAGGCTTTTAAGGTGAATCCTAGCTTGTGGACCATGGATACCACTGAGCGTGTTGGGCATTATTGTCTGCTGCTGCTCTTGATCAGTGCATGGCCACCATTGCTAGACCTTTGTGAACACCCTTGGAGCTGGAGTGACCCTGAAGCGTAAAACGTTGAACAGGGTACTGGTGTCTCCTTATCACAAAGTGGAGGTACTGGTGGTGGGTAGGATGAACGGGGTGTGGAAGAAGGCCTCTTTTAGTCCAGCACCACCATGAAATCTCCTTGTCGAAGTAGTGGAATTACATCTTGCAAGTGGTCTTATGAAAGTGCTCCAACAGGATGCATTGGTTCAGCTGCCAAAAATGTAAGATTGAAAGAGAACCCAACGGCAGACCTTCCAGTCTGCACCTCACGCTTTGTTTCATAGAATTTGGAAAGTCCTGTGCACAATTCCTCCAGCACCTGCCATTGATCAGTGCCACGGTGTCCCAGATCCTTGGTTAATAGAGCATATGGAGGTGCACCAGGCCATGAAGTTCACAAGCAATAATCAGTGTCCTTGATCACCGTGCACCACGTTTAGATACCCTAATAAGTATCCATCTCCTCTGTATCTTGAGAACATACGTGGGGCACGGTGATGCCCAGGGGAAATCCCTAAGTAGCCAGCACATCTAGCTGGAACAAGGACACTGATTATTGCTTGTGATCTTCACATACAGTTATTGAAGATTAAGCCCTGATGAAGTTCCTATTGTTTGTTGGAACAAAACGCGTTGGCTGGACAGTGCATGTAAATAAGGATAAATAAAAAGGACGAATAAAGAGAAAATAAAGGTTTTTGGATACAACACGTTTGACTGGGATTCCTTGCCTGGTGCACCTCCATATGCTCTATTACCAAAAATCCAAGATTGCCTGGAGGGACCTGTCCTTCTTGGTTACTATGAAGCAGAGGAAATTCAACCCTTTATTGTGCTGGTGTGGGGACACCTGCTAGATGGCTGCTTTGGCTAGGAGTGCCTGCACCTCCTTCTTGAGCAACCGAAGATTGTCTGGGCTAAGGACATGTTGTTAAGGCAGAATGTTTAGTGCTCTGGAACTCTAAGCAATACCACTGTTGTACTTCAGAGGGCACCCATCAGTCGGAGGTAATTTCCTTCCACTGGGGGATACAAAAATAAATAAATAAAATCACACTCTGCTCCCCGTGGGGAACCCATGCTTTGAGGCTGAGGTGGCATCATTGGAGCTGCCTCGGCCATTACCTATATAACCAGCCTGTGGAAACACTTTTGAGGGCTGTGCATCTTGAACGGTCTGCAGCCGATTTTAGTAGTCCTGCATTTGGGTAGATGATGGTGCCTTGGATCTACCTCTGGGTTGGTGCTTACAAAAGGTGAACCTTGGTGTAGAGGAGTGAAGGGCACCCATCAACCTAGCAATGTCTGTGTCCTTTTTATTTTTATTCTAGAGTCTCATCAACCTGAGTACCGGCTAGATGCACCCAAATAAAAAGGCATGTTAAGAAGATGCTGTTGCACCTCAGGCTGGAAACTGGAGATCTAGAGCCAAGCATGGTGACATAGGATTATGCTGGTGTTAATGCCTATGGAGGAAGTGCCAGCGGCATCCAGGGCATATCTAATGTTTGCATTAGATAGAATATGTTCTCTGCCACCAGCTCCTCACCTCTCTTTCTGTGTGCCTCCGGGAGATGGTTAATAAAGGTTTCCATTCCCTCCATGTGGTGTCTCTCTCTCGCTCTCTCTTAAGAGAGAGTAGGCCAACAGAAATTGCTATTCATCAGTGTATGGGAGCCCCCACTGCTACATGCTTACCAGTAGCAACAATCTGCTTGCTCTCTTTGTGGGGCACTTGTTGCCTGCCCCGAGGCACTTTTGTGTGCCGTGTGTACAACCAGTGAGTCAGTGCAACCTGACCTCTGGTCATCTGGAGCTGATTTGATCTTTTTTTTCCACCCTTGGGGTGATGACCGACCTTGGCCTCGACAGTTTACTCAAAATTATTGATTGATGGGAGGGTACTGTACTGATCTCTCATCTTTGAGAGAGTTTCTATGAGGAAATCATCCTCATCCTGGACAATGTGCTTGATAAGCGGTGGGGTCATCAGGTGGGGAGGGTTTAGTGGGATTTAGGTTAATCTATGGGATGAGTCATCCTCTTCCTTGGGCTCTAAGGGCTCAAAGTACGGATTGTGAGTGTGGTAAGGACTACCAGGGTCTAAATCTGTACAGGGAGATTCAGGAGGGAATTGTGGAGAGTGAGGCATACAAGCATGTGGAGGTGGGAGTGGTGAAAGGGAATCCCTAGCAGCAGGGGGAGGGGGTGGTAGGATTGTGGCAGTGTCCCTAACCCTCTTGGGCTCTGGAGTTGTAGGAGGCTCAACGGATGACTCCTTGTTGAACTTATATGTTGGGAATACGGAAATGTATGGGTTAAAGCAAGAGCGTTGGCAAGAATCTTCCAGATAGAGGGGTGGATGAATAGATTCTTTTGCCTCCTGATGGGGACCTCTAGCAGCTGTAGGTGAACAGATCCTTTAGTGATGTTGGATCTCAGCTTCAAGGGTTTCGTCAGTGCTGGTCTTGAGGACAGTGTAGGTGGGCCTTTCAGCAGCGATTTCAGGTCCAAAATTGGGTGTTTGGCTCCTCTGGGATATGGATGGGGGCTCTATTCCTTCTGGGAGGAAGCTTCCTCGGCAATGTGGGAGGTTCTCAGGGGTCGAGTGGCCTTCACTGCAGAGCCAAGCCCAAAAGTGGGCACCTTTTCAGACTAATAGGGAGCGGTGCTCTGCATCAGACTGGGATGCTTTGAAGGTAAAGATGAGTGACATTGTTGCATCTAAGGAAGAACTACGTCCCTAGGTGCGGACCTGCTCTTTGGTCCCAGTGCTTTGGGGCTGGGTGCTCGGCCTCCTCCTGCTCATCAGAGGCTTCAGAGAAAACTATCTCTGGGCTCTCGTCCTCTGAGCGCTGCATTCTGTGATGCATCCAATAACTCTCCTGAGCCTTTTCTTACAGTGGAAGGCTCAGCAGGCATTGCAGGCGACCTCATTAGTGGGCAGCGAGAATCAGACATTGCGCACACCATAGTGGTCCAACCTGGAGTACTTCGCGTTGCCCCTAGGGCAAAACTGAAAGGGTGCCTTTCCAGAACAACCCACACAGTCATTCTCTGCAATAAAACCTGAAAAGCATTGATGTCTCATTGACGTCTGTTGTTGGTAAGGGTGTCTAGTCATAATAAGTCGAGAAGTCATTTAACATGGTGTGTCAAAAGAGGGTGCTTGGGCATCAATGAAGAGTCTTCCCATCAGGCGCAGGATATGTAGAAATAGTTTTCTTGGTCAATAAAAAACTTGAATGCTGGTCCCGAAGAATTCAGCAAAGAACAATGATTCTGGAAATTCTACTTGAACATCTGGGCTAGATGGCAGAAAAAGATTATCTGAGGTGGAGTCTCTCTTGGAGCTTCTTGGACAAAGGGAGGAGTTACCACAGGTTGCAAACATCCCAGTCCACCATTATATAGCATAAGTATGCAGAGCAAGTGAATATACAAGCACACATTCTATGGACATTTATTTCCTAAGCCGACATGATACATATCGTTCTATAACAATGCAATGAAATCAGTTAATAAATACACTCAGGTTGGCATTTCATGTTTATCTAGGGTGCTAGCACGGAAGCAGAAAGAGTAAAGAGAGGACACCGCATAGGATCACGTCTAGCCAACCAGCCATACTGGATTGGACCCAAATCAGGCCAGAATTATTTGTAGTCTACTGTCTTTTGGTGTCTAGAGGCAGTCGAGAGGCAGTGGCTTGGTGGGGTGGCCGGAATGAGAGTAGCAGGTTAGCAGCAGGAGTGGTCAGAGGGAATTAAGTTCCCACCGCTGCCTTAGTTGCCACAGCTCCCGGTGGTAACCAGGAAGAAGGGGAGGCAAGGCAGACCCCCCGTACAGATCCTTGGAGGGGGCCGCATTTAGCCTCTGCTACCATGTGCCTCTCTAGTGGAGGCAGCCAGGAGCTCGTGCCGGAATGGGGCAGGGCAGAGTGGCTGGTTCCAGCACCCCCTGCTGTGCGGCATTCAGTGCCTCATATTTTTAGACTGCAGCTTTTCATTCAAGATCTGGGCCACCAATCCCGGCAGTAATTACCCCTTTGAAGGCCACATCACACACGCTGGTCCAGCAAAGCGCCTACGAAATCCTTCCCAGTGGGCCAACCTCTAGCAGTAATATTAATGATAATCTCCACTAAATCAATGGAACAAGCAACAACGTAGAGTGCTGGGACTCCCTATTAAACACTCTTCATGCAGTAGTGGAGGCCTTAGACTACCACTCGACGAAGCTTGATATCCAGGTGTATTTCACAAATACTCTAGCCATTTTTGTCTCAAGCATGGAGTCAAAATTGGAGAAACTAGACCAGTTCATCTCTAGAGCACAGTCTAGACATGATTCAGACTTTGCAAGCTGCCCCTGCTCGCCAATTATAGACAAATTGAGCATTTGACCTCAAGTCCTAACTAACTTAATGTCGGAATTAAAGATAAGTGGGGCCCCAAGGTGCCTAGCTGTACAAGGGACTTTACCATCGAGCACAAATGGAACCCTATCAAAGTCTGGAAGCCACCCGGAGGAACCCACAAAACCAGCCACTACAGGGCATAGCCGGGTCTAGGCTGAGGTGCTGGAGCAACCAGCCCCAGACCGCATAAGACCACAGGTTAGGCCATGTTAAGTAACTCGTATAGAAATACACAAAGATAAAAGGGCAATGTCCCTGACTGAAAACAACAGAACTGGACTTGGTTGCTCCTGGACTGCCCTCCAACCTGATCCCATGAAAGTAAGACAGCTTTGCTAGCTGCAAGTTAGAGATTGAAACATCTAAAAAGTCCATCTGAGTTATCTTAAGGTTGCCCAACTCATGCTCCATCGTATCAGCTGCAGTTCATAAAATTCAAAATATTTCCGGCTCGGCAGGGAACACACCAGACGGACCTACAACCGACTCCAATGATTTAAAGCCTCCTCGAAATTCAACAGAGCCTGTAAGAGGCAGCTAAAGAGAGAAACGGCGAGGTTTAGGTGCCTCTCAGGCAAAAAAACAAAGCAGTCTCAATTCTAGGTGTTCCCAATTTTCAACAAAAAGATGCCCGAGTCGAATAAGGGAAAGGGTAAACCTGTAACAACAAGAGATGATGGTATTTATAGTACAAGCAGTTCCCAGCTAGCTCCCATGGAAATTATAGAGCCGAAGACCGGTAAATCATCTTCTACACAAATACAGCCACCGGCAACTCTTTACACTCCAGTTGGCATACTCGTAGTGTCATATTGGGTAGGACAGAACACAAATGGCAGCCCGAATCTGCTAAATCTGCCAGAGCCGTGCACAAACAGACCTTGTCCCTGCAGGAAGGGGGATTTTCGAGGGAAAAACCAAGCACCAATATCTCCTTTAATCTAATAATTTAAAAAAATAAATTAACTTACCTTTCCGTCGGCCGGATCCCGCGTCTTCTCAGCTCCTGCTCTTTTGCCTCCGGCAGGAACAGGAAGCAGGCAGACAGGCTCCCTCCCCTAAGCCAATCACAATGCTGCAAGCAGCGTCGTGATTGGTCGGGACGGCGCCCAGCCAGGCGCCTATTGGGAGGCCATGTTCTCCATGTAGGCTGCATTGCAGCCTGCATGGAGAAGGGCAGAGTGCACATGACTGGTTTGGGCGGCCGCAGAGGGCCGACCAAACAGACTTTGCGCACTCAGGGCAGGAGTGGGCACACCACTCCTCCACTGCTCGCAGAGCAGCCCCGCCCACTCGCTCGCCCGCAACCAAACATAAAATGGTAATAACTGAAAGTTATTACCATTTTATGTTTCTGCTTCTTGCACTGCGAGAAAGCAGTGGAGTGGCGCTCCTCCGCCCTAGTGGAGGAGCCGCCCCTGTCCCCATGTTATACTAGGGCCAGTAGCCTCACTCAATATCTGCTCCTGGAATGTGGCAGGTCTATGCCAGAAACCTGACGAAGAAGATTATTCTTCATCTCTGCATACATTTCATATCATTATTCTGAAAGAAACCTAGTTAATAACGTCAACTCCTCTGACAACCTCGAAAGGGCATCCCAAGGGTGGGCTAACAATGTATGTCAACGCTAAGGTCATGTTTCATGCCAAAGTCCCAGATACAGGTGAACCCCGTCTCCAGGCTGTGAAGACTCTCCGATGGTCCGAGGCCCACAGGCTTCCCTTTGATTATAGTAAATGTCTATATTAACCCACGCCATGGAAAGAAGGCATCATTAGATAAATGCAGGGTATTGTGTCAGGTTTAAGAATGTGTTACTTACATGCTCGATTGTTGGTAACTGGGAATTTTAATTCAAATGTCATACAAATGGAAACTAATGAGCACACTAACACGCAAGATTATATCTGGAATATAACCGCCCAGGAACACATAGCAAAGAAGCACAGAGACAAACTGGGAGAAAATACCATCTCCGCATTTCTGGCAGCCAATCAGAGTTCTCAATGGACGCTTTTGGTGGGATATTCCCCCTAAGCGGACACAGACATCCGAAAAATCCAACTCTACTACTGATTATATGTTAGACAGTCTAGTGTTATTTAATCCGATAAACAACTTCTCTAATAACCATCGTCCTGAGAGTAACCAATATCCGCAGATCATAAACCTTGCAGTCAGTCTCACCCCACATCAAAATACCAATATTTTGTACACAGATTCTAGAGACTCAAGTGGCGAGCTGAGCAAGTATCTCAAATGGAGGCACAATGTGTACAGCTAAAAAGGAATTACATCATGACAACAGTAATCCCAGCACCATCTGAATGAATTACAGGAAGGATTATAGCAGCATGCCCCAACAAAATAATATATAGACACCATCCTCTGGGTAAAAAGCCTTGTTCACCATGGTTCACACTTTTGCTAAGGAATCTCAAGAAACTACGGCGCTTAAAGTTGGCACCTCAAGACTAAATCCATACAGCTAAGAGAAGACCGCTTTAGCGCCGGTATAAAAAGGAAATCTGGACAGCAAAAAAGAAAAATGCACCAGGATTGTTTCTGGACCAAACTGCTCTGTGCCAGCAAAAAGAAGAATCCATATCACTTTTGGAAAATTACAAGTTCTATTGATAAAGGAAGCAGAAGAGCTAGCAACGCCAACATAAATGAACAGGCATGGGTGCCATATCTGCAATCTCTTTACATCTCATCTAGCTCCAGTATCCTCCACGCTTCATTTGGAACTCTATCAATTAAGGCAGCTACTCTAGAAGCATATGGCCAGATGTATCAAAAAAATGTTTTGCGATTCCCTAATTGCGAATCTTTGCGATTCGCAATTAGGGAATCACAAAACGGCATGCATGAAAGTGTATAGTACACTTTCTGCAATTCCTAAGGGGTCGCAAATGACCTACCTCAAGAATATTAATGAGGTAGTTCGCAATTTGCGACCCCCTAGGAATCGCAAAATTCACAGGGATGGTGGCCTGCTGAGATCAGCAGACCACCAGGTCTGTGATTGCTTTCAAATAAAGCACTCTTTTTTTTTTCTAAAGCAGCCCATTTTCCTTAAAGGAAAACGAGATGCTTTACTAAAAGAAAAATGAAAAGTTTTCTTTTCATTTTTTAAGAGCAGGCAGTGGTCCGTGGGTTTGATGCATCACAAAAGCATTTTTTGCGATCGCAAACGGGCCGATTCGCAGAATCGGCCCGTTTGCCAGGAGAAAAATGCTTGATGCATCTGGCCCTTGGTCCCACTCTAACAGGAAGCAAACAGCAAGGTAGGGGAGGCCTTGTAAAATGAAGATGAGGAGTTAATCATCCGGCAAAGCTATTCCATAGATCAATTACTGAAGGTGAGAAGGAAAGCCAAAGCAGACGGTGCTGCCGGGGCCGAACAGTTTACCTCAGGCCTTCTTCAAAGTCAACAGTAATTTCTGGGCAGTTGAGCTAAACACGTATTATATACATGCTTCATCAATTTTAAATCCGCATTTGACAGTGTGCCAAGAGATATCTTGTGGCGGAAACTAGAAGATGGGGGCATCCTGATGAATCTACTCTGATCCATACAGATGTTGCACACCGACACGTGGTCTCTTGGTGGCAGCTCCACCACCTGCGCATGCAATTACCACACAGGAGTACGCATGTTATGAAACTTTTAACTGCCCCATTCACCTACACTTTGTTTGTTTGCACTTTATCGATTGTATTTTGCACACCATAACAAGTACTTTTTAATGCTAAGAGGAAGACATTTTTTCTGTGTACGTGATACTATCAGCATAGACTGGGTTCTTAAAGTTTTTAACTTCTTGTATGTCGTCTTGTTCGCACATTATTTTTCACAGTACAGCAACTATTCCACTGTGTTTTGTTATGTGCCAGGGTTAGGCCCAAGTAACGGAGCTACACATTTTTCCTACTTTGTCCTAATTTTGCACAACAAAATTTCTGCTGTGACCTTTTGCGCATATTTGCGTGCGCGACAATGTTGGATTAGTTTCTCTGAAACTACTTTGCTTACACATCTAGCTTCGCATAATATTATCACAATGCCTGGAAAACCATGTACAAGGCCTCTTGACGCACTATGTACAAATGTCGTTCTATCTTCATTCAGGGGGCGACAAGGCTATCCACATATCCATAACATCGCTAATCTATAAGAACATCATCAGGATGCTTTCTATTATAAATAATTAGTATCCCAAAAGATTAACAGAGGAGGCAGATTAGCAGTGGTCTGACATCTCCGTGAGGGGGTGTCCAGTTCATGACCAAGACGGGTTCCTACATTCTCTCCAGACAGGTAATGGGGTGGATAGTCCAACGGGGGGATTCTTGGCTTCACACCTACACACACTCTCGGCACATGCAGAGTAGGGTTTGCATAGTAGGAGTACGCCTGATTGCTGCCTTGTTTATATGCATGTATATATATATATATGCATGTATATACATATATATATATATATTATCTACTGGCAGTCGCCAGTAGATAGTTATAGTTACAACCTATTATCCATAGGAAATCCGCGACATTCTATTTGAAATAACTCTCTTGCCGGTTGACGTATCTTCGCAAAATTTTCAAACTTTGTGGCCCGCTCCGGTCCGCTCCTACCCTGAAAGTCTCGGGGGGATTCGTCAAGCGGGGGCCGAGAAAAAGCGGGGTCCCAAAACGCGTTTTCCCCATGCAATTTTCCATAGGAAACTTTAGACACGGCTACAGCCCGAACTGCTGAACGGAATTACACCAAATTTGGCAAAGAGGTAGTTCTTGGTTCAGAAAGAACCCTTTTGTTAAATGGTGTAAATCCGTTCAGTAGTTGCTGAGAAAATCAAAAGTAAAAAGATAGTGATATCTATGGCCGCGTCGGATTCGCGCACCCTCCCGATAACGAGCTGCATGCTAATTGGCTGTCAACACTCCAAATCAGGAAGTGTTGGCAGCCACTTTGTCCCTCGGTAGAACCGAGGGACAGAAACAAGTGCGCAAAGCGCACAAAGGGAGCAGGGTAGAAACACCCTGACCCCTAGGTCTGCTCAGGGGTCCCAAAAGGACCCCCTGGGCAAAAAAATTTTTTTTTTTTTTTTTTTTTTTAAATCGGCAGGATGCGCTCAGGGTGCGCGAATCGTGCCGAAAAAAAATCGAGCGCGGTCTCCCGCGCTTCGATGTTAATTGGCCCCGGGTGGGCCAAGTCCCGGGGGCATGCTGGGGGGGTTAATTTTATGTGTGGGGGGCCTCTAAGGGCCCCCAAGCCCGGGGACCACCACCCCCGGGGCTTTATGTATAATGGTGCGGGAGGGCTCTGAGCCCTCCCGCAGCCCCGGGACCGCCACCTCCCGGGGCTTCTTTTTTTATTTTTGAAAAACCTGTGTGGGGGGCTCCAGCCCCACCACACGCCCGGGACCACCACCTCCCCGGGGCACTAAGAAAAATTACAATGGGGGTCCGTTTTGGACCCCAAGCCCCGGGGACCACCACCTCCCCGGGGCTTTCAAAATGTAAGGAGGGGGGCCCTCCTGGAGCCTGTGGTGGCCCTGGGGACCGCCACCCCCCAGGGCCGGCTCCTGCAGTGTCCCGGGGTGCCTACCCCCGGGACACTGCTGTTTGCAATGACAGGACGGCTCCCGTCCTGTCATTGCAAACTGCTTTGGATATTGGAAGAGAGAGCAGGAAACCTGCTCTCTCTTCCAATATCCAAAGCTGATTGCTTTTCCACATGGGGAGCAGCATGTTAGCTGCTCCCCATGTGTAAAGCAATGCCGGCTCCCGTAGGACACGGGGAGCCGGCGGGACTGTGGGGGTTTGGGGACCCCCACAGTCCCCAACGAGAGGCCAGGCCCCGGGGATTGGGTCCCCGGGGCCATAAGTGGCCACGGAGGGGGCCACGCAGCCCCCTCCCCAAAGGAGAAAAAAAAGGAAAAAAAAAAAGTGCTAGGCTGGCCCCGGGGGATGGGGTCCCCGGGGCCTTAAATGGCCTGAGGAGGGGGCCACGCAGCCCCCTCCAAATAAAAAAAAGAGGCCATGCCCCGGGGGATGGGGTCCCTGGGGCCAATACAGGCCCAGGGAAGGGAAGCCAAGCGGCCCCCTTCCCGTTTTTTTTTTTAAATTTTAATTTAAAAAAAAAAGGGGTAAGGCCCTGGGGGATGGGATCCCCAGGGCCTAAAAATAGGAAAAAGGAAGGGGGGCCACACAGCCCCCTTCAGGGGAAAAAATAAAAATAAAAAAATAAAAAACGATCGGGCCCGCAGGCCCCGCCCCTTCCTTCACCACTCTGCAAACGCGCCCCCTGGCGCGTTTGCAGAGGGAACAATTCCCCTTGAATACTGGGGGTCCCTGAGGGCCAACTAGCCCACCAGGAACCTCCAGTATGCGCCAGGGGCTGCCTTGCAGAGAGGTGTACAGAGGCCACGCCCCTTTTACACCTCTCTGCAACGCAGCTCTGTGGCGCTTTTGGAGGTATATGGTGGGCTAGTTGCACCCCAGGGACCCTCAGGATTCAAGGGGAGTTAATCCCCCGACTTAAAACGCGCCACGGGGCGCGTTTGCACAGTGGTGAAGGGAGGGGCGGGGCTTCAGGTGACATGTGTGCAAACAGGCCCCGTGGCGCGTTTTAAGATGGGGAATTAAATCCCCTTCAATCCTGAGGGTCCCTGGGGGCCAACTAGCCCAACAGGTACGTCCAGAAAGCGCCACAGAGCTGCGTTGCAGAGAGGTGTAAAAGGGGTGTGGCCTCTGTACATGTCTCTTCAACGCAGCCCCCTGGCGCATACTCGAGGTTCCTGGTGGGCTAGTTGGCCCGTAGGGACCCTCATGATTCAAGGGGACTTAATCCCCCTACTTAAAACGCGCCACGGGGCGCGTTTGCACAGATGTCACCTCAGGCCCCGCCCCCTCCCTTCACCATTGTGCAAATATTCCTCTAAAATCAGCCGAAATACGAATTCTGATTTACTCACCTGTTATCAGGAGAGACCTCAGTGCTGCATCTTTCAGCCCAGTACTAATCCTGAAAAGTAATTTTAACCGTACTTACCAGTAACTTGAATTTCCTTCCATAGGCTAACATTGACTGGTTTCACTTGGAAATTCTTCTAAGTGTGGAGTTTTGGAACTTTAAAATATTCCTCTAAAATCAGCCGAAATACGAATTCCGATTTACTCACCTGTTATCAGGAGAGACCTCAGTGCTGTATCTTTCAGCCCAGTACTGGTCCTGAAAAGTAATTTTAACCGTACTTACCAGTAACTTGAATTTCATTCCATAGTATATAATTGCCTGCTTTTTGCTGAAAAAGTTTCTAAGTGTTGATTTTTGAAACATACAAATATTCCTCTAAAATCAGCCGAAATACGAATTTTGATTTACTCACCTGTTATACGGAGAGACCTCAGTGCTGTATCTTTCAGCCCAGTACTGGTCCTGAAAAGTAATTTTAACCGTACTTACCAGTAACTTGAATTTCCTTCCATAGGCTAACATTGACTGGTTTCACTTGGAAATTCTTCTAAGTGTGGAGTTTTGGAACTTTAAAATATTCCTCTAAAATCAGCCGAAATACGAATTCCGATTTACTCACCCGTTATCAGGAGAGACCTCAGTGCTGCATCTTTCAGCCCAGTACTGATCCTCAAAAGTAATTTTAACCGTACTTACCAGTAACTTGAATTTCCTTCCATAGGATATAATTGCCTGCTTTTTGCTGAAAAAGTTTCTAAGTGTTGATTTTTGAAACATACAAATATTCCTCTAAAATCAGCCGAAATACGAATTCCGATTTACTCACCTGTTATAAGGAGAGACCTCAGTGCTGTATCTTTCAGCCCAGTACTGGTCCTGAAAAGTAATTTTAACCGTACTTACCAGTAACTTGAATTTCCTTCCATAGGCTAACATTGACTGGTTTCACTTGGAAATTCTTCTAAGTGTGGAGTTTTGGAACTTTAAAATATTCCTCTAAAATCAGCCAAAATACGAATTCCGATTTACTCACCTGTTATCAGGAGAGACCTCAGTGCTGCATCTTTCAGCCCAGTACTGATCCTCAAAAGTAATTTTAACCGTACTTACCAGTAACTTATCTTTTCTTCCATAGGAATCCATTGTCTGGTTTTCAGCAGAAAAGTTTCAAAGTGTCGATTTTCACAAACTACAAATATTCCTTAAAAATCGCCTGTATGACTTAAACGCATTTTTTCAACTGTTTACAGGAGATGCACCAGTGCTGGATCCAGGATCCAACACTGAGTAAGAAAAAGTAACGATAACAGTTTTTACCTGCTAAGTGAATTTCCTTCCATAGGATAACATTGGTGATTCTATGAGGAAAAGTTTCTAAGTGTCAACTTTTAAAATACAATAATATTCCTTAAAAATCACGACTGTAACCAAAACGCTTTTACTCAACTGTTTACAGGAGATGTCCCAGGACTGAATCTAGGATCCAGTCCTGTGGTTAGAAAAGTAATCCATAAAGTAACTAATTGCATTTAACTAGAAATTCACATTGAGCTGAATGTTGCATTGTGTTTGAAAATGTGTTGCCCATTGCAACAACTGTAACTACTGTACTTAAAAGTCTATTGCCTATGTGCTAAGTATTTAAACTAAAGTAATTCATTCTGAGAAAGTATTTTTTGTAATGTAATGTATAATGTAATTACAATGTAATTTAAAAAATAAAATATGTAAAAGAAATTGTTTCTAAAAATGTAGTAAATCAGTATGAAAAAAAATAATATAAAAATTAATACATTTAAAAAACCTTTGAAATTCACTGAAAAAAACGTAGGTTTCAGGCACGTTATAGTTACAAATTAGCATTTAAAAAACCTTTGAAATTCACTGAAAAAACCATAGGTTTCAGACACGTTATAGTTAGAAATTAGCATTTAAAAAACCTTTGAAATTCACTGAAAAAACCATAGGTTTTAGGGACAGTTATAGTTACAAATTAGCATTTAAAAAACCTTTGAAATTCACTGAAAAAACCATAGGTTTCAGATATGTTATAGTTACAAATTAGCATTTAAAAAACCTTTGAAATTCACTGAAAAAACCATAGGTTTTAGGGACAGTAATAGTTAGTTGGACATTTGACTCGTACAAAACACGTGAAATTCCCCCGTTATAGTTAGTTCAGCTAACTATAACTCGCGCCCCCGCAATGCACTGCTGATGACGTCACATATTACATCACTTATGACATGGTCAGTGACATCACTGATGACATCTCAAATGACATCACTGATGACATCATCCACGTGATAATCTGATGCAGCTCCTCACACCCTAATATAACCTTTGATACACCCAATCTAAATTACAGACTGCCATTCGCAAAACTATAGACACTCCAACACCAATAACTACATACCCACTCACTGATTCTTAGGTCTACACACACACATCCACTCACTCACCCGTACAGTCACTCATACTTATGGTCACTCAGTACAGGACTATCATATGCACTCTTACTCCTATATAGACACTCAAACACCGCCACTCATCCAAAGAGGTACTCACACACCTAGTCAGTCATGCAAATAATTAAACACACTGCCATTTACTCACCTATACAGTTATACACACACCAGCTCACTTAATCATACAAATACTAGCACATTGTTACGCTCTTATACAATCACTGATACAAGCACACACTCATCCATACAGCCACTATCACAATCACTCACTCTCGCTTATAGCTATTTATATACTCCAACACACATATATACTGGCTTTCACATATGTAGTTACTCACACATGTACCACTGGGACATACATTCACTCACTAACACACTCTTACACACACTTACCCACCCATACAGTCTATCACAGATGCACTCTTGAAACCATCCACCCAGTGAATCACCCACTCACACATCTATGCACAGAGTCGCACACACCCCACCCACACAAACACTCAGGCACCCATACAGATACTCAGACAACCAATCAATAACTCATATAGACACTCATGTAGCTATTCACAAACCCATGCAGCCACTTACACAGCAACAGACAGACGGATACAGACATTCACCCAGTTTAGTCACTAACCCATGCATTCAGTAAGATACGTTAAATCACTCACTTATAGAGTCAGTCACGCACCTACTAAATCATCCATACAGACACTTACACACCCACTCATTCTTCAATACGTCTTTTCCTATATATATTAAAAATATTTAAACTTTACAGAAACACACAGTCACTGGATGATGTCATCAGTGATGTCATTTGAGATGTCATCAGTGATGTCATCAGTGATGTCACTGACCATGTCATGAGTGATGTAATATGTGACGTCATCAGCAGTGCATTGCGGGGGCGCGAGTTATAGTTAGCTGAACTAACTATAACGGGGGAATTTGACGTGTTTTGTACGAGTGAAATGTCCAACTAACTATAACTGTCCCTAAAACCTATGGTTTTTTCAGTGAATTTCAAAGGTTTTTTAAATGCTAATTTGTAACTATAACATATCTGAAACCTATGGTTTTTTCAGTGAATATATATATATATATATATATATATATATATATATATGTTTTAGCACCATGGTATAACTATATCTACAATTCACTCTTTTGGTGCTTGTATTTTATACAAGCATAATGCTGGTTCAATAAATATATTTAAAACGTCACACTGTGTATTCTCTGTATATTTCTCTGAGCACAAGTAAGCACGAATGACTGAGCAAAAGGTTATCTGTTTCCACGATCCCTGAGGGGTCAGGGTCGTCATGTTCAGTGGTTGCCAGAAACCATTTGTTCCCTGGTAAGGTTAGGGGGGCTTATTGTGGCACTGTGAGCTAGCTGGTCTCTAGGCCAACATATCCTGCGGGGGTGCCCAGAATCAGTCTAGGCACCTTACTCAAAGCTTATGTTGTCCAACAAACGCGCAGGTACTACGGATTAGTGGGAACTACATGAAATGGCGCAGCCAACGTTGGTTGGGTTCTTATTTAGTGGTTTATCGGAGTAGTTCAGTTGTGCTTTTCTCAGAGACCCCATCTTACCTCCAAACTGGAGACGTCCGTGGTGGGAAGCGAAATCCGCCTCAGCTGAGCAGGTATACCTGGTGTATTGGCAGTAGGTTATTCCAGCTTGTAGGATAAAAAAATGTTCCCTCATTGTGCTAACCCTATCTCCATTAATTCATTTTACTAAATGTCTTCTCTCTTCACACAATGTCCGAACACCAAGATAACGATGGAGAACAAGTAGTTACTCTAAATATTACAGAAAATTGCAGGCATGCAGTTACTATGAAATTACTACTATATGGTCTCCCGGTAACGGGTGAAGACGTTACCTTCATGGTTGAGGCACAGGGAGCATTCAGAACAGAGGTATTCTATTCCTGGGTTAAATTCCCGGCTTTGGATGCACATACACAATTGTTTCACACTTACATTGAAGTTGGAACACCAGAGGAATACTTTCCATATGTGCACATAGAAATTCCGTTAACTTACCAAGAACATATAAATTGGTTTAAAGGCGCTCTCCCCCATGCTGTTAAAAATGCGAGACTGCTCAGTAAAGAAGAAGCGACTTGGCCGCATCCTAATATTGCTAATTTAGATGAAGCAGAATTAACAACATTATACTAAGTTCTAGTAAAAATTTACAGAAATCTCACACAGTTCATAATGAGAACACTTACAATTAACCCTGGGCTGACTGCTCAGGCTGCACAACCACAATTGGCTACCACGGGTATTAGCCCGCAAACGCTGAATACCGTTATGGCAAAGATTCCCACCTGCTGGGAGCAAATTCTGTTCTGGATAGCACAGAAAACAAGTCAGCTTGAGGCATTTTTTCCCCCTACGAGCCTGCAGGAAAAACACAGAATATTACAAA
This sequence comes from Calotriton arnoldi, assembly GCA_963921515.1. Taxonomy (NCBI): domain Eukaryota; kingdom Metazoa; phylum Chordata; class Amphibia; order Caudata; family Salamandridae; genus Calotriton; species Calotriton arnoldi. Next base: position 516,962 of record CAWUFW010003641.1, read on the forward strand.
TTTGCTTGCCAATGGGGGTGGCTCCCCCGGTGGAAGATTGTGCCACTTGGGGTACAGTCTTCGCTGCGGTTTACACCAGAACTCATGGTACCCCTTCAATAGCAGTTTTACCTGACATACTGAAACAAGTACAGAATAAGTACAGGGGAGCACCTGCCGTGGACTTGGGGCTGAAATTTTGCCACGGTATCAGCCACTGTGTTAAGTAACAAACCAGGAAGCAGCAGCATTGGCTATACACCAACGCCTGAGGGAGTTCACTCCTGCACAACAGGAGCAGGAATTGCATAAACTTATCAAGGAAACCTATGCTGCGCTAGGCAGAGATAATCTGGGAGCCAGACCTGGGAAACCACAGGTTAAGAGTAATTCTGAAAAGGATAACTCTAAGCAAGCACCCAGTTCTTCTAAGAAGAAATGGGACAATAAACAAAGAAATAAACAAAACAAGACATAATCACGGGGTGGGTCTCCTCAACAGGAAACCACTGAAAAGAAGTATAATTTGAGAAACCGTGATAATATTAGAAAGCCTGACAGGTATCAGGATACTGATACATGTTCCTTTCAGGATTCATCCGACACATGTTCGGAGAGAGGTGGACGGTCAGAGCACAGATCAGAAGAGCGTGAAGCAGATAAAAAGGAAACACATCGGACTACATCCTCAAAAAAGAAGACAAACAATAGACTCCTAAACTTCAATTCAAAAAGAAGAAGGAAGCTGGGATTAAAATAAGACATGCCCAGGCTACGGAAGACTCTGCTTCTGAACGGGGAATAGGCAGTGACGATGCTGGACAATGCGGCAGAAGTCACGATAACTCGCCAGAACCTGATGGATTATCTGGTGGTAGTAGCGCTGAATGAGCATATCACTGTGGAAACACCTGATACAAGGGCAAATGTCCCAAATTGTTTATACGAAATAAAGCTCCAAATTGGGGGGGGGGGGGACATACCCAGAACATAAAGCTCTCTTTTGGGAGATATTCTTTTGGCTGAAAAAGGATTGGCCATCTGAGTTTGTAATGGAGTTCCAAATGGGGGGAGGGGGGAACAGTAATTTTACCTGCTTTCCCTGACCTCGTTCCAGAATCAATTAAACATTCATACCCCAAGGAGTGGCACTATACCGCAATCATGTTGGGTGGGATGGTGAGTCTCCTCATCTCGAAATCCCATTAACATCAGTTCCTCAACCCTAGAGACAGTACGCAATAAATCATGAAGCTGAAAAACAAGTTAGGGAAATCCTTGAACAACTTGAATACCAAGGTGTAATAGAAAATTGCACCTCATTAATGAGTAATCCTTTGTTTTCTGTAATGAAACCAGACAATTCATACTATTTAGTTTTAGACTACCAGCATTTAAACACATCTACTAGCAAATTTGCAGTACAAAACGCACACCGTGCCACACTAATGAATAACATTGTGTGGAAGAAATGTAAATCAACACTATATATCTCAAATGGATTAAATATAGTGCCTGAAAGCCGATATTTGACAGCATTTTCAGCGCTAGGGTCACAGAGGCTATTTTGCCATTTACCTCAGGGGTATAAGAATAGCCCTGGGCTGTTTTCAGCCAGAGTGACAGTTACTTCAAAATTTTGATGAGGAGGCATTGCCCTATGTAGATATTTATCTGACGGATGATGAATTAATGGAACACTTGGAAAGAGTAGGCTGCATAATTCTTGGGTTTGCTCACTTGGGCAATAAATTTAATTTAAAAAAATAAAAAATTGCCCATCTCAATGTCCTGTTTCTGGGATACAAGTTGAAAAGTGAAGGCAAAAGCTTAGCGTCACATTTAAAAAAAAATGTGCACTGCTCCAACCTCCAATGACTGAAAAGACTACAATCCATTTTAGGATTTTAAAATTTTGGCAGAACATACATTTTGAATTACGCAGGACGAGTAAAACCGTTCTACGATTTAATTAGACCCGATTTTTCAATCAAACATTGGACACAGGAACATACAAGCATTTTATGTTTCGTACAAGCTGACATGATAGCTAAACCTTTGGGAGCTGGGGCCTGGCCTCATTGTTGGAGGCCGAGGAGTCAAGATACACTTGCTGGACCGGGCCCTGGTGGGACGTGCTTGGAAGCTTCACAATTGTTAGATTTTCAAATGATCTCTGGTACATACCAGCTCCTGACACTCCCCTTGAGATGGTGCTCCCTCATGTTTTAATAGGTAGCAATTGTCCTGGGTATCGCGTATCATGTATGATTATGGTCTTAGCTCTATCCCCCATGAATTAAAGATCACCGGATTAGCCAGTATTTGATCTATTATATCAGTCGAGGCCCAAGTTGTTAAAGTTGCCTCTCAGTCACTTCTGTAGGGATGTGGTCTGAATTCCACTGACATCAGGTCTGAAGACATAATGTGTGCCAAGACCTTTATTTCATTTGTAAGTTTTATGACGGTTCCTCTGTTTAGGATGTCAGATGCCCCCATTGGATTGTAGTTGGGAATTAACAATAGTTTATTAGTCTGGAGGTCCCCTATTGCTTGCTGAGACTCAGACTGTTTGGTCCATGTGGGAGCAAAAACTTGTAGTTGCTGGCCCTTATCTGGCTGTAGATGTTGCACCTGCCCTTGGGCCTGCAATGATGTTTCATCTTGTTGTAAGTGGGTGTTTCTCCAACTTGTTCATGCAGTGGTGAGACCGTGGACTTGCTGGCCCTTGTTCTGCTAACAAGAATGCTCCAGCTCATGGGCCCATAGCTCATGGGTCCATAGTGATTTTTCGTCTTGTTGTAATTGGATACTTCCCCAACTCAATCCCACAACAGAGGTTTCCTTACTCAGTGGATGATTTTGTTGATCCTTGCTTTCAAGTGGTATAATCTGGGAATGCTCCTGCATTTTATCCATATGGTGGTTCTCTTTTTTTCCCTTCTGCATTGTTAAAACCTTCATACTGCCTGATGACATTGAAGCTGTGTTGTGACTGTTGGGCGACTGACCTAAATAGTTTGCCAGTACACTGGTTTGCTTGCTCTGGCGACTTTTGGCTGTTGCTTTCCAATGTTTGTTCCCATTCTGCCTGGTTTCTCTGGATCGACAGGGAGGCTGCCATTTGCTGGCCACACCTAATTGAACTCAGAGGGGTCTTGTTTCGAAGGCAAATTTAACCTTGGCCGGAGAGCTGCTGTTACAAGCCAAGAACAGGTATGGCTGACTGTTGTGGTATCCATTTGTCTCCCGTCCCCTTGCAGAGGGACAAGAAACGGTACCAACGGATGTTTAATCTGCAACACTGGCTTCATGCGTGAATGATACTATTTCTAAGAGTTCAATCAGTGGTTGGACCTGTGACTCTGGGCATTCTGGTTGCCCCTGTTGATTGACTAGTAAAGACCTTGAGCTAAGATTGTAGGAGAAGGGTCTTCCACCTGCTCTGGTCCTGTAGAAACGAGGGACGGTGGCTAAGGCTAGGTCGGCTGAGCGGAGGTTTCTCTTGGGGGCATGGAAGGAGATTCGGTCGTTGAGGTATTGGGGTCCGGTGTTGTGGAGGGCTTTGTAAGCATATGTGAGCAGTTTGAAGGTTATTCTTCTTTCGACTGGGAGCCAGTGGAGGTCACGGAGGTGTTGGGTGATGTGGTCATGTCGTGGAATGTCAAGGATAAGTCTGGCTGCAGCGTTCTGGACAGTTTGGAGTTTGCGGAGGAGTTTTTTGTTGACTCCGGCATAGAGAGCGTTTCCGTAGTCCAGTCTGCTGGTGATGAGTGCGTGGGTGACTGTTTTCCTGGAGTCGGGGAGGGGGAGGGGGTGGGGGGGGCGGGAGGGATCCACTTGAACATCTTGTTGCGAAGTATGAAGAGGGTGTTGAAGCATGCAGAGGATATGGCGTTGATCTGGCGATTCATGGTGAGTGAAGAGTCGAGCATGATGCCGAGGTTGCGTGCGTGGTCCGTTGGGTTGGGTGGGTTTCTGAGGGCCACCAGGTGTTGTCCCATGTGGAGGGGGTGGAGCCGAGGATGAGGACTTCTGTTTTTTCCACGTTGAGCTTCAGGCAGCTGTTGCTTATCCAGGTTGTGACGGCTTTCATCCCTTCTTGGAAGTTGAGCCTGGTGACGTCGGGTGCCTTGGTGAGGGAGAGGATGAGCTGGGTGTCATCGGCGTAGGAGACAATGTTGAGTTCATGGTTTCTGAGGATGGTTGCACGGGGGCCATGTAAACGTTGAAGAGTATGGGGCTGAGGGAGGAGCCTTGGGGTACTTCGCATCTGATCTCTGTTGGTTCTGAGAGGAAGGGCGGGAGTCTTATTCTCAGTGTTCATCCTTCCCTACTGAGGGCACCATCACATTTCTCTGCTGTGGTTATTTTGCGTACTGGGTCTGTGTTTGGAGGTGGGCTGCTTGTTACGGGAATTGGATTCTCAGATATTTTTGATGTTAAAATGTCCATGTTTTTATATCCCTTTATTCATTTTGACTGCCTTTTTTGCTTTTTTGGAAACTGCTGTTGTGGAGGGGGATTTGTAACGTCTTCCAGACATATAATACTGAATCCTACTCTGATGATCTTTGCCTGGATCTCTTTGATGACTTGCTCCTACCCTGTGCCGGCACACCCCTTGCTTTTCCAGACCGCATTGTTACTCCATTTGACTTACTGATTTCACGATTTCTGATGCCTGAGAACCTCCCCAATGAGAGTGTTTTCCCCGCTGGTATGATGGTTATATGTTGTTTATGATTTCTAATACATTTTACACGGCCTTCTATGCCTTCTGTGCCGTTGCCTTGCAGAGCCTGAACAGCTTAAGGTAGTGCTTTGGTTGATCCTGATCTGGGGTCGCCTTCTTCCCGAAGGTCACCTTTTAGCTCGTTTGACTAGGTGACAGTGTGACCAATTCAGGGAGGCACGAGCACCCCATGATGTCATCCACCAGGAATACATGATTGATGTGCTACTGCTTCCTGTGCCACTTATGAGTGGATTCTAGTTGTTTTTCTGGGCGACTTTCTGGGTAATTTCCTGTAGCCTCCAGATGCCTAAGTGAGCACTGCCGGTTGAATGCTGCTCTGAGGCCGGGGTGGGACTGCCTGGCTACTGCAGTGGGAAAGCAGAACTCCACGCATGCACAAGCCGCACCGGCCTAACGCCGGGGCGCTTCGTTGCTTTGCAGGCAAACTGCGGACTATTGCCGTCGTGCCACATGCCTACCGGCTCCCGATACCTCCTCGTGTCTCTCCCAGTGCTTCTCTTTGCTTTGCCAACCTGACTCTGGCTCAGGCTTTTGCTGCTACAAGACAGACCTGTGCACAACCACGCCGCTCCACACTGCTCCGAACTGCCCCAACTTGGCTGAGGCTTAGGGGTTTCTTTACATCTTTTGGAAGGCACCCTGAGGGTTTTACTGGGTACGACAGGCTCCTCAAGTCCCCAATCCCTCTTGCTCACTGTAATTTTGCTGTCCGTTTTAATTCTTTATTGCTTCTTTTTTTCTGCCTTGCCTTGCCACTCCTTGGCACACCACTGCACTAGGCGATGTGATACGCTAGGGCAGGAGCAGAGCCGAGCGATGAGGGCGGGTGCCAGGCCGAGCAGCAGCAAAAGAGGTGCTTGAATGCCTAAAATCTTGCTGTGCTCGCTTACGGCAGCCCCGCTCACCTCACAGGTCCACAAATCGCCCCGAGAGGCGTGTCAACCCCCACAATGCAGCTCAGTGACTCCCCAGCTGTTCACCACAGCCGTGTTCTCTGGGCCCGAAGCGACCCTGCCGACTACTGGCGCCCCCGTGCTGGTCCCAACGCTCCGTCCTCCGCTGCCGGCATCCTGTGCCCTGCCGCCTAGCTCCTCAATCGACAATCAACACTGACTTCACTTCATTGCCAAGACTTCATTACTGAGGTCTGCATATGTGGTACCTAGTAGGCCATTCATTTGCTCTAACTTGGAGTTAATACAGCAGTTTGCCTTTTGACTTCTTGAGCCCCAATTCTGAACATTTAGAGGTGTGCTTGTGTATAGCAAAATCCATACCCTACGCGGCCTTCGCTGTTCTATACTGTCTGATTCATGTCATGTAATGGTTTTAATTAATTATGCATGTTAAATAAATAATCTAAAAGTTCACTTCAACCCGATTTCCACACACTGCCATTTGAGTACAATATAATTTTGTCAGTGAAGTGCCTGGGCGGAATTAATGGCCATTGCGGTTGAGGGTGTGCTGTCTTTAAATGACAGTGGGCTACCACATAATGTTTATCTAGAGAGATTCACTGATGTTGATTTGAATCACCTATTAAACTCTTAAGCAAAAACTGAACTTTTAAAACATTTTTAAGAGAAAAACATAGCTTTTGTGCACTTTATTACCATATTGCTTTCAGTTAAGGTATATCTGAAAAACACTTGAAAAGAATACATTTGATCTCGAATAATGCAAAAGCCTCACCTTTACCCGGCGATTGATGCTAAGAAATTGACAAGTTTTGTCATACAACTGCTCCAGGTTCTCTCGATCCCAGTAAAAATCAGGGGTGATCAGCAAGTCAGAGCTTAGATTTATACGGTGCCTAAGGAAACAATGTATTTCAAATATTTTAATTCACTTAAACAGGTGGCAAAACGTTTGAAGACACAAAAAAGAATGTATGTGAGATTTTGAAAGTCAAAATAGTGTTTACCAGACTTGTGCTGCTCTCTCACCCTCCACGAGTTCTTTCCTTTACACATATTATAATCTAACAATAAAACCAAAATGAAATGATTCTTTGATTGTTCAGTCTGGCTTGACAGCACAGCTGTCTACAACACATACAGTTACCAAGTGTTCAAAATATACACACAGTGGGCTTTGACTTCATCCAGTGCGTATTACTCTCTCAACTCATGCTATTGCCTGTTTGGTGTATCATTCCATTTTCTAGGAAGTACTTTCACTGGACTGCATGATGAACTCTTACACATGAAAAGTAAATTAAATCACACTGTTTCTCACATTCAGTTCTTTTTCTCCCAAATGTATTATATTTTCTTTAAAACAATCCTTTTCATCTCTTTTTTTCTCCAGCATTGTCAAAGTCACTAGGGGAGGCTTTAATGAGATAAACAGCATTTGTTGCGTCACCTGCAAGAATCAAGACAAAACTCTGGAGACTTGTGTGAGGCCACCCATCAGATGGGTGACAGAAGGAGGTGACTGTAGGTGCCACTAGATTGCTGTTCCAGCAAGAAGAGACACAGCATCTGAGGCCCTCAGACCCAAGAGGGCAAATTACAAGTTTTAGAAGGCTCACTGTCGCCCGTGAGAAAAGAGGCAGAATCTCTGAAACGTCTAGGAGACTGTGGGGTGAACTGGGTAGCATAGAAGGAGATCCCAGAAGGATCACATCACAAGATATTTTAGGAGCTATACAAATTTTGAATTTCAAGGTCACAAAGTGATCTTATTAAAGAACTGTTCTTGGAGAAACCCTACAATGTAGGGACTGTGAAAGAGGGATGGGATATTCCACAGTATCCCAGAGTCCCTCTGTCACTTCTAGTGGGGCTAGTCATTCCAGATGAGACTTTCAGATATGTCCACGCTAGTCCCCATGTGACAAACTATAATTTTGGCCTTAAGAGTCAACTTTAGTAGCCCTATGTGCTAAGTTTGTGTAAGTTCCCAGTAGACCTGGCGTCCTCAAACAGTCTTACCAGGCTTGATAACAGCTGGCAATTACGGGAAGACAGGGGTGCGCCGGTCTACTGATGCTGAGGATCTGATCTTTCCGCAATGAGGCGTCGGGCTTCCTCAGTCTTCGGATGTCCTGATTCAGTGTTGGACGTCTTTTTCACTGAAATATGCCGCACAAAGGTTCCAAGGTCTAAGCCTTCCCCTCTCTCAAGATTCCTTGGTCCCACAGTGCCAGCTTTATCAGACCCACCATCTCGCTTTACAATGAACCGAAGCCCCAGGTTCCATTGAGCCCAGGCCCTTGGAAACAAACAGACCTTTGATGTGCACAGAGGATGCACTGTTCACCTTCCTCCAGTGTGTGTGTTCCCACCCCAGCCCTCGGGAAACAGCAATCCACAGCACCAGAATACCCTCACAGGGTGATAGTGCACTTTACAAATACACATAACATCTCCTGTCTTGGGGTTGCAGTCCTCACCTCCACTATCCTTTCACTGTCCTGGGTTTCCAAAATGGAACTCACAGGCCTCCAGATTATGTACCGTGCACAGGCACACATACATCTCAGCACACATACGCAAGTATCACATGCTGCAAGGAGCTACACACAGCCGCCATGTAGGCCAAGCATGAGCTAAGTACGCGCAGTGGCATCATTGCAGTGGCACATGTAACAAGCATTTGCAATGCAATAGGTCTCGCAGTTACCCGAGTTTAAGCTAATGGCATTGTAAATGACAATGCCTTTTATTTATGTTTTTAAAACGAAAACAAAAATAAAAGGCATTGTTATTTGCAATGTCAATAGCTCAAACTCGCATAAATGCGAGAGCTATTGCATTGCAAATGCTTGCATTGCCTGGGCACCCTCCTCATCTCAAAGCCTCGTGGGCAGCCCCGTCAACTCTTAAAATTTGAATTCCACTGTTGGAGGTCCTTTGGCCAAAGTTGCCGAAATGCGCCCCGTTACAGTTATGTGTATGGGGGTGTAGGAAAAGCTGAGCACATAAGAGGTAAACACGGACATGGGAGAACACGAAAACAGTGGAAACGAGGGACACATCGAAAAGGAGGCTGCAACAGAAGAAGCGGAATAAAGGAAAATACAAAGAGAGTAGGAGAGAAGGTGAGAGGTATGTTAAAAGGCTATTGATGGAGAGGAGAAAGTAGGAGGGACGAGAAGAGCAGGGGCAGGGAAAAAGGGTGTAGAAACAAAAGAAGGCAAATGGCAAAGTGAGAGAATAAGACATGGATGGGAAATAGTGATGTTGAGATAGAGGGGAAGAGAAAAGCAATAAGAAAGGGAAGGAAGCAGAATGAGGGAGAGGAAGAGAGGGGTGTGTCAGAATGAGACAAGAATTAATAAGTAGACCGTTTGGGCCATATTATAGAAACGTTGGAGTGATGCCAAAACAGTATACAATAATTTTGCACTGTTTTTACTATGTATCTAATAAAAATAGTCGAGTCTAGGCGAAGGAAGACGAACGGAAATGATGAGAAAAGGGGGATAGAAGAGTAGAATTTTTAGAGGGGTTGAACTGGCAGATTAAAAGTGTGAGGCAGGACAACAGAGGGAGAAAGATGGACAGGCGAGTCAGAGAGGTCACGTGTATGTCTGCGAGTAAAAGAGAACGCGTGTGTGCAGAATGAAAGAGACCAGTGCTGGAAATGGGGGAAAAAAATACACCGGGATACCGTAAATAGGGGTAAGCATAAAAGGGGTGGGGTCACAAGGGGCAGAGTCTGACTGTCAGCGTATACACTAAAAAAACCTGCAGCATCTAAATAAATTTGCAACAAGGACCAACTATTTGCTCAGCCCCTGAGGGTTTGCAGCTCTGAACGTACAGTAGTGCAGATGACTGTGTCCTGGTGCCTGCAAATTGCACCGGATCCGGCTCAATAATGACTGCCGGACCGGATCCCCCTAGATCTCAAACCCCCTCCCCTCAACACTAGAAGAGAATAAGAAAGAGAGAGAGAATAAAGTATAAAGAGAAGGACGATGTTAGAGAGTGGGAAGAGAAGTGAGAAAGAAACTAAAGAAAAGTGGGGAATTTGGAAGGTAACGAATGAGAACGAAAGGAAGCCTAAAAAGAGGCTAAGGGAAAGACTTCAAGAGAGGGGTTGCAAAGAGGACATACAGGCGAACATAAAGGCACGATTGAAGACGGCGGGAAAGTGGAAGGGGCGAGGTGGGGAGGAGACTGAATTGAGGGAAGACAGGGCAAGAAAAGGAGGTGGTCGAGGGAAAGGAGCAACAGAGGGAGAGCATTGGAGGGAATGAAAACAAGCGCGCGCGCCTCGCGCTGAATTTTTTTTTTTTAAAAAGGCGTGCAGGCTGCAGCAGTAGGGACGTTAGAGAGGGAGAGAGAGGCGGAGGGGTGCACCCGCGAGTGGTGCGCGCGCGCTTGGAAGAGCAGTCTGCTCATTTTCAAGCACTGCACTCGTGCTTGTGGCGCGCCCCTGCTCGCTCCCACAAGGTGGATGCCGCCACAAGCACGAGTGTGTGCTTGAAAATGACCAGACCGACGGCTAAAGGTCCTCCTATGCAGCGCATGCGCGCTGCGTAGGCGAGACCTAAAAAGGGCTGTTTATACTACTGATTCTTACTAAACACAAAACAGGTATGCTGCCACCACTGTGCTTCTGTCACTCAACTCCTAGCAAGGGCAGTAGCCCTCTATCACTAAGCGGGTAGCACTCGATGCACCCCTCCTGGTCTAACAGGACCTCATTATAGTGCGACAGGACAAGGTCATGCACACACGCATGATCCATGTCCGCCCATGACTAAAAATCTGTGGCAGGGATCAAATATCCATGCAGCTGGGTCACGCAGGGCAGAGGTTCGGATCAGTCACAATGCAGGGGACTTTTCTGTCCCAACAGTCTTCAAGCTCCTATTCTGTTTGAATAAGAATAGCAAAATGGATGCTGAATTGCCAGAAGGCAGAATGGGAGGAGAGAGGCGTTTAAATATTTTCAAGTGAGTACTGTAATCGTAACATAATCAGTTCTACCTTATTTATGTGCAAATTAGAAATAAGAAAAGTGAAACAAAAAAGCTACCCGATTAGGTTAGTTGTAACAAGCTAAGCATAATATTTTTCTGAAGATGAGCCTAGCAAGTTCCTGAACGGGAAGGGCTTGGGAGTCCAAAATGCATTCCAATCCAAATTCTCCATATTTTCTGCTCCAGGAATGCTCTCTGCACAGTGGTCACAAGCGAAGCGTCACTGGGAAAAGCTAGTGTTGATAAGGGCCAGGACCCATCGCTCTTTGAAGTGGTGGAACAGTAATAACCTGTTGTGAGGCAGGCCCTTGGCAAACCCAGTTCTGCAGGTGACCACCACAACAAACTAATTCCTCGTGGGTGGTGGGGGGAGTGGGGGCACATCTCAACAACATGACAGTCCAGGGTCTGTGGCCACCTCATCAACTCGGTCTCCATATCAACCATTTGGACCTTTTAGCCATACATATAGCTCTAAAGGCATATATCCAAAACATTTGGGGCAATGTGGCCCTGGTGCGAACCGACAAAATGGGCGCCATGTTTCACCTACAAAAGCAAGGCAGACCATACTCTCCTCAACTGTTAGCCCTAGCCCTAGCACAGCCCTAGCACAGTGAATATGGCAATAAGGCATAAGGCAATAAGGCATTTGGCATTTGGCGATCCACCACCAAGTAAATCTCTGTCTAGGTGAATCACCTTATGTATCAAAATGTTATGTCTTTGCACATAAGGAACCACCAAAAGGCACACAAGACCTTTCCACTAGGGTAAAATCCTTACATCAGCCTTGGCAAGGTAGGTCCCCATGCCCAAAATCTGTAAGGCAGTGACATGGGCATCCCTTCGCTAAGCAGGACTCAGGGGTGAGAAGACAAAGCAATTTTGTAGCTCTGTCCTCCATGATTTCCTTGTCTGACAATTCCTTTAGACCCTCTGTTAGATTGGGTAGTGCTTGTAAATCTACTCAAAAGGTCAGGAACTCACAGGTAGACTTATACATCAGAAGCTGACCACTTAACATGAAACGTATGTTACGCCAATGAGCAAGCTCTACCGGGAAGTGAAAGTAGGGGCTCTTAAGTTCTAGTGTGGCCATGAAGTCGCCTTGTTGTAGCAGGGGTGTGACATCCTGTAGGGTGACCATGTGGAAATGGCAGAGAGGATGTATCTCTTGAGAGGCCTGAGACTGAGGATTGGCCTGAGCGAGCAGTCCTTTTGGGGATGTAGAAGTAGATGTTTTGAGTGGCTGCTGGCTGGATGGCCCCTTTGAGAAGGACCACCTGTACCTCTTCTTGCAGTAGGGCAAGGTGTTCTGGACTGAGGGTGTGCGTGCGGGGTGAGATGCTTGGTGGGGTTGAGCTCGAGCAGTAGCCATGCTAGATGAGCTCGAGAGGTAGCCGTGCTAGATGATAGATAGAACCCACCGGTATGTGGGTCCCAATGGAGAGGAAATCCCTGGAGCCTCCTCCTAGACAGGTGTATTGTGATCGGGGTGATGCAGGGCAAGCCAATGTTTGGAGGTAGAGGCTTTGGTGGAGGGAGTGCCCTCTGCCTCGACCCTTAGAGTTGTTAGCCCTGAAGTTGCCCCGTGCATAACCTTCCCTCTTGGTGGCAAGCTTGCTGCTGGTATTGATAGGACTGCATTGTTTCCAGTGAAGTAGCCTTGGACCCAACTCTTGTCTGCTGCCTCTGAAAAGAGCCACTGGCTGAAGGACTTGAAGGGTGTCCATGGCCTTAGCAGTATCAGTGTCTTCTTTTACAGCATTTTATCAACCTACGGACTGAACAGGTGTTCTCCATCGAAGGGCATTTTGATGAGACAGGGGGGATCAGATGGTGCAGGCTTACATTTTTTCTCAATCCGAGGAGGCCAGTCAGTTTCTGGAGAGCATCTCCACCAGGCAGGTGACGTAAAAGTCCACCTTGTGCAAGGCGGCTACATATAGGATGACCTTGGTATGCAGTGGTGTTGTCTGGTGGAAGATCCCTAACAGGGATGTGGTCAAGCTAAGGGTCCCTGGGGGCTCCATGGGGAAATCCCCAAGGATTGAATAGACTGGCGCATCGAAGTCCTCTGCTGGGCAGTAGGGGCTAGGGCTACCTGTATTAAATAGGACTCCGTTAACCCCTGAGGGGAAGTCGCAGGAGGTGAGAGTGGAGGTGGAGGAGGCAGCGGAACAGGAGGTGGAAGGTTAAGAGTCTTGTCCTTATGCCTCGGAGCCGGTAGCAGAGTGTCCGTTCTGGAGCATCCTTGAAGGGGAGTTTTGCTTTTTAGGCAAAGTCTTTCCAGTGGCAGAGATCCTGCCTGCGCGGGGGTGAATAATAGTGAGATGCCTTTCATCCAGCTCCTATTGGAGCTTCTCAACAATGGCCTCTCAGAGTTGGCAGTCGATAGTCTCAGAGCCAGTGTTAGGCTCAGCGCAGATGGTGTTTTTTTGGTTTCAACGAAGGCATCAGCCTCAAATGTTGGCCACTGAGGTGTGGACTCTAGGGCTGAAAGGGGGTTGAGCCTCCTGACCGGATCCCTTCTCGTCTCTGACGCAATGACTCTGTGCCGACCAGAGCCCCAAGGCAGTGGTGCACCTGAAGGTGGTGGTGGCTTATGTGCAGGGCTTGAAGGGAGTAGAGCTCAGTTGCGACATGCAGCCGTTTGTGTGTCTAGGAAGTCTGTGCTGAAGTGTGGATATCACCGAACTGAGGAACCTGGGTGTGGCATTGGTGCGAGGTCCAGGGTGGAGTGAGGAAGACAGGGCATCTTTGAGTGTCTCTTTCTCCTCTTCGGGCTCTAAGGAATCGGAACTGATGATCTGGTGACTAAGTTGATGGGCCAATACATCAGGTAACTCATCGAATTTCTCCTCTTCTGTGTCGAACGGGTCTGCTTCGCTGAAGATGTCTGCGGGTACTTTCAGTGGCACTGAGGACATCTCTTGAAGGGAATCTGTTCCAGCACCCTTTGAACATCTTCATTCTCCGGCATCAATAAGGAAGATCTGTGGGCGCCCGAGGGCCGAGTGGCCCAGTCCTAGATGACGATGTCCACAGTGGTGGAGCGAAGAAGAGTAGAAAAAGATGGAATGAGCACCAGAGTAGAAAAACCCTTCTCCGCGGAGGAAAGGGAAGAAATGACCCCCGGGACCGCAACTGTCAGTGTAGAACGCATCGATACTGGAAGCAGGTTCGATACACATCCAAACCCGATAGAGGGGAAAAACAAATCTAAAAATGGAGTCAGTGCCAATGCGCATTCACTACCAGAGAAGGGCTCACCGAGACCTCATGACAAAAGACTTATGCAAATAAAAACAAGTTGCAATAGTGCAAGGCCAACACTCAATAGCAGGAGTATGCAGGCGGGGGTATGCTGAGCATGTGCATCTACAGCTACACATGCTACAAAAAAACCATGTAAACTGAGAGCAAATGCGCAGTGCTTGCAACGCACGGACATGCCTCATCAGGGTGGTTGCAACCAGAAAAACAGTTTTCAATGTTCGTAAACTCAACTGGCAACTATGAAGTAGTTTGAACCAAGATACCATCAAAAATCTCAAAACCAAATTATGGTCCTATTGCGGCATGACAAATGGAGTAAGTGGAAATAGGTTAGTTAGTCTCTTTAAAAAAAATCAAATGACAATGCATGACTTAAATAGGGACAGCATATATGGAAAGCAGAGGAATGCAGACACGGCTTCATAGTATCCCTCAATGTTACCTACATTACAACCTTGTTGGGCTAACAAAAGTGTGGGCCTGGCCCTCGAGGAATCGCCGCTGTTATTGGCGTAAAAAGCAATAAACCGGTTCCATCTTTCAACACAGCTTTGGTGGAATCCCGGCTAGCAGACAAAATGGCATCTACTACCTCTGCTGGCGGATGAATTGAACGTAAGGTTCCCCGTTAAATCTCCAGGCAAGAAGGTTGAGGCTCTGGAGTTTGGGGTGCAGCATGTTCACCTCCGACTGGGAAAAGAGATCTCCCCTGAGAGGAAGACTTGTTTTGGTGAATTATCCTCAGTCTGCATTCCCAACAAAGAAGGAAACCCCACCACTCCTCCATGCTGGTTGACATACGACATTGCAGTCATATTGTCGTTGAGGATGTGGACAGACTGACTGTGAATGGAATTGCTCTGGCCCAACGTAGGTCACTTTCTCTCTCGAAGCCACCCGAGTCCCCTTCAAGGTACTCTCGTGGAAATCATCTCACACATAAAATGAAGAGCCAATCCAGTAACTCAGCTTAAACCTAAACACCACAATTATTTAGTTTGTGCTTCAGATGGATGTAGGCCAGCAGAGCAGTTTCCAGGTTTCCCCTAAAACACTCCTGCAAAGACAGTAGCAAAAGCAGCTATAAGAGTAAACCTGAAATAATTTCAATCAGTGATTCTTTGTCTCATCAGTAAATGATGAGCCAACAAAGAAATAACCAGAGATCCAGTCACTTGCTCCTCTGTGGAACTTGGTACAACACACACAGACTGGAAAGAAAGGAGGAGTCGCTTTGCACCTGGACTCCTGGCAGTAGCTCTCCAAAGACTCCTGAACAATGCTTGAGCGAGGTCACTGGTTCAGACTTATTTCTTCTCTTCACACATGCTAGCCTCCTTACCACACTTTCTGGTGTCCCATTAACAGGCGCTGCATGTAGAGGTACTCGGATCATCCAGGTCATTTTGTTCCTTTAACAGAGTCAATGTCACCCATGGTAGAGCTGACCAACATTGATGGAGCCTTGAAAGGCAACAATTGCCCAAATGGTTACAGACATTTGTTCCAGAAATATTACTCAGTACAGGGGCCCTTCACCCACTGGAGATTTATGTTCATTCAGCCTTGGTCAAGGCATAGTCCATTGTTTTTCAGAGGCACCATCACACTGAAGTGATCTGCAAAGCAGCCACCTCAACCTCTGCACGCACTTTCTCTAAGTACTACCTGTGGCTCAAGGAAAGACACTGAGTTGGCCAAAATATGTTGATGAACCTCTCTGGCTGAATCCTCTTAAACGCTGTCCGCCTCCCTTGATCTGTGTTATATCTGGAACATTTTGCAAGAGAAGAATAAAGGGGTGACAACAACAAAGTAGTAGGTAAAAGTGACTTATTACTTTAACGTCTGTACTGCCAATTGTTCTGCCCCTCCACTTCATTCACTAGAAAATGTGGTTAGCATTTGCTTTCTATAAAAGTAGCCAAAACAAAATAGAATTAACGAATGGAAACTACACAACCGTTTCACTGCAGTAGCTTTGCTGTCAGTTCCTTTCCTAATGGAGAGCACTAACAATAAAGAAAAGGAAGAAGGAGTGAAGTCGCTCTGATGACTAAGAAGTTTTCATTTTGGGAAAATGCATACTATGCATAGTATTTTAAAAGAAAGATGCTACTTTAATCGGTAAAAATGAAAAAATACTGATTTGAAAGGAAAATAAAACAATGACCAGTAGAAACAATGAATTCTATGCCAGGACTAGAGGCAAAGATTTTGCTTTCCCCTTTTTAGAGAAAAAATGACCGCCACAAAAACAGAATCATAGCACTGCCAAATCAAATACATTTCACAAAAGGTTTATGGTAATATTTTCTAAAACATGTGATCCAGTTAGCCATCGGCTTCATTAAACATTCTCTCCATCTTGAGCTCTTTTTTGCTTGCTCTTAGAAGCCAGATATATGCTGTTATTCTCCTGTGTTATTTTATTAATGGGCCTTGAAATTAATGTGTAATGCAGTATTTATATAAAACTGATGTATGTTTAGACTATTTAAAGAGTTGTGAGGGACTGGTTGTAGCGCTCACATGTCAAAACTGCCAGAATGCCAGCGAGCAGCCCGGGCTGACTTCCCAAAGTTGAGGCTCTCGCAAGTTATGGTGCCATCCTACCACCCAAGTCCTGGAAGATGGAACTTTTTCCCCAACCAACCTCTTCTGCCAGTCTAATGACTGGAGGCAAAAGCCTGATGGTAGCCATGTTATCTTCTCAAGGCAGCAGGAGGACACCAAATCATCAGGAAGTCCTGTGAGATCTTCTAACAGATTCACGAGGTTCCCAATTATTCCATCTCCCATGCTGAGCAAGTGAAATATTTATTTTCCACACTCACTGGCTCAGGAAGAAGCAATGGTCCATTAATGAAAACACCTTGTGGCTACAAACTGCAGTGCTCCAGGTTATTTCATTGGCCAATGTGGTGCTCGTCAGAAGAGTGGCAGAGAGAATTAGTTTCGAGCCTCAAGGGATTTGTCCTACTGATTTTTAGCCATTCTTCACACAGTTGGTGAGTAAAAACAACATGCAGAGGATATATATTGAAGAAAACGCACAGAAAGTATATATTATTATTATTATGTAAAACCATTATGTTGGAAGGTGGGTTATTAGTAGAGGTAAGTAGGCAAATACCACTAACCATAAGGCCACCAACACAATATAAGGTCCAGACAAGGTCTCAATAAATTATTTGCTTGCTCATCCCTTGGTAGCTGGTGACGAGCAGGCAGGCTTACACTAGGAGACAGGTGTGTGAAGCATTTAAAAACAGCAATACATTAAATAAGTAAGCCACAACACACAATAAAAATCCACAACCAATTTATAAAAATAGGAAATATTTTTATGATTAAAATGACACTAAAACGACATAAAATCCAATATAGGGAACCGGAGATATGAATTTTTAAAGAATAAACCCTTTCTAGTGCTTAAAAACATATAGCGTCAGCTTGGGACATCTGGTCGTGCTTGACTGGGACAAAGTCAGTTTGAGGCCGACCGTGCTGGAGCTCTGGTTGGATACACTAAGCAGGAGGCCACAGTCAAAATTTTACCTTTACACTTTTTTCTCAATGTCGAGCAGGCCTCCACAGGAGGCCCGATTCACAGCACCTTTGTCAGCTTGGTTGAGAGGGAGCCCCTGGTCAACTCCTGGAAGTCTTGAGCTCCGGAGCCTTCAGTGGGACGAACCTGAAATCCAGACCGGGTCACAGTGCGAGGTAGTCGGCTTGACTCACGAAGTCCGGTCGGTCACCTTATGGAGCTTTTTCCAAAAGTTGCTCCTAACTTCTGGAACTTCTTCCTGAAGTTCCACTTTAGGAGTTCAAAGTGTCCACAACACAAATCTAAGGTTCCAGAGTCTCTGAGTTCCCCCTCTGAAGTTGGAACTACAGTTCCCACAATGCACCTGGCAAAATCCTTTAAAGTCCACTGGACGCACTCCAGGCTGGGGACCTCTTGAGGGAGATGGTGAAGGTGAGCTCTGTTAACCTATTGCTTTCAGGGAGTCCACTCCTTAATCCTTTTTGAAGCGAGGTAAAGCCCTCAGGGCTGTAGTTCCAAGTGTGCAGCAGGCGCAGTCCTTCAGAGTACAAGCCTTTGGGGTTCAGACCAGGGTTCCAGCAGGGCAGTCTTTCTTTTCCTTGTAGTTTCAGGAAGCAGATCTGAGTTGCTTTGCAGCTTTCACATATTTATTCAATGTTCTGGGACGGCAAGCAGGGGGGCACCCTTGACCAATGGGGTACAGGGTGCCACCCAAAAGCATGACAGCTTCCTCCAAAGTGTGGCATTTTCTTGTCTCACAAAGCACTGCACTTTAAAATTCAAGATGGAGAATTTATCTTCTTGGGAGTAAGAGATGGCTAAACCAACCTACTGGTGTGACTCATTTACCTTTACACTCCCATTCCAGACCTCCTGCAAATTCCAATTTTGGGGCTGCCACCTGGCTGGGGGATACAGGAAGAGGGGTTAGGCCTGGCTGGCATTCCTTACTGTCATGCTCTCTTTGAACCCCAGTTTGATTTACCAAGCCCACGTCCTGGCCTGTTCTCTGCAGCTGCAGAGCTCCCGCCACCAGATAGCCTCTGCAGGCCACTTAACACCTCATCAAAGTAGTTTGGCTAAGCCTGTTAAGGACTGGCCAATCAGGAGAGGCTGCTAGAAAGCTGGATTTTATCTCACAGAAGAGAAAGTTCTATAACTTATTTTCTGTATTAGTTATGATAAATCCAACAGTGGCAAGTTGTTAAATTTATAATTTCCACTCTTTTAAGTCCTAGAAATATTATTTAACTCACTCCAGTCAACAGTTACACTGTATTACAGTGGTCCCATGTTAGACTATGGAGCTAAAAGTGCTACAATGGGGGGTAACGAAATTGGTAGTTTTTCCCACACCAGGGCATATATAAACATATTTTAAAATGTCCCTGCTTATTTTTACTTGGCACTCTACACTGGGGGAATTTAGGGTAGACCTTAGGGGAGACTTATACGTAAAAATAAGGTAGTTTTAGACTTTGGAAGTACATTTAAATCTAAGGCCGAATGTGCATGTAATCTTAATTTAAAAGCTGCTTGCAAAGTAGGGCTGACTTTTAAAAGGACAGCAGGCAACACAGCAGTGCACACTATGTGCCTCAAAGCTGCTGTGCCTCTAACCCTACATGCCCAACCATATACCTGGGACTTACAGGTAGGTTGTCAGTGCCATTTGTAATTACACCTATTTACCATATACCTTTTTATTTAATTAGAGCACTGGCCCGGTCCTGGGTAGCAGAGTCAGTTACCACCAGTAGCCGTCAGAAAATGGGGCCTCAGGGTAAAAAAGATGACTTTTTCTCACACATTACATCATTAATACTCTCCCCAGTATGTGGTCCAAAGCTGAACTCCAATGATTTTTGCTTTGTTGGTGTATCAGGTGACAGGACTGAACAAATTTGGAGGTTGTGGACAGGTGCTCATAGATGGAGCTGTATATTTGGAGTCACAAAAGAAACCAATATCCAAGTAGGCCTCATGTTACTCTTGGGCTGGATGCAGAATGCAATTATCTCTTGGGCAATGCCAACTGTGCAATAACTGCAGAAAGTTGCAGATCAAGTATTTTATTGGCTGTTCGTAAACTTGAAGATTTGGCAGTCTGAAACACTGCCAGTCCCCCAAGAATAGCTTCTTGGCAATTGATAAAGAAGGATATTAACACATTTGTACTTATCTTCACAGCTGAGGATAAGGCCAGTGATTTCTTTCAACAAAAGTTGTTGGAGGGGCCATTGCATTGTAGGGGAGGAGGAGATTTCCTGGAGGGCACACATCTGAGCTTATTTCCCCATAGTTTAAGATCTTGTCTAGGTCGTGGTTCTTCACAAAGCGCCTGTACATCAACCACTTAAACAAAGATTGAAGATCTATCCGATATGATTTTCATGGCCCATGAGGCATCTCAGCATTGTATTCGGGTTGGAACAATGCCTGGGATTTGAGACCAACCAGCTTTGTTTCCCCAGAGAAGGACCACATTTCTGGGCTTCTCAATAGTGTTGGTGACTCAACACTGAAAACCACACAATTGGGTCAACAAAGAAGGTTCTCTCACCTACAGAATCCACAAAAGGTAAGTGGCAAGAACGGAGGGTCTCCTGCTGCGAACCATTCAAGTTATTACTACAGGGCCAACAATAGTCACAGATGCCAGCAGATTAGGCTAGGGAATCTAATTTGGCAAGGTCTTTACAAGAGGAAAATGGTCCAGAAATATGTTAATGTGATAAGTTTAGATATCAACGGTCTGCAGCTTCTGGTAGGCTTTTCCACAGTAAGCTCTCTTGCGAAGGACAGGGACTGATATTTTATTTGCAGCAGACTAACAACATGTGAATGGTGATATATGTCAAACATCTCAGAGGTACAAGGTCAAAACTTCTGCCATACTTAGCCAATGATTTATTAAATTTTTGCCTTGGTCTGGAGAGCTCGAGCACAATTTTTTACAAAGTACAGTAGGAGCAGACTGCATCAGAGGGCACCAATGAATGCATTCTCTGAGGACTGGAACTCTGAGACCAATGACACGTTGCCATCATTCCTGATGATCCCATAAAGTGGCTCCCAAGTCAAAAGGCAGACAGTGTATATGGTATTGGGGGCAACAATGGGCGCCTCACAAGCCTGCTTTGTTGGGATTCTCCATATCCCCTATTGAACGAACAGAAAATCCGGGTGGTCACCTCAGGGGGAGAGACAACCTTTGATGCTACAAGACCTGGCATTATTGCTGAATGCTATCTATTTCATGCAGCAGGAGTAAGGCAATAGGACAAATCAAAGATATAGAGACTTGGTATGGTTGGTGTTGGACAGAGACTTTGACCTCTTGAAGGCACATGTAATAGAAATATTTATTTTCTGAACTGGCTGAAGAAGGTAAGGCATACAGAAGAGTAAACAATTTCAAATTGGGTAGTTCAGATGGTCATACTTGTGACTGGTTTTCTAGTTGGGGAACACCCTTTGGTGTAGAGGTTACAGCTGAACTTTAGGCTTAAGTATCCCCCTGGGACTTCATATACCCAGTTGTGGGGATGTTAAAAACATATTTTGCGTATTTCAGAACTAGCCCTCTAATGATTACCCTTTCAGGAATGCTGGTCTGCCAACTGACAATCTTGTTGTCTTTCATCATGTTAGACTACATCAGATGTTCAGTGCTGGATTTGGTTGGAAGATTTGTACTCCAGAATATGGTACTGTTTACAGTTTTAAGCAGAACTAATTTCAGTACTCTTTCTATCTCAGCTGAGTTTTTAGTATCACTATAAATTGTGAGCAGCGTTTACTATACAGGTTTACGAGGTTGTTACCAAACAAGTTAGGAGCAGGGAGCTCATTAGTTTTAGGAAACCTTTTACTTCTGTATCTTCCCCAAGCCTGGACTGTGTACAATGGTAGACAAAGTAGACTCCTTTTTACATGAGTTTGTTTGCCTGAGGATATGGCAATCCCTTTCCATGGGCATGGTGTCCTTGCACAACTAAGAAGTGGGGAAAAAAGAGGGGTCCAGCTCCAAGAGTAAAACATCCTTTTTTGGCAGAAAAACTCCAGGGCAAGAGGATTGGAGACTGAAACAGGTCAGGGATGATAGAACTACCGATGTAGAGATCTGGCACTACACAGCTCTAGAGAGGCACACAGAGGCAGGGCAACCAGTACTGAAAAGGACTAGAGAAACAGTAACATCCTGGGAGTTGAAAAAGGAGCAAAAATCAGGAGAAAAAATACATCCAGTCAGAGGACAAAGAAACAGCTGAAAAATACCTATTTACAGTGCAACGAACCCTGGAGTGCGCTCCCTGCACAGGCCAGAAGGGACTGCAGTGCCCAGGAGTAGAACTGCCTCATTTGCATCCTCCACACTGAGAGGCAGGCCACTGTGGCATGGGTCTTCGGAGACTCTGCCAGCTACGGAGCAATCTGCCGTGAACCCGATCACTAAGAGAGAGACGCTCGGGTTACGAACTATCAGACCCGACAGTTTGCTGCATAAGAGAGATTGTCGCAGGGGAAAGTTAAAGGGGGAAACAGCACAGGAGGGACAGATCAAAACAATCACACGCACTCACATGGAGTTGTTAGATTCCCCCCAAAAAGTTTTTATAACCATGACTACTTGGTGCATGCGTATGCAGTTTGATACCTCATTGAATTGTCATATGTTTAAGCTTGCCTGAGCTCATTACTTCGTTGGACGTATTCCCTTGCAGTTTCCAACTTGATTAAAAAAAATATTGAAAAAAAGGATGTCACAAGGTAAACATGTTCATATTTTTCAACAAAGAACCTGTATTCTGCCATAACAGTTGTTCTCATTGGAAGCAAAATGTTATTTGGGTATGACAAGAGGAGTTAGATCATAAAAAACAATGAAACCGTGACTCAGCATCACATCACATTCAATGTCAGTATACTGCGTGTGGATTTTGCGGTCACTGATGGCAAAGCTTGGAATACCCAGGGTACCTAAGGCCCTGAATGAGTAGGATAGACTTTTGGACTGTGCACAAATCCCCGTTTGACCATGGGTCTAAGCTCTGAATTGTTCGGCGTTTATCACACCTGGTATTTACCAGGAGCAGTAGAGTCTCCATTCTTTGTTTCATGTCAGCAGGTTAAACCTGTCTGAATTTAACAATGGAAAACAGTACAATAATTACAGTGCAATAAGGAATAAAATCCACGTTTTCCCCAAAAACCTGGAATAGGTGCAATTTTTCTCACCCGATAACCTCTGAGCCCTGGGGAATCACATTTTATCAGGTGCATTTAAACTCCAGGCACTCAGAATCAGGGCCTAAGTCTAACAAAAGATAGTAAATCCCAGCTATGTACCCCGTATGCGGCGGGAGCCTAAAAACCCAAAACCCCACATTGGTGGTGTGGACTTTTTTCAAACCGCCAAATTAATTCCTTAAATGTAAGTATCTGAAGATATCAGATCTTGGTATGATACTGAATTTCACCTGAAATGCTATAAGGGGGTGTCAATCTCCAAGAATACTTTGTCCTCTCTCATTCCTATACAGCTTAAGTGAGATCAGCCCACAGAGCTTGGTTGTACCACAAAGGAACGCAAAAAGGTTAATTTGTGATATTTGTTGGTTGCGTTTTACTTATCAATCTGATATACTGATTAGAATTAATCAGTTTATAACGCATTAAAACAAGTCCACAAATACATAGTGTAATTAAGTTGTACGTGGGATGGGGGCATAGCCGGCTGCAGGCCAAGATGGCTGTGAAGGCTTAGCATTCTCCTGCTGGCTCATTTCTCCGACCCTGCTGACTGTTTGGGCTCTTGTGATAGGAGGCCTAATTCTAGGAGCGTGCAGCGAAGGACCAGCCCTCTTCCACCTCCCCAGGCTCACATGATGGAGGTTCCCTAACCCCCTGCCTGAAGGAGCTATGTGTGGCAATGCATGTATAGAAAGGAGTTGGTGGAGCCAAAGGAGTTAGTGGATCCTTCTCAGAGGGCCCAACGTGTTAATCGTCTGCAGCCCCAGATGGTACTGGACATATAGAACAGCCTGGGAATGAAGTAGACTGATTCTAGAAGTACTCAAGTAGAACCGGCGATGCAACTTGCCCTTGCCTGGCCCTGGTTTTCAGGCGGGAGGTTTGAGAGAAGTGAGTGGAGAAGCGCTGCTCCAGGGTCCTGTGGGCTGTCCTGGAGGCATAAGGGACACCGCTCCTTCAGTGTGTGCCCTATGGGGGGGGTCGGGGGGGGCAGGCGGAGTGTGGTCTATACCCAGTGAAGGGAGTCCTGCCATCACCCTCCACCACTGCATCTGCATCACAGCTGCAACTTACTTGATTATATAGCCCCCACAAGCATTTTTGATTCATCCCTGCTATGGTGGAAAGTAAGAAATATAATGAGGACTTTTTCAAGACACAAGCCTCAGGCTCAAAGAGGAATCAGAAGGTATAAGATAGAGACTTCTATGATGATACACAACTGAGTAAAGAGAGTATATTGCTGAGGTCCATGAATGACCTGCCTGAGGAGTTGGTGCATGCATGGGTTATCTAGGAGGCTGAGATGAAAGCAGTGGAACACAAAGTTTAGAGCTTGTCAAATAACGTGGTCCAACAGGAGGTAACTGATGCAGGAAATAATATCCATGGGTATGGTGAGTGAAATCCAGGGTGCGAAGAACTCCCATGGCGAATTCACAGCATTTAAAGACTGTGTGGTTTGTAGAGTTGAACACAAGGGGAATGCGTTTAAAAACCAGTGGCATGGTGTGAATGTTCAAGTTTTTGGTATCCTAGTTATAATCATGAGTACTCTCCTCCAGTTGCAATGCAGAGTCTGCTAAGGGACTCCGTGCCGGACAAGCAGGCTCAACAAATGGAAGAGGGTAAAATGGAGAGGCAGACAGCTGCTCCTCTTGCTGGACATGTGCTCTAAAACTTTAGCAAGGAAGAAAGTTACTAGAAATCAAGGTTGCTTTGTAGGCTAAAAGCTTTCAAGTTCAAGCTTTTATTCTTATTCATGGAAAGAGTTATGATTTTAGCCAGACAAATGCTCAGAAATCTTCTCTAACAAACTTAGATGATTGAGGGGTGAAGTTGGGGGTACCCTTTGGGTTAGCTCGGAGTTCATGTTTCCTCTTCCTTAGGTCCCTTTGACGATGTAAGCAGAACATGGTATTTATTGGTCTGACATGAGTGGTTATTGTTGCTCTTTCTGAGTAGATGGGGTAGTGAAAGAGGACTTATTTTGCCATCAGCATTGTCCTCTGTCTACGGAGTAATTTGGTTAGTCCCTCTGTCCCCTGTCCTGTTTATACAGCTCTTATCTGTTTTGACTTGTGTGATATACATGCTAAAATAGGATTGTATTTTTAAATTCGAATACTTGGTAAATACAGTTTAAAAACTGAATGTAGGAGAACGTTAGGAAGACGTGTCTTCTAAAAACATAGTTCTTAAAAAATAATGTTGTGATTAATTTCAGCAGGTTTTTTCACGAGAAAATAATATTTGCATTCTCATACATTTTCTCTTTGTCAAAAAAAGAGAGCTGCTAGAAACATTAGATAATATGTGCTAAAAAGCGAAGTGAAGTGATCATAATTATTATACCTTCCATAAACAATTGAAGAAATTGAAGTTGTCCAGTTACTCGAGGTTTCTACAGGACAAAGGTGTAGCAGAAGGGTTCTCAGACTAAGAATATGTGACCCAATCTAGTAAAGGTAGTAAATGATTAGGCCACTGGATTTATACGCCAATGGAGGACTAAATTATGCAGCAAGAAAAATTAAACAATGAGGCATATGTAGCACATTTTGTGGTAGCATTATTTCACTAGTTTTCCATTTTAAGACATTAATAATGTCTTGGGAATTGTTTTACCCTATTAGTATCAGTGTAAGAGGTATAAAGCATTCAGCAACTAAATGGTGACAAGTTAATGTGTGCAGTGGTCCAGCAACCACGCATCACTGTTTATTAACTTATGAGCTGCTTGAGCTAGCAACAAACTTAAACTTTGTTTTTTGCTGATATCTGCAAATTATGTCGCATATGGTGGATCATGTGGCAACTGCGATAAATACATCGTTATGTGGAATGGCCATGGAATTCCACTATTCCAGTGACCCTGGCTATGATTAAACCTCAGAAAACGTATATAATAATATTGTTCAGAAATTATTGGCAGTATTAGGATTTGTGACAATTGTTTGAGGAATCTTTCAGAACTGCTTTCTGATAACTTTACTGCAACTCAAAGCTGTTAGCAGTCTAGGGATTAGGAAGGAGACTGTCCTGGTGAACAAATGCAGCAAGACATGTAAGAAGGTGGAGGTGAAGTTTTTTCCCCCTTCACTCTTTGCCACGCCGCTGTGACTACCTCGAGGCAATTTCTCTTTACATTCAAAGGGACTTGTTTTAAAGTCACATTTACAGTCCAAGTGACCTGGTGGAGGGACAGGAGCTCTGCCTCATGGAATGTGACCACGAACTTGCATCGTCCATCCCGTTTTTGTCCCCCGAGCTCAGGAGTAGGTCCTGAAGTGGCTGTTTTTGAAGAACGTGTCTTCAAGGACATCGAAGCTCTGGAAGAGCAACACGACACAGCAGGCCCCTGTAATATGACCAAAAGTGATTGGCTTGGAGTAAAATCCCTCCAAGATAACAAACTTATAACAATAAAACAGGCAGACAAGGGGGGTGCGGTGGTGATACTTAACACACAGGATTACGAAAAAGAGGTACTGAGATTACTTGAGGTGCGTACTAATTACCATCCAGTAGCACGTGATCCTACACCACAACTCCAAGAGACGATTGGGGCACTGGTGGCGGACGCTAGGGAGAAGAAGTGGATAACTAACAAGGAAGCTGACTTCCTTGTTAATGTAAGACCCAGGATGCCGGCGTTTTACATCCTGCCGAAGATCCACAAAGCCCAGCATCCGCCACCAGGACGCCCGATCGTCTCAGGAATTCAATCAGTACTGGAGCCCTTGTCCCAGTTCGCGGACTTCTTCCTCAGGGAATCTGTTATCACCCAACCGTCATTCATGCAGGACACCACAGACGTGTTGAACATTTTGAGGACTGTGGAGTACAACCCTATTACCCAATTACTGGTTACAATTGACAGAGTCATTGTATACCAGTATACCCCAAGATGCCACGCTGGTGGCAGCAGCGTGCGCTCTGGGGGTTTGGAATGGTTTTATGGTGTACCCCAAACATTTGTATTGCAGTGTATAGAACTTGCACTTACAAATAATTTTTTTGCATATAAAGATCAGGTGTATCTTCAGGTGTCAGGGACATCGATGGGGGCGACATTCGCCCCGAGTCTGGCCTGCATCTTTGTGGGCCAGTTCGAGGAGAATGTCGTCCACCATTCGTCTAACCCCTTCAGGGAGAATCTTTCTCTCTGGAGGCGGTTTATAGACGATGTCCTCTGTATATGGACTGGATCAGAGGACAGACTTCGAGAATTTTTAACCTGGCTTAACAATCAAGATGATTGTCTCCGCTTTACGTGGAGTATAAGCAAAGATACCGCTGTCTATTTGGACACAGACATAAAAGCAGAAAACAATGGGCTTACGACTACTGTGCATCAAAAACCGACAGATCGGAATTCGTTGCTACACTATAGATCATTTCATCCTCGTGCCCTCCGGGATAATTTACCGGTTGGGCAATGTTTGAGATACCGAAGGAATTGCTCCTCAACGGACTCGTTTGTGGAGCAATCAGAAGATCTTGTGGTAAAACTGCAGGATAGAAGTTATCCCAACAATGTGATCAGGAAGGCCCGCAAACGTGCCTTGAATACCCCTCGTGAGGCACTATTGGAAAGGGTCAATAAAAAGAGGGATGAGTGTGTGCCGGTGGTCTCAACTTTTGACCCCCTCTCTACTCAAATTCGCCAAATTATCCGCAAGCATTGGTCCTTGTTGGACAGTGGGGACAGGAAGATGCCTCCCCCAAGATTTGCATTTAAGAGAGCCCCCAATCTCAAAGACAAGTTGGTACATACTCGCCCCATCCAACAACCCAAAGAGTCCAACCTGCCCACCGGACATTTTAGATGCAGCGGCTGCTCGGTGTGTGGA
This sequence comes from Calotriton arnoldi, assembly GCA_963921515.1. Classification (NCBI taxonomy): domain Eukaryota; kingdom Metazoa; phylum Chordata; class Amphibia; order Caudata; family Salamandridae; genus Calotriton; species Calotriton arnoldi. The sequence continues at coordinate 544,591 of CAWUFW010003641.1, forward strand.
CTGACAGAACCGACCAAAAGTGTGGTGTTGAGGAGCGGTAAAATCTGTTTTTTGAATAAGTTCAGTAATTGCAACACCACACACGTGATCTATAGGATCACGTGTGTGTGTGTGGGTTGCACTATTTAGGGCTTACCAGTCGGAAGGTAAAAGTGCGAATTCAAGAGCATTTGAGTACCTTGAAAATTGGAAAACTAACTACCCGGCTGGTCCAACACTACCGTGAATTTAAACATGACCTCAGGGTTCTGAGATGGACGGTTCTGGAAAGGGTAGTTGGGGAAAGGCACAACATCGATGCAATTTTGGCTAGGAAGGAGGCAAGGTGGATTTTTACAGAGCGAGTAGATTGCCAGGGGCTAAACGATTTTATTGAATGGAATAAGATTGGTCAGTGAAGTGACCGTAGTCAATGTCCCATTAATTGTTGTTTGCCCTTGAAGTAGCTGTGCATTGTGGACACTGTAAATGAGAATGTGAGTCCCCAAAGACCTCCAATTATAGAATAAGGATGCGGATAATGAATGGAGAATTGTCCGAAATATGGGGGGGCTATGATATATAGCGTCTTAATAAATTTGAGTTTAAGTTGTCCCATTTTTTAGCGAAGGAGTGCTTTTCATATGAAAAAAGAAAGGAGAATAAGAGTATGAGCTGGTCAAGATGGCCGCCGTTTTGATCTATGTTGATAGTGCTGTCAATGTAGACCCCATCAGTATAGGAGGACTGACATTAAGGAAATGAATTCAAATACATGTAACACCATGATGTTATATTAAAAGAATTGTAGTAGTATATCTGAACATTTTATGCCTTTTCAATAATTGAGTGTCCGTTTTTGGATATGCTAAAGTGGGCTGCCGTGCTGGTGCACAAAACTTTTTTGGGGCGATGCACTTGTATGAAAGAACGGATTGAATTACACCAAATTATCTGTTGCTGCTAGAAAGAATTGCAACAGTTTGTTAGAACCTTATTTACAGCGAGGGTCTGCATTATTGGCATGCCAAGATGGCCGCCACGTTGGTGCACGCATTTTCGAACGTTCTACATGCACCACGTGGTAACCGGCATGCTTTAGAAATACCGGCAGAGTCAGTGCGGGGAGAACGGGATGGACGATTGCAGGCAGTGACAGGAGATCCTGGCGGTAAGGAGGTTCCAGCGGGGGGCCCGGGAGATCAAAGAGGCATGTAGCGGTGGGTGCCGTGGTCTAGGTCTGAGAGGCGGCATCTTAAGCGCAATGGGTTACGCTGGTCAGTACATTTAAACTCAGATGCAGCGCATTGTTTGGAGTAAGAATAAGTACGTACCTACGAAATGTTTTATGTAAACGCCATTGAGTCTCTAATTACTATCAGAGATACCACCCCTGGCGGGAAGGAGGTTTCAGCGGGGGGCCCGGGAGATCAAAGAGGCATGTAGCGGTGATTGCCGCGGCTTAGATCTGAGCGGCGGCATCTTAAGCGTAATGGGTTGCGCTGGCCAGCACATTTAAACCCAGATACAGCGCATTGTTTGGAGAACGAATAAGCACGCATTTACGAAATGTTTTACGTAATCGCGATTGAGTCTCTAATTACTATCAGAGATACCACCCATGGGTTGACAAAAGTATGGGCCACTGGGAGTGCATAATTAACAGAGGAATGAGTGGATACGGGGCAATTGCCGTGGGCGATATATAAAATATTAAACTTTGTGTTTGCCTAAGAGGGATTGCGGCTAGTATAACCTATGATATACATTTACAGGAATAGATCGACAAGTGCGATCTTGTGAATGGAACGCAACCCAGTGGCGTATGGTTCCGAATGAGAGGTGGTTGTAGGTACGCTGGACACGAGCAACCCCTCTGTAACTATATGAAAATAAAACATATATAGTGGTTGGTTTTAGATTGAGGTCCTATGGTTGAAAGGAGTGTTTGTGATTGGTACATTTCTCTTTTTTATCACTGTCAATAACCACAGATTGGGTGTGAAAAGGACTGAGGTGAGGACTGATGCCCCAGCAGCCCTGATGAAGTTACCTTGACGGGTTTGGCAACGAAACATGTTGGCTTGTGACAAAAAATAATGGCCAAATGTTCGCCTTGTTTTTAAATTGAGGACACTCACAACAGTGAATAAAGAGAGTGTTGTATGTGAGTGTTATCTCGTTTTTAGTATGTTGGGAACTCCAATTTTTTGTGCACGCTTGGGGTAAAACTAAACACGGAGTGAACTTCACAGTCTCAGTGATAGGGGTCACATAAACTTGCTGTTTTTGACCTTCCACCTCAGTGGATTGTTCACACACACATCTTTTTCTTTCTTTCTTTATCTTTTCTGGGTAAGGAAGCAACCGATGATGATAACGTGGGCCTACTGGCGAGTACCATCCAGGAGCCCTTTGGGTTTGCGCACGTGAGGTGCTTTCTTACCCTACTCACATTTTTTACGTTGTTGGGTAGGATTTATTTGTTGTTTTTTTCGGTTCACTCTGAGTAATGAAGTGAACACGACTGTCTGGTGGTTATTGACGGTGATTTTTAAATGAGAACAGTCAGGACAATCCAGATCATTGACGATTAGGAATAGATCTGGGCAGGGGGCATTAATAAAGAGATAGAATCCCCTAAGAGATCTTAAAGCATTGATGTACTGTTCATAGAGATCAGACCTTGTTGTAATTATAACAGTCTACGCTTTGGCCAGCTGCTTTGATCCACATCAGAAATGTTCCATTAACTTCTGTTTCAGATGCCTCTGTTTAAGAGAAGGTCTACATAACAGTCCATAATATTGTCATTGATCAGACTTTAATATCTTTTTTTTTTAACAACAGACTTTATTGGTTTTCTTTTCCCCCCCTTCCCTTGCCAACATCATGCACAAGGACCTATTTTGTACATATATAGACTGAGATACAGTATTGGCATGCATAGGCAATATTGTATATTTTATATTGAACAACTTAAGTGAAACTAAAGGAAAAAGGAGAAGAAGAAGAAGAAAGAAAGAGAAACAGAAGAGAATACAACAAAAAGAACCAGCGATAAAGAGGATAGACGTATTGTCCTCAAGAAATGTCCAGGTCCCCGAATGCCATCCCGATAATGGAATCCCATCATCGACTAGGTAGCCGTATACATAAGCCCACTTTAGCTGTAGGGCAGAACATCTATGTCTAATGGTGTGGGCTGTGATGTCTGCATCAAAACAATTCCTCTAATATCTGCCCAATGTTGCCAAATGCGTGTATGTTTTTGAGGGCAGCCACAAGCTTTAAATACCGGCTCCTCCAACCCCATGCAAAAATCCAATCCTCGCTTCCATACCCCCAATAGGGGTGGGGATTGTGCTTTCCAGGAACGGGCTATGTCCCATTTAGCCACGGTCAGAGCGAAATACAATAAACGTCATTTATATCTGTTACCCCCGATGTCCTCCGCAATGTCTAATAGCGCTAGCCGTGGTGTAATTGGTATGGTCCACCCCAGCACCTCCGCCAAGCATCTATGTACTCCCTTTCAGAACCTATCAAGAGCTGAACATGTCCATACCGTGTGTATAAAGGTGGCTTCCTCCACCCCACAACGGAAACACGTTGGGGAGGCAATGAGCCCAGCCCTGTGAAGCCTCACCCGAGTGTAATATGCTCTGTGTAGGTATTTTAGCTGTATTGACCGCTGTCGTGAGAAGACAGCAGCCCCCCCGAGGAGACTCCAATGCCTCTTTCCAGTCATCGTTGTCGATAGGACCTAAATCAGCTTGCCAAGCTTCTCTAAGGGACTCCAGTGTTGATGCACTATGGGTGACTAACGTTTGATATATTTTAGATATTTTGTGATCAATTAGGTCCCCCATAAGGAGTTTCCCTTCTAATGGATTGAATTCAGGAAGGGCTGTAAGGTCCCTAAGAGAGGGGGCGATTGCATGACGGAACTGTAAATATTTGCAGAACTGGGTACGTGGCATGGAGTATTCATCCTGAAGATCTGAGGAGGATTTGAGAGAGAGACCCCGGAGCACGTCCCCTAGTGTGGAGATACCGATTCTATCCCAGCCTCTGAATCCCTGTAGATGTTGCAGATGTGGAAAAAGACAATTACACCATAACGGGGCCTCACCTGTAAGACAGTTCAGCCAGCCGATACAGCGAAGAGACTGACGCCAAATTGCCAGTACCACCTTGGAAGCCGGGGGAAGGACCTGGGCGTTGACACGACCGTAAAGGTATTTATATAGTGATGGGTCATCCAGTAGCCGCCTCTCTAACGCGTAGACAGGCTGGTCTCTGGGACATTACCGCCAGTCATTGATAACTTGTAAATGAGAGGCCGCATAATATGACTGAATGTCGGCGGCCGTGATGCCCCCACAATAAGTGGAGAGAAAACATGTGCGAAGTGCCATCCTAATTGCTCCACCTCCCCACAGGAACCCGTTTAGCATAGTGTTAATCTGTCTAAACCACGGCTGCGGGAAAGGATATGGATGATTTTTAAAATGGTATAGGAGCTTAGGAAGAGATATCATTTTAAAGATTGCCGAGCGGCCTAGCAAGGAAAGGGGCAAACCCGCTCATGACTTTAGCTCCACCATGACCCTGACGAGAACTGTATCAACATTATGTGCCCTGGAAACCTCCTGTCTGTGTGTGATGAAGATCCCCAGGTATTTCATTCCCTCCCAAGTCTGAAAGAGGTCTGAGCTCCAATTATAAATCGCTCAAAGACACGCGCAGATGCCATAATGTGGACTTATTCACACTTATGAAGAGCCCCGAGGTTTCGCCAAAAATACGCATAATTTGAAGAATGCAGGGGCCTGATCTCTGGGGATCAGTCAGGAAGAAAAAAACATCATCCGCATATAGAGCGATACGATCCGAGACCCCGGCGGACCATTCGAAGCCCCTCATCTGGGCATCTACACGAACCCACGACGCCAGCGGCTCGATGGCTAGGGCAAACAGTAATGGAGAGAGTGGGCACCCTTGTCTGGTGCCCCGACTTATTGGGAATGATGAGGACACAGTGCCAGCTATACGCACGGAGGCGGTCAGCCCGTGATACAGCATGCAAATTTATGATATGAATTTGGGGCCAAAGTTTAATCGTTCCAGTAGAATAAATAGGTATGTCCAACTGGCCAAATCAAAGGCTCGGTCAATGTCCGCCAAAAGAAGGGTCGCGGGGCGACCAAGGCGATCAACGACCGCGATCGCGTTGTGTACCCGACGAATGTTAAGTCGTGTGGCTCGTCGGGGCATAATCCCGGCCTGATACGTATGGACCAGGTCAGGGAGATGGGTCAGGAGTCTGGAGGCAAGTGCTTTGGCCAAAAGCTTTGCTTCCACATTTAAGAGGGAGATTGGGGGATAGGATGCATGAACTTCTGGAGGACGACCTGGTGTCTGGAACACGACAATTTCTGCGTGTTGCCAGTCGGGGGGCATGAATGTGGTTCGGGCGGCTTCTTGTATAGCCGCTAAATAATGTGGGCCCAATACAGCCATGTAAGCTGTATAGAATTTGCAAGGGAAGCCGGAAAGGCCCGGCGCTTTTCCTGAATGCAAGCCAGCTAAAGCAGTGGTCAATTCCTCTAGGGTGAGAGGGGCCTCAAGCAAGTTCCAGGCCTCCTCAGAAAGGGCACGCAGGGGGAGATCCACAAAGAACTGCTCAATCTCGCGGGCCATGTATAAAGACCGATAATAGCTCGCAAAACTATCGGCGAGCACTACAAAGTCTGTCACCAGTGCGTCTGCAGAATCGCGAAGTCCTGGGAGTAGGGTATGTGGCTGCACTTGTTGACAATCTAAAAAGGAGTTTCTCGGACTTGTCGCCCCACTGGTAGATTCTGCTTTGTGTAGCGAGCCAGGTGCCACACACTTCGTCCCTCAACACGCTATGATATTGTTGCTGAAAAAGGCGTAACTGCCGGCGCACCGCAGCCCCATTCTCACCCCGGGCCCGAAGTTCCATGGTCATAATCTGCGCTTCTATGAGTGATTGTCTCCGTCGTTTGTGCTCTGCAGTACAAAAACTAATGTCAACCCCCCATAGCGTGGGCTTCAAGGCCTCCCAAAGGGTACACGCCGATGTTACCGACCCTTCATTGTGGGATATGTATTCTGAGAGCGCGCCGTGGATATGAGCACAGTAGGCTGGGTCCTGCAAGTGCCAAGCTGAGAGCCGCCACCGGAAAGGAGGCCGGCGCGGGCCTATCAGAAGATGGATAGCAACAGGAGAATGATCCAACGAACCCCTAGGTAGAATCAAAGCCGCCGGTACTCTATGAACAAACGCGCCCGGGACAAATATGTAGTCTAACCTAGAATATGAGGTGTGGGTGTGGGAGAAGTATGTATAATCGGCATTCGTGGGATTATGTGCACGCCATGTATCTACCCACCCCACCATGTCCATCAGGGTCCGTAATTTGGAATCGGGGGACCGACAGCCGCGCCTGCAAGGCGCCATCTATATCTGGGGACATGACATTGTTCCAATCACCACCCTCCACTTCAAGCCCCTCCGGCAGGGAACCCCAAACCCCCACCAGATGGTCCAGGAAGTCCTGACCAAGGGGCGGAGGGGCGTAAACACTACTGAACACAATGTGTTCCCCAGCCACAGTCCCATGTACGAATAAGTAGCGACTATGTATATCAGCCCACTTCTGCATCAGTGTGAACGGTGAATCAGGACGGCAACACCCCTGGATACCCTCGTAAATCCTGCATGAAAAGCATGTATAAATCCATATCGGGTTAGGCAGGAGGGCCTTTGTATCGAGCATGTGCGTCTCCTGCAATAGGAGAATGTCTGCACCAATGTGTTTGGCTTGACGGAGGACCGCGCCTCGCTTAATCTTATCCAGCATGCCCCTCGTGTTCCAGCTCACTATGTGTAGATGCCCTGAGGAATGTGCTATAGGTTCTGCCACCATTGTACCATGTGGGAGTAAGACGCTGTATCGAACAATCCTGGACAGTTCTAAGGACTTCTGAGCTATGCAGCACTTAACTAAAAAAACAGAACAAACAAGAATGTGTGTGTGCAACACCCCATCCCCCCCAATACCTCAAAACAGCTGAAGTATCTATCGCGGGGAGTATTGCATCCTGCCTCCAACAGGGAGACGGAATACAGCCTACCCAGTGGATCCCTTGAGTCCCTATAGTGTCCCAAGTCCTACTGTGGGGACAGGAGCAAACCCATATATACGGCCCAAATTCTGCCTGAACACCTGCGTACATGTAACAAGAAAACCCATCAGGCTGAGCCGGGTATAGAAGCATGTAGGGGACCTTGAGGTCCCGCAGTCCTGCCTTAGCAGCGGTGAATGATTGACGTTGTTGCTGAATCATTTTCATGTAGTCCAGGAAGATCATGATTCGATGGGACTCATATACAAGATCCGCCCTGAGTCTTGCCTGCTGCAAGATCACATCTCAGTCGTGAAAATTCAGGATTTGTGCGATCAAGGACCGTGATCCGGCCCCGGGCAGAGGCTTTTTCTGCAGGGCCCTGTGACCGCGTTTGACCACAAAGCACTGTGAGAGGACATCGTTTGGGATCCACGAATGAAGCCAGTTTGTAAGGAACCTCCCTGCATCATCCCCTTCGCAATTTTCAGGGAAACCCACAAAGCGGAGAGTGTTTCTCCTTGCTCGTCCCTCCGCGTCTTCCACCCGCAAGGCCAGACCCTTGGTCAATTGTTCCAGAGAGGTGACTTTACTTTGCAATGTAAATACAGTGTCTTCAACCCCAGAGACCCTCGTCTCCGTTTCAGTTATATGGTCTACGGCATTACGGAGGTCTTGGCGCAGAAGGGTTACTTCCATTCCCACGGCGCTGATCTGAGTCTCCAGAACCTGCCTGGACTGAGTGATGGCCACCAGGAGGGCCGCGTTATCCGGCAAGACAGGCATGATATCGGGGTTGTCGATGGGCTGTGCCGCCGTGGCCGTGAATCGGTCCATGGTGCTCTGCTTCGGGCCAGGCCCGGTGGCCTTATCTTTGGACATGCTATACCGGCTGTTTCGTAGGGCTCACTGCTCTGGTTCCAACTGCTCGCACAACACCTACGATGCTCCCAGCCACTCACCAACGCAGGCCCCGTGCTCGTATACTAATGAAAAGAATGATGTGAGACTGTGTGTGGATCCGCCTGGTCCCAACCCCTGAATATCCCTGATGCCCCAACACACAGACCAGGACAGTCGTTCCGGATCCCCAAGCGATTCCTGTTGCGCTGCCGGATCTAAAGCCGTGCGAGTGTCTGGATGACCGGGAAATACCCTGACCGCAGAGCAAGCCGATCCGCCCCACGACAGAAGGGGCCGAATGATTGCTATATACCGGGCTTCCTGGTCCAAATCACCGCCCCTCCGGCTAGTGCCTCTTCTCTGTAGGGCCGGTGACCTACTGCATCAGGCTGAATCTTAAGGGCCCAGGGACTACTCCCCGACCAGGGACCCCAATGACGAGCGCTGCACAGAGACCGAAGGAGGGCCCCCCCTGACTGCAAACCGCACCGGGACCTAGACCGGCCGCTTCCGCAACCAGGAGCGCAACCCCCCTTAATGGGTGCCTCACCTTCCTCCTCAGGGTGGTCCCAGGAAAAATCATCCTCGATGCCACCGGCCGGGGCTGCCACAATGTCCTCTCGTTCCCTGGCCGGCACCTACGGCCCCGGCATCGCGCTGGAAGTAGGCCGCAGAGCCCAACCGGACCCACAGACACCGCAAGCTCCTCTCTGCCACCGGGGCACACCCCTGCTGCATCTCCGGTTAATATGCTGCACTGACAGCGCAGACTCCATGGGGATCCACCCGGCTGCCACACGCCGCACTGCCAGGATGCGATCCCCACCTATGCCGACGGCCGGTGCTGCTGCGATGTCTCTTAGGTCGCCTCAAGCCAGTACGCAGGGCCCTGGCGTCTCACCGAGCACAGGCCGCGAGTCCTGCCCAGGCCTACAGCCGTCGGCAAATCCGGTTCGCCCGACGGGGCGATCCTCAACTGAGACGCCGGTCTAGGCCTTGCCCCGGGCGTCCATGGTCTCTGGGGTCTCTGGTCTCGGCCACGCGCCGACCCTACAGGAGACGCTCGCTGGGTCCACTAATCCGCGGCCGGCCACGCCCGTGAGCCGCGTCGATGCAGGCAGCAACTCGTCCCATGTACGTTCCGGGACCCAAGAGACAGCCCCTCGTCACCCCAAGGGTATGTCGACCCTAGATAGTCGTCGATATGGCTAATGTAGAGTGGTTCCAGGCAGGATTAATTCAGGATTCATTACGGCCCGGCGGAGCTCACTCAGAGCATGTCCGCCATGATGGGCTGCTTGGCTCCGACCCCCAGACTTTAATATCTTGGCCTTCAAATCAATTTAACCTCAGTGCATTTCAAGGTCATTTGATAGAAAAGGCATATACATAAACATTTTACCTTAATGCAAAAAGCTCTCCAATTTTCTGCATTACATCATCATGCGAAAGTTTCACCTTTTTTCTTGCTTTTAACATCTGTAAGAAATTCAAAATTCAATGAAAAATATTTAATCAAATTAATCTGAAATCTAATGATTTGTTAATTCTTCATGCCTTGCAATAAGCATAGTATTAATGATTTTTTACAATCGCTAGGGCCCTCCTAACGAGGGCCAGAATTTCTCCTGGAGCAATAACTCTGGTGGAAGTTCTGAGTGTCTCCGTGCTCTGGAGGGTCTGCAAACTCCGGGACATAATTCTGAGCCTGGAGACACCTGAACCACGGGTTGCGAGCAGCAGCTCCTCATGGATAAGCTGAAACCTGCTATGACCACACCCCAACCACCCAGCCACCCAACCTTAACCAATGCCCCTGCCATTCGGACTATTCCTCTGACACTTTCCACTTGCTTCCAGGAAGAAATGCTCAGAAAAGGACCCAATATTTGCCCTGATTCCCCATTTTGGGAAAAGAGTTGTAATCGCCGAACTCCCTGAGTCTGACCCCCGGTACCTCCGTAATCACATTCCAACAACTCTTAATGAGGGCCCTAGTACTAAGTTTATCCAACAGCCCCCTCCTCTACATCAGGCCTTTCCTTTGCCCCTTGTACTAACACACAGACTTGTCAGAAGCTTTTTTGGAGCAATGGGCGAAAACTGTTTTTTTTTTGTTTTTAAACCAATTTTATTGACAGGTACAATGCGCATAATACAACAAGGTACGTCTGACTATGGTTACATTGGGCAGCTAGTAAAGACACAGAATTAAAGCCGGGTGTGATCAGGTTCGTGGTGGCCCAGCACCACAGACCAGGGGATCGGCGTGCATACATTGTAGCAGCAGAGGAAAACCTTTGAGGCGGCGTCTCAACAAGAATCCGCATGTATTTAGGAAGATATGTTCTTAGTATTTAGCGCCCCTAGGAGTTGTGCCGTGTAACCTCCATCAAGAAGGAAGATGCCAAGTGTTCTGTCTAGGAAAGCATTGCACTAAAATGAGCGGGCCCAGAGCTAGGAGCACCAACTGTCCTTGTGACAGCCCTGCTGTCTTGCAACTACTATATATTATACTTATTTATAGTACAGTGCGACTTAAAAAACTCCTAATAAATACCAAAACTGAAAACCCAGGGATCACAAAGTTATTTAAATGAGTGTCATTAATTTTAAAGAGAACATTTTATGTCACGCTCTGTGAATGTCAAATATCTCGATTCGATATTATAGCCACCATACCGGTCCTCGTGATAAGCTGTGTTTAAAAAAAGTAGGAGTTATGTGCCATAAAGAGCACTGTACAGTTTGTATTCCAAAAGACCCACGGCTCCAGAACAGCATCCTCGAATATGCTCACATGCTCATTTTCCTTAGGAAAACCTGTATCATTCAAAGGGAAGCATTTTTTATTATGGCTACAAAATCCCTACAAAAAGTCCACTTGAGCCCTGATATGGGAAGGTGAGCCACAAAAAATAGAATAATACCTAGGAATAATGTTATGGGGCTGGAATCTGTAGCCAATAACTTTTGCAAAACCAGAGCCACTTACTCTTATATTGTAACCTGGTACACCCCTTGCCAAAAGACAACAGGAAGGCCGCACCTTCCATAGAGGACTAGAAATGGAAATAACTTGGGTACTGGGTTTAATAAGTGAAGTCAGCTATGGAGAACCAACACCTGCTGCTGAGACAGCAGATGCTGCGCACAGAAGCAGGAGGGGGCACTAGTGTTTAGTCCAGCCCATTGTGTCTCCTCTTTCTTCTGTAAAAATCTTATTTACGAAACAGAATTTGTGAATTTTAGCTAACTAAATATTTGATGTCGTTTATCAGTCAATCACATTTCATAAAAAGATTAAATGTGGTAAACAGAACTCAGGAGCTTCAACCTCACGAGTTTAAAGGCCAGTTCATATCCAAATTTTAACTCTTCGATGTCCACTCAACCACTTTTTCAAACCCTAATATCTCAAAACTTCAGAACAGAATACCACCAATCCATAAAAAGAATGCTTTCTGAGAGAAGTTCTACTTTCATGACAAGTTTGGAGTAAATTAGTTCACGTTCTATGCTTAAGTGGATGAGGCTCAAACTATGGAGCATTGGCACTATCCTTTTGGCCCCTCACTTTAAATACTAAATGATCACTTAAAATATTTAATGAACATGTAATAGCATGGAAAGAGTACTATAATGTGTGGTATTTTAATCCCATTCACATTAGATGCTGAGTAATGGTATAACCGCAATATGAACCTAAATAAGAGTCACCAAGGTCATAAGGAGGAATACAACTCAATCAGAAATATATTCACAGTGAATTTATATCTGAGATGAATTTTGGAGAAAATTTGGATAGAGATCTCTGTACAGAAGATTGAAGCATGCAACACAGGACATTTGACTTAGTCCTCAAACTTCCATGGAAAACACGATTACAATATATAATGTCCTCGTTTATTGTAACCTGAACAACAGGAGGCATCTTAAGGTATTCGAACAAGCACCAAATGATGTGAAGCCATTCGGCATAACTTGTATGATAATCAGTTGAAAACCATTTGTTCTAAGCAATGACCCAATCACCAAAGTTTTGATGTGATCATTATAGCATTTTCATCCAGTTAAACCCTGCACTGAAAGGTCAACAGAAGAGAACTGGGAATGCTACAAATTTGGTATACAGGATGCTGACTTTGTTCACACTTTTAGTATCTGGCTTCCTGGTATTAACATTTTTATGCTATTATATTAAGACATGATAAAAATAACTGTGCCAGTAAATAGCAAACTGACGAGGGAACTTTGATTTTGAGGGCCGAGCACAGGTTTATTTAGTGACTTTTTTGGCCCATCCAGACAAAGATTGTGTTTATTGCTTGAGTGGGGCTCTCACCCTCTTAACTAATAAACCAAATTCTTACAACCTGCAAATTCCTGAGACCAAACCCTCACACCACCCACTGCCCCAGAAAGTCACCTGCCCCCAACCTCTTTCATCAAGTACCCTTTTGCATTGTCCTTGCTCCCATGTCCAATTTCCTGACCCACCCATATCATGCCACATCCTACCTCCTGCTGCCCTCACCATGATTGTGCGTCTCTTTGCCAATGTTATTCTAGCCTGGTAATCTGTGTAACTTTACCTTCTCTTTCGGTCATGGCCCTCATTGCTTAGGGTTCGGCTGATAACCCTCTTGCATCCAAAAAGATATGCAGGCATCTGTGTGGGAGAGGATATGGTTTTTTGAGCTGCGATGGAGGGTTTGCTTAGTTTCTAGAGAGGGACCAGATGCCTATTTTCAGTGCTGCAGTCTACCTCAGAATCTGGGCCCACAGACCTATAAGTCTATGCAATCTCTTGAGAGGCAGCCATCTTGAAACACAACTATTTAAGCAATTCACAATCTGCCACATCTGCTCTTTATTCAAAAGTGCAGCTGGCGATGCAGCTTGGTTCTTATATCTAGATGAGACATACTTTGGAAAGACGTTCAAGAATAGGTCTGGAAAGTCCAGGGAAAAAGCATTATGTGCCTCATTTGATTTTGTTGAAAACATTTGGAATCTATGCTGAGAAAATCGATGGAATAGTCAGTGAAAATGTGATCCTGGTGGGGTGCGGCTGCTCCACGTATCCTTTTAGCTCTTACTTTTCTTTTATAATTTACATTAATGCTCAATAATTTAGGAGTGACAGTTTACCTGTCAGGAACATTCGCTTAAAATACTGTTTGTAAAAAACGCATTAAGTGATGGTCCAGTTTAAGAAGGGAGCACTGTACACTTAGGGGCCGATTACGATGTTGTTAGGAAAGCATTCCCACCGAATCGGGTTAGGAATGCTTTCCGAACGATTCGTATTCGGGGAGTCCTTCCGACCGATTACAATGTATCCGGATGCTTACGGACTCAGTTCGGTCGGACTCGCATTGACTTCAATCGGAGCCTTTGTCCCGAACGGGAACACAGGCTCCCATTGGAAAAAGGGGTGGGTGGGGAAAACCTTGCATCCTGGGGTGGGCACCCCATGGTGCCTGCCACATTGTGCATGGTTGGGAAGAGAGGTCCCTTGGGTACACCCTTGGGCCACATTCGGTCGCCTACGGGTGAAGGGGGGCACGCAACGGGCCCCCAAAGATCGATTACGAAAGCTGTTTCGTCTCGGTCAAACCGATTCTGAACGGCTGTCTGAATCGGTCATTGTACTCTCGGAAACCGTCTCCATTGGGCTATAAGATACGGCTACGAATGACTCGGGCTGCCTTAATCCCATTCAGAACCGATTCCGACAGCCCGGACGGCTTCCTTGCATCGTACTCGGTCGTCCGGAAAGGTGACCGATTTGGTAGGAAACAAGGGTTCCGAATCGGATTTGACAATACCGAATCCCATCCGGAGCCCTTCCTAACAACATCGTAATCGGCCCCTTAGTATTTACAATTACATCCTTGTGATGTCAGGCATATTAAGTAATGTGATCTCCACAAAAAGGATCTAGAGGGATCCGTAGAGCCAAAAGTGTACCGATCCCCAATACAATAACAAAATCACACCTTGTACACCTGGCTACAGGTGGAACAGAGAAAAACGATATAGTGATAATGAACTATATGTCGTGAAACTAGTCAGAGCAGAAAAGAGGGGGGAGAAATCCTTTCAGGACGAGAACACTCACTCACCGTTAGGTGACATGCTTCATCATATGGGTTTCCTCCTCGCAACTGGATTGAGAGGTCCAAGGTGTGGGCTTCGACTCCCCAACGGGGAGGAGCTGAGGTGTCTTCTCAGAGATGAGGGGTGAAGATAGGTTGTGAGGGGCAGAGTGCAAAAAAAGTGGTGAATAAAAATATCTCTAAAGGTCCACTTAAACTTTATTTGGTGCCCTCAAGGATAAGGTTAAAAAGAGGACTGGGGATTAACCAAATATATCCCTCACAAGGGTCAACATGTTTCTGCCCTAGGTAGGTCCATACAGGGATCCAGGGGCATTCATCAGGACCTCAAGGTTAGGTAGTCACTCTGCAAATATACGTATTTATTGAGAAAATCAATTAGAAAACACAAATACTGGCCACCACTGGATCTGAGCGGACACTTTACTTTCTAGCTGGGCACTACGAGACATACCCAAAAGGCTGAAGAGTGGATTTTCTCAACCCATATAATAGGTAAGCCTGCTTTACAATAACTATGCTCACATAGAGAAAGACAACACTAAACAGCCATGAGATGTTAGAAGGAATACACTGCTAGTACAATGTCAGACCATGGAGGGAAATGTACTTTTATATTCATTTTGCTTTTGAATTTCAGGAAGACAAACCCAACAGAACAATACGGGTCGTCGCCAATACTGTACGCTCAGATCCAGTGGTGGCCAGTATATATGTTTTCTAATTGATTTTCTCAATAAATACGTATATTTGCAGAGTGACTACCTAACCTTGAGGTCCTGACGAATGCCCCGGATCCCTGTATGGGACCTACCTAGGGCAGAAACATGTTGACCCTTGTGAGGGATATATTTGGTTAATCCCCAGTCCCAGTTTAAGTGGACCTTTAGAGATATTTTTATTCACCACTTTTTTTGCCCTCTGTCCCTCACAACCTATCTTCACCACTCATCTCTGAGAAAACACCTCAGCTCCTCCCCGTTGGGGAGTCGAAGCCCACACCTTGGACCTCTCAATCCAGGTGTGAGGAGGAAACCCATATGATGAAGCATGTCACCTAACGGTGAGTGAGTGTTCTTGCTCTGACTAGTTTCACAAAGCAAACACAAGGAGATGGACGGAGCGCTGAAACTTTTCAGACACTCACCCCCAGTCACAGATCTGGGTTGAATCCATCATCATTCTTTAGCTCACTTCGCCACCTCAGTTCAGACCCAGCTATATGCAAATCAGTCTGGACCCTGTGCCTCATGGGAACAGTCCAGCACGAACTGCCAAGCCAGGTCTTCCCTGAACCGGAAACAAGCATCCTGGGACCGGTTTCTGGGGAACACCCTTCATCAGCCAGGCTAGCTTGAATCCAGTGGCAAAGTGAGCAAGGGACCCACGTCTGGGCATACCCTGCCAACTTAGGGCGAACAAAGCAAACACAAGGAGATGATGGACGGACCGCTGAAACTTTTCAGACACTCACCCCCAGTCACAGATCTGGGTTGAATCCATCATCATTCTTTAGCTCACTTCGCCACCTCAGTTCAGACCCAGCTATATGCAAATCAGTCTTGACCCTGTGCCTCATGGGAACAGTCCAGCACGAACTGCCAAGCCAAGTCTTCCCTGAACCGGAAACAAGCATCCTGGGACCGGTGTCTGGGTAACACCCTTCATCAGCCAGCCTAGCTTGAATCCAGTGGCAAAGTGAGCAAGGGACCCACGTCTGGGCATACCCTGCCAACTTAGGGCGAACAAAGCAAACAGAAGGAGATGATGGACAGAGCGCTGAAACTTTTCAGACACTTACCCCCAGTCACAGATCTGGGTTGACTAGTTTCACGACATATAGTTCATTATGACTATATAGTTTTTCTCTGTTCCAGCTATTGGCAGGTGTACATGGTGTGATTTTATATTAAGTAATGTGTCAGCGGCTCTGAATCATTCTGACCTAAACAGCCAACAGCCCCACCTCCACCACCGCCAAGAATTAAAGGTAAAGCTATATAATTGTTGAGTTAACTATATTCAAACCACTGAGAAAGTCTCAAGACATGAAGATTCTTTTGTAGATCTTCCACAGAGTAATAACAAACAGTGAGTATAAGATATACATTTAAAAGTTTACTAAATGACAAGTACCATTAGTGTAATCAATGACCTCGTTGCAGTTTTCTCATGAAAAAATCGTAACTGTAGTAACTTGTAAATGAATAGTAATACATAACTTATTATGTATTGAATTGAATTTGGAAGCGCTCCAACCCTCTGATAAATATTTCGATTTTTTTCTATATGAATAAAATAAAATATTTCATAATTTGTGCACTTGTTTGACGAATGCTTGCATCTGTAATTTAGGGTATTATTTTGAGGATCAAATCATCGAAATTGCTTAGGTTGGGTCCCAGATTCCAATAAGGACTAAATGGGGGTCTCCAAATCCCAATAATGATTCAGTGAGGTACCTGGATTCTTGTAATGATTAAGCTGGGATCCACAAAAGTCAAAAGGTTACCTCCACCAAACGAGTTCCAGCGCCCTGCTCTGTCCCTCTTGCCCCCTTTGTCAGAGCCCAATGGCCCTCAATTTCTATCTGAAAGCCAGCATCTCCCAAACGACCTCCTTCTACAACCATATGTGTAACACTGATCTCATGACTTCCAATTTGTCAATGGCTGGCAAGGCAATGATCCTTAGGGGAGACGTTTGCATGCCATTTTTCAAAAACACAGTCTTGGGTTCTGGATTGGAAAAGGAGAAAATGACACTGCTGAAAATGCTTCCTCTAGACCACGTCCCTCTATCTGCGTTTTTTTTGCCCTTCCTCTAAAGCCAAAATCTGTTTATCTGGCTTCCCCACAGCTACCTCGTTGTGATCTAGCCTCTGAATCATGGTCTCTGGTAACTTCTCCAATCAAGACCTCTTATTTTCAATCCGTTGGATGCTTCGCAGTAGTTAGTTGAGCACTGGCATTAGTGCTAACTCACCCTTGGTGAGGGCTGGGGCAGTAGCAGGTCCCATCTCTGGGTCTGTCTCTTGGAAGTCCCTATTAAGCAGTGTATTTTTTTTTTACAAAGAAATCTTTCTTTTCTCTCTGTTGTTTCACCTTCAGTTTCTTTGAATACATTTCCTTTCAGGGATGGAGAAGCAGGAGTTTTTCGTGGTTGTAACAATTTACCCATGTACAGGTATTCACACTTGGTGTTCCTTTTACTGTCTCTAGAGGCCATCACAGTGCAGGAGAGGTCACCATTTCTCATGTGGGGGGCCTCACTGCTCTCCCTGGCGGACATCCACCTCCAAGGCCTCACTGCGCCAAAGCTGTGATCTCCTCCAGGACTCCTCTCCTGTACACCAGAGGCTCTGTGTACCATCATTCCCTTGACGATTAAGCTCCAGTGGCAGAAAGAGCAACCGTCGAGCACAGCCTCCCCAAGCATGGGACCAGGATTACCTGACGGACTACCCCCCCTCTGCTGCTAGGATCCGCTGCCAATCTGGTACATGCTGCCTGGGAGAGAAAGCACACCCTAAGTGAAGGGAGTCCCAGTGGAATTATTTGTGTAAGCAGCCATTCCAAACCTCTGTTAGGTTTTCTCCATCCTTAATCCCTAACTTTTTAAATAAAAATGCATATGATCAAGTTTATAGAATAGGTATTCCTATCCATCATACTATATGTATTTTTATACTAGCACAATAAAACCAAAATCTATAACAGTAAATACATTAAAAAAAATTGTAAATGCATAAAAAAAAATGGTAAATAAAGAGAAAAGACAAATATAATATAAAAGCTTTAATTTTACCTCTGGAATGTACTGTATTGACTCTACGAAAGTATCCAGGGAAGCTTCCCAAATGGCCAGTTTTACTGAAAACACAATTAAACACACATTCATTCAAGTCTGGGTTTAGAAAGCTGTTTTGCACAATTACATTATTTGTTCCATTTTGTACCATGTGCCTGGGCTTCCAAAATGCTATAATTCTCCTGACTCATATAAAAATAGTCATTTATAGAGGCTACTACTCGGTTTTCCATTATTTCATGCATGCAGGCTATTATCAAGAGACATTTCAAACACATGGGCTTTGTTGACTAATCCTAAAGTCCTTAGCTTGAGCATGCGCTTGCTGAATGCCATAAATGCCTGCGTACCTGCACGGAACGTATGCAATCAAGGGAGTTAAGGTAACTCACGTTGAATTGATTGTTAAATAACTGTGAGTACATGACCCTCTTTGTCGATTTCACTGAACCAGTCATGCAAATGACTTTCTACACATGCTTTGCGTTTTTGCAGCGAAGAGTCTATGGAGGTTTTGCTGTTAGTTAATGTGCAAATCAGTTCTACTCTAGTCTCTGTCAGAAGCGAGAGATGTGCAAGCACTGGCAAAGCCTATATGACTGGTCTTGCCAAGGCTGGAATGTATTTAAACACATGCACTAGACATTAAAAGTGTACACGTAATACAAAAGTAATAAAAAGTAGGAATGCAGATTTTTCTAAAGGTGACAATCGTATGTCTGCAAAAAAACTCATCAAAAAATGTCCCATCCAAAATTAAAAAAATAAATGAAAAAAAAAAGCTGAAATGAAACCATCTTTAGCACTGAAATGGAACTACTTTTTAGGTGCATGTGCACATGTCCAAGAGCGAAATAGCATCCCTTACAGTGAGAGCCAATGACTAAGAGCGGTGAGCCACTGCCCCATACTGTATTGGGCAGAAGCAAAATGTGAATGACACTTCAAAAGACTAGTGGAATAAGAGGACAGATAGAAAGCCCCTCCAAGGGCTTTTCTTTTGATTTTGTGGGGGAAACCATGAGGCTTGGCAGAAACTAAAGCTGTCTCTTCTCCAGACCTAAAAATGGCCATACTGGAGTAATGAGGGAAGCTCCCACTTGAAATTGTGCAGATCAGTGCTTTTCAAACTTTTTAGAACCACTAGACAATTTTCAGAAGTACAAACTTTCACAACTCGCCCTAGCTTTAATGGACATGAGGTGGGCGATTTTTAAATGTAACTAAGCATTGTCTGTTAGCACACTGTAATTTACAGACAGCACGTTTTACATTTAAATTACCAGTAAATTTCATATACATGCAGTTTTTGATAAAACTATATTACATACAAATGAGAATATGTAGAAATCGAGTTTCAGTGACTATTTATCAGTAAAGTGTTTTGATTTGTTTTGATCATAAAAATCTTTGTTAACATCACGCTTCAGAATTGCAATAAAAATTTGCTTCATTTTTGCTTTCTTAACTGCTGAATGTTTACAGTTCATTTACAGATATTTACATTTTGTTGTGTGTTACAAATAAATGACATCCTACAGCCTTTCCTTTCACACTCCTTGTACCCCTGCAAAACTGTCACATAATTCACTTTACTTTTCTTTGTCTTACTGCAAAGTGAGATGGGCATATAAACACCAATTCCCATGTTAAAATTAAGCAGCAATTTGTGAGAAGACAGTCTGACATCTGGCCTCTGTCTTTGAACAGCAGCAAATGTCACAAGATGAACACAACATTTAAAGGCATCTTTATTTATTGTTTGGACTTCTGCGACCCACCAGTGGCTTGCAATCCAGATGTTTTCTGGATACACGTGGGCACTGAGTTCCGTGCCAAGAATTTTAGTAATTCAAAATTCTCCTTTCAGCGACTATCTTGCTTGTGTTATCACGGAAAGGGCAACCCACAAATAAATCGAGTGGAATAGTATTACATGAGCACCTAGACAATTAAAACGCGTGTTCAGTGATGAAGATAACAATTTCACAAATTATATTAAAATAAGAAAGTTCAGCAAGGATAGTAGACAAATCAATGCATTATTACCACAACCCCAAAATATTGAACATTTACTACAGCAATATTCAAAATAGATTATATAATAACATGCTGAGCCATTAAATATTAACAAAAAGGTGGATAAACAGTAATCTAAGAGGAGTGCAATGTTAATTAGATCTTTTGGATAACTTGGAATTGAAAAAGAATTGTGGCCACAATCGTTCATTGAAATTCACAACTGCTGAAATTACACTGTCCAGGCAATTTTGGAACACAAAACACCTTTTATAAAACAGTTCAACGTAGGTTTGGCTCATTGTGGGACACAATATGTTACCCAAGCCTTTTGAAGAATATAAAAATATTTAGACAAGAAAGGAAAACGGAAGGATCGCAGTAATATATCCCGATTCATGTTTCCAATGTTATATTTGCAAACATAGGTTTAGCTCACTGGGCCAGAGGATATCCAAGATGCTCTATATACAAAAGGATGTGTTCGCTAAACGCTAAGCTAAATAAGCAACGAGGAGAGATATACAAATTATAAGACACACTCTGCTTAACTGTTTACCGAACATGGCCTTAAATGATAAAACTAACGGTGGAGGGTTCTAGAAAACAAAAGCTTTCTTTACATATTGTGAAAAAGTGAACAATTTATTTCAGTAAGGCAGAAGCTAATTTTTTAGGCTGCTGAAAATTGCCAGTATGGGTTCCCATAAAGTGGATATGAAAATGACCTAAGTTACATTTTACCCGTTCTATGGTTGCTCTCCTTATAACCCCTTGTTCTACAACCACATCTCAGATGAAATGTGTTCATCCCATGTACTGTATTTTGGCGCCAAGTTATTTTTCTATACCACATTCTTCTTATCTACATATCTGTAGTTACAACCTCTGTCTCCCCACTACAGAACATGCACAGAGAAGACAGACTAGTTTGCTAACATTTTAGTGTTCTTCTTGACTGTAACTGATCTATCTGTGCCCACTTAATGATATGGCCATGTAGGGAGCAAAGGTGTTGACACTGAGAAAACCGATCCCAATGGCTGACATCAAGGGAGTAACTAGAAAATTAAAATGCTCCCCACTTAAACACACCTGTAATCAACCTGAGCACTTCAAGTGAGCACCCCCAACTCTCCTTAGGAGAATTCCCTTACCCTGTTATCCTCCTTCCATTCATCTAGCTATCCTTTCACCCTTTTATCTACTAATCCAGGGGTTGTAAACTTGTGGTCTGGTTAATCCTGGGGATCCAAACGACCTGCCCAGGGGGTCCACAACTGCTAAGAAAATTAAATAATATTAACAGATTAATAAAGTGCATATAAATTAAAAAAGCAGTCGGCTGAGACTAGATTAGATAATTTATTAGTACCCTGGACATGTAACAGAGACAATTCCTCAATGTTTCATAATGCCGCAGCTTTTTCATTATGTATAAATTTGTTTTGCTTTCTTCATTATAGTTGGTTTCTCTTTTTATATAAAGTGTATAATGTAGCTCATGATGGTCAATATCATTTCATACATTGTATAATCACATCATTGTCGGTGATCATCATGTGGACAAAGAAAATATCAATAAAGTTTGTTCTTAAAAAAAAAATGCAAAACGTAAAACCGAACATTTTAAAACATTCTGTAATGTGTAGGAATTTGAAGGTTTAAAATTTTAAAAAGTATCTTCTGATAGATTAGTGGGAGCAGTTCAAGTGCATCAAACAGAATATAGTATGGGTGACCTCAACTGAAGTTTAGAACAGCTCCAACCTTCCCATCAAAATCTTGATTTTTTTATATTCATTTGTGAATTTAGTAATATATGTCATAATTTGTGTATTGGTTTGATGAATGCTTCATCATTTGTTTATTGTTTTGGGATTCAAATTATTGAAATTGCATAGTCTGGGGTCCTGGATTACAAGAATGACTAAGTGGGGGTACACAGACGTCAAAAGGTTAAGAACCACTTTAATCCATTAATCTCTCCATCCTTTCACATTTCCATCCATCAACCACCCTTTCATATATATATACATCCATCCTTTCACCCATCCACACATCTAGATATCCATGTAGTCATCTATCCAACCTTTCACCCGTGCACCCATTAACATGCCCATGTACCTATGCAAACACTTAAGGTTCCTTTCACTGTTCCTGATCTGCCCATCTTCCTTCGGCCATCCATTCACCCTGTAACTCAATCTTTTCACTCTTACATCCATCCATTTTTCTCACTTCCTTCCAGTCATTCTTACTCACCTGTTTTTTCCTTTTTCCATCTACCCATCTTTTGTTCAATTTTTATTTGATAATGTCTCTGTATTTTCCCTTATTTTCATCATGTCATAATTTCTCGGGTTACTTTGCTGTGCATGTCAGCCCACACCTCTTTGTAATGGTATCCCCTAATCGTATTATTTATGATCATTTTGTCTGACCAAAATAAGCCTATAAACATCTAAATGATATTGTAGTGGTACCCTGTCCCTCAGCCCATTGGACAAAGTGGCAGTCCCAGTTTGTGTGGTTTGTCTGACATTGTCGAGATGAGAAAGAATGTTAACAGCTAAAATAAAGGAACTCCAAATATCCTCCTAGAGAATGGAGTGCAAGATGACAGCCAGAGAACATGCCTTGGACACCAAGAAAGAGAATACATAAAACATGATGTAGGGTTAGATTGGTTGGAGCAGGGGGCTGTCAAAGTATAATCTGCAGTTGGAGACCAAGAATATAAGAATCAAAACTGCAGAAGGCAGGATGATTGCGTTGTCTTCAAATGCAAACTTCTGGAAATAAAGTTTAACACTTATAAAATGCTGAAAGGGTCACACTCATAAGGATTTTAAAGACAAAAAACATGCCGGCTATGGCTGATTTAAATCTCAGTTGGAGTCTTATTGGGAAGAGCTCAACTTCCCACTAAGCTCCAACTGGCAAGCAAGCCGCGAAGGCACACTAAGTGGAGCTCGCCAGCCCCAGCAACATGAAGCAGTCTCCAAAGCAGTAGTGAGGCTGAGAAATTACACTATGGCCAGTATACATTTTTTTTCCTGATCTCGGCCACACCATTAAGTAACAGAAGCTACAAATCACTGAAAAGGATTAATGTGTCTGCAGATACTAGGCCTCCTTGTGGTTTTCAGCGAAATTACAAGTGAAGAAATATGAAAAAAGTCCCCTTAATCAACCAACTTTGGCAAGAGTCCTGAGCTGCAGTGGAAATCAGAGATAAAGCGGATAGCATTCATAGCTCTACTTGAGAAAGAATGCTTCTGCCTTCAGCGTGAAGGGAGCTGTGGCTGTTTATTATGTCTTGAAGTTTATGCTGTAACACTGAAGACTTTTGTCTATTATTGTGAAAATAATTTAATTTTGGTAATTTACGCTTCTATCTCTCACTCAACTCTCTTTATTAGGGTTAATATTCTGGAACTCCGTTCCCCCCCTTTTTTCCAAATATTACCTTGACAAGTGACATATTCGCTTTTGAATATCTGTATAGATTAGCATGCACTGCCACATGATGTTTACCTGCAAGAAAAATGTCAGGCAAAGTCTACCTGCAGAATTTCTCTTCCTCAAAACCTATTCTTAAAAAAACAAGATTAAAAAACGTGCATTGCAGATATTATTAAATGCAATGGCATTTGCAAAATATCTGCACGAAATTCATGACATTTACAAAAATACTCCACAATTTTACAGTTGAAGTACACTATACGCTGTTCCAGTCACCTACTTTCAGGAGCAGTAAAATAATATCACCACAAAAACGTAAACCACCAAAATCCAACATGAAAAGTAGAAGGTAGCCTTTACCTGGCAAAGCTGAGTGAAATGAACAGGCAACTGGTATTTAAGGCTTTGAAAGGAAGCAATTTTGAGGTATATGTTGTACTTCACAATACACAGAGCAATTAATACTTAATTGTGGGAACAATACAAGCCCAATCAAATATTTTCCTACAAATCAAAAGCAGTTCAACATTAACATAAAATAGAAATAGAATGGAATATGCGAAATCACAAGGAAATGGTTTAGCATGAAATAGGTGCTGTGAAATGCAAGTAAATAAAGGCAGAAGAACACTTAAATACAACTTATGTTATAAAGCTAGCAATTGCAAAATATTAGGATGAGAAAGACCGTGGCAAAATAGAACAGGTCCTATGTCTAAACAATCTGATTGTAGTAAGTAGACAATCCAGTGTTCTACATGACCACAGCTTCATTAAGAGCAATCATATTGACAAAAAGCAATACAGTTTAACATAAGACATTTCATGCACACAAACATGCTATTCTGTGGCCTCTAAGCTATACTGCTCTATGCATCTATAACACAAAACCAAAGTTAGGTGCAATATCCATGCTTACCAGAGAGACACAACGCATTAGAAAAGGCAAACTTCTCCAGAACAGCTTCATCAGGTTCCAACTCTGAATTTATTAGAATTTCTCCTCTGTTAAGCTTAGAGTGGCCTCTGCAAAAGAGATTTAAAAATATTTAGATCGAAAATAACACTAGGAAATACTCAGAATGTTTCTGGCCAACATAATTTTCTTGATAAAGGTAAGAGAGTTTTAGTTGGTCTTTTCCTACTAGCATTTCCATACCAGCGACCATGAGGATTCTTCAAAATTAGTTCTTATAATCCAATTCCTGCTTCAAGCAAAGAACTGCAAATACAAGCGGGTGCTCAAATTGTAACATGCGCAACTAAAACACACGCAGTAACCATGCCACCTACAAGCAAGAGTTCTTGTTTGTTCTATATTTTACACATCTTTTGAATTGTTCTCTGACAAATAAACTTCTCCTCTGCAGTCTGACACCACTCCACCCAGGTCTAGCCATTTCCTCCCTTACCCTATAGTAATATTGAAGGAGTGAAGGTTATCTTCATGACAAGAACTCACTGGCAGGGTTGGTCAAGGAGCCATGGATGATTGGCGCCAAACAAAGGCATCCTTTTAGAAAATGTACGCTGCACATGTAGCATTGGAAACTTGTCTGCATCTCATCACATTGTTTGAGGTATGCCACACTAATGCAGAGGAAAGTCATAAGTACTACACCTTTACAGTGTATGATATACTGCTAAAGGCTAAGGTAACATTTGAAGTTATACTCCCTTTTACATCATGGTAAATATCTCATTAATGTTTTCATGCTCAGGCTCCTACAGAGACGATTCCCTAGTTAACTATTTAAATAAAACTGCCTCTGTGTATTTGAGAGGGTAGATCAGTGGGTACATGCGAGACACTGAACAATTATCTGTTGGGCATTACTCTCAATTTTGCATATTGTGTCACGGGCACCTTTATAGCCA
The DNA here is from genome assembly GCA_963921515.1 of Calotriton arnoldi. Lineage (NCBI taxonomy): Eukaryota > Metazoa > Chordata > Amphibia > Caudata > Salamandridae > Calotriton > Calotriton arnoldi. Next base: position 569,931 of record CAWUFW010003641.1, read on the forward strand.
TAGTTAACAACTCTTTTCTTATATGCAAACAAGACTTCTTCCTTCACAGGGTCATGTGGCACCTCTGCAATATTATTGTTTCTTTTGGCGCAGAAATTGTTTGGACTGTTTCAACAAGTGTTAAAATTGAGAAAGTCGATGTCAATATGAATAATGATACATTCATGTTTAAAAACGAAGTTGCATCTTTAGTGACAGATTCGCCCATTATGAACTTCACGTCAACCCGACTCAGAAATACGTAGTCAGGCAGGCTCTGAGACCCAGGCCAGAGGTTACTGATTGACAGGTTACAGGTGGGGTGGCACATAGCCAGCAAACAAACGTGTGAGCATGAAACCCCAGATCAATCCCACAGATAGGCACAGCGACACCACTATGGTCCAGCAAGTTTGGCCCCAAAAAAAGCACACATGGCCAGATGGGTACGCACGTTCCCAAAACATCGTTAGATGCCACATGAAGTTAGGAACACACAGCCAATCAGGACATAGCACACACAGTTCACGCAGTGATCACGTGCTCCCCATGCTGGACATCTGGACACATTACCCACTGGTCGCATTGTGTTCACACAAGGTCAAAGCCCACCTGGATTCCTCATCAAATCCAAAAAAGGATCATCTGAATTATTTTATGCCATTCAATGAATTGTATAAAAACCCATGTCAGATTGATTGTGAGTTTAAACAGTCCTCAGGCCCTGTCCCTGTAACTGTTCTCCCGGCCGGACTGTTTAATTTAACGAACTGTTCCTGTTTTGCCAAACGCCTCTTGTTTTTTTCAAGGTATTTCATGTTCAAGCAACATTTTGGCGAGCCAGCCAGGCTGCTACCTCTAACCAGACTGCAGCCAATAGGAGGCGACCCCGCCCGGACGGATTCACATTTGCACATCAAGGAAGGTGAGCAGACACCGCAATTGATTGGAAGTTCTGCTGAATCCACGGGGCGGAGTTCCATCCTGAAGCAGCCGTCACAGAGGGTAAGAGACTACATCAAAACCTTAGTTGGCAACTCAATCCGATTTTTAAATCTAAAAGAGTTTCTCTGTGCAACCGGTTTCTCAACACCATTGGTATCTGAAAGGAGTGAGAGGTGTTGGTCACTTGGACCGCATAGATGGTACGCTGACACAGATGGTACGCTTGGCCCCTGGGTGTGATATAGGGTGTGATTCGGATATTTGCGGAAAATGATTTAGACCTGGGAGATTAGGTGTAACTTGAGTTTGGCCTAGAGGGGCCTGTCGTCTGGAGTTATTCCCTTTTTTTTGCAAACATTTGTTATTATCTTTGTCCCAGGTCCGATATTGACAGACTAATCAGGCTCACTTAGTTTTGTGTACCTTTTTCACTCCGTCAGCTTTTTATTGTCAAGATTGATGTAAGATATATGTGATGTTGTGGTGCTGTTCATGTCTGCAAACTGAGTTTTGTCTCAAGTATTGTGTTTTTGTCAATGACCCAATACTTCATATGAGGTTGCTGCTATTTCTCACAAACTGTATTTGATGCCAAGAGTCAATATCGTTCAGCTACTGTTTTTATTGACAATTGCACTTTTCCTATGTTGCAATCCTTCATATGCATTGTTATTTGTGTTTCTGAAATGTTCATGTTGAATTGTTTATGGATCTGTAGATAGAGCTGAGTTCGTAGTAACATAATTATAAGCAGTAGCCCCGTGTATATTTTCCCCATAATTAGATCAAAACAAGAGATTCCCTAAAACAAAGAAGTTAAGGTGTATCTTGTCCTCTAAAACTACCAAACTTATCATGGAGTCGCCATTAAAACACATGCAAACCAGGTTCCCCACACAGGCTAAAAAACATAATGAGTTTTGCCAACAATGGAACGCACACACAAAGGCACACACATTTCCCTGGCCAAAGGGGGGAACTTTTGACACTAATGCAATTGAACACACATACAAACTAAAAACACAGGTCAAAAGAAAGACAGGAGAGTTGCATAATTAGAACTATGGGCCATCTTCAAGGAAGCCCAGATCAACAGTTCTGCACTACAAATAGCAAGTAGTCAGCACCTCCCCCACCATGCAGTTATGGAAGTGCTCTGGCCTGCTCTCCCTGCATTAGGATACTCCAACCCGCCAGTTGGAGAAGTCAGTGGGCCCCCTACCGAACAACAACGGTTAGGCCCAGGCATGAGAGACTAACAGGCCAGCAGGCCCAGGCAGTCCCAGAGCAACTTGAGTCCGGTGCAAGGGCTCCCAGAAGTTTGATCCCCCGTCCGTCGCGCCCGACACATAGAACCCCAGCGGCACGGAGAACACGCACTCTCACTGGTTTCGGTGAACACACACAAGTGACAGAGAGATTTGTGGCGGTTCTAGACAGTGATACAGCAAGCGGGAGAGAGGAAGGGGGCCCCGGTTCCCTGGGAACCGATGATGAGGGTGAGACTACAGGACTTGCTCAGCCAATAAAGGGAGAAAGACAGGTACCGATGCTCAAGGCAGAAGAGAAACAGAACCACATACGCCTCGTATTGTCAACCACGGGCCGACCAGAGGAAGACCCAGTAGTCATGGCACTCGTGAACAATACACCATACAACTATGTTATAGACACAGGGGTGGCAAGGTCATGCCTAAGGAAGGAATGGTCCCTTTATCGAAAGACACACAGTCATACAAGGGTTCTGGGGTACGGTGTCATGGATACCCTTCACGAAACCCCTTGAACTAGTGAGACGAGAGAATCGTGTAAGAGGACAGTTATTTTATTCTCCTTCATCCCGACTAATATATTCGGACGAGATTTGTTGATCAAATTAATAAAGACCATCCAGTTTGCAAACGACAGGACCATGGCCTGCTCCTCCCCAGGGGCTCCCAACTTAGGACCCCTGGCACCGAAACACCCCCACATCACAAGTATGCAAGTGAAGACACTACCTCCCAACCAGACCACCTTCGCTGAGGTTTCTTGGAATACATGGGAAAATTCTTGGATATGTGCAAGCTTGTTCAGCAGAGGGCACGTCGCAAGTACTGCCTCCTAGTTGAGACCGCTAAAAAGAAGAAAAAAAAACCTTTACAGCCAATACAGTATGCGAGGAGGAAGAGAGTCGTGATTACGCTACTTACATGTCCGCTGCAGACCCGGAACAGAACAAGAAACAGGGGCAAGGCATGTGGAGACAATGGCTGTAATGGCTTGATCCCATACACCTTTTGAAACGCAGAGCTCAGCATATGCCACCACCACAGCACCTCTGTGCACCAGGAAGTGGCAAAGATGAGGCTGCCTGGTGCTATGTGGTGCATTCACCATGCCTAAGGAACCCTTTCCGCTGTTGAATACGACACCTGAAAGTGTAGCTATTGTAAAAAAAATGCTGCACGTAAAGGAGACAGATAACCACCACGAGGAAATGTCCCTGCCGACCGTATGGGGAGGAAAGTGGAGTATGAGATGGGCGGGAAGACACACACATCCCGCACTCGGTGACCCACAAGGACGATCCCCAAACAGGAGCAAGCCCAGAGAGACACTGCTAAATTGGTCCAACACAAATTGAAAAAGACCGCCCTTGAGGGGGCCACGCTGGCCACGAGGGTGCAAATGGCACTAGTCTTAAAGGGAGCTCCACCGCATAAGCCCCAGAGGGTTTCAACCTAGCTATAGCGGCAGAGGACAGAGAGATTGGCAGCAACCAGACCTAGGGAATGTTACTATTACCACAGGATGGGCCACCTGGCAGAGAGATGCAAGGTTAAAAGCATACCACGAACAGAGATCGATGGGCCACAAAACCCTCATCCACAAAACAAAGCCCAGGGAAACCTGAATGCACCTTACATTCAGATGCAGGGAGGTTAGTCATCTACCGCCCCACCGCAACATGGATCAGGTAGTTGGACAAGCGCATGGCAACAGCAACCACACACAGGGAACTCATCCAAATAGGGACCGAAGCCACAGCCTCGGCAGGGAGGGGTAACTGTCAGGGGAGGTAATGCCTGCACAAAAACAGAGTCCAAATGGGCAGTAAGATAAAACCCCAGAGTAAATACCACCCAGTTATCCACATTCGAAAAATTAACTGTACCAAAACCAAAAGAAGGACCAATGAGTCAACGTTAGGAATACAAACGTTTTCTTGCATCTGAGGATTCAGGGCTTCTGTCGATCGGCTATCCTCCCTAAAGTTAGCCATTAAGGGTGCCTGCGGCAGCCAAGGCCCCACTCGGCTGCTGATCCCCCAGGGCAGGGTTGACTCGCCAGGCACCCCGGGAGGAGGGCAGTCTTACGGGGAGGCTGGGGTGGCTCCCAGACCAAGTACTTAAACACCAGGCACTCAGGTCCCCTTGTCCAAAGTCAATTGGTTCCAATTACCAAATCAAAAGGTCCCCATTCTCAGACATCCTGCCCGGGACCCATGTTTCCTTCGTGGCATGAAGCCCCAACAGCACCCCCAAAAAACTATAAGCCTCTTGCCAAATGGAGGCCCCTTTTAAGATCTAAAATGAAGCTGTCCTCAAGTGACAGGAGCCAGGATTCCTGTATGCCTGGGATAGTGAAGATCCCATAACCTCCACAACACACGCACACGAACCAATAAATGGCAAGGCGCCCACATGGCTTTGAGTCAGTCGGGAAGTCTGCCAGGTTAACCAGACGTCCCAGAATTGCGAGGCAGTCCCGGTCCAGTCATCATCCCTAGGCAAAGTTCGACGAAGGTTCTTGGCCATGGCCCCGAGCTCCCCGCATTCATACAATTACAACAGTGATGTGGCTGGGTGAAAATCTGTGCACAATCGTATCATATATTCAGAGACAATAAGTAGAAATGGTGCTCAAGGGATATGAAGCTGCCACTCCACGCTTCAAAAATAGGAGACGGAATGCCTCCATACCTATACAAGAGGAGTATCCCGAGCCCCAATGTCCAAATCAAAAGTCTTCACAATATGTTGATGTAGATATGTTATCTCCACTTTATTTTTCAATCTTCTAATATGTCCCATATAAATCCAGGACATTCAACACGAAAATGTAGCCAACACGTGTTTCGTCCATGGTAGATAGACCACTGACTTCCTCAGGGATACAAAATAAATCATATCCAACTATAATACATTTCTTAGTTACCTCCACCTATAATTAGTTATCACCAAGGTGATAGAGACCATAAGTTGAAATTATATAGTCCCCTAGCCAAAAGGAGGCTCCTACACAATATTATGTAGTGATACCACTGAAGTCGTGTCACAGTGCCAAAACCACACCACAGGGTTGTCTAGTCACCAATGAAAATAACAAAAGATATAGATGTAGGTAAATGATAGAAATAAACTGTAGAAAAGTAAAGCAAAAGGCTGAAGAAGGCGCTAACATGCCCAAGTGCCTAGTGGGGCCAGGTCACTCACTTTTGTTCCCTATACAACAGCAATTTTATCTAACTTTTACCACCAATGCACAGACACGATTTTTTTCTGACCAGACTCAGTCTATGCACTTTGCACTTTCTATTAGCATTCCCCAAACAATCAGGATGGGTTGATAAACTTATGCCTTGCCCATGTGACAATCTGGCAGCTCAGAGCACTCTGCACTTTATGTTGTTTTGCCTTCTTTATAAAGAGCTGAGGGTACAATTTTTAGCCCCACTTTTGAGGGAAATTCGTCCCTGTACTTATATTGACGGTTTTACTTTTTTGCACTCTTTGTCTACTGTTACTATTTGCTCTGCAGTCTCCAACTATATTAAAGTTGCAATGTCTATAAGAAAACGCTATGAGTCACAATAGATAAACAAGCCTTTTTTAAAAACTTTTTAAATAACAATTATTCATATTAATGAAATTTGATGGTTGGCATTTTAGTCTGTTGTACGGGATACTGGGTGCTAGGGATCATATCACCTTTCAAATTGCCTGAACTCTATGAAATGTGGGTTTTTATTGATTTCACTTATGCTATCGCACAAACTTGAAATGGAAATTTTTAAAGTGGAATATATGTCTGTCAAACGTTTATGGTCCTTGGGATCGAATAAAGTTATTTTTGACTTTGGCCTAGTGGGGTCACATGCTTCTCACCACAATATTGTGATCTGACCAAAATTTGGAGGTGGCGAAACCCACAACTTAATGCATAAACACATCAACTTCGGCCTCCATTTGTGGTCAAAGTGTCGCCCTTAGCGTATCTGGGGTATTCTTCTTTAAAAACAAGTGAATCCCAGACATGGAGTTCCTGTTTAGGGCTGTCCAGCTCGATGATACGAAGTGAAATTGGTCTCATAAGGGAGCGTTGAACAAAAGCATGACCTCCCCATGTCAGGAAATCTGAGATACCGAAGCGGGAGGATACACTTGGCTAGAAGGGAAGGGGCAACCTCCAAATGTATGGAAACTTACACTGTATTCCTTATGTTTCAGAGGTAAAGGAATGCTTCCACTGGGCAGAAATGAAAATTGTGACATGATCCTGCACATTCCGGATATGCATTTGGGCACCTCCACGCTGATGGATATGAACTGACAGTGCGGCGAGTTTGCCTACACTCAGCTCGTCCCAGGATTCCCTCGTAACCATACACATCCCTACCCTAGTCATTGCCGGAGAAGAACTGTTGAACTTGTACCAGCACCCACTAAGGAAGAAGACAACCTTGCTGCATCAGACTTGTGAAAAATGAACTGCAGATTATTTTAGCTGGCCTCAGTACAAGAACATTCCAGAAGAATTCACACTTTTCTTGGACAAGCAAGTATCAGAGGGAGGGTCTATAGTATTCTTCACCATACAGACGAAAGCTAATGCCCGCTGGCTCCAAATAACCAGGTGGGAAATGCTTAAAATGATGAAAAGCACTGAGCTCCGCCTTAATTAGATCAAGTAAGAACTGAGAGCAATCCGCCTCATGGTGATGCAGCATCAGTATGTGTTAGACTTAATGACCGCGATGGATGGAGGGGTGTGAGCCAAGATCGGTGCTTCCTGCTGTACATTCATCCCTGGGGACGAGATGGATAAGGGGACATTGACTCTTGCCATCCAAGCTCTGCACCGTTTACAAAGAAACATGCTTGAGGAGGGGTGCCCCTGAGCAGAAGTGGTTCGCAAATTGGTTCTCCTGGCTCCCCCGTGACTTTCTGGTCTGTGCTCATCATTGTTGCCAGTTTTCATTGGGTTCTTGTTTTTTGTGGTTTCATGCAATTGGGGATTTTCTGATTTAAAAACACAGTCCTGGATAGAATGCAAGTAACTAGGAATGTACTAATTGTCAATACCGAAGAACAGACCCCCAATAAAGTAACTGTCATGAAGTATGGTTTAGACAGCGCAGTTGAAAATTCAACTTGAGGGGGGAATGTTAATATTGAAAAAGTTGATGTAAATATGAATAGCGATACATTCCTGAATGAAAACAAAGCTGCACCTTTATTGACAAATTTGCCCGTGGTCAGGCAGGCTCTGAAACCCAGGCCCGAGGTCGCTGATTGACAGGTCACAGGTGGAGTGGCATGTAGCCAGCAGACAAATGCGCGAACAGGAGACCCCATACCAATCCCACAGATAGGCACAGTGACACCAAAATGGTCCAGGAAGATTTGCCCGAATAAAGAACACCTGGCCTGAAGGGTACGCACGTTCCCAATCCCCATAAAGTCAGATGTCACATGAAGCTAGGAACACATTGCCAATCAGGACACAGCACACACAGTACACGCAGTGATCACACGCTCCCCATACTGGACATCTGGACACGTTACCCACTGGCTGCATTGTGTCGACGAAAGGTCGAGACCCACCTGGATTCCTCATCAAATACATTAATTTATGGATCCAAAGACAGCGGTTCACATTCCTTAGCCAAAAAAGGATTGCCAGAACTTTTTTATGGCATTCAATGAATTGTATAAAAACCCATGTCAGATCAATTGTAAGTTGAGACGGTCCTCAGATATATGCCTGTAACTGTTGTCCTGGCCGCACTGTTTAATTAAACGAACTGTTCCTGTTTTTCCAAACATCTCATCTCTTGTTTTTTCAAGGTATTTCATGTTCAAGCAACACAAGCAATTCTTTAAGGGAGCAGTGGAGAAGCCAAACGTAGCAAAAATTCATCAAATTGTGCTGTGAGATCAGTTCTGATCATCTCTCAAAAATAACTCTGTTGTGGGCAGCTCATACAATCTCGCACACCTTTTGTACTCCCATAATGAGCCTTAAAGCAGCTGATCGAGCGCAGCATCTTGTTAATAATTTAGAGTGGATTATTTTAAATAAGTAGCATGTCAGTGTGCACGGTACAATTATGAATCGCATGATGACATTATCAAAGAATATATCTATGCTGGGGCATGTAATTTTCGCATGTGCATAACAGCAGCTGAGTTTTTCCACAATTGGTTGGTGCCCAATCCCATCCATTAAGACCAAAACTTAATGTAACACAGATAATTTTACCCAATAAGCCGTACATGAGACAACATGTGGATTGAAGTGTGTGAAAAGACACTACAGAGGTCACAACACCGCTTGAAACAAACAGACACTTTTGATAAAGTTCATATACTCTTCCAAAGAGAGTGGTAATGGCTTCCAAGCCAGCAATGTCTGTTCAATTTTCCTCAAAAAAGGTATGCGATATAGATGATAAAGAACACTACAGTCAGCAGACACCTGAATCCCCAACATCCTCCTAGAGGTGATCATGCAGTGTTTCTGTACCTCCCGGGGTATATTTAAAACTCGAGCAGTTAATGCAATAATTTCCGTTTCACTGGAATTTATTTTGAACCCCAATACTTTTCAATAAGGAGATATCAATTATACTATATCTTATGTACTGCAAATAGATTTCGAATAAAACATACACCTTTAGTTTTGTGGCATCACTAGGCACAAATGTAATAGCTGCAGAGTCCAGAGGATGGCCCTGACAAAACAAACAAAACGGGTCAGTGGGCACCGTTGTTAAATTCCCTGCTTTCAATGTCTGGCCATCTATTACCCAAAAATCTGTCCATCTATTACCAAGTCATCTCTGGCCCCCGCGTACACGCAGAAAACTTAATTGAACTAATACAGTAAACAAATTCAATCATGAACTCTCCACGCGAACATTCTCGGAGAATTCCCAGTTTACAATATTAAACGACTTTTAAGCATCCAGCAAAGCTACTACCACAGGCATCCACTCCTCCTGCACATACGCTAGGGTTCTTGTGAAAAATATTATTGGAGTATAACTGTTGACTGGGGGAAAAAAATGTGCTCAACCTCCGTGAGTTTCCCAGGGCACAACTTGAGATTGCAGAGACAGTGCCCCAACTGCAAGTTGCCATATTCCTACTGTGCATCCCACTGGGATATTGGTTATTCCTTTTAAATGTAGACTGAACTTGCACTTTTGTATGTTTTTTGCACTTTCCTTGCACTTGGCACTTTCTTTTAGCAAATCAAAACTTATTTTGCATTTGGCGTGTTAAAAAGAAATTAAACCACCCTTCATAGAGACCATTAAAGATTCAGGGGTAGAGTGCCCAGAGACAAAAATGAAATAATCTTTGGGCATCCCTGTACTTTGTACCCACAGACTTGGAGAGTGTGGGCTTTGGTAAGGCCCCAAAGACTGCTGTAGGGTACATGCTGCAGAGAGGCAGCCACTAACACATATTTGCTCATGTCCATACTCTCTGGCAGAAATCTAAATATTTTGCCAGCAATTTGAAATATATCCATATGGGATGAATATGCTTAGTACCAGGTTCATGCAGCCAGATCCCAGCACTCCATGGTCACACAATGAGCCAAGTGTCAGTGTGAGTTATTACTTTGCATCTAGTGAGCAGTACCCTCAACATTAGCTAGAACAGGTAAAGTGAAGGGAACGTACATTTTCTTAATCAGCATGAAGGAAGGTAGAATTTGACTAAGGCAAGTAGGAAAGGAATATTTTCTGTAGATTTAAATACTGGTTGCAGTTTCACAATGCTAAGTCCACAATAAAAACATTAACATTAAAATCCTAGCTCCTAGAAACCTTATGGAGTTTCAAACTATAATAATGCAGCTATCTATGTCCAATCAGGTCCCACAATCTCAGTTCTTTGATTCTGTAACTTGGTAGCAGCAATGTATTTGACACACAAACCTTCTAATTAACTTATTTTCCTCAACATGGTAGCTCAGCATCGAACCCTGGATAGCTCCAAATTCCCAATAGCTGATTCTTCTGTTATAACAAGATTTCATTGATGAGCATCCTCCAGGCTGATGCTCATATAATATCATAAAAAGACTAAAGAGGTACAACTGCATCACTCCCATGATGAGAGTCCTACATTGATTGTCCTGTTGGCCCACATTCTCTTCAAGACCTACTTCACCAACAAGACAACAATACTTAACATACAAACTTCCTTGCAACAAAACTCACCATCGTAGGGGGCCAATGAAAAACATGAAACTTCTAAACTTGAAATTAAAAAAACAGAAAACAAAACGTCCAAATGAATGTGCCCAAAACCTGGAACAACATTCTGCCATTCAGTAGCATCTTCAGGCTTCCGCTTTGGAAAGATGCTTCAAAGAGCACCTCACCATCTACTGATAAGGAACCTACAAGCTTCAACTGCTCCCCGGGCGTATCTGTGAAGAAAAGTCCCTTCAGCCCATCTCCTTCCTCCCCAGCCTGAGTACACAACCTTGAATAGCTTCCTCTTCACTACTATACACTGAGCTCCCTTGCTTGGCAGCCGGGTTTGCACTTTGAAAGTTCTCCAATATGGTATTCTCGCCAACATTTATAAACAGTATGAGTGTATGAGCATTCATACAGTGGAAACCAGTTCACAAAGTAATGAAAAGCTGCACGAAGGAGGGAGAAGAAGGGAGAAATACAGTAAAGAGGTGAGACAGTAGATGTAATCAAGGCAAGGGGCATTACCAGCTGGGGTCCATCATTTAGGGGCTTACACGTGAACAAGATAAAGCTTGAGTAGTAGGGATTTTAGTTCATCTTGAACACAGGGAGTGAGAGAACTTGCCAGACCTGGATAGGTTACAGACCATAGGACAGTAGCAAAAGTATTATTTTTGATTACAATCATATGTGCTTATTAATAGGAGTAATTTCCAATGAAACAAATACGTTAGGATTTACAGAAGAACAAGTTACTCAGACATAGAAATCGTGCAGGACAGGATCGAGCAAAATGCCCATCTTGCCAGATATTGATGTCCATGAAGTAATTCTTAGTGAACTTATGGAGGGACATCCATGTAACAGTCTAGCAGATGTCCAAGACTGGCATACTGTGTGCCAGAGCAAGGGTAGCAGTCTTTGCTCAGGTGAAATGGGCCCGAAAACCATCAGGAGGTTGCTTTTTGGCCAGACCATAACAAATCTTGATGCATAGTACAATCCTTCAGTAGATCGCTCTCTTCTGCACCGCTTTGCCCGTCTTGACAGAGAAACAGATGTAGCATTGGTCATGCCATTGGTATTCCTGTGAATGTTTTATGTAGAGGCTAAGGACTCTTTAGGTCAAGCCTGTCTTCCTCCTATGAGGGATGAGAGGGTGCATAAAAAGCCAGCAAGGTGATGAATTGCTCTATATGAAAGGGCATGACTACCTTTGGCAGCAATGTTGCTTTTGTCGGAAGGACCAGTTTGTCTAGGATGAACAAAGTGTAACAAGGTACCATAAACAATGCATCTAGTTAACTCACTCACTCGATGTTATGGCGAGAAGGAAAACAGTCTTGATGCTTCACAGACGACGTGGGCAACTGCATGAGATCGTGTGGACCAAATTAAAGTCCCACTGAGGCATCAGAAATGGTGTTGGCAGCAACCTGTGGTTCAACCTTTTCAAAAGGTACATCACAACAGGTGGTCTGAAAAGGGAAAGTTGATCTGGTAAACGAAGAAAAGCCAAAAGAGCTGATAAATAACCTTTTACTGTAGTCACAGCAAGGCCTTGCTGAGCCAATGAAAGACAGAGCAAAAGAATGTCAAATAAACTTACTTGCAAGTGTTGAACATGATAGGAGAAACACCAAGCAACAAAGCTCTCCCAGCGTCCAGCATACACAGTTTGTTAGATGGACCCCTCGCTTCTAGACTAACACCAACCCCTTCGGGAGGAAGATCGAAAGCCAGCAACTATAGCTGCTAAATCCCCATGAATGAAGGTTTAAGTTGTGCACTCTCAGGTGCAGGACCAAGCCTTGTTGCTGCAACAGGAGGTTATCTCAAAGAGGCAGCTGGATCAGAGGACAAATGTTCATGGGAAGAAGTCCCGGGTAACACTCTCTTCGCCCCGTCCTAGTCCAGGGTTTACTAGGATGACTTGGGCCCAGTCTCTGGTGATCTTTTTCAGTATTCTGGGCTGAAAAGGGATGGGCAGAAAGGCGTACAGAGGTTCTTGGCCTAGTGCAGGCAAAAGGCATCTACTAGTTAGGATAGCCTGGGGAAATCCAACACTCAAAACCTTTCTCACTGAGGGTTCTCTGCAGTGGCGAATAGATCGAGCAGGCATCTCCCTATTGCTGGAAGAAACCATGTGCCACTTCTGAGTATAACCGCCATTCATGATCTGCTAGGCAAAAGTTGATCTTGTCTGCCCTAGCATTCAAAGATCCTGTCAAGGTATTGGTCGGTCATGGAGATGCCCTGCCATTTCCAGAGACGTAGCGTCTAAAGACACAGCATCCACAACCCACACCACCCTTTTCGTTGCAGTACCACATGGGGGTCGTGTTGTCTGTGAGCAGCTGTGTACATCCTCCACCCATGGTCGGGACAAACGCTTTATGTGCCAAGCATGTCACTCGCAACTCCAGCAAGTTGACGTGGAAGCAAGCTTCAGCGGGAGACCAGAGCCCTCTGATCTCTACCTCTACCAGAAGACGTACCCCACCCAGCAACAATGATTTTGTCATAACCATTAGTTCTTGGTGGGGTAGGGAGAGGAGTCTGCCGCTAGTTCAACTGCAGTTGAGGAGCCACCACTGCAGCTCTTTTGCAGTCTCTTGTTACCTGGATGGAATTTTAACAGATTGCCTTGGTGCTGAGCCAACTGAGACTTCAGATCCCACTGTAGACCACACATGTGCCGCTTGGTGTGGCCCACGAGAAGGATGCAGGAGGCCTCAGAGCCAATCTCATAGACCCTCAGCCTGCATGTTGACATATCAAGATCATAGCACAAGGGTCCTGAACTCACATTGAGGCAGAGGGTTGGCTTGTAGAAGGTCTGCATCTATAATGGCTCCAATGAAAGGGAGCCACTGTTAAGAGTCATTTGTGACATTGGCATATTGATGGAAACCCCCAACTATAGCAACAGGTCGCCTGGAGGTGGCTTCCCACTGCCTGAAGTGAGCTAGTCTTCAGCTACCAATCTTCAAGGTATGGGGAGACTGGTATTTCCCAACCTCTGCAGATGAGCTGAAACCACTATCATCATCACCCAAGGTTAACTGGTCAGGCTGAGAACAGGAAATGCTTATGGCCTACCTGAAAACGCAGATAGCATCTGTGGGACTGCCAAATGCAGATCAGAAAACAAGTGCCCTGCTAGTCAAGAACTACCATCCAGTCTCCTGGATCCAGGGAAGACAGAACTTGGGCTCGGGTGAGCATTTTTAACTTGACCTTCCTTCAGAGAGCAGAGATCTAGGATGGGACGGAAGAATCTGAGCACCCATTAGTTGGACTTGATGCTCCTCCATCTAATCAAAGGTATCAGAAAACGCTCTGAAATGTTATGAAAATTTGCCTAGCTTAAGTGAAGGTAAGTTTCAATTTTACACCGAGGCGAGGATTATACTTTCCTCCTTCGCTGTAATTTTCAATTTGATAACACAACATGCAAAGCATCAAAACTACTGTTCCCATGAACACCAGGGAAACAAAGTCCGTAAGTCCTTCTTTACTGTCCACAGCAGAGTTCCAACATAGTCCTTTCTTTGCGCCAATCACGCTAACAGTTTCCATCGGGTATCCTGTTTCGGTCCATCATTTCCTGCAGTGTCAGTGACCCATCTTCAAACTACTTGGACTGTAAAACATCTTGATGCGATCAGCATCATTAACATTTTAAATGTAACATCTTCCTTTGAGAGACCATATCAACATTACAAAAGGCAGGTACAAACATACTATTGGTTCATCACCATCATGACCATTGGTAGAAATGTAAACCAAAAGTACCTATTCCAGAATGGGAGGGATCGAGTTTGATTTTTAGTGCCAGATGGGATAATCCTCACCTCCGTATCCTTAATAGAATTGAAACTTACCTTCACTTAAGCTAGGCAAATTTAAATTTTATGTCGGGACCGGCGGCGAGGATTATATTAGTTCAAAGCTTACTCACCACTAACTGTGCCACATCCACCACCGGCTTAAACTAGAACCTCTTAAAAGTAGAGTCTGGGGGGCGTGGCCAAGCAAGATGGCCGGACGGACGTGATCCGATCCGGCTCCGCCGCCAGCCTGCTGTCAGGAGCAGCTTTTGAGCTCCAACGTAGCTGATCAACGCAGGAATCGGTGTTGGACAAGGTGGGGAACCGCGGGAGCCCAATGTAAGCAGCTGGCCCACAAGGAAACCGACATTAACCCTGGATTTGCCGGCGCGGCAAGAACCACCAAAATGGCACCGAACCCCTGAGGCCGCCACGTCCGAGCTCCGACGGATGAGATGGGCAGGGCGCTGCCTAGAATGGAGCAGTAGCAGCATCAGAGGGGCACAGGGAGTTAAAGAGGCTGCTAGCAGAAGGTCTTACTGGCACACACGGCAGTGCAGCCACCGATGGGACCGGAAGTCGAGTACCCCAGGGCTCTTGGCTGCCATGGATGGCAGGACACTGGAAAGAGCCGGAGAGGGTGAGTACGCGGCGCATCAGCTGGGGTGCACTTACCTGCGTTCCCCAAGGCCAGTGAGCCGCAGCTATAGACAAGGAGGCAGCATCAGGCGTGGAGCAGATTCCTGCCTCCGGCGCGCCTGATCCCAAAATGGCGACCGCAGCACCAATGCGGGCAAACCTCAGTTGCGGAGGCCTGGGAGGCACCAGATAAGAGGGAGGTGACAAGCGGGAGGCCCCTGGGACCACAGAGGAGCAGAGGGAAGAACAGACGCGAGGAGAATAGAGAGCTGTGCCCAATGCCGGACCCTAAGATGGCCGCCACCGGTGACATCTGACACGTGGAGCTATCGCTCTCCTACGCCGGAGAAGCTCAAAGGTGCAAAATGGGGCTTCCAATGAGGGAGCGCTACAAGGCCCAGACGCCAGGCACAGAAGCTCAAATAAGCAGCGGGGTCAGTGGACTCCTCGCAGAGACTGGAAAGTGCATCTATGCCACCAAAAAAGGCCACAGCTAAAGTATCCCAATTTTTTACTCCTACAGAGAAGAAACAAGTGCCTGAGCAGGGGAACGCTGGAGCCAGCATGGCACTGACCAAGGAAGACCTGTTGGCATCCCTGAAAGAATTCAAAATGGAGCTGCGCACAGAGTTAAAAGGGGACCTCCAGGCCTCTATGGAACAACTGAAGGTGGACCTCTCAGAAAAGATGACGGCTCTCCAACAAGATGTGGACTCCAATGGGGCTCGATTGTTGGAGATGCAGATGCAAGAATTGGATAAGAGAGTGACGGCCACCCACAATAAGGTTCAGATTCTTCATACTCAGCTCCAGATGGCCCTGTTAAAGAATGAAGACCTGGAAAACAGGTCAAGGAGAGACAATATCTGCATCAGGGACCTGGAGGATGGGGCAAAGAGGCCCGATCTTGAGGCCTCTGTTGAAGGACTATTTGCAGAAATCCTCGGGCCAAGGTAAATGAAGATTAAACTGGAGAGAGCGCACAGGGTAGGGCCGGCCGCACCTGGAGAGAGAAGACGCACCAGAGACATTCTAGTAAAGCTCCACTCGTTCAAAGTCAAAGAGGCGATCCTACAGGAGTCAAGCAGAAAGATACGATTTCCTTCTAGGGCTTCACATGCTCACTGTTCCAAGACTTGGCACAGGCGACCCTACAACGCAGACATGCCTTTCGGACACTTACGGAAAAACTGAGGGCTGAACGGGTGAGGTATCGTTGGACCTATCCATTTGGGCTAGCCTTCGAATTCCAGAACAAGCAGCGCCACGTCATGGAACTTAAGGATGGCCTGGAGATTCTGGGTTTTCCGGTTCCTGAGGAGGAGGGGGCCCCGGGGCCTACGACCTCGCGAGAGTCTCCAAGGATGACAGCACCACAATGGAAAGCGGTCTCCAAGGGTCGCCAAATGAAGACTTAACCCCAGGAGAACAGGCGAGTTAGGGTTTGCTACAAAGGGGGCGGTACAAGGAAAAACTAAGGCAATGGCGGCCAGGTGCCTCCATGAATATGGTCGAGATTGGTTCCTCAAGCGGTGACCGAGACAGAGACTGAACGTCCCTCACAACAGGATGATGGGATGCTGGTGATTCCCGTACAAACCGACTACCTACCAGGATAAACGTTACGTTGTATTTGATATAGAGACAGCTGGGCGACTGGCTTGGGCAGAGTCCCCAGCCAACATGCTTGTAACCTGGAGTGACATCAAAGCGGGATATCAGGTGGACCCGCTATCCAGGTTTATCTTCTTTGCTGTTTGTTTACAAGTTTCCATTGGGGTGGTTTTTCTCAGGGGGGGTGGTGGAGAAGCAGGGGTAGTAAAGGGAATGATGCAAACCTTTGCGATAACAGAGGGAGTGTAGGAGACGGGGAGATGAGGCACCCGAAGCGTAGGGGTAGAGATGCACCAGTGGTGACAACAAGCAGGCGAGGTCAGTGAGCCAGAAAGATGATATTGATTGCAACCTGGAATGTGAAGGGCTTGAATTCCCCCTTAAAAGCCAAAAGATTTGGAGGTATTTGACAAACCATCAGTTCGATGTAGTGGTGCTTCAGGAGACACACCTAAAGAGACAAGATGAGTTACAGCTGCGACACAAAAGTTACTCTCTTGTATATAGATCCTCAGCCAGCACAAAACACAACGGGTGGCGTTGATGTTCCATAACAATATACAATTTCAACCGGGAGGGATAAAGGCAGACAGGGAGGGACGGGTGGTGATGGTGAGAGGGAAGCTTAGGGGGAGAACGGTCACGTTTGTATCAACATATGTCCCAAACACTGGCCAAGCAGCCTTCGTGAGCTGGATATGATAGGGGGGTTTGCCGAAGGAATGATAATTCTAATGGGAGACTTTAATCTTACTTGGCACTCAACAGAAGATAGTACCCACCCTCATAGATCCACAGGAGGAAGTTTCCCTAAAACATTGAAACATACATTTCAAGGGCTGGGCCTTTTGGGTGCCTGGAGGTCCCTTCACCCAGACACGAAAGATTATACATATTATTCCCATGTCCACCAGACCTATTCCAGGTTGGATTATGTCTTTGTCTCCAAAGGGTTGCAGGGGATAGTTCAAGATGCCCCTCACACTGTCAGACCACAGCCTGGTCACTGTCAGCCTTCAGTGGGGGGGGGAAAGAGGCTGGGGCTACCGAGATGGTATTTCCCTGTTTCTTTGACCCGGGATAGGCTGTTATGGGACGAGTTGAGGGCGGTGATCAAGGAGTATTTCCAGTTGAACAATCTGAATGCCACGTCACACCTGACTAACTGGGATGCATTCAAAGCGGTAGTTCGGGGCAAATGTATCCCACTGCTCTCTGCTCTGAATAAACAGAGAGCAAAAGAAAGGCTAGAGATCGAGGCCACGCTGAGTACCACAGAAGGTGAATTTAAAAAGAACCCCACGCAACTTTGAAGCGTCAGATAAGTGCTCTAAAAGGGAAACTCAGCGCTATCTACACCAATAGAGCGGAATTCACTTTACTGAGAATGCGCCGAAGCGCATATGCACAGGGAAATAAAGTGGGCACGCACCTGGCGCGACAACTGCGAGAAAAAAGGGAACGGGAATACATTGGGGGAATTAGGAAGGAAGATGGGGTGATAGAGCACGACGACACAGGCAAGGCAAACATTTTTGGCGATTTCTACCAAGAGCTTTACAGGGCAACCTCTCTCCCCTCCCCCCCCTGATATCGCAGCCCAGACGAATTATTTGGCCACGCTTGAGCTTCCGCAAATCTCCGCTACTTGGAGGGATCAGCTGGATGCCCCGATGTCCGAGGAGGAAGTGAGACAAGCAATCACGACACTAAAGCCACACAAATCGCCAGGGACTGATGGTCTGACAGCGCATTTTTACATGACGTATACACCAGAACTGACTTCCCATCTGACTGCGTTATTCAATGAAATAGCGACAGGGCAAAAGGTGTCACCCTCTATGGCTGAGGCCCTGATTGCGGTAATACCCAAACCGGGGAAAGACCCTCAACAGTGCGCGGCATATAGGCCAATTGCCCTCCTGAACTTGGATGCCAATCTCTATTCAGCTATATTGGCATCCCGCCTAGAGAACCTTATGCCAGATATCATCCACCCCGATCAATCGGGATTCATAAAAGGGAGACAAACACATGACAACATCTGCAGGACGCTGCACCTTATAGAAAAGGTGAACAAGTTCAGGGTGCCAGCGGTATTGGTCTCGACGCAGAAAAGGTCTTCGATAGGGTGGATTGGCACTTTCTCTTCCTCACTCTCAAGAGCTTAGGCTTTGGGGACACATTTATCAATATGATCAGAGCTAACTACGCATACCCACGCTCGAGAGTACAGGTCAACGGAGCGAACTCAAGCTCCTTTGAGCTAAGTTGCGGCACCCGACAGGGGTGCCCACTGCCCCACCCTGTTGTTTGCCCGGAGTATCGAACCGCTGGCGATTCGGCTATGGGCATCCCCAGATATCCATGGGATTAGATTCGGGGGGGAAGAACACATGGTTTCGTTGTTTGCGGACGACGTTCTGCTGACCCTCACATCCCCAGATCCTCACTAGGAGCCCTGCAAAAGGAGCTGGAGAACTTTGAAGTGGTCGCGTGTTTCTGAGTCAACCTGGCGAAATCTTATGTTTTAACTTAACATTATCAGATAGAGAAAAGCAAATCGTGCAGGGGGAGACCCCTTCACTTGGGCTAAACATAAGATTCAATATCTAGGAATTCAGATCACCCCCAGACTAGAAGGTCTTTTTAAGGCAAATTTCCCGCCACTACTAACACAAATGCAACATGAGCTTATACGTTGGAAGCCTCTGTTCCTTTCCTGGTTGGGACGCATAAACGCTATCAAAATGACCGTCCTCCCGAAACTGCTAAACCTTTTTCAGGCACTCCCGATCGCACTAGAGAAAGAGTACCTATTGGGGGTTCGCTCCATGATAATACGCTATATTTGGCAAAAAGGTAGAGCACGCTTACCCTTCAATGTATTGAGGCGGCCAAGGGCAGAGGGGGGTGTAGCACTCCCGGATGTCGGGTTATACTACAAGGCAGCCCGGCTACGAGTGGTGGCGGAATGGTCCTTGAGGGAATCGGACAAACACTGGCTCCACATGGACCGAGCCACTGTGGGCAGGACAATCTGGTACGTACTGTGGAAACCTAAAAAGGACAGACCCCTCAACGCATACCTTAGCACTGCCATCCGGACTACCCTCAGGGTTTGGGACGAGGTCACCCGCGGCCAGGGCTGGACCTCTTTTCCGTCACTGTACACCCCAATACATTTCAATCCTGAATTTCCCCCGGGCCTACAGGCGGGACCATTTGATGATTGGAGGGAAGGGGGATGCTTGGTTCTCTCAGATTTATTCCACAATCACGACATCCTAACGTTTGAAAACTGCCAACAGGACTTTCAGGTTGCTCCCTCAGAACACTTCCACTACCTCCAACTTAAACATTGGGCACTTCACCCGATAGTGAGAGAGGCGGCAACACGGGAGTTGACACCGATAGAATCATTTCTAAGGAGGGTGGGTTCCATGAAAGGGGTAATCTTGTTTCTGTACAAGCTATTGGTCTCTACAACAGTAGCCCCGAAGCCACGATATAGCCCACATGAAAGAGATACTGGGGTATCCCTTGCCGAACTCTATGGAAGCGGCTCTCCTCGGCCTTCGAGATACAACTTTAGAACACCAAATCAGGGCAGATAAGGCAATCAAGCGGGCGTGCATAGGGGCAGCAAAGAAGGCGGTAGGGGCATCATGGAAGAGGAAGAAGGCCCTGGTGCTGGCACAGTGACACTCATGCCTTTGGAAGATACTCACGATGAAATGTCTGTCTGATATCTTTCGAGATGACTATAAGAATTTTGAGTATAAATGAGGCCCATTGGTGTCTTATCTCACAACGGGGCTGCCGTTGGCGGTATGCCCCCCCACACTGAGGAGTCTACACTTGTTCCAATTTTAGGTGGCCATTGGGAGGGTTCCCAGATAATACCTACTAGTGGGCTAGTGGGTGGCATGGGGTGACATTGAGGCCAAGGGGGAAGAGAATACTCCACGTTCCGGATACTCGCAGAGGATAGTAAATTGGATAACTAGGGCTTCTCCACCACGAGGGAGGGGGGTGTTGTAAAGTTGTAATTTCGATCTACAGACACAAAATGGGCTTGAGATAAGCGTTATAAGATTGTAACACCTACTTTGTAAGACACTGTGTTCTCCTTAGCTTACGGGGGCAGCGGAGAATCATGAAGGTTTATAGCCTTGCTGTATGTGGAAAACAAAAACTTTCAATAAACATTTGACAAAAGTAGAGTCTGCAGCACGCATGAGATCCTCAAGGCGTGCACCCAAACAAAAGGCGTTTGAAGCCATTGTGCCACACGTTGAATGTGCCCCAAATAATTTGGTGTGTGTAACAGCTTCCTGCATCACCCAACGGGCTGTGGTCGGGAAAGATACAGCCTTACACAGCTTTCTTAGTGCAGAAGGAGTTGCCTCTCCCCGGGAGATCAAACCTGGTCGATCATTTGCTCATATGCCTTAAACCATTGTACCACACAAAGCTTGGGAGACTCTGCAAAAGCTTGGGTAAGAAATGGTGCAGGTATTGGACTTCGTACTTCTACTGACTGTGAAAACGACACCATTGGATGAGAACACACAGGCTGATATGTCCAAAGCATGTTCAAAGGCAACTGCGAGCCTTCTTTTCCAAGGGTTTGCCCAGCCACTGCGTTACATAGCTAGTCACCTTCTCGGCCAGGACCCACTCAGCTGATCTGGGATGGACAATATCGTTAGGTTCCAGCATATCAGATGCATCATGGGGAGCAGGAGCAGTATCCGAGAACAGACGCCAGGGTCTAAGCAACCCGTTTCTTCGTCTGTATCAGGGGTGTCCTCATCCTGAGGGTTAGGGGTGCTAGGGTGGGGGCTCAGGAAAAGGCTCAGCCAACCCGGAGGGGGTCATCCTGAGGCGAGGCATGGGCCATGAAGGCATGCTTCAGGCATTCAAACGCTTTTTTTATCCACCCCTTCTCCACACTTTTTCTTGGGGGGTAGGGACCCTCCCAGGGGCATCTTGTGTGGGCTTAGCTGGCGCCGCTGCCTGACTCTGGGCAAGTTTTGCGCACTCCCTAGCTATTTGGTCGGAGAGACGCAGCTCCATGGGGACCATAAAATCATTGACTGCCCTATATATCTAGGTATCTATGGCCTCGCAAAAGTCCTCGTCCCACTGGGGGAACAACAGGGAGTCGTCTTCCTTATATGTGGCTTGTGGGGACTTCATGGCAGTAATGCCAAGTGAGCAGGGCGCAGCTCACCACATAAAATGGGCTAATGTACCTCTATATGCTGGGCCGTAGGCTTAAACGTATGGGGGCTGAGGTGGCCCCTAATATAGCACACATGAGCATGTATAGATGTAATGCTGGGAGAAGGTCTAGACTATGTGGGTGGCCAAAGGCGCACAATTTAAGGGGTGGTAGCCCAGGGGAAACAAACACCCTTAGATACAGAGGGTTAAATTACGCTGCCTGAGACAGTGTCCCGACTGAAAGCCTTGAAAAGGCTCACCATAATACAGACCCCACAGGGCGTCAAGAACCACAGTACAGACCCCAGAGGGGTGTTCAGAAGTGTAAAGGGGCAAATACAGACCCAGCTCTGGGCTGGGCGTCACACTGGGCAGCAGGACAAGGCTCGACCACAACCAGGCTCCTACGGCGTGTGCTGCACTTCCAATATGAGGGAGATGCGCATGGTGGAGCCAGAGCATCGCGCTGACGACAGCGCCTTCTAGGGGTCTCGGGACCTTACTGCGGTCCACAGGAGAAATGAGTCGCAAAAGGAGCGCTGAGGCGTTCCCGCGACCGATGCAGGGAATCTGAAAAGAAAGCGCGTGTTAGCGCTGCAAGTCACTATTTGGCAATAATTAGACTAAGTTAAAAAAGGCACAAGTAATGCCCAATTCGAGAAAGAAGATAAACACGACTTAACTGGCTGCTGAGCAGCGAAGAAAGAGGGATAATGAACAGAGACAGAGGACTATGCTGGGACTCAGCTGTGGACACTGAAGAAGGACAGAAGGACTTTGTTTGTTTCCCTGGTGGTCATAGGAAAAGTGGTTTGGATGCTTTAATGGCTGCTGTGTTAGCAATTTGAGAATTAAAGTGAAGAAGGAAAGTATAATCCTCGACGTCTGTATTGACATAGAATTCAACATCATTAAACAAAGTGGAGTTCTGGAATGCTTATTGTTGGGATTTGTTATGTAATGGCCGAGTCTGATTCTGGTGATTGTACCTTCATCCCCCTCTGCATACAGCACTCACCTGCGTAGCAATACTATTGCTGATAAGAACAACGCCCAACTAGCACAATGTTAAAAAGACAAAGCTGCTCTCATTAACAAACAGGGAAAGACAGAAAAATTCACGAGGGCAAGATCCTGTGCTAACCACCTGCAAAAGGGACAAAATCCACATACTCGTCCTCTAAAAGCAGTGATCCTGCATGCTATTCAAACCACTTTGTAGTATCCTGCTCATGTTAATGTTCTGCCATTTTCACCACCTGCTCAGCCAGTGTGAATGTGCTGTGTGCTTCATGGAAGTTGGAGTGATGATGCTTATTGGAATGTTGGGTGCCTGTGAGGTGAAGTCTGACAGTTGAGAATGAGCTGAGCAGCAGGCAGGCTGCTCCTGGTAGGGCTGCTTCACAAGAACTTATCAATCTGCTTCACTACAACTCCTCTACATGTAACTTACTTCAATAAATCTACTTAAACTACATCTTACCTGCGTGGACCTCATTACTACATTATTTTGGCGACAAGTTGGTGACTAACCTACATGTTGCAACTGGAATTCAGGGACCTGGCGATCAAAAGAGGACCTGAATATGAAGCTTCCTACAGAGTCTACAGATGCTGGAAACGTAACGTATATTACAAAGAGGAGGTTTCCACAGAAAAGCAAAAGCGAGAAACCAAGATGTCCTTCACAGTACAACAAAGACGACAGGAACAAACCAAGATGTTCCTTTCAGAATACTGAAGATGTCAACAAGAAACAAGTGAAAATGAAGCGCAACGCCCTGCAGCCCCACCAGTGTCTTTCCATCAGACAGCCCCAGTCTAAGCGTGCTGCGCCCATTGACATTTTTAAAAGGACGTTTGATTTTCCACATCAGTCTCTGATACCCTCACTACAAGCTGCTGACAGTTGTCAAATCAACATGTTTATCTGCTGGTGGTAGGAAGACGTTTCTGGAGTAGACCTTGCTGAATTCTACATTTGCGCAAGTATTGTTTTTTACGTCGCACTGAACCCAAGGAAATTTTATTCAGTCTACATCATGAAGCGGATCACGAAATGTATGGTATCTCGTCCCCTTCGTGATGCGTAGCAAGCTCGAAGGTCAAGTTTGGCGTGTACACTTGTATGGAGGTCTCACCCCATTATGCCGTCAGCTTGGTGTTTGAGGTATCTGGCAGCACATGCTTTGGGTACATTGCGGCTGACGAAATGGTTTTTGCAACCTACCCTTGTGTGGCATGTTCGTTCACACGCTGTCTACCTTGTGTGATCTTGCGCACATTCCCTTCACCTCTTTGGGGAGCTGAAATTTTGAAATCCAGAGTTTAAAGGAGTCGCATGCTCTTGCGGTGTCATTCATCGCTTGTCAGAGTTTCATCACCCTCTACACATGCATCGCGAGGACTGAGGTAGCGATGGACCTAGGGGACTGCTTGATGTTTGTATCACTTTATCTGTGGTGAGTGCATAAACATTTTTTGTTCTCCTCACAAATCAACGTTCGGCCGTTATAGCAGCCGTTTCAACCTTTATGCGGTTGTTAGTCTTTGCGCACGCTGCTTACCTCACATGTATAGCCGCGCGGATCATCTCAACGACGAGAACCCTCTATGACGACATCCATGCTCTTGCTGGCTATTTGGCGCTCGAGCACGCCGTGCACAGCGCATCGTGCATGCCGCCATCTTGTGGTTGGCGACTGCACGCAACCAGCGGATCTCGGTTTCACTCGCTTTGCCATGCCTTATGGTGCAGCGCTGTGTTCGTGCTGTATTCGGTCTTCATCCATGGAGGTCGTCAACTATTGTGGGTGTTCTCCATCTTCGCTTCGGAACGCTGGGACTTTCCAAGTGCTGCTATAAAGCTACTTAAACAAACATGTGGTGTGTACAGTGAATACAACTTGTAACTGTGTTTTCCTGGGCCCACAACAGACTCACTGTGTACTGCTTCTCCATATCTTTTGTGGGTGCCATAGTGCTCGTTTGACTTCTATGAGCTGCCAGTGCTGATGGGTGTTTCAAGTCTTTGTCAGCCGTTTGCTATCTCAGCAAACCCTGTCTGCTTACGAGCTCGTGTGTGACACAGGATTACAGTGACACGCACACCTCAACCGGAAAAGTACATTTCATCAGATCTGGAACTGTTTTAAATGGTCTCTTCTGCATTATTCGCTTCACGTTTATTGTGTCTTTGTGGACATAATCACCACATTATACATTCCATAGCATTTTACATATCCTACGTGGGATGGTTTTAGGGGTACTGTTTGCACGTTTACTTATGCTTCATGCATTTACACAACCTTACATGAGGGAACCGTCTCTTTATTGTTTTATTTAGGCAACGGGTATGGGTACTAGCCCCATTTGGTCATTATACACTTACTTCAATGGGTTTCCCCCATTTACACTGTTATAGTTGTGTATACCCTTACTTAGGGTATTAAGTTATGGGTCGTATTCCCATCTTCTTTAGTTACTTACCCCTAGTCCAAGGGGAAGGTTATGGGTGCCAGTCCCATTAACTTTTTCTTCCCTTCCTCTTGCCATGGCGTAGTTCTTGGGTTTCAGTCCCACTTACACTAGCTTCCGCCCTCATTATTGGGGTAGGTCATGGGTGTCATTCCCATTGTCACGTACTTGTTTTTACAGTATTACCCTAACACAGGGTGTGTCTTTTGGGTGTCATTCCCATCTACACGTTCTTTCTTTACATAATTACCCTTACACAGGGTGTTTCTTCTTGGGTGCCAGTCCCATTTACATAAGCTAACCACCCTTAAGTCGAGGGTAGGTCATGGGTTTTAGTCCCATCTACATGTACGTTTGGTACATTATTACCCTTTCACAGGGTGTGTCTTATGGGGTGTGTGTCCCATCTCCGACAGTGGTTATCCTCTTGAGGGCTGTCCTGATGGGTGTCTCTCCCATTTACATGGTTCTCTTCACTATCCTCTACATGAGTAATCCCCCACTGGGGTACATTTTTGTTTTAGTCTATGCCTAGACTTTGCTGTTCATTTACTTGTAACGTTATGCTACCATTGTATTATATCTCATTTTGAAAATGGGGTAGGATGAGTGATACTGTTTGTATTTCTTTCTCTTCTTCTCTGTTTTCTCACTTGTTTAGTTCTCCTTGTGATGTTACATTTTCTTTTCATCCATGGAACCTGGACTATATTTCATTGTTGTATCAGTGTGGGGTTTTTAGTATTGACAGGAATAATGGCGCTCAAGCTAATTCGCGCTGAGTTTATGTTATACTAGGAGTGTGAACGGTGCAAACCAGGTCAGGGGATATGCCCTAAAACCCCGTGATGGTATGGATAGAAATCCACACAAATGAAGTAGAGTACAGTCCCGGGCACACGTAACGAGGATATAATATCAGGAGAAATGTCTCATACTGCAGAAATGTAGAGGATCTACACCAGAATGATATTCATAGGTGTTTAATATAGTAACAGAGCATAAGCAACCAGCCAAGACAAAAGCAACCAGCCGACACGTGTTTCGTCACAAAGGGTAGTAACCCGTGACTCTTCAGGGCTGAAGGCGGTGCCAACAAGGTGGATTCAAGTGACCGTTCAAGAATCCAAAACGGCAATGAGGAGCAGTGCGAACCACGGTAGGTGGACTACTGCCAAATGTAAGGAAAGGAAGACGGATATCGCCGGGCGGCGGATAAGCCAAAGAGGACTATTGACCTTCAGAAAAGTCGATGCAGTCTGTGGCGGCGAGATTAACCAAGTGCTAAGTAGCACAGGGGAATATAGAATTAGGCGTGCCAGGTCAGTAGTCCAGGACGACAACGGCGGATGCGCCGGAGTAGAGGAAACTGGGAGAAGTGTTGTTCAGGAAGGAAAATGGTTGATCTTCCGGAACCATTTTCCTTCCTGAACAACACTTCTCCCAGTTTCCTCTACTCCGGCGCATCCGCCGTTGTCGTCCTGGACTACTGACCTGGCACGCCTAATTCTATATTCCCCCTGTGCTACTTAGCACTTGGTTAATCTCGTCGCCACAGACTGCATCGACTTTTCTGAAGGTCAATAGTCCTCTTGGCTTATCACGCCGGCGATATCCGTCTTCCTTTCCTTACATTTGGCAGTAGTCCACCTACCGTGGTTCGCACTGTCCTCATTGCCGTTTGGATTCTTGAACGGTCACTTGAATCCACCTTGTTGGCACCGCCTTCAGCCCTGAAGAGTCACGGGTTACTACCCTTTGTGACGAAACACGTGTCGGCTGGTTGCTTTTGTTTTGGCTGGTTGCTTATGCTCTGTTACTATATTAAACACCTATGATTATCATTCTGGTGTAGATCCTCTACATTTCTGCAGTATGAGACATTTCTCCTGATATTATATCCTCGTTACGTGTGCCCGGGACTGTACCTACTATATTTCATTGTTGTTCTTCCTTTATCCTTAGCCTTTCCCTTATTGTAGTGTGTTTCTCTTTCTCCTATGTTCAGGAGGAGATCCCATCTCCTCTACTTTGTGTGTCTAGGTGTACAGCTTGTCTTTAGTGTGTACCGTGCTATGTCTTCCTTGCATGCCTGTCTGGCCAGTGAGTGTGTTTGGGGGATTGCCTCTGGTGAGTTTATGTTCATCTGTTTTTTTGTTGTTTCTTATGTCTTTTCACTTTATTGTAAACGTTTACATTTTTAGATAGAGAGGATGGTTCATATTCTATTGTGTATTTTTATCCATCATTTGCTTTTCATTCCTATCTCTTCGCTCTTTTCTATTCGTTCATTTCTATTATATTTATCCTATTGCATTAGTGTTCCTCTCATTTATCCCTTTCCCGGGTTCTTATTGTTATATCTTATTTAAGGTACAGGACTTATGCTTCTCTTGTATAAGAAATGGGGATATGTAGTATCCTGCTCATGTTAATTTTCTGCCATTTTCACCACCTGCTCAGCCAGTGTGAATGTGTTGTGTGCTTCATGGAATGTTGGAGTGATGATGCGTATTGGAATGTTGGGTGCCTGTGAGGTGAAGTCTGACAGTTGAGAATGAGCTGAGCAGCAGGCAGGCTGCTCCTGGTGGGGCTGCTTCACAAGAACTTATCAACCTGCTTCACTACAACTCCTCTACATGTAACTTACTTCAATAAATCTACATCTTACCTGCGTGGACCTCATTAGTACACATTAGCACAGCCCTGGAAATTAACATTGAAGTTTTGACCCCTCCTTTCCACAGACCCAAGTCACTGAGGTTGTTGGAAGACTCTCTGAACCAGAAGAGTAACTAAAGGGGTTAAACTTGTTGGTCCTGCGCCTCTTGTCGGTATCAAATAGTCCTTGAAGAGTGGGCAGAGGATGCTGTAGCTCAAGCAAGTAGCAACACTCATCACTTGGAGGGATTTCCTGAGGTGGCAGAGGATGCCCGACCTGAGAAATTTCTTGAACATTGGATAGCTACCTTTTCATCAGAAAACAGACTCTCCTCCGGCTTCATATCATTGAAGAGTGCTTTTGCTCAGAGACCTTCTTCAAGTGATACATGCCTTCTGATGATTGCCAAAATCCTCAACTACAAGCAGAGCAACAAATTTGTTAAGATGCGTATATAATGTACATAAAATTCTATTCGACTCCTTCTGCATCTTAGTATTCACATATAGCAGCAGTTTATTGGTAATTTTGGATAAAAAAAATATGCATACATAAATTAAATAAATTAGTCACACCCAAAAAATATAAGATGCTTGGAAAAAGTCTATTCAACGATTCCTTATTAATTAAAATTACAGAGTCGCAATGCACAGAATCCTCCAAGATGTAATTAAAAAGCGCCACATAGCACAGGTGAACAGGATAGAGGAATCAGATTTAAATCCTCTAAGCTTGATCTCTTGGCTATCCTCCCTAGGGCTTAACAAAATGTTTGACAGCCATTTACCCCTTGGTGATGCATAAAAGGACAAGATAATATAAACTGGTGCTCAGATTCCACAAAGTCCAATCAGTAAAAACAGTTTTGGTGAATCCAGCCACGGGGAGCGGGCCTGTGCAAAACTTGATATATAAAGCTTTCACCAACGGATTTTCAAATTGATTTAAATAAAATTCAAACCAGGGCAACTAAAAAAAGTTGTGTAATTTTACCTAGGCCTGGGTTGCTCCACCCTGTCGCACACCCTCAATGGTATGTCACCAGTACAACGCATTTGTTAGGACATGCATCTAAGGATAGTCGTAAAATTGATGAGTCATAAGATGTTTTGTGTTTCAAATGCTTGATTTGGATGAAATGTTATTAATTTTTTCTCTGCCAATTTTAAAACCGAATAGAAACAATGCATTAAAAACACATGTTGAGAGTGCAAAAACCCAACGCTGGTCTTTATTCTTATTTTTGGATCCGACTTTCTGGAATGCTACCTTAAGGCCTGTTAACTTGGGTGCTCCTCCGTGCTGGTGAATGCAGTAAAAAAACACATATAATTGTAAAATAGATAAACTACACTCTCTTGAGGCACAGGTAAATTTGGTGGTATTCTCCTGCTCGTTGCAGCTGAAACATTTGAGGAAGACTCTTAGGTTAATCACTGAGCAAAGGTAGTAGCATTGCCCAACCTTCCCATGCTGGACTCTGCGAATGCCTGCTCCCTTAGACTTTCAGTAAAATTTTACAAAGATGGCAAATTATTAAATAGTCCGCTGTCTGATATGCAGCTGTGATGCGTACGTTTGACCATATTGATGGAGCAAGGACTCAAAATGAGACTTGCTCGAATGCAATCTCCTCACAGTATTAATTTATTAATCTTGTATTGTTTATATTAACTTTGCATACACTACATGAATAGCAAGGAAGCTTGCTTATGTGTTCTAACTAACAAGTAACGCTTGTCTTTCTCTAAAATGGCCGCTAAAGCGCGGGAACCTTACTGCGCATGTCTCAACCATATCACATGGTGTGACGTCTCTTTTTGCTTGGTGGGAAACTCCTGCTTCTGCGCAGTGTGCATTAAAATGGCTGCTTGATGTTTTCACATGCTTCAGCTTGCTCTTGTGTTATTATTAATTTGCTGTTTTCTTAACGCTACTAATGCGGGATAGAATTAATAAGTAAATGGGGATAGAGTAGAAAGAGTGGGTATACAGTGAACATTTTTTTTGTGATTTTAATATTTTCTTCTTTAACTTTTATTAGTTCATAAACTTGGGCCTGGGGTTGGTGATCTGAAACTCGAGAGACAATGATTCTGCGCAGGTGCCCTGCTTGGCTGCCAAAGAATAAAGATGAAGTCAACCTGGACGTCGTCCAAGGCCGCGACCTAATGGCCGATATTGATATATTTATGTGTTCTTGCCAAACTTGCAACTATGTATATGGAAAATGAATAAACTTTGTCGTGAGACGGGTGGGAAATAAAGCCAATGTATTAAAATTGATGGGTGGTATTTTAAAACAAAGGTCTTCAGAATTCGTATTAAAAATCATATGGTGTGAGAATCAACCCCCTGTCCAATCAGAAGTAGTGGTCCCATATTTTGGCAACATTAATGGGCGGTACATGGGCGTAGAAGGGTATAATAGATATAGAATTAGCTAATTAGAGTGAGAGTGGCTTTTTAACTCAGACCGCAGAGTGCGCACAAGAGACTAGAACTTACTCTCAGAACGCACAGAAGAGCTCCAGACCGCCAAGCTGATCTATTGCAGACTGAATCCCTGTCCAGAAGAGGTCCTGAGGAGGGGGCGGTGGAGTCCATTAAAAGGGAGACACGGAAGAATCGAGGAG
The DNA here is from genome assembly GCA_963921515.1 of Calotriton arnoldi. Taxonomy (NCBI): domain Eukaryota; kingdom Metazoa; phylum Chordata; class Amphibia; order Caudata; family Salamandridae; genus Calotriton; species Calotriton arnoldi. The sequence goes on from CAWUFW010003641.1 coordinate 600,435, forward strand.
AAGTTGAGTATCAGAGAGGGGAACGCCGCAGGCGTCGTTGTAGAGAGGTCACCGGTCCTGTCCTGATCCTGGAGGAGGTCTTTGCTCTTCATCCTTCCTGGGTCCTATTCTTTCCAACTCCTTGGCCAAGGGGTTTGGTTCTCGCATTTAGGTAAATATAAAAGCAACCTTTAGTTGCGCTGCTGTCTCTATCTTCTCCTTTCTAAGGGACCGTCATTAATCAATAATTATTATTCTATGCTTCATCCGTGATATGCGATTAAGTACCATGTGGTTCTGTAATTTACTCTGCTAAATCTTTAGATAAACATTTTAAAACTTCCTGACTCGGTGGTTATTTCAGGATTATGTACTATAATGAATGTCACTCATTTTAAACTTCCCAATTAGCAAAGGATTCATTGGTAAGTCATTACTCTTCAATCGGAAGGTAATTGGTAGCAGGGATTTTGATAAAGAGTAACAACTGACAACCCCAACGTAAGTATTAGCGTAGTATGAATGTATGGGCCCAAGTGAGTATCTAGTGTATGAATGCTGTTTGCTAATATCGCGCTGTATCAGTTTTCTGGTAATCAGAGGATGGTTACTCTTTGTTAATTGGGTAATGAGAATTTTATTTTTATGAACTAACATCCGTGTATTCAAAGTTTGTTTTATGTTGTCCAGAATTTCCCGGGGAAAATTGAATAGCGGTTGGTAACTGGAAGCCATACTGCAGTGAGGTTATCTGTCAGGCAGAAATAGTACTGAAAAGTTAAGCAGGACTATCAGTACTGGTTAGGGACTCTATGCGTGTGAGTGATAGCAAAAGAGTACGCTGGTAAAATTTGATGTTATATCACCTAGAAAGGGTAACATTGAAGAAGTAACAGGTACTTCTGGAGCTTGGGTGAAGAGTAAACGGAAGGGGTTTACTCGTAGTATGTGTCTAGTAAACAGAAAGGTTTTACTAGGTATGAGAGAAACTATCTTTTCAATTTAGAGAAACTGGCACGATAGCAAATGTTTTATGTTGTTACTGAAATTTAATTAAGATTTATAGAGAAAATAAGTTTTGCGTAAGATTTGTAAAGCGAGTGTCAGCTGCTGGAGAGGGAGCTGACGTCACAAACGCCACGCTGGGATTGGTTGAATCAGCGGGTGTGGAACGACTCTTGTAAAGGAGGGGTCAGTAGTCAGGAGCAGTACTGACGTCACAGGTGCCGCGCTGGGATTGGTTGAAACAGCGAGGGACAGAGAAGAGCAGATTGTAAAGGAGGGGTTGACAAATAAACGTCACCGAAAGGCCGCGTTAGGATTGGTTCAGAAATAGAAGTAAGCAGACACTTGATTGGTTGATATTCTAGAAGCTAAAATCTTAGTGGATAGAGATTGCATGTTAAAACGCGATCCGACTTTAACAGGAACTCGTCCGGATAGGAATATAACTTTATACACCAAAGATTAGATAGAATGTACGGAGAGAAGAGAAAAATGTCCTTTTTGCAAAAGATTAAGAACTATTTTAAAAAGGATAAACCAGTCAAAACTAGGGAAGGAATTATCATTCCACCAGCTAAAACGCCCGCTTCATTCATGATGATGGAGAGAGGTTATCATACTTGTGTATGGATAGAGAATTGGATAGAATATACCAAAAATGATGGGATATTAGCATTTCCCGAGAATGGCACCTTTAATGGAAGAATTCTTCAAAATTTGAGATTGAGAATGAATGATTTGGAACCCAGACCTAGATTAACCCAATACGAAGCCTTAGAGGAATGGGAAACCGAGGCATTTGAGCGTGACCGATCCAGGAGTAATAGGGGTTATCGAGGATTTTTCCCCAGAAATCAACATGAGACTAGGGACGGTCAGATGAAACAATGGAGGAGGGCAATGCTTACAGAAGGATTGTATCCATTGTTAACAGCAGAAGAAAAATTAGGAAGCAAATGCACAGAAAAGACAAAACATTTAATGAGAAATGGAGATTCCGAAGATGAATTTATAGAAGAAATATTAAGGAACCCCCCACCATATCAGGAAGGGACAGGTGGATGCACCCCAAGTGCACCACCGTTAAAAACTCCATTAGTACCACAGGTAATGCATGATTTCACACCCAGTAGGATACTTCACGATAAAGAAAAAGAAGCCCTAGAGAAGACCAGAGCAAAATTAATACAGAAAATAACACAAATAAAAGTGCATCCTGACTCTTTGACCATACCTGTGACAATAGGTCCAGTAGTCCCGTTATATAGTGACAAAGGAAACTATCCTCCGCCACTAGTTACGCCTACTCCTGTGAATATTCCTAAACCTGAAGCAGTAGTAATGGTTGAGGATCACTTTAGTGATTGTGAATCTACGATATCACTAATGGACTTACCCATTCGAGATTCTGTCAATAGTTCTCCTAAAAGAGTTACACCTGGGTGCTCAAAAGATATAAACTTAATAACTTCATCAGGAGCAAAAAGTGTCACTGTAGTTAGTCCAGAAGACTTAGAAAGGTGGGCACAAGGATCAGATCAGCAGTGTACACCTCCAAAATTTTGGGATATTTATAAATTAAAAGTTGAATTAGAAGAAATAATAGCAGGAAATGTGGGGTTAGATCGCCTAAATGCTTACGATGAAGAAGAATTATTGTTCGTATGCAGAAGTATCACCAGAAATGTAAAAATATTCCATGAGAAATTATCAGATTTAGCTTTGCAAATGGGAATTGAAATAGGGAGATCAAAAGTATTGCAGAAACCCTATAGAGCAGATTTTTCAGACAAAGATTTAGAAAATATGAATGCCTCTGGAAGAAAGTTACAAGTAAAAGAGTTAATGACAGTCTTGCAAAAATGGGGAGACCTAGATAAATGGAGAGTTCGATGGGCAAAGAAAAAGGAAGAGGCACGATCCAGTAGAACAGCCTCTGAATATTTTTTTTTTTTTTATAATCAAGTTTATTAGCATTTAAAGAACAAATCACAAAATATATAGGCAGTAAAATAAGCGTAAAACAAACATCGTTAAATTAGACATCATTGAAACAAAGACGACAGAGACCTGCAAAGCACCTTTAGAATAAGCACAAAGACCACACGTGCCTATGAACATTCTTGTACGAAGCCCAAGTGCCCTTTAGGGCCATAGGTTGAACCACTTGCCCCATATTTTGCCAAAAAGCTCGGGGCAACCCCGGGCCTCGAAGAGAGCCTCCTCCTGAGTTCCACACCAATCCACCCCCTTCTCCACCTCCGCACAGTTGGTGGCTTGGCCTGGGACCAGACTGCCGCTATATCGCGCTTTGCCACTGCCAATGCTGTTCCTAGGAAGCGCTTTTCGGTCCGGGAGCCATCAAGACCATCAAACACGCCCAGGACCAAGCGCAGTGGGTCATGAGGGACTTCCCACCCCAGAGTCTGCGTGAGTTCTAGTTCCACCCCCGCCCAAAATGGTGCCAGGACGGGACACTGCCAAATCATGTGGTAGAAGTCCGCAGGAGCATGACCACATCGTGTGCAGGCCGGGGAGGGCCGCATACGGGCAGTGTAAAGGCGCGCTGGAGTGAGGTAGGCCGTATGGAGGTAATAGAGTTGGACTAGACGCAACTTGGAGGAGGTCGTCATGATCCTGGGAGCCATAAGGGCGTCTCTCCAGTCCGCCTCTTCCAGGGGGCCCAACCACCCTTCCCAGCGGGCACGGAGCAAATCTAGAGAGGCAGGGCCATTGTTTACCAGGGAGCGGTAAATCCGCGATACCCCTCCGCTGCCCAGATTCCCCATCATCACCTGGGCCTCCAAGGGGCTAAATTCCGGGAAGGAGGTGGGGGACGGAATGTGTACGCGGAGGGCATGCCTTAGTTGTAAGTATTTGTAAAATTGGGAGGAGTGGAGTGAGTAGCGTTGCTGTAGATCCGTGAACGATCTGATGTGGTCCCCTACCCAGACGTCTCCTAGTAAGGAGATCCCGATGCGGTCCCACTGACGGAAACCTCGTCCCTCCGAGACCTCCTTCAGCCAGGCACCACTCCACAAGGGCGTCTGTCCGGTGAGTCTCCGGTCCCATTTCGTGTGACGCAAGGCTGCACGCCAGGCCATGAGCACCGTTCGGGTGACGGGAGGAAGGGCTTGTGGTATGGGGGCCCCATATAAGTAAGCCTGGAGCCGTGAGAATTCCAATGACCGGAGTTCCACCTGGTATGCCGGGTCGGACCAGCCGCCTGCAAACCAGTCATGGATCACGATGAGCCTCGTGGCCAGATAGTAGAGATGGAGATTGGTTACCCCCATGCCCCCGTCATAGGGAGGTATGCGGCAGTGTGCCAAGGACATTCACGGCCTTCCGCCCCCCACAAAAACCGGCCAAGGGCGCCGTCTAGTTCCCGAAACCAGCTCCCTGGGAGATGAAGGGTAATGTTTTGTAAAATGTATAAAAAGCGGGGGAGGACCATCATTTTAAAAAGGGCACTTCTGCCAAGGGGGTTGAGAGGGAGAGAGTGCCATTTCTTGAGGTCCGCTTTGGTCCTGGTAACCAGGGGTGTAATATTCAGGGCCCATTCGAGCTCTGGAAGGAGAGCGATCCACATTCCCAAGTACTTGAACGACTGCCTGCGCAGGGGAATGGTCGATTGCCAGTCGAAACAATCCCGAGACGGGTGTAAGGGAACCAGTGTAGATTTCGCCGGGTTAAGCCGGAGACCAGAGACCCGTTCGAAGGCAGAGAGGGCGTCCAAGCATCGTGGGCCTGAGCTCTCGGGGTCCGCCAGAAAAAGAAGGACGTCGTCGGCGTATAGGGCGATCTTATCGATCTGGCTCGGGTCCCACTCCCACCCACGGATGTGGGGGTCTTGCCGGATGAGGGATGCCAGTGGCTCCATTGCTAGCGCAAATAAGAGCGGCGAGAGCGGGCAGCCCTGGCGGGTGCCCCTTTGAATGGGAAACGTCTCCGAAAGCACGCCGTTAATGAGTACCCTGGCCTTAGGACTGGAGTATAGGACCCGGATAAAGCGCCGGAACTGGGGCCCGAAGCCCATCACCTCCAACACATCCCCCAGATAGCTCCAAGCTACCGTATCGAATGCTTTTTCAAAATCGATGAAAAGCAGGGCCAGGTACGGGGTGAGGAGGTGACGATGTGCCAGGGCGAGGTGAAGGCGGCGTATGCAGTGTCTGGTACCGCGGGCAGGCATAAAGCCTCATTGATCTGGGTGGACCAGGTCCTGCAAATGGGGGCGGAGTCTTTGGGCCATGGCAGTGGCGAAGATTTTTACCTCGGTATTTATGAGGGAGATGGGGCGATAATCCGCGCATGCGAGGGAGGGTGGTTGTGTCTTAGGGAGGACCACAATAGTGGCCACATCCGTCTCCTGAGGGAAGGACCCCATGTCAACTACAGTTTTAAACAGGTCCACTAAATGTGGGACCAGAGTGTCGCGGAAAATTGCGTAGTATTCTTGGGGGTACCCGTCCGGCCCTGGTGTCTTGCCGGAGTGTAAGAGTGAAATGGCCCCATGTATCTCCTCCGGGGTGAGCGGAAGGTCCAGAGTCTCAGAGACCCTCCGGGAGAGACAGGGCAGCGTAGTCCCTGTCCCGGACAACAAGTCGGCCAGAGAGGATCCGGGCGTCCGAGCCGCGTAAAGAGCAGCATAGTAGCCTGCGAAGGTGTGGGCGATAGCTCGAGAGGTGACATGATGGCCGCCGACCTCATCACAGATCTCGGGAATAATGCGGTTGGCTTTGGGATAGGACACTAAATTGTGGAGTAATTTGCCATTCTTATCTCCCCAACCGTATACGCGTGCTACAGAGGATCGCCATAACATTTTAGCTGACTCCAGTGAGATCCGACTGATCTCTTCGCGGAGCAGTGTGAGTCGTCGAGCGGAATCTTCGCTGTCAGTAGAAGTCTGGGCCCCTTCCATTTGCGCTGCTTGGGCCTCCAACTGTACAAGTCGGGCGGTCTGTTCCGCGCGTTTCGCGTGGACCAAGCCTCTAGCCACCCCCGTATAGTGGCCTTGCCAGCCTCCCATAATGTTCCCGGCGAGGAGACCGAACCCGTGTTGGTCGAGAAATAGTGCCCCAGTTCCTGCCCGAGGGCCTCAACGACTCGGCGTCCTGCAGGAACCAGGCATTCATTCGCCACGCCATACGAGCCCCATTGGGGGGTTCCCGAGACGGAGGGAGACCGGGGAGTGATCTGAGATGCCACGGGGCAGAATAGCTGCCCCGGACATCAATTGACAGTCTGGGGCTGGAAGCAGGAGCAGGTCGATACGAGAGTGGGTATGGTGAGCCGCTGAGGTGTGGGTATACTGTTCTCGTCGGGGGTTCCACACCCTCCAAGCATCGCAGAGACCCAAGGCAGAGGACCAGTCAGACAAGCGCCTAGCAGAGGCCAGGCGAGGTGCTGAGGGAACGCCCGACGTGTCGCGGGAGGGCTGCAAAACGGCGTTAAAATCGCCTCCAATGACCGTCAGTCCCTGTGGGAAGGAGGAGACCACAAGTGTAAGACGGCGGAGAGTAGAGGCTAAAACGGCAGGGGGATGTAGACACACAGGAGGTTGAAAGGGTGGCCTTCAACTTTACCCGTCAGGGCCACAAAGCGACCCTGTACGTCTGTCTCGGCGTGCGCCAGGGTAAAAGGAAGTCCCTTCCGAAGCAGTATGGCAACCCCCGGGATCCCCTTGTATAGCCGGAGTGCCAAACCCTGTCAAACCCATACCGGGTAAGGAAGTTGCATCGTGTACCCAGAAGGTGTGTTTCCTGTAGGAATAAGATATCGGGCTTGTGTCGCTGGGCGCTGCGAAGGACGGCAGTGCGTTTCACGCGATCCAGTAGGCCGTTGACGTTCCAGGATAGGATATGGAGGGGTCTATGTAGGGTCGACGCCATCCAAGTGGAGGAAAGTGTCTGGAAGAAGAGACGCAGGCGCAAGTGGACCCGGGTCCCAGGGGAGGCAGCGTGCTGCGGCCGGGGTCTCTGGGTGGAAGTTGTGTAGTGTGGTAAGTCTCGTGTCGCTGTCAATGTCGTACATGCATCGATAGCTGCCAAGAAAAACAAAGAACGGCGGCCCGTAGGCGGCTGAAAACAATAAACAATGGGGAGACAACGGTCTACCCTCCCTCCCAATCCCCCCAACACCCCCACCCTACACTTCTGAAAAGGAAGCATCTGTCGCCCTAACACTACAACTCAAAACAACAACCCACAATAGGTCTAGGTGCTAAGCTAAAACGTTTAGCAAAACATGGCCATGGCGGAGATGGACCCCTCCTTAGATTCGGATAAGAACTTGTCAACAGCTGCAAATATTGTTAAAACGATTATGCATCAAAGGGATACAAGTAAGTCCAGGAGGTGAAAGTCTAAAACATTCTGCAGAACATGAGTACATTGAAAACGAATCACCCCAAATGTAAGAAGAATTAACACTCTTGAATACAGGAGCTATTCGGAAAACTAATTAGGGAACCCCTGCTGTAGGCCAGAGTTCAAGTTCCCTCGTCTTCTCCGGTTCCACGAAGCACAGGGCTCCGAGACAAGTCGGTTTCGGATAAGGCAGGACGCAGGGTCGCCGAGGGGTCTGCGATCTGGCTCAAGTCAATCAGAGAGTTGGTTGGACTGGGAGTGGCGGACCTCTGTGAAGACGCTCGGGAAGGAGGGCGCTGAGACGGCGCACCAGGTGAGCGGGATGCCTCCCCTTGGCGATCACCCTTCCTGCGAGACCTGGTCCGGCGTCTTTGAGATTTCGGCTGGGCCGGGCGGGGCTGCGGGGGGTCCCGGCGGGCGATAGAGGGCACCGGCCGACCCAGAGTGGGCCGCTCCTCCGTGAGCCAGGTCCATGCCGCCTGAGGGCTGTCAAAGAAGAATGTCTTGTCCTGAAAGACAACTCTGAGCCGGGCCGGAAACAGGAGACCATAGCGAAGACCCAGGTTGCGAAGCTTTTGTTTAACTTCGTCGTATGTCCGACGTTGGGCCTGCACCTCCCTGGTGTAGTCCGGGAAAACCATGATCTTGGTATTTTGGAACGTCAGTGGACCCTGTGCCCTAGCTTCCCTGAGGATGGCATCTCTGTCCCTGAAATTAAGGACCTTCAGGATAATGGGTCGAGCGGGAGCCGCGGGCGGAGGCCTGGGGGCCAGGGAACGGTGCGCGCGCTCGATGACAAACCAGGGCGAGAGGGACTCCTTGGGCATCCAAGAACGCACCCAATTCTCCACGAACGTATCCGCCTGTCCCTGCTCGATCCCCTCGGAAAATCCCACCAGGCGTAGATTGTTTCTCCTCGACCTATTTTCGGCGTCTTCGGCTCGCCGGTGGAGCTCCGAGGTCTGGGACTGGAGGCGAGCCACCTGGGTCTTGAGTTGGCCAATGTCATCTTCGGTCGTGGAGATTCTGGATTCCGCTTCCGTGATTCGCGCCATGGCGTTGCGTAGGTCCTGGCGAATAAGGGCCATGTCCACCCTCAACTCGCCAATCTTGTTTTCCACGGAGGCCTGTGACGCGCCGATCGCCTGAAGGATGGTGGAAAGGTCGCCCCCGGTGGGGACCGGAGCCTCCGGCGACCCACCCACAGGACCGCGGTCCGACGTGGTAAATTGGTCCATTTTGGTCTGGGTCGGGGGGCAGGGTTCTGCAAGGTGCGGGTCCGGCCCATCGCCACCAAGGAAGGTGTCCGGCTACCGCCTGGGCAGGGGATGAATCGCAGGTCCAAAGAGGAAGGCGAGAGGGGCCCTCGGGCACCCAGATCGTCGATACTCAGACCCGGGCGCCCAGGACCCCCCCCCCCGCCGATCCGCCGTGAAGAGTTTCGGGGTCACCGGCGGACCCGCAAGGAGCACTCCAGCAGGAGGAGGTTAGGCCAGGCCAACGACAACGGCAGGGCGATAGCACGGACCCTCTGTCCAGCAGGAGGGTGGTTGGGGTCAGACGGGGATTATGAAGGATCGAAACTTTGTGTTGGACTCTGTCACCATCCCGGATCGGTCGTCCCCAGACCGGCACTGCCCAACAAGGGTCTCTTGACGTGGAGCGTAATGGGCGGAGGGGGAATTAGAGCAGCCAGGGGGAAGGGAGGGTGGAGGCCCCAGCAATACCCCTCTGTGCCGCCATCCGCCCCGATGGCCGATCCCCAGGTCTCCGGTGCACCACGGTGGGGGCCACAAGTGAGTTTCGCCCGCCTCGGGGCCAACCGCCAGTGAAGCCGGCGTACCCCCGTAGAGATGCAATAGTGGGCGAGTTCCAGCCCAGGGGCGCCCCAGCTGCCACACCAGGGGGACCCCACCAGGAATTACAATGTTAGGGGCCCACAGCTCCTCATGCGACAGCAGCTGCACCAGCCGCCGCGCCCCTTCCGAGGCAACAGGTAGCAGGAGCCGGCCCAGGTCCACAAGGAAGGGGGGGGCTGGAAGAGCGGCGGGGGAAGGGGGGGAGGGGGTACTAGGGCTACCCCTCCGCACCGCCACCCGAAAAGATGGCCGATCCCCAACCCCAGACCCCACTCACCGACGTAGCGATGGCCCCGAGGTCCTCCCCGGTATCAGCAGCGAGGCCGCAGCGGCACAGGGCAGCAGGTGTCCGTGTGGAAGGCCCCCCAGAGGCCCACAACTCCTGGGCCACACCCAGAAAGTCAGAGGTAGCGCCCCCCTCTAGGGCCGCCAGGGCTCCGCGCCGGCCCCATGAGAGGCACCGGGCGTCCCCGTGAAGGCAACTGGGCACCGGGCCGGGAGGGAGACACGTGGACGAGCCGGAGGAGGGTCCCGGCCTCAACGCCGCCGCCCGGCAATGGCGGCCGAAATCAGGTGTCAGGGGTGGGAACACAATCCGGACAAGTCCCCGATGCAGCCAGCCCCGGGAGTCCCGCCGAGGCCCCGGTCTGATCCGGGCGGGACGCGGCAGCCTCCTCAGTCCCAGCTCCGCCCTCACGGCGCTCCACGCAGGTTCGGCGTTGGCGCGGCCGGGAAGGACCCGACCCCGAAGGGCCCTCCACCGCACGACCTCCGGCCTCGGGCGTGTAGATGTGCCCCGGCCCGTCGCCGCCGCGATGCGGCCGGGGGAGTCGGGCCGGCCGGGAAGGATATCGGCCTTGGGCTGGACGCCGGCAGGCTCGTCAGTCACTAGGCCGCAGCAGAAGGGGAGGCGATCCTCGGGAACCAGTGCTCCGATCCGCCGTCCGAGGGGATCGGGGCAGAGCGGAGAGTTCGGGGAAGCTCCGTGGTCAGGTAGGGGAGGATTGCAGCAGCTGTAGACGATGGGTGCAAGGCGGATGACGGAGGGGGTCCGGAGCACTCTTAGAGTGCGACCGCCATCTTGACGCCTCAGGCCACGCCTCCCGCCTCTGAATATTTAATGAAGGAAACAGGGAAGGCAGATCAAATGTATCCGATGCGAGAAGTTCCAGGAGGGGGCTATGTACATGTCCCATGGAGTAGACAGGATATTTTGTCATTTACGAATGATTTTCCAAAATTGAGAGAAAAACCAATTGAATGGTACAAGCAGGTTGAGAGGTTTGTGAAAGTGTCAAAGGTGTTGTTGAAGGATTTAGATGGTTTGTTTGACATAGTGGTACCTGCCGATTTGTGCACAGATTGTAAAATTACAGTTGATTGGCCAAGTGAAGAGTATCCTAGAGATCCAAAAACAGGTGCCCCGTCAAATGATGTAATGAAAAAGTATCAGCAGGTGATAACTTACCTGAAAGGCAAAATACCACCGAAAGACAGATTGGGTGAAAATAGACCGAACCACCCAAGAAGCCAGTGAATCGGTACACGCCTATTATGAGCGTTTATTGCAGGTATTTAAGCAGTATAGTGGATTTGAGGACATTGGAGACAAGAACATGAGTCAGTTTGTTTATCGATTTGTCTATGGTCTGAAGCCAGAGATTTGTCAGATGATTAAACAACACATGTTGTGTTGGCAGGGAAAACCGATCGCCGAAATTTTGAAATATGCGAAATCCTGTGGAGACGATATTGAAGATAGGCACAAGAAATTACAGGAAAAAGTGATGTGGGCACAGGTGAAACTGGCCGAGAAACAGGGAATTAATTTGGATAATCCGAGTGAAAATCAAGGAAGGGATTCTGGAACGAATGGCGACACTGGGAATGGTGGAAAAGTGAGAGGACGAATGAGTAGAGAAGAAGCTAAAAAGAAATTTCCTTGTCTTGGATGCGGAAAATTGGGGCATTGGAAGGATGAATGTAAAAAGATTCGAATAATAATGGCCCTGTCATAAGGTTTCTGCACATACAGAGCTATGCACAGGATAATAGGACCTCGGAATATAGTGGTGAGCCAACCATAAACCTTAGCACCCAAAACCCCAACCCAACTAGCCTTAGCGTCCCATTAGCACCAATGTACCAATGCTTAGACAACCCAGAACACGGTATCTCTCTCTCAGGACTCAAGAACACTCTTTCGTCACATTCGTACCTGTCCACAACATGCGTATGAAGAGACACTGTATAGGTTAAAATGTTTATTTCAACTTACGTGCTCTAAGGTACAGTACACGTGTCAGTACTAGTAGCATAATACATAAGAACAATATAATCAGCATAGTTACTACTCCATAGAATACAAACGGGGAAAGCATCTCATAAAGCAGTGGAGATATGTCTAACTAACATTACCACCCTCCCCGTGCTGGAAGCCAGTTTATTATAATAATAGAAGACCTTTGGGCTTTGACTAGCGAACCCCCATACCTCAGTCTCTTGATGCAAAACTACATCAGCAAACAATCACAGCTCTTCTCACTGGAAAGGTCGTCTCCAAGTGCTATCTTAGAGCAAGCAAGCGCATTATTAAAAGCACACTAATTTCTCAATGGCAGCTGTACAAGTGTTATGTCTAGGTGCGAGGGACGGGCCAAATCAGCATAAACCAGGGAGTTGTTATTCGACCTTGTAACTGTTGTTCAGACTGAGCCCAAAAGGGAACAGGAGAAAAGGTGAGTAACAGAATATGCAGACTGTTGTAGAATCACTTGGCAATAACAGAGGGCGAAAGAACAACATCCAATAATAACGTGCGCAATAGTCATCATGGCATCCAGGCCTGCGGAACATGGCCAGACCATCCAGGAGGCCATGAGCCACAAGACACCCTCCCCTGGACAGTCCATCGGCCGAAACAAAAACGAAGACAGAGTTCCAAACACCTGAGCAGAATTGAGGCTGTCTACTGAGAACTAACGGCAAGTCAATCAATCCAAAAATGTGAATGAGCAGAAAAACGCTATACCGTCCAACAGGACATCATTGGAATCGTCAAAAAATGTAGACGCCATCCAGTCCAACAGGTCAAAGCTGCAGGAATGTTCTTCAGAGTATGGAGCATCCAAAAGCAATGCGGGACAGCTTGCGTGATATTCAATGTAACTTTGTTGTAGGAGGTCCTGAGCAGCCGCCCAGATATCCCATTGTGCCAAAATCCCCAGTGCAGCCGCACGCATCATAAAACCAGCAGCGGAACAGTCCCGTTCATGGGCCTCTAAGGGACCCACCAACCGAACAAAATCCGGTACCGATAATGACGAATTGGAGAGGCAATAATCCATGGTCCATGTAAACGGACATCGGATGCAAGACATCACAGGTTGCACGCAAGTGAAATACGCAAAGCGAAAGGAAAGGGTGTAGGACACACTGATAGTTGCCAAGGGCAGAACATCGAAGCCAACCAGGAGTCGCTCACGGAGCAGCTGGAGGCGTTCGGGATCGAGAAGGGCCCAGTGGAGTGCAGCCATTGCGCAGAAAACAGACCAACAGCAAGACACCGGCCGCCAAAGCGAGGATTAATGGAAATCCACCAAAGACGCTAGAAAAAATGGAATGAATGAATGCCGGTATCACACCGAAAATAGTTTGAAAGGTGGTCACGAGGCCAGACCCCACAACCTTAAAAAGTGCACCAGACCCTCAGTGTTTGATGCGTTAAAAATACGATGAATTAACTCCCCAAAATGCTGGGGGAGGTCAGTGTTCAAAAGGGCCTGTATTTCACTGTGGGTGCTCGCCACCTGGAGAATGAATGTCTCCCGGGCGGATGTGAGCATAACCTCCTCATTCAATAATAGGGCCTTTATTCTGCTCAACTTATTGAAATCTGCCTCCATGGTAGGAATGGAAGGCCAAATAGAGCTATCAACGATGTCGTGAGGGGGAGGAAAAAGCACATTCTTGCAGCAGACAACTCTGTGCGAGACTGTAACAATATACGGAATGCCGGCCTGCAGGCCACAACAATTTTCGTTATTTAAAAGCAAATAGCTACCGTTGGTAAGCAAAGTAAAAGTAGGAGAAATAGCAGGAGCAGGAATACCCTTCAGGACACATGCAAGATTTGGAACTGAAACGCTACAAGCCCCGTGCAATTTAATATGTTTACAAATAAGCGAATGACCCACAGTTGAATCACAAGACTCCCCCGTGAGAAATACTTCCTTGCCATCTCTAAGGCATTTATACATGAAAGGCAAGGACCAAAGTTCATGCAGGAAAGCACCACCCAAAGGCTGGAAACGGCCCACAGGATAATGCTTCATGCACGAACTGAACTCAAATAGGGAAAAAGGTAAAGCTATAACCCCATGAACTAGCCACACCGCAGAATCTAGTTCTGCTACAGAGAACGGTAAAGGATCCACTTTTTCAATATGTAACAAAGTGTAGGATGCATCTTTCATGGACATGAACTGCTGTTTGTCAGTCAAATTAAAAGGCAGAAAGAGGGCAGTGGTGTTTAACAAATTCCAAGGAACTTTACCCAACTTAAGAGTTTGCAAAGTCCATGCAAACTGCATCACTGAGCGCAACTGATTCTGACCATGATACAACATAGAGACATCATCTTGTACAATATCAACAACAGAGGATACAATATTGTCTAATGTGTAAATGCGGGAAGACAGGGTATTTATACTATTGTCAACAACAGCAAGCACCTTTTCCAAATTTGCTTGGTCTATTTCTCTAAGACGGGAAGCAGCTTCCATTTGTGACAGCTTCCAGAGCTCATTATACGCTTCATAAATGAATCTCTTCGGTCGGGGACCACGAGGTCCCAAGATAAAGTCAGATAAGTCAATAGTGCCTGATAGGAGGGATAAATGGTTCTTAACAGAGTCTAAGGACGAATGTTGTAACCATTGTTTACATAATTTACCAACTGAATACGTGGTCACAGTACGAGTTTCAGTAAATCTTGGATCAGGCTTGTCCTGTATGTAGCCAGGAACTCGTGCCATGAAAACGCAGTTGGCATGCATTAGATGATATGGGCCATGCCAACCAGGGTGACTGTATCAGTGCAGAAACGTTAAAGGAATTGTTCTGAAACTGAGCCTGTAACGCCATAAGGGACATATTAAAATGCAAACTATCATTTGGAAGACTCGACAAGGATGGGATGGTTGGCGCATTTAGTTGTTTAACGGTAGCCAACCCCCAACACGTGGTCTGATAAATGGAAGCATTTAAAAATAGAATTTGGGCTGGGATAAGGCAAGCACGGTGCAGGGCCTCAGTGCCTTGCACCTGCCATGGCTTCGAACCCCAAATTGATTTCAAATCCACTGTGTCTTTCCAATATTCATAACCACCCACCGCCAAGGCGCTCAAAAAGGAACCCGAATATAATAATTTAGTATGGGTCAACATTATTTTCTGAGTCAATGGAGTTTTTAATTTAAAATAATATGACCCAGGGTTCGATCGATTAAAATCAGTAAAATAGGTGAATTTATTTCGAAGAGTTTGGGAACTACCTGGTACGGGGTTTGGGCAGTGTTCCCATTGGGTGTAAGTAGCAGGGCTACGTAGTGCACTTGGCTTGTGGAGAAAATGATTTCCCCAATGTTGGTAACAATACAAATCGGCATAATTCGCAGAATTCATATACAAGTCTTCAGCATTAAAAGAGGCATAATATTTTAAATCAGCAAACAATGCTTCAACTGCATGCACATCCCAATCATCAGAATGAATATTACTTTTTACTACATCACCCATCGAGACTCGAAGGACATTTGGTACATTAATAATTTCTGTCGGGCCATGTATTTGAAAGTTTACCGCATCCCATACTATGCCATCAGCAACTGGAAACGCTGAAATGTTCACAAATGTGTGGTCACACTTCATGATGTGTGAAGAGGAATGTGGAGCCAAAGTTCCAGCAACACTGTTCACAGCAGAGCGTTCAGGTAAATAGTGACCATTGATGAGTAGAAAAAACACTGTGACAAAGCCAATGGACATGAACAAAAAAACCAAGAAAAGTACCATCCAAATGTTTGTCCAAGGTGGAATCAAAAAATTGTCTCTAAACCACGATACAAAAAGACTAAACTTGGACGGGACTTGTGATGAGTTAGAATCTGAATCAAATGAATAACGTGTCGGGCTCAGTGGCGTTGTTGGTTGGTGTGCCACCGACTCTGTGGCGGGATAAGTATATTCGTCCTCGTCTATGCAGGGTGATGCAGGGGGTTCAAATATATTTTCGGGCAAATCAACCATCTCCATGGTAACATCAGTGACTGTTCGTGCAGGCGTACCTCGAACGCTTGTCCGATAAATGGCAGGACAAGAGACCGCTGGTGTGACACTATTTAGGATCGGCCAGATGTTGTAGCTTGACATTTTCCACTGAGATGTATCTGTTTTCCTTGCGACCGGGAAGCGGTGGTAAGATGACTGTACGTGTTCCCTTCAAGCCCAGCACTGGAACCGGTGCACGAAAAGAGGGGCCGAATTCTTTTTGTTCTCCACCTTCTCTCGTACCAGGTCGCCAATCTTCGGAAGCCAGCCGGCAACCGGAATCTGCAAAGCAGGGTCTGTGGCTGAAGGCAAATGTGCAATTGCTAGTTTGTCTCGGGCTTCTTGTAAGTCCTGTAACATAGTAGAATGATTATCTACATCAAACTTGGCGGATTGCGCCGCCATGTCTAGACCATCAAGGTCAGGCACAAACATTCGTATGCCAAAGAGCATTTCGTAAGGGGTCCGCCCACCCAGAGGCCTTCTAGGGAGATTATTAAGTGCACGTTGAACAGTATACAAGTGGGCCAGCCAGTTCCTGCCAGTACCTATAACTCTAGCTGTCAAGGATTGCTTTAAGTCACGGTTCATTCGTTCAACGATAGAGTTGCCCTCAGGCCTATACGGAGACGAAAATTTCACCCGCACCCCTAAGGAGCCCATTGCGTCCTTGTAAGCCTTAGAGGCAAACGCCGGACCTTGGTCAGAATGGAAGGTGCCGCATGCAAAAATTCCCACAAAGACTCGCAAATCCCTAATGACATTTCGTGCGTCAGCACTCCGTTGTGGCCAGACCCAGATGAACCGTGTGCACGAGTCCACTGCCACTAAGATATATTTATAGGCAGTGTCTGAAGAAAATGGACCGCAGTGATCCAAGTAAACACACCCAAAGGGTCTGTTCGAAATCGCAAGCGAGGTCTGCGGTGGTCTTGTGACTGTTGAAGGCTTGATCTGTTGACAAACGTCACAGGAAAGCACATAAGTACGTGTATCTTTGTATAAACCACGCCACCAGTAACGCTGCTGCAAAATGGAAATTGTCGCAGACACACCAGCATGCGCCGAAGCCATGCCTTCGTGTGCTGCTGCCATCAAGGAAAGTCTGCGGTCCGCGTTGGGGATCAGCCGAACCCCAACGTTAGGTATTGTTACATAAGGAGCCTGATCGGGACCTATCTGGTAAGAATATTTAGAAGGGAAACCTCTAGGGTAATTAATTCCTTCTTTTGTTGCAGCAATAGCTGCCAAGATATCAGTGTCTATTTTAGACATGGATCTAGTAACTGCTGCTACTGAACACGTGAGTACTGCTGATCTGGCAGCTTCATCTGCCAGACTGTTACCAACAGCGTGTGCGCCCACTCGCTGATGGCCTAGGGTGTGAACCACCTGTGTGAGTGGCAGACGTCTTTGTAAATCTGCCACCCTAACCCAAAGCATTTTATGCTTGATTGTGTTGCCTTTAGCGTCTCTATAGTCGTTTTGCGACCAAAAGAACAGATTGTCATTGTATGATTGAACACAGTAGTAAGAATCGCACACGATTAAAGTGGTCACATCAGGATTTACGAACTCAAGTGCAAGCACTAAAGCACGCAACTCGGCCAATTGTGCGGTACTATCCCCGAGTGCCTGCGTATGCACCACAGTGGATTTGAACTTTCCATTCACAAACGTACCTGCAACAATAGCACATGCGGCTGAATAAGCATGCTTGGACCCAGTGGCAGGTTGTGCCGAGCCATCGGTGTAGATCACACAGTCGTAATCCTCAAGCGGCAATAAGGACAAAGGAGGAGGATGAATAAATTCATACTGTAAAAACTCCTGAGTCTGAAGAGAAGAGTCGAAAATGAAAGTGACATCCGGAGACGTCAAAGATGTTGCCCATTGAATCCAACGGGGGTGCAAGGCTTTAGAGTTCGGAACACTTGCTTTAGTCACTGCCTCTAGGGCAGGATAGGGTGTCACCACCAGAATGCGTTTTCCCTGTGCCAGTGCGCGCTCCTTCAGGATCGCCATTTGCACTGCTGTTAGCACTTTCTCCACAGATGAGAACCGCATTTCTGCAGAGGTGTATAGATGTGACTTGTATGCGATAGGTACTGTGTCTCCTTCATTAAAGGTTAAATACGTGAAACCCACTGCCCCTGGAATGATTCTAATCACCAAGTTTGTGTGGTTATCACGCGTCAAAAGGTATTTAGACTCAAGAAGGTCTGTCTGCAGTGATTGCAGAATGGAGGTATGCTCCGGAAGCCAGCAAGACTTCGAAAAAGTAGGCTGTATCAAGGCATACAGTGGCTTGATACGCTGGGCATATTCGGGAATGTATGTACGTCCGAAATTCAGAAAACCCAGCAAAGACTGAAGCTTCTTCAGATTTGTAGGAGGGCACAGAAGTGCACATTTCTCCAGAAAATGGGGGCTAAACCCTTACCTTCATTGTTGAGCTCATAGCCCAAGAACAAAACGGTAAACTCAGCAATATGGGATTTTGCAAAGTTAATTTTGTATCCCTGAACCGCAAATTCAAGAATAATGCGGTCCACTCGCGTCAGATGCGGAAACAATTCATCGTCTGTCAGATAAATGTCATCCACATACGAACAGGCGTCTGGATCTATGCCGTCTAATAAAGAGACAACACGAGCGGCAAACACTCCTGGACTATTTTTGTACCCCATAGGAAGACGCCTGAATTTGAACATTTTACCACCGGAAGTAAAGGCACACCATTGGCCACTCTCCGGGGCTAAGTTGTGCGTGTAGAATCCATTTGAAAGGTCAAGGGTCGTTTTGTATTTTTTACGAACAAGACTGTCTACAAGCGCAGAACTATGGGTATTTTGCACCGCAAAGGTCCGACAATGAGAGTTCAAATGCCGGTAATCCAATACTAAACGGTACGATCCATCGGGTTTAGAAACCGCGAAAAGGGGATTGTTCATAGGTGATACACAGGGTTCAATCACTCCCTGATATTCCAACTGTGTCAGAATTTCGGAAACGGGGCCTTTGGCTTCACGTTTTATGGGATATTGGGGTTGTGGCTGCGGCAACGATCGCAAAGGTATTTCATGGGGGAGATTCTTCGTCCCAACCCACGTGATTGCGGAATAACGCTGGAGCCAGGGACACAGCCCACTCTGCTGCAAGAGCCTCTGCTTTGTCCTTTGGGACATGTCGAGAAAAGCTCGGAAGGATTACCTCCTCCCCTTTACGCGCAGTAATTACGAATGGGGGTGGCCAATCCGCCTCTGCCAATAAAATATCATATGAAGAGGTCAGATTTTCCCAAAAAATACCTTTAATTACTCGCTGTATATCACCTTCAATTTGGAGGACTATATTAAATAGTCTGTCAGGGGGTGCCACTCTGGTGTCTGCTGTTTCAACAGTAATGAATGTTTCAGTTGCTGTCGCCTCCATATGAGGACGTAGCGCCTCCCGCACTATGGTTACTTCCGCGGCGCTGTCTAGGAGGGTTACTGCCCACGTCCAATTCAGGAGTCTCGTTCTCACCGTCTGTGGCATATTTCGCTGTTACAGCGGCAACTTTTTTCTTCTGAAATTGTGGTCGAAAACGTTGAACGTCTTCTTCTTTTCCTCTGACCTGTTGTCGAGGCTGGTCTCGTCCCTGTGGGGCCTCACGGGCCCTTCCTCTATCCTGGCGGTCTCCTCCACCTGCTTGTGACGAAGTCTGTGCCTGTAAAGAACGAGGAGAACGCGTATCAGGGATCTGAAACCTATCCGGAGACTTAATTCTCGCTCTATCGCGTAAATCATAAGTACGTTCAGAAGAAACTGAAACCGGGGATGCGCCTCGCGATCCCGGCTTTTTCTGTTGCTTACCCTGTTTTTTCAGCCTCCAGCTCTTTTTAGTGAAGACTGGTTTCTCATCCTTCTCAGATTGAGATTTGGTTTGTTGCTGTTGTGGTTGCGATTGTGTTTGCAGTTTAGCAAAAGGCTTGTTACCCAGGCTATTTCTGCCAATAGTTTTGTAAGCCTGGGTAATAATTTTCGGTAATTCGCGAGGCTTGTCCAATTCTGGGACCAAAGCCAAGGCGTTCGCTACTTGAAAGTTCACTGCATCGCCCTTGACATTCGCAAGGATCAGTTCAGCTACTACTTCAAACACTCCCACTAGTCTCATCCCTAATTCCACCGCCGCTTCAGGGCCGTGTTCATCCTGTACTTTTTTAATTACAGAGGGGAGAACTGTCATGGAAGGCGTACCAAAACATTTAGAATATACTGCTGCGAATACTCTACCCCAGTTGTCACATGCTGTCAACTCGGGAATTAAGTCTTTTGGCAAACTAATCGTCAAAATACGATGTTTATCCACTGGAGATGTATGTGGAAAAACTGCCTCCAACTGATCAAATTTTTCTGCAAGCCAATAAGGGAAATCATCCTTATGTTGTGGACGTTTGCCCATCACAGAATTCACCATGACAGGACTTATGGTTACTCCGGCTGCACCAGCTGGATGGCCTGCAACTCCAGGAGGGGCTCCCTGGATGTTGCCAGTAACATATTGCACTAAGGCTCGATGCACTCGTACTAAAGCCGAATACATGGTGCGCAATTCCGCGACTGGTATCGTCATATATCGCGGATGTGGGGTGTACCCGGCCAAAACAGGCCAAGTGGCCCCATCAATAGATAAGGGGCCTAAACGAACCGTGGTAGTCGGTTGTGGGAGGGCGCCATTAAACCAAACACGGTGTTGCCAAGCCGTGAGCGGTACCTCAAGACAAGAATAAGGTATATAATTATTAGGAACTGCGGTGGCTGTATATTCATGGAACAAATCGTCAGTCCCATCCACTGCAGGAAAAGTTACCCATGAGTAGAACACCTCAAAGTGGTAAGCCGGATCGGCTTGTACCACAAAGATCAGTTCGACTCCAGCATCTGGCACTCCATACGCCCGTAAGTGTGTCCGGAGTGCTCCGCGGCTATGCGCCGCAATTTGAACAGCCATTTACGGCTAAAATACTTCGACAAACTAACAGGAGGCAGCACAAGTAGGGTTTTAATCAAGAAAAACCTTTTCTAATAACTTCAAGCTTGAAAGAACCTACAATAACTGTAATATAGGAGGTATCACCATCACACACGCTTCCGGAAGCGTACGTGAGGGTTGTGTGGACAAGCACAAGTACTACTCAAGCGTCTCGCAAGTAAGCTGCCCCACTTGTTGGTTGCGCCATGTCATAAGGTTTCTGCACATACAGAGCTATGCACAGGATAATAGGACCTCGGAATATAGTGGTGAGCCAACCATAAACCTTAGCACCCAAAACCCCAACCCAACTAGCCTTAGCGTCCCATTAGCACCAATGTACCAATGCTTAGACAACCCAGAACACGGTATCTCTCTCTCAGGACTCGCAGAGGCAAGAACACTCTTTCGTCACATTCGTACCTGTCCACAACATGCGTATGAAGAGACACTGTATAGGTTAAAATGTTTATTTCAACTTACGTGCTCTAAGGTACAGTACACGTGTCAGTACTAGTAGCATAATACATAAGAACAATATAATCAGCATAGTTACTACTCCATAGAATACAAACGGGGAAAGCATCTCATAAAGCAGTGGAGATATGTCTAACTAACATTACCACCCTCCCCGTGCTGGAAGCCAGTTTATTATAATAATAGAAGACCTTTGGGCTTTGACTAGCGAACCCCCATGCCTCAGTCTCTTGACGCAAAACTACATCAGCAAACAATCACAGCTCTTCTCACTGGAAAGGTCGTCTCCAAGTGCTATCTTAGAGCAAGCAAGCGCATTATTAAAAGCACACTAATTTCTCAATGGCAGCTGTACAAGTGTTATGTCTAGGTGCGAGGGATGGGCCAAATCAGCATAAACCAGGGAGTTGTTATTCGACCTTGTAACTGTTGTTCAGACTGAGCCCAAAAGGGAACAGGAGAAAAGGTGAGTAACAGAATATGCAGACTGTTGTAGAATCACTTGGCAATAACAGAGGGCGAAAGAACAACATCCAATAATAACGTGCGCAATAGTCATCATGGCATCCAGGCCTGCGGAACATGGCCAGACCATCCAGGAGGCCATGAGCCACAAGACAGCCCAAACCAAAATTTAAATCCACAGACGCAGAATGACTCACAGCAGGGTGTAAATCCTCAGAGTCAGTTGCCACCTGCAGCTATTCAGGGTAATGTAAGCAGAGCAAAGCACGGTACAGACGTCGGATATCAAGGAGGAAGTGGTAAGAATGATTATGTAACATCACAGTTTCTTTTACAGGACGATTTCTGTCAATACAGTTCATGACGGTGCCTAGGAGAGGGGAGAAGGAGTGCGTACTTGGCGCATCGTTATCGGTAGATCAGTCAGGTCCATATGTTGAAGGGAATGTGAAAGGTAATGATATTACTTTTCTTTTGGACACTGGTGCTACCCGGTCTACTGTGAGAACAGCAGACATTCCAGACCTTCCTCTCTCTGGAGAAGCTATCCAAGTAGTGGGAGTAGTTAATCGAAAGATTAGAACACCTCTTACCGAACCAATGGAAGTTAAAATTGGAAATTTCAGAGAAATGCATCAATTTGTAGTGTGTGACTCCAGCCCAGTAAATTTATTAGGCCGTGATTTGCTATGCAAAATGAATTGCACAATTTTCTGCACCCCGGATGGTGTGGCAGTTCAGACCCCAGATGAAGATCATGTATATAAGTTTATGATTGCAAAACAAGGTACAGAGGTAGATGAGATGTTTACTTTGATAACAAAAGATGAGCTGCCAGAAGAATTAAAAACTACAGTAAACCCCACAGTATGGGATTTCACAGGAAAGGAAGGAGGACTTATGGCCAAAATAGACCCGGTTAAAATTACTGTAAAAGAAGGTGCAATTTTTCCAAATACCAGACAGTACAAAATGAGTGCAGAAGTAAAGATAGGAGTCATTGAAGAAATAAATTGAATGGTAGAACAAAACATACTAAGAGAAGTAATGAGTAGCCCATGTAATTCACCAATAATGGGTTTAAAGAAACCTAGCGGAAAATATAGGATTGTTCAAGACCTGCGCAAAATAAATAAGATCGTGGAACCTTGTTGTCCTATAGTGCCCAATCCTGCAGTAATCCTATACCAAATCCCTTGGAGTGCAGGATGGTTCACTGTGATTGATTTATGCCAAGCGTTCTTTTCAATACCATTGCACCCAGACAGCCAGTATCTTTTTTCATTTAAATTGGAGAACAAAGTCTATGTATGGAATCGTGTTCCTCAGGGGTACACGGAAAGTCCTTCTATTTTTAATCAGATATTGAAAAAGTGCCTTGAGAAACTAATGATGCCAGGTAGCTCAGTCCTAGTGCAATATATCGATGACTTACTGGTGGCATCGAACACCAGAGAGGACTGTGTTGTTGATTCCATAGCACTATTAAATCATTTGGCTGAAGAAGGGCATAAAGTCTCACCAGAAAAATTGCAGTTCTGTACAACAGCAGTTAAATATCTGGGACACCAAATTGAGAGGGGAAAAAGAAGAATAACCTCGGAAAGAGTACAATTGATTAAGAAAATGCAAATGCCTGTAACCCAAAGAGAAGTGAGAATGTTCCTAGGAATAGTAGGTTACTGTCGACAATGGATACTAGGATTTTCCTTGTTAGCAAAATCCCTAATTCAAATGACAAAAAAGAAGGCCAAGGACCCAGTTGAATGGGATGATGAGAGTGTAGGAGCTTTTGTAAAATTGAGAAATGCTCTCTGCTCAGCACCGGCCCTAGGCATGCCCGACTATAAGAGAAGCTTCGCATTATTCTGTCATGAGAGAGAAAATTGTGCACTTTCAGTCTTAACCCAAAGACATGGTCTAGACAGACGTCCTATAGCATATTTTTCTGCTACATTGGATCCACTGGCAGCCGCGTTGCCAGGTTTCTTAAAAGCAGTGGCGGCTACCTGTTTAAGTACTGAACAAAGTGAGTCAATTGTAATGGGACACCCAGTAAAGGTGTTTGTTCCACATGCGGTTGTGATTCTGTTGACAAGAACTCGAACTCAGCATCTTACTCCTAGTCGGCTGACTAAATATGAGAGAATAATAATGGGTGCTGAAAATGTGAACATAGTGAGGTGTACAATAGTAAATCCCGCTACCTTACTACCAGACCCATATCATGAGGAAATTAAAAATGACGAAGAAGAAGAACATGATTGTTTACAAGTCACAGAGTTATGCACGAAACCACGTCCAGACATTGAGGAACAGCCCCTTAGAAAGCCAGACAAGGAACTATTTGTTGATGGTTCATGCCAAAGACATGAAGATGGTAAACTGACTGCTGCCTATGCGGTGTGTGAATTAACTGGAATAGTTGAAGCATCCTATTTACCAGGAGTAAAATCTGCACAAGTAGCTGAATTGATTGCTTTGATAAAAGCTTGCAAAATTGGGAGGAATCAAAAAGTAACTATATTTACAGATAGCCAATATGGTTACGGGGTTGTGCATGATTTTGGCCAACTATGGATGCAGAGGGATTTCATGACTTCTTCAGGATCCCCCATTAAAAATGGACAATTTGTAAGGGAATTGCTGGAAGCAATACAATCACCAAAAGAATTGGCTGTGGTGAAGTGTGCCGCACACCAGTCAGGAGATGACTGGGTGGTAATCGGCAATCGATATGCAGATCTTGTGGCTCAACATTGTGCAAGAAATAGATTGTCAGTCAATAAAAGGGTGGAAAGAATGGGAATCAGCTGCCAACTTATGCTGTATATGCCACCTGAAACATGGAATGAGGTTAGAAGATTACAAGATGGTGCTGATGAAAGTGAGAAGAAAACATGGGTCAAAGTGGGTTGTTCCCAAAGGGGAGATGACGAGGTGTGGATTTGTGCTGATGGCAGACCAGTCATGCCTGACTGTCTGCTCTCTCAAATGGCCAGGATGTATCATGGAGACACACACATAGGAAGAGATGCAATGATTAGGCTTTTCAGACAGAACTGGTACAATCCCAAGTTCAGGGCTGTAGCAGAGAGCCTTTGCCAGAGATGTTTGACTTGCCAAATGCATAATCCAGGAAGAAAAACAATAATTGGGTTTGGTAAAATTGGAAAAGCAGAAGGACCATTTATAAGACTACAGTTCGACTTTATACAGTTACCACCATGCAGAGGGTTGAAATATGTACTAGTCATAGTGTGTCTGTTTTCAAAGTGGGTGGAGGCTTACCCTACCAGGAGGAGTGACAGCATTACAGTCGCAAAGCTGTTACTACGAGAACTCATTCCTAGGTTTGGTTTCCCAGTAACTTTGGAATCAGATAGAGGAAAACATTTTAACAGTGAAGTGATTCAAATAATTTGCGAAGCATTCCAAATTGAACAAAAATTGCATTGTGCATATCGTCCAGAGGCTTCTGGAGTGGTTGAACAATTGAATGGCACTATAAAATCCAGACTGGGAAAAATGTGTGCATCAACATCATTGGAGTGGCCAGATGCATTGCCACTCGTCTTAATGGGACTCAGAAGCATTCCCGATAGAAATACGGGATTGAGCCCACACGAGATAATGATGGGAAGAGCAATGAGACAAGCACATGTTCCCATAAACAAACTTCTGAATATATCTGATGATATGGTTCTGGATTATTGCAAAGGATTGGCTGACCTAGTGGGTTCTGTCTCTCATCAGGTCGGAGAAGACGCAGTTTCGAGGCAGCCTGAACAAGAACATGATCTGAATCCTGGTGATTGGGTGGTAGTGAAGAATCATACCAGAGAGACGTGTCTATCACCTAGATGGGGAAAACCTTGTCAGGTCATACTGACTACCAATACAGCAGTGAAGTGTGCAGGATTTCCTAATTGGATTCATGTAAGCCACACCAAAAGAGTACCAGACCCTGAAGAAGAAAATCCTCAGTCAGCATCAATCACTGAGGAAGCTGAAGGTTGCCCAGCTGAAGAATCTCAGGCTCGAGATTCAAGAGAAGCTGCAGAAGAACAACCAAGCACAAGTCAGGACTGGATACCGGTGGTAGAAATTCCTGAAGTTTACTACAGAACAAGAAGTCAAACAAAATTGGAAGAAATTGAAGAAGATCAGATAGGTGAAGAAGAAGCAGCTCAGGGAAAAGAAGAACATACAATAAAAGAACCTGAGCAGGATCAGATAGGGAGAGGAAACTGGGCTCAAATTAACGAGGAATCGACAAATTTTGAGCAGGAACAGACAGGTTTAGAAGAATCCAGTCAGGCTGCAGAAGTACAAAGTGCAATAAGCCCTGATCAGAACCAGTTAGATCCAGAAAAACACACAGAAGAAAAAGATCTCGAGAAATTTAAAATTGAAGAATTAAACAAGGAACAAGGTCAATTATTGGAAAATCACGGAGGAGCTGCAGAAGAAAAACCAATAAGGCCTGGAAAAGAGCAAGAAAGAAAACCAGTAATTGCAGAAAACGAAAAGGTGTCAAACAGTGAAAATAAAGAGATTGCTGAAGACAAAAATAAAGAAACAGTGCAAACAAAGAAAACAAGAAAAGGTGATCATTGGCCTAGTGTCATCAAAAGAATAAACTACCATATAGAAACCAGAAGTGAAGATCCAGAACAAGTAAATGAAGTAACAAGTCTAACTGGACAAGCAAGTGGAACTGTAAAACGAAAAAGTAAAAGACTGAAACTTGTGAATAACAAATTCAAGGGTCCTGATTGGACTTACATCATTCTTGAAGATTACGAGAGCTCAGAGTCAAGTGAAATTAGTGACGAAGGAACAAGTACAGAACTGATATATGAGAAAGAAACAAGACCACCTTGACTAAGTGAAATAATAAAATAAAGAAAAAACGAAAACAGATAAGAGCAATCTTCCTTGTCGACGTGCCTGATGATAGAGTTGCTGGGAGACCAAAACAGAGATGTTGTAGAAGATGCTGTGCAATATGCATATGTAGTCTAGTAATGGTGCTTATAGTATGGTTAGTCCTGATCATAGCAGTCCCTTACCTTATGATAATGGATAAAAAGATAATAACGAAACTAAAGGAAGGACAGCACACATGAAGGGAAATAGAGTAGAACTAATGGCAGAAAATTAACCAGAATTTCATCATGAAATAACTGATACCGACACTAGTTTAAATGTTTTCACAAAGTTATTATTTCAATATGTAGATACCATGGAAGTTAGTAATTGTTATGTCTGTATGAAGTTACCTGAATCAGTAGCAGAAGGATTAACATATCATCACTTACCATTGACATATGGCATATCATGTAGTGTATTGTCTAGTTTATATTATAGAACAGGGAGACTTCAATATTATTATTCAAACATAGATGTGATATTTTCTGAGGTTCCGATTCGAAAGAGTATGAACCCAGTGCTTAGTAGTCAAGACGCACTGTTTATGGGAGAATTTTTCTTAACAATGAAATCGATAGACATAACACATGCACATAGACACAATCTAACATGTTCTTTACACGAAGAAGAAAAGATATTTTTGAATTTAATAGAAGATAGAAGACAAGATTTTCAAAAGAAAGCTTCTGAGCATAAGGCTCATTTGCCACCTTGGGCTGAGAAAGAAGGGAGTTACACACCTGTCAAGGCTCAAGCTGCTATGGCTCTGGATTTTGTAAAGACAGGGAAAATTTGTCTACATAGATTAAAGACTGATTATAACAATGTTTTCATCGGTACCAGTGAATGTGAACACAATTTCTTAATTCTTGGAGGTTGGGGAATAAAAGGAGGAACAGATTCAGTTTTTCCTGGGATCTATTACGTGTGTGGGAATAAGGCTTACTTTAGGCTTCCTGCACGGTGGTATGGAAGTTGTTATTTTGGAATAGTATTTCCAAAAATATACCACGTAAAAAGAAACACTGGGAGCAATGAAAACAATAGCGAATTAACACGTAGTAAAAGAGCTAGTTTTTCTGAAATTGTAGGTGATATATTTGGTGCATTGATACCTTCGGTGGGAATAATTCTAAACTCAAGGAAAATATGTAAATTGTCTACAGTGGTTGATCGTTTATCAACAGATACTGCTGGAGGATTTCTAATGATTAATGCAGAGATGGTTGCGATTAGATCTATGGTTATGCAAAATCGACTTGCTCTTGATATTTTATTGGCAAAAGAGGGCGGAGTCTGTAAATTACTGAAGACGAAACATTGTTGCACTTACATTCCTGATAAAAGTGCAGAAATTGGAACGTATATACAGAATATAACTAAACTTGAGAAGGAACTTAAACCACTGGAAGTTGATAGTGTATGGGAAAGATTGACAAGTAGTATTGCGTCAATTGGTGAGAAAAAGAGTCCCGGGCACACGTAATGAGAGTAACAATATCCTGATGGTAGAAATGTCTGGTTTTAGCGAATCAGTGGTCAACACCAGTGCCTGGGGGCAGAATCGAAAAACCTAGACACCCAAACGGGGTTGAAATCCTGGCGAAAAGAATCGGGTGCCACTGGGGACCAGGGTAGGAGGTCTTGTGACTGAAGAGTCCCTGGGGGCGGATAAGCCAGGCACCTCGCATGTACGGTGAAAACCAAAGGAAAGATGGGTCCGTTTGAATTCCGGATGCGGATGCGTTTGGGTGTCTAGGTTTTTCGATTCTGCCCCCAGGCACCTCCTTACCTTCTTACCATAGGACCTGCCACTCTGGGTCCCCATTGACACCCGTTCTTCTTTGCTTCTGGCGGACACGCTAATTGCATCCCGGTCTTTTTCATTGTTCTTTCTACCTCTGCTACATGGCCCTGATGAGTCACGGGACATCTCCCGTCTTGACGAAACACGTGTCGGCTGGTCGTTTCTTTGTTTTTCGCTTCATTAAAGAACATTCTTATCAATCCACTGGTGTTGACCACTGATTCGCTAAAACCAGACATTTCTACCATCAGGATATTGTTACTCTCATTACGTGTGCCCGGGACTCTTTTTCTCAATTTCTGGGGTGGGTTCCATGACCCACTCATCCACGGGGGTTACAGGGTAGTTCCTCCGACCTGGCAGCACCGTACTTACTCCCCTCCACTTACACACTACGCATATTAGCCAGAGCGCCAATCTTCCTGTCTTACTAAAAACCCTACTTCAATATATCATTGCGTCAATTGGTACCTGGTTTTCTAATGTAGGAAAAGGGATTATAGGTCAAATACTAGTACCCTTAGCAAGAATAGCAATAATAGTACTGACGATAATAATATGGTGCAAATGTTGTAGAAAGAATGAATCGTATAGTGTGACAGGAAGAGGAAAGAAGAGAAAGGTTGATGAAATTGAACTTGAGGATTTGAGAAGTGAATTATACAAGAAATTGAAAGGGGATGTTAAAAATAGAAAATGTAAAAATGAGAATGAAACTATTTGCTAGAAGTTGGCATCTGATTGAGGGCAGTATTTTGATGGCTCTTAAACGCCATCAGAGAGGGGATTGATGGAGCAAGGACTCAAAATGAGACTTGCTCGAATGCAATCTCCTCACAGTATTAATTTATTAATCTTGTATTGTTTATATTAACTTTGCATACACTACATGAATAGCAAGGAAGCTTGCTTATGTGTTCTAACTAACAAGTAACGCTTGTCTTTCTCTAAAATGGCCGCTAAAGCGCGGGAACCTTACTGCGCATGTCTCAACCATATCACATGGTGTGACGTCTCTTTTTGCTTGGTGGGAAACTCCTGCTTCTGCGCAGTGTGCATTAAAATGGCTGCTTGATGTTTTCACATGCTTGAGCTTGCTCTTGTGTTATTATTAATTTGCCGTTTTCTTAACGCTACTAATGCGGGATAGAATTAATAAGTAAATGGGGATAGAGTAGAAAGAGTGGGTATACAGTGAAACATTTTATTTGAGATTTTAATATTTTCTTCTTTAACTTTTATTAGTTCATGAACTTGGGCCTGGGGTTGGTGATCTGAAACTCGAGAGACAATGATTCTGCGCATGCGCCCTGCTTGGCTGCCAAAGAATAAAGATGAAGTCAACCTGGACGTCGTCCAAGGCCGCGACTTAATGGCCGATATTGATATATTTATGTGTTCTTGCCAAACTTGCAACTATGTATATGGAAAATGAATAAACTTTGTCGTGAGACGGGTGGGAAATAAAGCCAATGTATTAAAATTGATGGGCGGTATTTTAAAACAAAGTTCTTCAGAATTCGTATTAAAAATCATATGGTGTGAGAATCAACCCCCTGTCCCTGTCCAATCAGAAGTAGTGGTCCCATATTTTGGCAACATTAATGGGAGGTACATGGGCGTAGAAGGGTATAATAGATATAGAATTAGCTAATTAAAGTGAGAGTGGCTTTATAACTCAGACCACAGAGTGCGCACAAGAGACTAGAACTTACTCTCAGAACGCATAGAAGAGCTCCAGACTGCCAAGCTGATCGATTGCAGACTGAATCCCTGTCCAGAAGAGATCCTGAGGAGGGGGCGGTGGAGTCCATTAGAAGGGAGACACGGAAGAATCGAGGAGAAGTCGAGTATCAGAGAGGGGAACGACGCAGGCCTCGTTGTCGAGAGGTCACCGGTCCTGTCCTGATCCTGGAGGAGGTCTTTGCTCTTCATCCTTCCTGGGTCCTATTCTTTCCAACTCCTTGGCCAAGGGGTTTGGTTCTCGCATTTAGGTAAATATAAATGCAACCTTTAGTTGCGCTGCTGTCTCTATCTTCTCCTTTCTGAGGGACCGTCATTAATCAATAATTATTATTCTATGCTTCATCCGTGATATGCGATTAAGTACCATGTGGTTCTGTAATTTACTCTGCTAAATCTTTAGATAAACATTTTAAAACTTCCTGACTCGGTGGTTATTTCAGGATTATGTACTATAATGAATGTCACTCATTTTAAACTTCCCAATTAGCAAAGGATTCATTGGTAAGTCATTACTCTTCAATCGGAAGGTAATTGGTAGCAGGGATTTTGATAAAGAGTAACAACTGACAACCCCAGCGTAAGTATTAGCGTAGTATGAATGTATGGGCCCAAGTGAGTATCTAGTGCATGAATGCTGTTTGCTAATATCGCGCTGTATCAATATCACTGGGACTAAGGATACATTGCACTGGTCAAAAGTGCAACAAAGCTCTTTTTAAATCCCTCAGTCTAACTCATCAAGCCTTATATGATACTTGTGTTACCGCTACTAAGGCTCACATTACCTACTATGACCAGACGCATGATCGGCGGTCATCTTCCACTGTGTGGGCATTGGCTCCTCATTTTAGGCTAACAAGTCTCTGAGGACAATCTTTTGTATTTCATTTTAATTTGTTCTGGAACGTACACAGCATTTTCCAGAACAAATTAAAAGTTGATCATTTTAAGCAATTTTTGGTAAGCGATAGAGTAATTCTGGTTCTCTGGATTGTTCTTTTAACATTGTTTGTGTGTATCCTTACTTTTGAAGTTAAATTCAACATGGTCACATTCATAATGGGGCTTTTAGAGATGGCAACGGTATGTACAGGAAGGAGGGCATGAACAGCGGAATTACCAGCTGCTCATAACAAGCACCTTAGGCAGGACACAGAACACAGGTGGTTTGGTTCGCAGATGCAGGCACTAAGTTCACTGAAGAATGGAGTAAAGGTGGTGTCTCTCATAGCATTTGTGTCACGGAACGCTAATTTCGAATTTTTACACTTTCACCATCTTCACTGCATATACCTCACCAAAAAAAGATTGCAGTAAAATATATGTGAAACTGTGGGAATCAAAGGTGGCCGTTTAGCAGTTTGAGAATGGATCTTCAAAGGTGGGCAAAAGAGAAATGGGCAAAATTAGGGTTCCGGTGCACTAATGGATCTGACCTAGCCTCCACATAGGAAGAGATGCATTTAGAAATGGCTAGGAATACGGACTGACACAAGTTGAAATGGTCAGGAAATGACTGTGGGCAATAGAGGCCATGACAGTGTAAATGGACAGATGATGACTCAAGGCATCAGAGAGGTTACAAGCTACTGGTGTCATTAAAGGTGAGTTTGAAGTACACCTGGATTGCATAATTTAGATCACAGCCCAGATGCAGGCTGATTAGCATTGGAAAACTCCTTAACTTTGATCCAATTCACCTGTTGGTGATTTGTTAGTATTGACCTTGTTTCAGGGTTTTGGGTTTATGCTATACGTTACTGTATAAAAAGCAATACACAAGCAATACACTTTATTTAAATATAATCAAATAAATAAGGCAACCCTGTTTATCATGCAGCATGCAATGGCAACAATCCTCTATTATAAAAGCAGTGCATACCAGTATGATGGATTGGGGTTTAATTAAGGGATAGTAAGTTACAACAATGCATGAAACCGAAGGAATAGCACAAGTACATTCTGAAATCCTGCGATGTATTATCACAACCCAAACTAAGTAAGAAAGCATAATGGACACAGATATAATTGACAAAATATGGGGTGTGTTTTACCTTAATAAATAGAATAATGAGAAATCTGCATTGGCTTCCTGTGAACAAGCAGATCTTATTTAAGACCCTTCCCTAATGCAGAGAGGAATGAACCACTCCGGTCCTGCTTATCTGTCATCCAGGATATGCCACTACTCACCTACGAGAACCCTGCGCTCATCTGAGGCCATCTGGCCGCAATTCCTAGGGTCGGCCTAACCAAAGATGGGGGCAGATCCATTCCACTCCTGGGACCTCAGACCTGGAATAGGCTCCCAGTAGAATTGCAACAAATTGAAGGTGAGACTCTTTTCAGAAAGAAACATAAGACATGGCTCTCTTTCTCTTACTCTGCGTATAGCGTTGGGACACTCTTTCTGTGTAGCTGTGCGCTTAACAAATCCGGTCAATCATTCATTCAATAATGCTTCTAATCAAAGTAAAGTTTATTTTAGTGTTGGTGCACTGTAACAAAACAATGCGACTCAATTCAAAACCATGCATAAAATGGAAAATACAGCACAGTGAGTAGGGAGATCAAATACACAAGAAGTAGGGAGAGAGGCGAAATATAGTTGCTAGTGAAGTAGTTTGGTTTCTAGAGGTAAATGCACTGTATAGACCCATAGTACTCTGAGAAGATCACTTCAGTCAAGAAAATCCCTAGTCCAGGCCCTTATAATTGGTCGCCTGGACTATGGGAATGCATTAATTGCCCCTATGAACGAAGGACTGTTCACAAAACTTAAGGCGGTCCAAAATACTACAGCACGTTTAGTATGCCATCTTCCACTCCTATTGCCTTCAGTACCCATCCTAAGAAGCCTACACTGGCTGCCTATAAAAAAAGCGTTCACGATTTAAACTTCTCTGTTTGGTCCACAAATACCTTTATGGGAACGGACCACAGTATTTACAGAAAAAACTTAATTGGTATGCCCCCACTAGGAGTCTATGGTCCTGCGGGAAACATCCATTACACACCCGCCGGGGTTGCGCTGCTAGAAATGGGAGGCAGATCATTTTCGTACCTAGCTCCCCAATTCTGGAACCAGCTCCCAATATATCTCTGTGTTAATACTGACCACAGACTATTCAAAAAAGCTCTTAAAACATGGATGTTCTAACCTTGCTTTAGTCTATTATTCAAATATCCTAATCCATAGCTCATGTCTGAAGATACGCAGCAGTGCCTAGAGACCCTTTTTAGGGTGATTTGTAGCGCTCAACAAGTACCAATAATAATAATAATAAGATTGTGAAACAAACAACGCACAATTAGAATGAATACTATAATGAAAGAACTGAAAGCATAGCATTGATTAAGATTCACTCAACAGGATTCTTCCAAAGCTAGAAGCACAGCAATGCAGGACACATTTTATGTGGTGTGCCACAGATGACATGGACTACTTCTGTGAAATGCATACACTTAACATGCAATGACACAAATAAAAGAAAAGGAAACCTCAGATTAGATTCTTATCAATTTCTTTTATGTCTGTTTTCTCTCAATAGATTTGGCAACAATACCAGTAAAGCACAGTTAAAGTAAACCCACAAGACTGAACGAGTGAGCGTTTTTTAGTATTAGAAAAGAACTGGTTAGCATAGTGTTTTTGACACCTATCACATACATGATTTAGGTATAACAGGTTTAGAAGTTGTTTCTTACACTCCTATCCTGTAGTTAATCTCTTCATTTTCCCAATGGACCAGGGCAACTTCATAGGGCTGTATCTCATGCCGTTCCAAGATTTGCATTGCGTGTTTCTTCTGCAAAACAAAGAATGGACACAAAACAAACAGCTTAGAAAGCAGACGCTACTCTTATAAGCTGTGAGTGCCTACTTTAAAGTGAAAGTTGAAGTGATGTCCGCCACTCAAAGTACAGATCTAGTATTGCAATGAATCTGACTGCTAGGTTATGAGAGGAAGAGGGCTCCATGCAGCACAAGCAGAAAGACCCTACGTGGTAAAAGTTTCAGATGGTGTAGCGTTGGCTCACATTATGAAGAGTCAAGTATATATGGTGTGTGCATAACAACACAGCAAACTGTACAGGATTAAGAAATAAATAACAATGCACACTTGAATTAATTGAAGTAAAAGTTTTGTAAGAAAAATATAGCGAAAAATGAATAAGGGTTTCAAATGATAGACAAAAGTGAAACATGCAAATAAAGAAAATATATGATGTATAATAAAAATCAATGCAATATAAAAATAATTAAACCATTTATAAGTAGATCTCCAGTAACAGAGCAAGACCTATGCCACAATTTGTGGTTAAATCGCGAGGGCAAACATCAGATACAAGCTGGGTGCTTGTCCCTTTAAAGGATTCGACCTTCACACTTGGAAAAAAGTATGGAGCAAAAATATGTTAAGAATGATCTGGAGGCTGTATCCGAACAGGACTCCTTGAGGTCCAGAAAGTTGTGTGTGTGTTCTTGGTGAAGCTGGAACTTACAAGAGACCTACTCTGAAAGAGCTGCAGCTTAATGTAGCATTGACAGTTCATGTCTCACTTCACAACCTGCTTTAGATTTTTTTTTTTATTGTAAAACGTAGACCTACTCAAACACACATCTTCAGAGAAGGCTTCCCGTTACTCGGCCATCTTGGTGTAACTCACGGCAGACCACTTAACTAAGATTCTTCTCAGTGACTACGAGATTCCCCTGTTCCAGGGTCTTCTCAATTTAGCAGCAGGCCAATCCTCTGGAAAAATGTCCACAGCAAACCTCAGCAGTCTGTAACACATCACTCTCCCACACAACTGATAGAAGTCCATTTACCTCCAGAATCGTAGGAAAATTGGGAATCCTTCACGCCCAGCAGCTGTTTTTGAATACACCAGGTGACGCGTTAGATTTAAATACAGAAGATAGTCTGCTTTTGTTCCCCAGCAGGCAAAGAAGACTGTTTACAGCAAACTCAGCAATCACTATCCCTTGACCTCGCAAACTAGACTTCCTAGCCCTCAAATAAGTTGTTGCAATAGGAATTCATGTAGGAATGAATGCTTCCACTACAGGCAGCTAGAAATTCTTTCGCCCCTCAGCCAGTGAAACATTCCTTTCTGTCCAATTATATTGATGATCAGAGGTACAGGTTTGTGCCCGTCTAGAAGTCCCTATTGATGCCCACACCCTGCAGAATATCCACCAGTTAATTTGAGGCACAAGTGATTGTTCTTACTTGAGCTGTTCTTGGTGTATCATGTTTCCTCATCCAGTCGGACAGTTTTGTTCATGGCGTCAAAACGCTGGTGATGTAGGAAGTCCTTTGCAAACTTAGTAGTGGGGCTGAAATCATACTGAAAATCACAAACATAATTCCAAAGCTTCCTTGTACAGCAAATATTTTGCAAAAGAGCCATGCCACAATTGTCATAAGTATTGAGTGAATAAACTGATGTTAGCAGCATTATTTGGACGTTTAATAGAGCCCTGCGTGTCACTACATTGATATTTCCTGAAGTGCAGATAGTGGTGTTCTGCCTTTAGTGTTAAATTCAGATTTCAAGGGAAGCTTCATATTTATGACCTTGAACACATCTTTGATTTGAGCTGAAAAAAGACACGTCAACATCGAATAGAATGTCCAGGTTTTTTTTCCTACGTGAATAAGGATGGTGTGTTTTCCTAGATTTTGTGACCATTCCAAGGCAAAGCATTTCTGAAGTACTCCAGCTGACATAGGGATCTCAGTCTTTGCTCCATTCAGACAAAGGCAATTTTATAGCAACCATTTATACAAATGGTTCAGGCAGTTTGTGATTTTATCCTAGCTGTCCTGCAAATCATCCAATCAAATGTATACCTAAGTATCATCAGCATATATTTGGAAGTGTACTCCATGTTGTCTGAGAACCTGAGTTAGCAGGTGAATGTATAAATTGAAAAGTAATAGCTAGAGTGCTGAGCCTTGAGGTACTTTAATGGGTGGCCCGATGTATTTAAGAGTAGCTGCTAGGCGTGAAGGATTCCCAACACTTTGTTAGTAGACTTCCAGGCCCTGGAGTGCCCTCAATAGTTGTGAAGTTACCTATGTGCGATACAGAAAAGAAATTGAGTAGAGTCAGAGGAGAGTGCCAGTCTTCATCCACTCCATTAAGGACTTACTCTATTTTGTTGGTCAATATGGTTTTGGTGCCTCTTAAAGTTTGGAAGCTTGACTTGTGATCATGATAGAAGTGGTTTTCGTTTTCATAATTGTTTTATGCCTTCTTTTACTGATCTCAGATGGACCAATTTGTTGAGTGAGTTTGTAATGTTATGGTAGAGTAACTCTAGTTTAGCGTCTGGGCCTGAGGCAATACATGGGTTCTCTCTGACCATTTTATTGATCTGACTAAAGTCTTCCATTTTTGCTGTGCTTGAATTGGGGATAGGATTATGTTCAACTTGAATTGCGGCAAAATTGATATATAATGTTTGTGGGACTCTACCTTTAGTTTGGCATTTTTAATGTGAGAGAACACCAATTCTAATGTATGGCCTGTTGTGTGAGTTGGACCATTCACAACTTGGTTGGAGAACAAGTCTAGCATTATTTCCAAAATGTCTAGCACACGTAGAGAGTTTTGGGATTTTCTACCTGTATGTTAATGTCTCTTATTGCTAACTTTCTGTACTGAAGATTGCAGAGATAAAGTTAGATTGAGGAATTCATCTAGAAAGAAGACATTGCATCTTAGTAGGCGATATATACCTAGAAATACTAATGAACTGTTTGAGTTGAGGATACATTGAGCTGTTGTATTTTATATCTGTATACAAGTATGTTTTGAGTCATGAACTAGATCTACTTCCCCCTTGTTTTGGCTTTCCGCTTCCTTTGAAGCATTTTGAAGTTTTGGGGCATCAGCTCATCTAAAATGGTGATAGAGCTAACTACCTACCTACCACAGTTTTGTCAGTCCACATATCTGCAGAACATTTGCACTGAGTAAGTCTTGAACCTCAGGAATTTTTCAGAGCAGAACAGATATTAATGGCACCCACTTTCAGTTCAGCCTTAGAAGCGTGTTGTGGGTTGGGTAGTATTATGTCTTAGAGTTCTGATTTGGTCTGTGCTCATGCAAAGATTCAGTTAGTCGGGGCGCACAATCTAATAGCTACTATCAGTGATGAGTTAACGATATATATTTTAATGGGTTGATGGATCTTTGGGTAGTCAGTATGGTGCTCCTTAGGTTTTACATATTGACAGGAGACAATGGTCCGTCTTGCAAGGTTCCCTGGCTGATGTATTAATTAATAGAACATGGTTAAAGGCGATTCTGGTAGGCCAAGTGATGTCACTTGGAGTGTGAAGCAGCACTCAGCAGCATCCTGCTTTATTTGCGAGGATTGTTCTGGTTCTCTTAGGGGTGTGAAAGACCACTTTAAAAAAAAAAGATGTCTGCCATTAGGATGAATTATTATTGGAGTAAACTATGAGTTTTTTATGCTTGTTGCATCAAGCTTTGTCATTGGAGAGCTGTTCATCCATGTTGCATCAAGCTTGTGTCAGTCTTTACATTTCTTAACCCTTGAAGAAAGTTAACTCAGATAGCCAGGTTTCATTCCAGGAGTTCCGGTGAGAAGGTAACATCTGTTTTGATCTTGCCTTTTACTGGACTTGTGTACACATCAGCAAAGATAATTCACAGAATTTTCATCAGGGTGGGCACTTTAGTTTTTTTCTTGCCATTCTTGCGATATGAAGTTGGCAGGAAGGGAGAAACAGGCAATGTAATAAAACGTTTTAGCCACATAAAAATGAACAGTAGAAAATGTGGGATTGTTAGGAGATCATGCACGGAAAGAGGTAAAAGTGAGAGGTGGAAAAAAATATATCAGAGCAACTCCCCACGCCTCCCATAAAAAAACATTTTAGAAATTGTGAAAGTGAGTTTTATTACCCTGCTGATTTGCAATTTCACCATTACGTTTTTAGTATGTCAGCATAAAATTACCAGAGGTGTACCAATTATAGGCTGGGTTACACCAAAAAGTGTAGTGGTCACATGAGTTAGAATTGCCCAGATTTAAAATGTAAAATAGCTTTGCTTATTGCTACCATTTTGTGCTCTACACAGAATAAACTAAACCCTTTTGTGGTCTCTTTCCAAAAAGAGCCTGATTTCTGCGCTTTTGTTCATAATCAATAAAACAGTACTGGGGCCAATTCATAAACTGCATTTTGTAGTATGTTTAGTATTATAGTTCTATAATTATAATAGCTCTACTCATGTACTACAAAATGCTAGTCACGTACCTATGCACAGAGGTCTCTACCTTCAACTCTCCTATGTTTTATGTGCAGAGATCTCCACACACGTTGAGTAGTAAATGTGGGAGTGAAAGGGGGAGCAGCTGGAAAATTTGCAATACTTACAACAAAACGTTAAGCCCATTCACCCACTCACACAAAAGTAAGCCCAGCCCATTGCTATTCTCAAATTGCGCTTCTATAGTTACTACAGCCAACAAGCACTGGTAAATGCATTAGGTTTCACCTATGTGATCAATAATAAGTTGCTTTTTGTTGTCAGTTGTAGCTTGGTGAGCAGTTGTGCAATATAAGATGCAACAGACTAGATTTTTTTGCTTAATAGCCCCAAGTTTGTTTCAAAGTAATTAACATTTACATTTTGTTAACTGATTGGGGATTTATGCAACCATTTCCAGTGATAAAATAAATGGGTAGGAACCATAATTAAATGAAAGATTTCAGAAAAAAATGGTTAGTGCTCTGGTCTGCAAAATAATTCCATTAAATTTTATTTCCAGTGCCACTAGGCAGCATCGGAATTAGGCACCAGGGCATTCAGCTGAGCTTTTGGGAGGGTGATAAAGAGTTTGAACAGCTGCTTTCGAACAGCCTTCAGAGACATTCGCAGTTTACCAAAGCAAGGCTAATATTTTCATATTCAGATGGGCTTAGGTACATGCCAAACCGCAGCAAAGGCAAACAGCACACCAATGTTTTTCTTAGCAGAGGAGCAAAACACACGCCTTTTCTGTTTAAATTGTTCATGAGATAACTGTTTCGGTGCACCACTCCAGGTCTAATCATTATAGCTACAGACGCAACTACTTACTCTGAATGAAATCCTGTAAAAATAGCAACATTTCGTTTAATGTCAATGTAATGTTATGGGGGGTGGGGGAGTGCTGGTGGTGCTTTTCAAAGAGCCCAGGGGAGCCGTGTGTATGCCGTGTGTAGATAACAATGGCAGAGAGGATGATTACAAGAAAGGTTTCAAGAGGACGCCACGTTTTCGTAGCAGGTCTGCATTAGGAAGCCAGTGCATTCTGGTAGTTGTAGTCTTAGTGTACAACACATGAACCAAATGGAGTAAAGGGCTCTGTAATTATTAAATGCTAAAGAAAATCCAGGGCCTAGAAATTTCCTAATCTGATGACATGGAGTTATACAGTGTCCATCAAACAGTGGTGGCTCCTCCGCGAAGGAAGAGCGTCGCCCCACTGCTCACTGAGTAAGCAATTAAAAACGGAAAAATAAAATGATAATAACAAAGTTATTATCATTTTATTTAAAGGTACTGGCTCAGTTGTTTGGGGGCGGGCTGGGCTGTTTAGAGGCTGGGGGAGGATTGGTAGGCACTTAGTGCACATAACATTTTGGCCTGCCATCTCAGGCCGGCCAAAATGTCATGCGCACTTTGCATGTTCTCTACCCAGGCTGCATTACAGCCCTGTCTGAGCGCCGAACCACGGCACTCAGACCAATCACAATGCTGCAGTGCAGCATTGTGATTGGCTCAGGGGAGCCTGGGTGCTTCCTGCTTCCACATAAGCCAGAAAGAGGATGGCGAGGATGGAGGAAAGGTGGCGGCCGGCCGCATCCTGGTAAGTGTTTTTTTTCTAATTTATTTTTAATTCCCTCCCCCTCCGCTCCCCCCACACCCCGCTCCCCCACGCCCGTTTGGTAGAAGCCGCAACTGCCATTAAAGTTGCCAAGTGGCCAAGCGTGTGGCACTTTCAGGCAGGCATGGCATTGTATTCTGGGACTTACAGTTCCCCTCTTATCGTTACAAGCATGGATTAAAAAAAATCCCAGCATACAAACTGCTTTTAGCCTTTTAAAAAGCTGGGACTGGCTGAGGATGCCACATGAGATGGCATGTGACTGAAACCAGGAAGACCGTCACCCAGGCACTCGTCACCAGCCGACTGGACTATGGGAACACCCTCTACGCCGGAACCACAGCCAAACTTCAAAAAAGACTCCAGCGCATCCAGAACGCCTCCGCACGACTCATCCTGGACATCCCCCGACACAGCCACATCACCGGACACCTGAAAGACCTGCACTGGCTCCCCGTCAGCAAGAGAATCACATTCAGACTCCTCATCCACGCACACAAGGCCCTCCACGACCTGGGCCCAAAGTACCTCAACGACCGCATGACCTTCTACACGCCCACCCGCCAGCTACGATCAACCAGCCACGCCCTCGCCACCGTACCACGCATCCGCAGAACCACCGCCGGAGGAAGATCCTTCTCCTACCTGGCAGCCAAGACCTGGAACTCCTCCCCACTCACCTTCGGCGAACCCAGGACCATCTCTCCTTCAGGAAGCAGCTCAAGACCTGGCTGTTCGAGCAGTAACTTACCCCCTCCCCCAGCGCCTTGAGACCCTCCCGGGTGAGTAGCGCGCTCTATAAATGCCGTGATTGATTGATATGGGGGCAGGGGAAGAGGTATAACAGCTGTGAGTGACCATGTCCGTGCCAAGGCCTTGAGGTGAGGGCTGACTGGTCGATTTGTTTGCACAGACATGCACCTGTGTGCATGATGAATTTACTACACGACAAAGAGCCCTGTTAACATGTCGGTCCCAGCTTTGCAGTGCAGCTGGGGCCTCCACTGCTCATTAGCTCTATCTTAGTCCGGATCTGTAACTTCCTGTACAAACCAGCGCCATTAAAAGAACAAACACCCTCGCTTCACTCTCAGATTAAGGCTGATTTAGCAGCTTCCTGGCTGACTCTTTTCCCACGTTGGCTCCAAAAGTAAAAGGATAAAGATAGCGATAAACGTGCAGTAAGTGTTCAAAATTATGAATGACATGACCTCGGAAGTATGAAAATTTGAGTTAAGCGCATTTTAGACCTGTGATTTGCAGACTGAACCCAAATCTCAGCCGCGAGTGAGGAACTCACCGAACTACCTTAACGGCTTACACACTCTAACCTTGATAGCTGTTGGATAATTCTATGCATTTTCATCACCTATAATTTAAATCTGCTTCAGAACATCGATGATTTACCCAAATAATAACGGGAATCTGTGTGCGTGCAAGACATTTTTTGAAATATTTTATTTTGCAAGCTTTTACAACGGTGGTTTGTTATGCTTCAACCTAAAAATGTGCATGCCAATCATTAATAAAATTACAAACTTAGCGCTTAATGAAAGAAACCCAAATATTTTGCCGCTTTCTGTTTAAAGTTGGTGTGAAGCAGTTTTAAGCTGCAGTCTCCCTCTAGTCTAGGATAATGGCTGGGCAGGAAAGAGATCTTCGGGACCTTGCAGAGATCGGTCAGGCAAAGCGCTCTCACGCTAAAAGAGGGAGGAGTAGCAGCAAGAGGAGTGCAGGGATGAAGCAGGGGGGAAACATGCAGCCGACAAGCAGGCTCGCATAAAAAAAGTTCCATACAAAAATGGATGAACACAGTACTTCGGCACCGGAAACTGATAAGAAGCCCCTTTTAAGATATATCAAATTGAATAGATTCAGGCAAAACCTAAAGAGGACCCAAAGCAGTTCCAAGTCTATTCCAGCTCAGACCTGGAGTAAATGCACCTCCACATATACTAAAACAATGGTACTGCAACACCCTCCCACAGAACCCACACATATACACACTCAACTATATATGAAGGTTCAATGTTTATGCATATATAGAGGTGGGGTAGCATCGTGGGTCTGGGAGATCAAAAGATTAGTTTTGATAGGCTGCCTTTTGATAGGCTGCCTCACATCAACAAAGATGTTTGACAGCCATTTTACGACTCTGGGAGTCAGTCCCTTTGTCCTAACTCCTAAGCCCCTCCCCTGGGGTGGGCAAGTGCCCAGAGGTGGAGAATCACTTATATTTAATAGGAGGAGGCATGTGAACCCCCCCTGCTGAGCCATTAATTGGCCCCAGGGGGTCCCATCACCTAGGGCCTGAACCTTTATTTTAATATTGAATGGGGAGGAGGGCGTGTGGCATCCTCCTTGAGCCATTTCATGGCCCTGGGTACCCCATTCCCCAGGGTCCGAGATCTTATTTGAAGAAGGAGTGTGGGCCCCCCCTCTCTCTGAGCCATAAAATGGCCCCAGGGACCTCATCACTTGGGCCCGAAGTTGTGCAGTGCCCCAAAGACATCATCCCCTGGGACACTGTCTTGTTCCTACCGGGGAGAATGCAGGAAGGGAAAAAAAGTTAATTCCCTTCCCACACTCTTCAGGGCACAGAACATAGCTATGCTCCCCCTCATAGGCAGCAGGAACAAAAGCTGCTCCTGCTGGGCAGGAGAAAAGCAATAAAGGCAGCTCCTGCCAGCACTTAGGATGGATGCTGGCAGGGGAGTCAGAGGGCCAATGCCTCGTCCCGCAGCCCCCAGTGCTTAAGGATGTGGTGGGTGCCCTTGGTGGGACAAGGCACCCACTTACAAATAAGTAAATAAAAGACAGAGGCCAAGCAGGAGTGGGAACCCTCCACTGCCTAAAAAACAAAATAAATGGGACCGTGGAACCCAAAATATATATTTTTTTAAAGCAAGGTGTGGCAGTGCAGGAACGGGTTCCTTGTCCTGCATTTACAAAAAGAAAAAAAAAATACATTGTCGCGTATTAGCTTCATCATTCTGCATTGAAACAGGAGTCCGCTCATATATTATTCACTACCCCGGAAATGCCCTGTGTGGGTTTTATAAAGAATATCAAACTTGTTGTGGTGCCCCAAGGAGGGGGCTGCAGGAACTTCATCAGCCTTCCACTTTAACCTTTGTTTTTTTCCCAGTTAAAAAGTGTGTATACACACACACAACGTTAAAAAGTTACATAATTGTAGTTGAAAATTACATTATTCAAGAGTGGTTTGGAGTTGTTGACGGTCACATGCTGGCACCCTTATCGCATATAATGTCATCTGCAAGGATCTGATCATGACTGTATGAGGTTCAATCTCCCTAATGACCTACATGTAAAAAGTTACTAGTTGTAACTTTACAATCATAAATTAGGCTCTATAACCTGAATTCAGAGAGTGGAGACAAGCCAGTCTACACTTTGCAGTAAATGTAAAATGGCAAATGGTGAATAGATTAAAAGTAGTACATTTATTGCAAAGGGTAAAAAATACATTTACACATGTAATTTTACTCACCTGTAAATTTACCTTTGTGTCTAGAGCCCGCTGTTTGCGCATTATCTATAATTTTATGCTACTGAGCCATCCAGTGGGGGCATAAACAGGTTATAAATTTACTGTTTCAATAAAGTAATGGCACTTCTAGTAATTGTGAAAAAACTGCTGCAATAAAAGGTAACAGTAAACAATTGCCACTGGCAATTTTGTTGTTTTTGAGGCATTACCTGCCCCTTTCTCCCTTGTGTCTACCATTAATAATGCTGCTCTTGTATCTAAAAGCCTACATCACCCCCTTAAAAACGGTCATACAAGGAATCAGGTACAGTATTACTGTGCAACGTCACAGATTTTCAAGTTGTTGTGAATGCAAGACTGCCAACATCAGATTCTTTAGAGAAGAGCTTCAACAATATAAAATATTTTACTGATGGTAAGGTTTCTTACAATTAAATAGTCTTCATATATTCACTTTTCATATGCAAAAATATTTTTAAGTAATTGAGTTTACTTTAATGTATTCTTTCAGGTCAAAATTCTATAAGTGTTAAGAAATGCTAATTAAAGACAACATTGCGAACCAGTCACAGTTGCATGTAAAACTTATCAAATGTCAGCATATGAAACTTTACAGAGACACATATTAGACATACAATATTTTCATACTTACAGTTTTATCTTCCACATTCCAAAATATGACAGCGCCTTCCCTACATTTACATAAGACAGAAATATATTAACTTTAAAGTACATCATCGCTTACAGAATAGTGTGGCATGCATACAGGGCTCAAAAGCACACAGTCTATAGTAGACTGATGTTCTAGATAAAAACAAAACTCTTTTCTGTTTGTAACAACCAGGAGGCCAGAGTTTATTTGGCTAAAGGCGAAGGCACCCTTATTCTAAGAAAACCTGAACAATGCACACCGTAATTCAGAAACTATCAAGCAGCACCGGAGTGTGACCAAGAAATCACTTCAGGTGAACGTCTCCTTCATACTAGCTAGGTGTTCATACTGCTACGAAAACTCAAGGGGTCACTAGCACTGTTCGTAAGAACAGCAGCTTCAGCAACCTGCAGCAGGTAGTTTACGATGGGGACAAGCTAACAGTTCAACAGCAATTACACGGTGAAGGAAAAGAGTGCAAAAGCACTGACTTCATGTCTTGAGATGTGCATGTATTCATGCAACGTTAGTCCTTTCTTTTCAGCATCTCTGTAACACTCGTAACACAGAAGTGCACATTAAAAGTGATCTTACATAATCTAGATCCAGGCATGCTATAAGAATTTGAAAATAGGTCCATCGATGAGGAGCTGAAAAGGTGATATGAATGCAATTTGGACGAATACAGATTTAGGCTATGATAGAACAACATTTTGAGAGGTTTTCCCTCTGCCTATATGCTCTCAGTCAGCTCTTATTAGGTCTCACATACCAGACCGCACAAGCTGCCTGGTTGCAAACGACCTATTGTGACTTATTGTCACTCTCCTTTCCTTACTTCTTATTCTGTTTTAGTTTCTCCTTATGTTCATTTAGACTGGTATTTTTGTATCCTTCCA
The DNA here is from genome assembly GCA_963921515.1 of Calotriton arnoldi. NCBI lineage: Eukaryota > Metazoa > Chordata > Amphibia > Caudata > Salamandridae > Calotriton > Calotriton arnoldi. The sequence goes on from CAWUFW010003641.1 coordinate 645,413, forward strand.
CTGTTCACAGTTAGGGGACTACTTTCTGCTTTTACATTTAGAGCTGCATGTGTTTTCTATCCCTCTCCTTTGTGTGCGGCTTCCCCCCACGCTGTGTTGCTCCACAAACCTTCTAAGCTAGTCTGTAAAAGCACAGCAACAGGGACACTTTTTGCTGGGGTACGGCTGAAGAGCAGCCTATAAGGGTTGTTTTAGTTTTATCTCCTACATTCCACATATTGCATGAAAGCACAAGCTTTGTAGCACTGGGGAAGTGCCATCTGCTACACTCACTCAGCTGGCGTCTGAGACAGAAGGTGTACTTAACTTGACACTTCTCTTGGAGGTACATAAATCTGGCCCCTTGGCTACTACAGAGGACCAGATAGCTGAATCCTGTGGAAAGTATATTAGGCCTTGGCAAGCATTTCTCTTTACATTGTGACAATTCTTTATTTTTAAATTCTGTTCCGAGTTTGAGAGAAAAGTATTTGAAAACTAAACCATGCCATTTATAAAAACTGAACACATTGAATTCAATGTAGTCTTCTGAAATACCATAAGATGTGTGTTTTCTTTTCATTCAGTATTTTGAAATGTCTTTTTCTGTTATTTTTTTTTAAAGTATACTCTACTGATATTGGCAAGGTCAAGATATCGGCACTTGCATTATAAAAGGCGAGACCAATTGGTTTTGCAAATGCTTTTTCTTTCTACCACCTCCTAATGGTACACCTTCAGTCTCTCTAGTAGCATTTCTTCTTCATTTTGTTGTTTCTTTCTAAAATCTGACAGGTAACAATTAGTACTGTTCTGCGTCTTTTTTTCAGCACATCAATAAAAAACTTCTTATGAATTAAATTAAAGTAAAAATAAATACCACTTCGGTTACACCTTGTCTTGCTTTAAAGGTGCACATTTTAGGCCCTAGTGACATCAATTTGCTGTTCCTTCAAATTTTGAAAGTTATGCAGTTAACCTTTGACATTCTTTTATAAAAATTCACAAATGGGCCAATAATGAAGAGTCTAAACTACACCTGAAAAAGAAAATAAGTCCAGGATCTGTCTCCTTTGCGTGATTTTCAGTACCAATCACCAACACATTTGATGCATCTACAAATTTAAATGAAAAGGGAAATTATATTGCGGCTTAATTCAAAATATATACATACATCAAATCTAAAACTTATTCTCTAGGCTCATTAAGGATACTGAGGTAATCGGATCCATCACCACAGTCAATTCTCCCTCTCCCACTTAATATAAGATACACTCTTTTAAAGTATTGTGTTGAGTCATGAAATGTGCAGAATCGAAATAACCGCATTCACATATTAAATGCAGGCGACCTCTCACATGCAGTAACTACACATGCATTATTTTGTCCATTTTCAAAAGGACAAAAAACAGCCACAAATAATTCATTTAAATGCCATCACCCGAAAAGAGGCAGTAACCTTTTGGTTCCATTATTATATGGATGTAATTGGTAAATACAAATATACTATCAGCATTGGGTTTTTCAACAACTGATGCTGAACACGATTTCAGATGTAATAGAAGGGTTTAAACATTTTCCCGAGATGTCACTTCAGATAAACACTGCAGAGAGTGTTTAAAAATTTAGAAAACATGTGGTATTGATGCATGTGGTTGCACGACAGTTGTCATTGATCCATGTTCATGTGTTATTCAAAAACAAGAAGACCAATAAAGAAATGTTATAAAGAAAAAACAAAGAAACAAGTGTACTGCCACCAATGAAGTATTATAAATCACAAATCTTCTCCAACCTTTAACTAAATTTTTGTTTTAGCAAAGGTTGGGTGGTAAATCTTAAACTCTGCATTGCATATTTATACCAGATTGCAACTGCTGTTGTGAGGTAATACAGTAACTGCAGAATTTATTTGGAAGTCTATATTTGAGATTTTGTGCTTCACATATATGTAGTCCTGAACAATACATTATCGCTACTTGGTGGCACTGCAAGCTACACATTACTACTATGCAACTGAATAGTATTAGTTATTACATGCATATCAACCTATGAAGAAAGAAAGGCTGGGGTGGCCTTGTCCCAATTCAAATTAAAGACCTTAAGGTTTACACACAAATCTTATTGAGCAGTGTTTGCATCACTGAACTACATAACTAGTCCTAATATTTAATTATGTTGTATAGTATCCTAACTACTCGTTGCAAACTGTCAAATCATAAGCAGAGCATCTTTTAATTTATCAGCATTAATTAATTAAATCATTAATTTGGAAATATTCTTAACACTACCACAAAACCGTCCTCCACTATAAAACAGTGGCTTTTATGCAGCAGCCAGAAAGAAGGCCCAGCTTGAGTTGCTAACATGTTCCTCACTGGGTGTGCTTCTTCCTCTGGTCACTTACGCTGATCGGGATTGCCATGCAAAACCTCCACCACAGTTGGGACTCTCGGAGAAAGACAGGTTCTGTTGCCCTAAGGACTCTTCGCTTCTGCTTTTTCTAATTTTTTCCTGATGAGACTTCTACTACTATCAGGCTTCTTTTCAAACTTGGCTAATCAACACGACATTATTAATAGAAATTAAAAATACACGCTCTTTAGGATAGGATAAAGCGCATTATTACTCATGTAAGATTCACCCATAAACCAAGTTTCAAAGAAAAAGTAAAAATGGAAATCAAGGTACAGTTCCCAAAAACAATGCACTGAAAGTTACAACATTCAAAATGTACCTCGTGGTAGGGATACCACTTCAAAATATCCATGGGATACAACGTCATGACATAGTGTACCGAGATGATACTCATCAGCTGTAGCAAAAGCGGTGCACTGCATCACATCCTGTACCAAAGAAAAACAGACAAGCGGCAGGTCATTTATTCTAGATGTCCCTTCATTCACTGAATTGTCTTCCACTGCTCAAATTTTTACTTTCTACACATGCTTCCATATTTTTCCCAACAGTTAACCAAATAAAACATTTAATCTGGCTGCAATTGTCGCTGAAGATTATTTTAAATTCCATCTGTTTACCAATATCTATCACTTTTGGAGAATAATTTGTTACATTGCATTAGAAATCCTACAGTTATGATCTACTTCATTTGAATGTACCTCTTTCTCAAACAACAGAACTTGATTAACATATTGTAAATTACTGTGCACAAGGAGACTGGCATATGACCTTAGGCAAATTCCTTTCCGTTGATATATTTGCCTTGCTCAGTTGATACATTTGCAGAAGCAGGGGGTAAAAGAGCAATATGAATTGGATTTATATAGCACTTACTACCCGACGAGACATTTAAGTGCTTTACGGCAAGTAGCATGCTACTCTGGAACCCAATATTAGTGGTTATTGATTATTGTTGATTACTGGGATTATTCTTGTGCTCACAATGAAAACATTCCATTCTTTTGCTCCGGTTTCTCTGTTGCAGATTAGATTAATAGGAGTTAGTGGGGGCTATGTGAGTTCTTGAAAATGGTTGGTGATATGAATACATGGGGGAGAGAAGGTTATGTTTCGTTAAGTTGTTTGGGTATGGTTCAAACAAGGGGAGTTTGTGATCAATGAAATGAGTTGTTGACCATTTTTGAAACTACAATAAATTACATTAAGAGAGAAGCGAGACAGGCAAGGGACTTGAGGACTATACCCAAAGAGGAGGAGGCATGCAGAAGAGGTAAGTAAGAAATGGGTCATTCAAAAGAAAGAAAAAAGAGTGGACAATTTAAAGTTTTAAGTCAAAGTCAGATTTACATTCAGGGTTTTCAAATATAGTGGTAGAGGCATAGCATGCACTCTGAGGATGTAGCACTGTAGAAAGGAAAACACATTATGTGTATGTGTGATCGTTCTATATTAAATATTTTGATTGACACTAGAATCAGGTCCAACAGTTTTTCTGCTGCTATGGTTGATTTTTGTAGTAAATGGAATTTCCCGTTTGTGGTATGCCGGCCGGCGTCTACCCTTGCCCTGAGAATCTGACTGCATGTGTAGCTGGTAAATTGGCTTTAATTTTCCCCCTGGCATCACACTAATCTAGCATGTATGTGAAAACCTAGGACTGGTCCTAGTAAGGCAAAGTCCATGACCTGTCCTGAGACCTGGTGGGGCACACATCAAGAGTACATTCAGAGTGGACAAATGACTATTGTCCTTGTCTTGAAATAAGCGCATAAGGCAGTGGTGACAGCATATTGTGTTGTATGACCTCCAGTACAGGGCCAGACATTTTTATCTACGTCAGTGAGGGTTTGGGCTACTGGCTTCTCTCATGTAAAGGATGTAGAAACTCCGCACCTTGGAGGAGAGGGAGAGCGGGAAGGAGAGCGAGAGGGAGAGATGGAGAGGCAGAGGGGTTCATGTACCACATATGGAATCCATTTTGCATGCCCCTGGTTTACCATGGCACAAGATACCGGGTGAGACAGAGTCCCTAGACAATTGTACCCCTGCTGTGAGAAGACTTTACATACAGGCTTTGTTTGGATAGCATCCCGAGAAGGACACTTGAAAGAGAACACTTCAAACTATACACAATCCATTTATTTATGGTAGTGTGTGCACAAAAGACGAAAGGAAGGGAAGAGATAGGGAAAGAATGCAGTGTTAGACAATTTTAAAGGAAACAATCCACAGCTTTTTACAAACATCTGTATATGAACGTGATACCGTAGCGCTCTCTTACTGATAGGAAAACCTGTGACAGGCAGATAACACAAGCTTCATTAGCAGCCACATTAACCAACTCAGCTATTTACCAGTAGCACATACATGGTTTAAAGCTGGTTTTATTGCTTTACTACTCATATATCTGTTTAGCCAATTGGATCATGTGATGAAAACGTGTGAAGTAAAAAAAGTGTACCTGCTGAAATTGTAGGGCTACAAATCGGACTGGAACAAATATATAGTCCAACGGGAATTGAAAATAGCTGAGATATCGATCTCCTCCCCGGAAGGAGAAATAGAGGCAGCGGCATGCCCATGTCTCACAACCAAATGCAACACAGGCGGGTCTCCTTACCTGGTAGGTGTATAATGTTTGGCAGCAAATATTGTTTGCTTATTATCCATCTTAGAGAAGCGTTTGTTACATCCTGTGGGTATCTTGGGTGAGGGAAAGTAACAGTGACATTCTTTAGAGAATGTTGAGCAAACGATTACAGGAGAGAATGTTATGGAAGAGAAGCATCGGTGGCTTGCAGCTCCCTTATTGCTGTTCAACTGAATAAAATAAAGAAACTTCTAACTACTCGCACTTGCATCGCGCGAGTAGTTCTTTTTACTGGCAACAAGGATGGCATCAGGAATGCTGCTGGACAAGGAGGAGAGCGCCCATTCTTGGGGCCAGCCGCAGCTGAGTTGGTGAATTGGTGAACCGCTATTGCCGGGATTTCTGGATGAATTTGAGCAGCAATTGAGGCAACAGGAAAAACCTTGTGGAGGAGGCCAGCCAGGATTATGAACTGCAAGTAATTTTGTGGCAAGTTTGGGCGCGTGAAGAGGCAGGCATATTTTATTTATCAGTCACACAAGGTTGGGGATCAAAGCATAGACACCTGCACCAGTCTTAACGTCCCTATACGTTGAATCAAATAGAAATAAGGTGCAAAGGGCTTGGGACACAATCCCCTAGGTCCCAAAATAGAGAAACCAGAAGGAACCGGCCAGTCACTCTAGTAAAATACAGCCAAAACAGCCCTGCACACTTTCAAATATTAGATGCATTAAATATACAGTAAGATAAATTTACAACAAGCAGTTGTTTTCCCAAGAAAAAAGTCGATACGATCTTGCAGTATTGTAGTTCATTCTTTATTCATGTTCTTTTAAAAAAATTCAACCGCCAACGCGTTTCGTCCTCAATCGGACTTCTTCAGGGCTTAAAGTGTAAAATGTGCTCATTCGTATAGCTGTTGCCAGTGCGTTAGGCCAATTGGTTTGAAACTACGTTTGTCCAACCAGATATTTTGTGTCAATTCAAGTGCTCATTGATAAAAGTGTGTCAGTGAATGTCACACCCGTCTCCATGCGGTCATCTGGTTCGGCAAAGGATCTCAAACCAATTGGCCTAACGCATTGGCAACAGCTATACGAATGAGCACATTTTACACTTTAAGCCCTGAAGAAGTCCGATTGAGGACGAAACGCGTTGGCGGTTGAAATATTTTAAAAGAACATGAATAAAGAATGAACTACAATACTGCAAGATCGTATCGACTTTTTTCTTGGGAAAACAACTGCTTGTTGTAAATTTATCTTACTGTATATTTAATACATCTAATATTTGAAAGTGTGCAAGGCTGTTTTGGCTATATTTTATTTATCAGCAGCCCTCAACTGCCGTGCACACGCAAAGACGTTAGCCGTGTGACACGTCAAGTGACCCACAGTAGCGGCCATGCGTTGCTTAGAAACGGTTACGCTGTAAACATTGTCTCCATGCGCTTCCGAAACGGTGCAGGTCGGTCATGCGATGCAGCACACATGGTTTTCAGTTTCCTAGCAACTGAAGAGGCGCATTTCGATTAAGGCATTTCTGGTAGTGAGCTTTATGCTACAAGCTTGTGCTGGAATTTTTTTTTTTTTTTTTTTAAATAAGAAACTTATTCAGAGGTTCAATCTTTAAGTGTTCACAACTGTACACCTGAGTAAATCTGGTGCTTCGACCAGTTTATCTAGAATTTGTGTCCTTAGACAGGGAAGGGATGATTGCTCTAATACCATTTTTAAACGCACAAGGAGAGCCCATCACAGGTTGGGAGGTTTGGCAAGGAGGTTTTCAGGCATATGCAGTAGGGGGGGGGGAAGACATTTTTACAGCTTCTCGCAAATTGGCTATGCTTGAGAAGGGCAACGCATATTAAAACATCTTCCACCTTTACCAGAGGAGGATGTTGAAGAATCGGACTGGGATGACAATGATAACACACTGATGAAACTAGTGTTGTGTGGTACAATATGACCTATGCACAAGTCTCCATTTTCGTTACACGCTTTAAATTTGACATCTTTTTCTAAACAGTGACATTCTGCTTTGTACATGCCTTGCACTTACATGATAACTTACTTATAAATTATTCTGCAGGCAGCACAATTTTTAGGAAGCATATTATTGTGTTGTCGGTCTGTCCAAGGCTAAGGAACACTGTACACGATGCCCTTTATTTTAGTAGCCTGGTTGGAGACAGCTCTTAGTCTCAAGACAAACAATTACATCGTAGTTGCACCTTTGACACAGTGCGACTGGGACCTGTGCCTTAGCTGTATATAACGCACCTGAGCTAACGTAGGCAGAGGAGCACTTTGGCTAAGATTATCCTGGAACGTTGTGCCCAAGATGGAGCATCGCTGACTAGTTTTCATCCCGCTGAAGACGGTAGCCTGCACTACACCAGACCGGTTTCCTGATACATCATACACAGATATGCGGGGTTGGGTTGTCCCAAGAGATTTGGCAGACGGTTCTCCCACTAGGCTCTCAATAATGTAGGTAGAAACAGGAGTATAATCGTAATCACACTGTAATGTTATAATGGTTCCCCTGTTTGTCTTTTTCACCATTCTTCTCTGCTTTAAATTGGTCGTCAGCGTATCATCAGATCTCTTTGCACCCACATTCCAGGTCTATTATATCATTATTACACCAGAAGGGGCCTATCGGTTCAAACGCATGCTGTTTGAATTGGCATCAGCCTTGGCAGTTGCATCAGCTTTTCAGTGAGGAGAAAAATTTAACATATTTCCAAGATGATATTCTGGTGTTTGGTGAAAGTGAAGAGAGACACAATAGAGTTTTACATTCTGTGTTGAAAACTTTGGAAGAGTGTGGACTGACCATCAGTTTGGATACGTGTAAGAACGATGTGGGGGAATTGAGACACTGGTTGGACGATAACAGAGTGGAGCTTACGCTAAAGTTATTTGAACAATTTGTGGGAATTAGAGCAGCTATGACAGCACCTATCTGCTAGTGAGGCAGAAGTTCTGTGTTTTATGGTGCACAGGATCTGGAGCTCAATTCCCCTTAAGCTCCCTGGGATAAACTCCCACAATGACAAGATTCAACAAAATGATCCAGCACTTCATATAATATCAAGCAAAGACATCAATATTAAATTAATGAAGCATTATTCTCTTCATATAAAAGACACGACGTCTGTTCAGCAGGAAAGTTTCAATCTCTTTATTCTTGATTTCTTCTTAATAATTTAGGTAAAACCGTAGCCAACGCGTTTCGTCACAAGGACTTCTTCAGGGCTTACACGTAGATCTTTCTCTTTCTCTTCTACAATGTAAATCACTTGGATTAAAGATTCTAATTGGCCGTTACAATTGAGGACCAAAAAATCACGGCAAAGCACTAAAGTCAGTGTTGCCCCATTCCTTCACTTCTGGTGCACGGTTGCTTGGTGAACAGCGTAGTCCCGGTACGTGTAAGCCCTGAAGAAGTCCTTGTGACGAAACGCGTTGGCTACGGTTTTACCTAAATTATTAAGAAGAAATCAAGAATAAAGAGATTGAAACTTTCCTGCTGAACAGACGTCGTGTCTTTTATATGAAGAGAATAATGCTTCATTAATTTAATATTGATGTCTTTGCTTGATATTATATGAAGTGCTGGATCATTTTGTTGAATCTTACGCTAAAGTTAGTTAAGGCTATTGAAGACACTATTGCCACAGAACAAGGACCAATTGCGATTATTTTTGGGATGAGCAGAATATTATTCCCGGTTTATTCAAATATTTGTGGACACAACATGCGCAAGTTAATGTTAAAGAATGCTAAGTTTCAATGGTGTGCAGAGTGTGGAAGTGAGTTTGTGCAAGTGATAAGGAGCATAGCCTTGGCTCCAGTTTTAAAACCTGTTGACGCCACGTGATAAGAGTACTATTTGCACTATTGAAAGTGTGTGGGTTTGGGGGCTGTCTTAATCCAGTAAAGGCATAGCAAGGAAGTAACGGCAGCTTATGCTTCGTGTTAGAAATGGGGGTCTCTAGTTGGCAGAGGTAGGTACCTTTGACCAAGTAGGGGCCCTTGCTTCTAGTCAGGGTAAGGGGGCTACACTCCTAAAATAACCCCTGCTCACCCCTTGGTAGCTTGGCACGAGCAGGCAGGCTTATCTCAGAGGCAGTGTGTAAAGCATTTGTGAACACATACAGTAATACAGTGAAAACACTACAAATGGACACCACACCAGTTTAGAAAAATAAGTAATCTTTATCTAGATTTAACACAAGACCAAACGACAAAAATCCACAATACAGTATTCAAAAATATGACTTTCAAATGGTAGAAATAGCTTAGTTCAATGTAGATGGTAAATGCGACACTTTACTCTCAAAGTACCTTGGATGCGTAACGCAATACAAACAAAAGGGGCGCAGGGAAGGTGATGCATCGGTTCCTTGCTTCGGGGGAGGTGATGCGTCGGTTCCTTACTGCAGCACAGGGGAGGTGATGAGTCGGTTCCTTACCGGAGAGGAGGTGATGCGTCGGTTTCTTACTGCATTCCGGTTACGATGCGACAAGATGGCGCCGCGATGCGACGATCCGGTGCGATGCGACAAAATGGCGTCTTTGCTGCGATGCGACAACGTGGATGCGATGCCTGCACGCCCGACGGCCGTGCGGCGAAATCGGTGGTTTCTTGAGCCGCGACAGGCCCTGCGACACGCTTCTCCGGTGATGCGACGGCAACCTCTGCGGCAGCGACACACTTCTCCGGTGATGCAACACGCTTCGTCGGTGATGCAACACGCTTCGTTGGCGATGTGTCGGCGAACAGCTGCGGCGCCGACACGCTTCTTCGGTGATGCAACGGTAACAGCTGCGGCGGCGACATGCTTCTTCCTTGTTCCGTCGCGCTTCCAGCTCCCAGCGACACGCAGTCTCTAGAGGGCCCAAAACAACAGCAGGCACCTCTCTGCAGGTAGAATTCCCAGCAAGGAAATTCAGGGGGAGCTGGTGGTGAAGTCTTTGTGTCCCTGAGACTTCAGAACAGGAGGCAAGCTCAGTTTCAAGCCCTTGGAGATCTTCCTCAAGATGATAAAGTACACACAAAGTTCCTTTTCTTCTTTCCTTGGCAATGAGTAACCACTGCAGGCCAACCCTAAACAGTCACGATCGCTGGGGCAGTCTCCTCCTTCAGCTTCCTTGGTTTCTCTCCTTGGCAAAGGTTCGTCTTGATTCCCAGAAGTGATCCAAAGTTCTGGGCCCCAATATTTATACTGCAAAATCCTTTGTTCTCTGAAGGCAGAGAGTGTCTGTGCCCAGCCAAAACCAGTACTGTCCTCCCTGGTGCAGCTTCCTGGCAGGAGGTGGAGACAGCATTGTTGAAAGCAGACCTGGCCCAGGTAGCTGAAAGGAAATCTCCCCCCCCCCTACTCTCTATTCTATGTAGGCTCAGGCAAGTGAAAGGAAATTTCCTCCCCCTACTCTCTATTCTATGTAGGCTCAGGCATGTGAAAGGAAATCTCCTCCCCCTACTCTCTATTCAATCCAGGTCCTATTCAGCCCAGCCCTGACTCATCAGACTGCTGGAGCCAAAGCCCTCTCCAGCCCCCTGTCACTCACAAACCAGACATGGAATACACAAACCTTAGCTGAGGCATGCTGGATGGTTAGGCAAGAAAATACCTACTTTCTAAAAGTGGTATTTTCAAACACAGAATGTAAAAATCACCCACACTAAAAGATGTATTTTAACATTCTGAGTTCAGGCATACTAAACTTTATTTTTCGATCTTGTTCCTAGGGTCAGTTATGTTTATAAGAAGTTATAAACTAACTCCCCATTCTGGCCTATGGGAACAGATAGCCTTGCAATAGTGAAAAACGAAATTGGCTGTAATTCACTATCAGGACAAGCCACACACAACAGGGCATGTCCTACCTTTCACATACAATGCACCCTGCCCATAGGGATACCTTGGGCCTACCTTAGGGGTGACTAACATGTAGAAAAGGGAAGGTTTAGGGACTGGCAAGTGGGTGCACTTGCCAAGTCGACATGGCAGTCCCAGACTGCACACAGGCTCTGCAATGGCAGGCCTGAGCCATATTTTACAAGCTGCTTCTGTGGGTGGCACAATCAGTGCTGCAAGCCCACCAGCAGCATTTGATTTACAGGCCCTGGGCACACATGGTGCACTGTACTAGGGTCTGACAAGTAAATCAAATAAGCCAATCATGGAATCACTAATCCATAACAATAATTTACAATAGAGAGCATAAGCACTTTAGCACTGATCAGCAGTGAAAAAGTGCCCAGAGTCATAAAACCATCAGAAACAGGTCAGAGAAAATACAGGAGGAAGGCAAAAAGTTCAGGGATGATCCTGCAAAAAGGGCCAAGTCCAACACAACCCCCTTCCAGCCTAAACGCAGGGTAGACCAATCACTACCTTGATAGGCTTCCCTGCTTTGGGCGATAGAACATGGACCCTGGCACGCAACTGCAGGGGCATACTCCAGTTCTACGCCAATCTGAACCCATTTGGATCCCTCTGTCCATACTCTCAGGGCCCACTAAGTTAACCCATGGGGAACCCTTCTCCTCACCTGTGGACACCATCTGTGCAGCACCTAACCGTAGCTAGTTCACAGGTGTGTCCCAACAGACAGACAGTACCCACATGGCCAACACAGAGGTGTCGCCCAGTCCACCCCCGGGGGGTGACTCCTGTCCCCCTCCCAGGGGCAACTTTGTCCACCAGGACAGCAAGCCACAGTAGCCACTGACAGCCGTCAGTGACGAGAACCAGGCTCTATGCCTTTCATGGTTCTCTAACCTCTGTGGCGTCAGAGAGCGGGGGGCAGTAGTCCCAGGTGCCTGGCACCCTTGGTCCACTCTCCCTCCTGTCAGGTCAGGTATGACATCCGGACACTGACCCACCAACCCCGGGTCTGTACCCGGCGGCTGGACCGGAGACTGGGGTGGGCTTTCCCACACCCGGTCCTCCTACTCGGGGCCCTGCACCCTCCCACCTGGAGCGGTCCCCCCTTCCAGAATTGTCAGGGCACCTGTGGCAGGTGTCCTACACCATTCACCCACCAGTTCAGGGGTTTTATCCTGCAACTGGGATCCCAGTCTAGGGTCTATACCCTCAGGTTGCACCGGGGTCAGAGGCGAGGAATCCCTCCCTCTGCACCCCCTTCCAGAGTTCTGCACCCTCCCACCTGGAGTGGTACCCCTAGAAGACAAACCGGTAGGGACACTCTTTACAGTTGTCCTTCCCTCCAGGTCAGGCAACACCTGAACCTGGCTTCCCAACCCAGGGACTAACCCCTGCAGCTGAGCATCTGCCCGGCGCACCAGGACTTCCTGGGGAGCACTCATGCCCCCCCGAGGGTAACACATAACTCATGTGTTGTGTGACAGTCTGCCTGGTGCACATCTCCCGACCCCTGTCCATCTGACAGTGCGTGAAGATCCCCCAGGACAGGAGTGGTGTCACCATGGTCACTCCTAGGAGACTCAGCCCTTCTGGCTGGCCCCTGACCCACTGGTTCTTCCACTGGGGACTCTCACCCCTCAATCTGGACTTCTGCACCCTCCACTTAGGAGTGGCACTGCCAGACACCAGAACGGATGGAGGTCTGCTTACAGACACTCCACGTTCTCCTGACACTAGGAGATCTCCCTCAAATGGACTACTAGTACAGCTTAGGCTCCCTACCTGGAGTTCCCTTAAGGAACCATCCAGGCCCTGAGACTGAGGTTGGGCACTATCGGGACACATCCCAGTCTCACTCCTTCTCCTAGGAGACAGGACGTGAGGCCCTACAACCTTCCCACTACAACGGGACCTAGCTGGGCTACTCTGAACCTCTCCCACCACTCTGGGCTGAAAGATACCCGAGCCACTCCTCTTAGGGTCACTCCCCAATGCCTCTTCAGACCCTTTGGAATACACCAAAAGGTCTGCCTCCCGGGTGAGCTCCCTGGGGTCAGAGAACTCCCCCTCCAACAGGTGTTGGCATAGCGCTGGAAAACAAGGACTTGCAATATGCTCTCCCACAATTGAATCACACAGTCCCACACAGGTGTTAACCAAGCTATCCTTCCCCTCACCATCCAGTGTCTCGCACACGTACCCCACACCACTCTCCTGAGACTGGCAAGACAGTATCTGACTGTCTCTGTCACTCAACCCACACTCTTCTGGGCGGTCCTCACACTCACACACCAGGACTTCAACCCTGGGGGAACCCCTCTCCCTGCACCTCTCATCTAGAGTCAGTAGAGTGTCCCTCCCACCACTAGGACTATGAACCCCTGTGCCAGTTCCCCAATCCACCTCAGGGACACTGCGCACCACTGGAGCTACCTCATATCCTAGAACCCCCTAGTGTATGTTAACCCCCTCCTTCAAGTCAGGCGCCACATCTCTGGGTGTGTGTACTGCTCCCCCAGCACTAGATAACTCAATTTTGCTGCCACCATCTGAGCTGGACTCCACCTCCAACTCAGCCAAGCTCACTTCCTGAGCTTCATACATTTCTTCTTCTTCGGCTAAGGCCCTCTTGGTCTCAGCCCTCTCGAGCTCCTCATCAAGCTCTCTCAGCCTCTGCTCACAAGCCAGAAGCCATCCATCTTTTTCTGTTTCTCCCTCACTCTCAGGGAAGTCCTCCTCCTCCTCAGACTCTACTGGTAGTGTTGGCCCCCAGCGGGGTAACTCATAATGAAATAGGGATGCCTCTAGATCCTCCCTGGACCTCCTCTTCACAGGCAGCCCTCTATCCTTGCAAAACACACGTAGCTCCTTCATTGTGTAGATGAACATGTGCCAGAAGTCAAGTTCCATTTTGCAACAACTAACCAGAGTCTTAGTATCAAAAAATACTTCCAGGAGGACACCAGCAAACAGAAAAAACAGTATGTGGTTGCGTAATGGTCTGCACTCACTAGTAGTGTACACCAATCACTGTATATGAGTCACAAATGCAAGTCCAGAATCCTCACCGCTGACCACCAATGTTAGAAACAGGGGTCTCTAGTTGGCAGAGGTAGGTACCTTGGACCAAGTAGGGGCCCTTGCTTCTAGTCAGGGTAAGGGGGCTACACTCCTAAAATAACCCCTGCTCACCCCCTTGGTAGCTTGGCACGAGCAGGCAGGCTTATCTCAGAGGCAGTGTGTAAAGCATTTGTGAACACATACAGTAATACAGTGAAAACACTACAAATGGACACCACACCAGTTTAGAAAAATAAATAATCTTTATCTAGATTTAACACAAGACCAAACGACAAAAATCCACAATACAGTATTCAAAAATATGACTTTCAAATGGTAGAAATAGCTTAGTTCAATGTAGATGGTAAATGCGACACTTTACTCTCAAAGTACCTTGGATGCGTAACGCAATACAAACAAAAGGGGCGCAGGGAAGGTCGGTTCCTTACTGCAGCACAGGGGAGGTGATGCGTCGATTCCTTACCGGAGAGGATGTGATGCGTCGGTTTCTTACTGCGTTCCGGTTACGATGCGACAAGATGGCGCCTCTATGCGATGCGACGATCCGGTGCGATGTGACAAAATGGCGTCTTTGCTGCGATGCGACAACGTGGATCCGATGCCTGCACGCCCGACGGCCGTGCGGCGAAATCGGTGGTTTCTTAAGCCGCGACAGGCCCTGCGACACGCTTCTCCAGTGATGCGACGGCAACCTCTGCGGCGGTGACACACTTCTCCGGTGATGAGACACGCTTCGTTGGTGATGCAACACGCTTCGTTGGCGATGCGTCGGCGAACAGCTGCAGCGGCGACACGCTTCTTCGGTGATACGACAGTAACAGCTGCGACGGCACACTTCTTCCTCGTTGCGTCGCGCTTCCAGCTCCCAGCGACAAGCAGTCTCTAGAGGGCCCAAAACAACAGCAGGCATCTCTCTGCAGGTAGAATTCCCAGCAAGGAAATTCAGGGGGAGCTGGTGGTGAAGTCTTTGTGTCCCTGAGACTTCAGAACAGGAGGCAAGCTCAGTTTCAAGTCCTTGGAGATCTTCCTCAAGATGATAAAGTACACACAAAGTTCCTTTTCTCCTTTCCTTGGCAATGAGTAACCACTGCAGGCCAACCCCAAACAGTCACGATCGCTGTGGCAGTCTCCTCCTTCAGCTTCCTTGGTTTCTCTCTTTGGTAAAGGTTCGTCTTGATTCCCAGAAGTGATCCAAAGTTCTGGGGTCTGGGCCCCAATATTTGTACTGCAAAATCCTTTGTTCTCTGAAGGCAGAGAGTGTCTGTGCCCAGCCAAAACCAGTTCTGTCCTCCCTGGTGCAGCTTCCTGGCAGGAGGTGGAGACAGCATTGTTGAAAGCAGACCTGGCCCAGGTAGCTGAAAAGAAATCTCCTCCCCCTACTCTCTATTCTATGTAGGCTCAGGCAAGTGAAAGGAAATCTCCTCCCCCTACTCTCTATTCTATGTAGGCTCAGGCATGTGAAAGGAAATCTCCTCCCCCTACTCTCTATTCAATCCAGGTCCTATTCAGCCCAGCCCTGACTCATCAGACTGCTGGAGCAAAAGCCCTCTCCAGCCCCCTGTCACTCACAAACCAGACATGGAATACACAAACCTAGCAGAGGCATGCTGGATGGTTAGGCAAGAAAATACCTACTTTCTAAAAGTGGTATTTTCAAACACAGAATGTAAAAATCACCCACACTAAAAGATGTATTTTAACAGTCTGAGTTCAGGCATACTAAACTTTATGTTTCCATCTTGTTCCTAGGGTCAGTTATGTTTATAAGAGGTTATAAACTAACTCCCCATTCTGGCCTATGGGAACAGATAGCCTTGCAATAGTGAAAAACGAAATTGGCTGTAATTCACTATCAGGACATGCCACACACATCAGGGCATGTCCTACCTTTCACATACAATGCACCCTGCCCATAGGGATACCTTGGGCCTACCTTAGGGGTGACTAACATGTAGAAAAGGGAAGGTTTAGGGACTGGCAAGTGGGCGCACTTGCCAAGTCGACATTGAATTCTCAGACTGCACACAGGCTCTGCAATGGCAGGCCTGAGCCATATTTTACAAGCT
This sequence comes from Calotriton arnoldi, assembly GCA_963921515.1. Lineage (NCBI taxonomy): Eukaryota > Metazoa > Chordata > Amphibia > Caudata > Salamandridae > Calotriton > Calotriton arnoldi. The sequence goes on from CAWUFW010003641.1 coordinate 661,458, forward strand.
GCTTCTGTGGGTGGCACAATCAGTGCTGCAAGCCCACCAGCAGCATTTGATTTACAGGCCCTGTACTAGGGTCTGACAAGTAAATTAAATAAGCCAATCATGGAATCACTAATCCATAACAATAATTTACAATAGAGAGCATATGCACTTCAGCACTAATCAGCAGTGAAAAAGTGCCCAGAGTCATAAAACCATCAGAAAGAGGTCAGAGAAAATACAGGAGGAAGGCAAAAAGTTCAGGGCTGACCCTGCAAGAAGGGCCAAGTCCAACACTTCGCGACCACTGAGACGTGCAGAATTGACGTATTCCACGATAGAGTGAGGCTTTGGTATGTTGGTGGGGTATGAATCACTTTAGTAAATTTGTGTGGGGAACTGACTTCGTGATTCGCACTGACCATCGTCCTTGGAGGATGCTTTTGCCAATAAAGGTACTTGCCAGGCTTATTCTAAGATTTTGAGATGGGTTTTGAAAATGCTGGAATTAGGTTACAGAATGGAATATGTTCCAGGCAAGAAAAATTTTGTGTCTGATTGCCATTCGAGGTTACCAGTGAATATTCATGGTGAGGTTGGTGATTTTGAAGAGGAGTGGCTTGTGGTGAGCGTAAGTGTACTTATTGAAGGATGAATATTGCATGATGAGTGGGCTCAGGCTGTGAAGGATGATGGAAAGTTGAAGGAAGTCAAGAACTATATGTCTGATGGTTGGCCTGCTAAAAGGGAAAGTATATGATGGGGAGGAGTCTTTTCGGAATGTGAGTGCAGAGTTGTCGGTAGTGGGTGATGTTATGTTAAGGGGAGAGGTTGTAGCAGAAGAGTTGAGGAGCCATATATTGAAGCTCACACCCAAGAAGGGCACACAGGTATGAGCACAACCAAGCGTAGGGCGAGAGGTGAGTATTGGTGGCCAGGGTTAGACAGGGATGTGGAGAGAGCAATAAGAGAATGCATGCCTTCTCCTTGGAGTGACAAATTGTAAAGGACTGTGGAGTATCCACCAATAGAAAGTGAGAAAATGGATGCTCCATAGAAAACAATCACTTGCAGTGCAATAGGTCTCACATTTGCAAGAGTTTGAGCTATTGGCATTGTAAATGATAATGCCTTTTATTTATGTGTTTACAAAACCTGCAAATGCCAATAGCTCAAACTCTCGCAAATGCGAGACCTACTGCACTGCAAGTGATTGTTCTATTTGGAAGGATGGAATTCCTAGTCTCTTGTGACCAGCTGCAGTGTGTGCTCAACCTGGTGTGCTGTTAAAATTCCTGCTTACCATTGGTCCATACGACGTTGGAGCAACCTTGCATTCTTTGACTAAACCTGCCTATTTCATGCCTTCCATCCCAATGACTCCAGGAATTTTATTTTTAAACTTGTTACGGTGGATTGCGATAAATGGTTGCACCTTTATAGTACAACATATTTTGTTGGTGCATAATCGATATTAAAACATAGCCTTCACCAAGCACTTACTGACAGTCCTATGCAATACCAAATGTTACCATTACCAGAATTTAAAACTGTCTACTGACCTTGTAAGGATGAAAGGCAGTTTTGCACATGGCTAGCTTTCGCACACATACTTGGCAGGCTTGATAGATGTCTGCTACTTGTGCATTAACCACAAAGCTATGTTATCACCTAAACTGCTAAGAGCTGGTATTGCATAAATATATTCTACTCAATGGCAATACTGTTTTGTCAACTTAATTAGGAATGTCTTCATATAATGCAGGGTATTTAGTAAGTACGTTCCGGGGCGAGAAGTGATGTTGGGGTAAGGGAGGCGGGAATGTGAAGTGGAAGCAGCACTGCGGTATGGAGAGGGGTGGGAAAGGAAATAAACATGCAGCAAAACAGTGCTCCTATTTAATTATATAGGCACTTACTTTGGCATGTAGCTGCCGCCCTATTCTTTCTTTTTTCCTTAGTGATAGCATATTCCATTGTATGCTTTTCATCATGCAACTTCACAAAGAAGTCCCACTCTTATGTGTATTTTGTGCTGTTGGTATATTGCTAACAGCCGACACGTGTTTCGCCCCTTGCGTGGCTGTACTGCCTAGGGCTTCTCCAAGGCTGAAAAGTTGGAGAGTGGGAGTTAATTTTATTTTGATATTCAGACAGGTGTGTCCATCACCATAAGTGAAGTGATTTTAATTCCAATTGCCTACATGTCTATCACTAGGTGCAAGGTCCACCAGCATAAGTATGAAGAGAGCAGTTTTTATTGCCCATATGCATGTATCCAGGCATGTGTACGCAAAAACCTGTTTTGAAAAATGAGAAATTGGTATGTAAGTTGTAATCAGTCAAGGTGCTCATAGTTATTTGAAAAAGAAAGTTAGTTAGATTAAAGATCCTTTCTTATAGGTACTGGCATGCAACGCTTTTATACACAATCTATTAGACCTGTGTTGGCACACAGACGGATTGAGAGGCGGTCCGTAAGGTGGGTTAGTCAAATGGTGCAGCACAAAGGGCAGGTTAGGACTAGGAGGAAAACAGAGCGGCCATCTTGTTCTGGCTCAGATTGTAACTCCAACAAGCAGTAACCCTTAAGGATCTGGCAGGAGGTACCCAAACATGAGATCAACTCTCAAGGCAGAGAGCATCAACAGCTAACACAGCTTACACAGATTCAGATGCCTTGGGCGGTAAACTCTGGGTGTTTGTACGACCAGATAAATCCTGCAATTGACTACAAAGAATAATATTCCTCTAGTGGAAAGCAATCCCGGCCTTAGACTCAGACCTACCCACTCAGTGTTGATTCTACGTCAGGACCAGAGGCTTGGTATATGCTTCTCCATCTTTCTTTGCTGCTCAGCAGCCAAGCTAAGTACTATTTACCTATTATTGTGTAATGTATAATTACTACTCAGCGCCCAGGACTTGCTGGCCGAAGTGTTACCAAAGCGGTCTGCAACCCAAACGAGGGCGAGTAATTAATGTTCTTAATGCAATTAGTAGTGCACAAACCATTTTTCTCTGCAGCTTTTAGCTCCTTCCCAGGAGCGAAGACGATGTTCTCCCACCAGCGTGAAGTGGGAGTTTTGGTGAGGGGAGGTGTGTGTGCAGTGCTAATGCATCCTGTCATGAGCATCTGATTTCTGCAAGGCAACTCTCCGCTTCTCATCAAGACATTGGGCTACACGCAGTAGCGATTGGACTACTTTTGGGCTTTCCGCCAGTGAAACTCTGTTCCGAGTGGATAATTCAACTTGTACCCTCCTGGTGGACTGCTTCCTCACCTACCCCCTTCTTACAATGGTTGTAAAATCAAGAAGGTTTCCAAACGGCTAGGGCCAGGCGGCTCAGAGGCCGAGCGCCCGGCTGTGGCTTCTACCACGCCTGACCCAGAGGATTTGCTGGTTGCTGATGAGGTGGTTGTGCATACAAAAGGGACCCCACCTTCATTCCCTCCCGAGCATGACGGGGCCATCACCGCTACAAATGAGTTGGTCACAGAGAAGCGAACAACAGTTCCACCAATGCCAACTTTACAGGTAATCATTATTCCTCACTCATCTGTCACTCTAGGGGGCAGGCTGTGACACTTTGGTTGCAATTGGCGAATACTAACGCAGGATGCATGGGTGTTAGAAACTATAGAAAGTTACAAATTGGAGTCCTATGGGTCCCTGAGACACCATTCCCTTCCCCGTCCTCTCCTTTTTCTCCCAACACAAACAAACCTTTACACATTCTGAAATCCAAGAGCTTCTGAAGAAAGAAGCAATTTGCAAATCTCTGCCACACCCAAGAGGTTTTCTCAGCACAATATTTTTAGTACAGGAAAAAGGAGGGGGTTTCGATTTTATCTTAAACCTCAAATAATCGAATTCATGGATTTTGTACAGCCATTTCAAGATGGAAGATATCCATCTGCTAAGTGATCTATTGAGACAGGGAGATTGGATGGCATGACTCGATGTCAAGGATACTTATCTTTCTCTTCCCGTTTTACCCCACACACAGACGATTCCTCCAGTTCACTAAGCTGATGAAGCCAGTATTCGAATCTCTTAGAACCAAGAGTGTAAGGCTGATAGTTTACCTGGACGATCTGATCCTTGCGACTCAGGATGCAACGATGGTGAGATTACATCTCTCATCAACAATACAGTTAGATCAAGGTCTGGGGTTTTTAATCAACTTGTCCAAGTCAATGTTCATTCCCATGCAATGCACAGACTTTCTGGCATTCCAGACAGACTCAGTGAAGTCCCAACTGAAGATACCAGCACAGAAAGTAAAAGCGATGAAGAAAGAATTGCGATTGACAATGTCCAGTTCAGTGTTATCTTTGATATCCCTTGCTATGATAGTGGACTGATTAGCCTTCTCCATGCAAGCAATTTTCCCGGTCGCTCCACTATAGAGCTCTGCAACTTTGAAAATCCTCCATCTCCGAAAAGGGGTGTCTTACTCGGAGCAGATTGCTCTGTCAAAAGAGTCAAAATGGAATTGAGCTGGTGGCTCAACCACATGGATGCCTGGAATGACCAGGTCATCTTCTATCAAGGTCCCGAGGTGATAATCAAATCAGATGCCAGTAAAAGGAGCTGGGGAGTGCGTTGAAGCCCGATCTTCCCAGGGCAAGGGGGGGGGGCGGGTCTGGGGGGGTGAACATGCAGACGGTCCGCGGAGGAATTATGTCTATATATCAACTGCCCAGAACTATGAGCAGGTTCATATACAATCAAGGCCCTCTCCCCACTTGATTATTAGACTTTCCCCTTTTAACTCTCCGGAGGTCCAAATGAATTGTGGGGTGCTGCAGGGCTCCTGCCTCTCTCCTCATCTTTTTAATCTCTATATCCACCCTTTGATTAACTCTCTCAAAAACAGGCAAGTAAACATCTTTAATTATGCTGATGACATGCAACTGCTTTTCACAATCAATGACAGCCCTAAATCCAGATTGCATTTTCAAGAAACCATGCTGTTCATCCGGGAATAGATGTACAGCAACCATCTGAAGCTTAACTCTGATAAAACGGAGATAGTTATCAACAAAAACAGGCCCGACCTCTGGAACCCTTCCATCCGGCCCAATGAGATGGGCTCCCCCACCTCCTAAGAAGTCGGTAAAAACCCTCAGCTTTATCATTTATGAGGAGCTATCTCTAAAGCAGCAGATCAGCACAGTAACTTCCTCTAGCTTCTTTCAACTTATTGAGAAGATAAAGAAATCTCCCACCACAGATGCCTTGGTTCAAGTCATAATGGCTTTAGTCATGTCAAGAATTGACTATGCTACTTCCCTCTACCAGAGTCTCCCTAAATACCTCACGCGCAGGCTTCAGTTAATTCAAAATCAGGCTGCTCGGCTGATTTATCAACCTCCCAAACATTGTCACATCTCTCAGGTGACTAAAGATCTCCATTGGCTCCCAGTCTGTCGCACAGAGATCCACATTCAAAGTATGTTGTACCGTCTTCAAGGCCTTACACATGGATAGTCCAGCCTTCATCAAATCTTGGATCACTAAATATTCCCCTACTAGAGAGCTGAGATCCAGCCATTTACACTATCCAGCTATCCCTCAATTTAAGAGGAATAGGACAGGTGGTACCAGGTTCTCAGTCACTGCTCCCCGAGCTTGGAACCTGCGGCCTCTGGAACTTAGGACTATGCCAAATTATGCAAAGTTCAGACAACTGTTGAAGAGCTGGCTCTTTAAGCAAGCCTACCAATAAGTATCTTGAACCATGCTGATTCAGTTACTTAGCGCCAAGAGACCGTATGGTGAAAGTGCGCTCTATAAACTGCATTAACATTAACACAAGATGAGCTGTTGTATCCTAATGCGGACAGACAATATCTCCGCAGTGAGATACATCAACAAACTTAGGAGGTGAGGGGGGGGCTTAAATCCCATCTGTTGGCAAAGGTCACGGAGGACTTCTGTCATTTTTGCCAGCAGAATCAGTTCTCAGTGGTGGCAGAATATATTCCAGGTGGACAGAACATGGTAGCAGACTTACTGCAACTGGAGACTACACCCTCACATCTTTCAGCCCATGATTCAACTTTGGGGTCACTGAGTGATGGACTTTTTCGCGTCCCATCTAAATGCACAACTCCCAGTGTTTTTCAGTTCGAGACCATACCCGTAGCGGTCAGATCGAATGCCTTTCTGCAGAATTGGGTGGGCAATCTCTATTATGCCTTCCCCCTTATGTGATGATTCCCAGAGTGATATCTCAGATGAGACGGCAGACTAACAAACTGGTCTTGATGACGCCAATCTGGAAAGCTCAATCCTGTTCTTGCACTGTTAGAGCTCTTGTGTGACTGCCCTCTTCAGATTCCGTTATTCCAGGACCTTTAAAAGGATCCGCTAAGGATGCCTTATCCACTGATGTCAGGACAACTGATGTTGATGGCCTGGACAGTTTCCAGAGACAATGGTAAGTGGCAAGACTTTTCACAATAAGCTTTGTTTCATGTTGACATATTACATGGTTCATATGTTTGATTAGAGATCATTATCAGGATTTTCTTTATATGAGACCCACTCTAATTTTACAGTCTGCATATGATGGAGTTGGTTATGGCTTTGGTGTTTCTCCCTTCACAGGTGTAGAGCTTAAGCAGAATTGAGAGAAGACTGTTGATGTTTCGATGTTAGTTTCAGTTTCTGGCAGTATGGTGTTAATCCATAAGTTAATCCATCTACAACTTGGGAACATCACCAATCACACCACCCTGACCCACATCATCAACACCTCCATCACGTCCACCACTTTCCGGATAAATGGAAAATTACAAAAATCAACACCCTCCTCAAGAAGCCCACAGCCGCCTCGAATCAACTGAGCAACTTCCGACCCATCTTCCTGCTTCCCTATCCAACCAAAGTGATTGAGAAGGCCATCAACAACCAACTCACAATCCACCTTGAACTTCACCATCTTCTAGACAACACTCAATTAGGATTCAGAAAGGACAACACCACCAAAACGGCACTCATCACAGCCATCAATGACATTCGAATCCTCCTGGACTGAGGAGAAACAGCGGCCCTCATCTTGCTCGACCTCTCAGCAGCCTTCAACATGGTCTCCCATAACCACCTCATCAGAGGACTCCATGAGATTGGCAAACAAAGATCCGCTTTCAAATGGATCTTTTCCTTCCTCACGGAAGGAACCCCAAGGGTCAGGCTGCCACCCTTCACATCAGAGACCAAGATATCGATATGCAGACTAACAGAGATCGTCCTTCAGCCCCACGCTTTTTTATCATATACAAGACACCATTCATCAACATCATCCGATCACAAGACAGTATCGTCATCTCCTACGCCAATGACACCCAACTAATGCTCTCCCGAAGGAGCAAAACAACCACCGTCAGAATCAACTTCACCAACTGCACGACCGTGGTAGTAGACTGAACACGAACCAACTGTGTGCAGCTCAACTATGAAAAGAATGATGTATTGGTCTTTGGCAACAAGACCTCCCCATGAGAGCCTGGTGGCCGTCGGAGCTAGGACCAACACCCACATCCACAGGCCATACAAGAAATCTAGGGATCATCAAAGCTCAACATGACTGCTCAAGTCAATACACCTCCTGCTTCCACATCCTACACATGTTGCGAAACATTCTTCAAATGGTTACCTCAGAACAGCAGACGGACTGTCATGCAAGCACTCATCAACAGCAGGCTGAACTATGGCAACACGCTCTATGCCGGATTCGCCAAACAACTTTTACACAGACCATCCAGAACACTGCTGCAAGACTCATACCCGACCTCCCATGACATAGCACCTCAGGAAGCTTCACTGGCTCCCCATTCACAAGTGCAGTCAATTCATAGTTCTCACGCACACATACAAAGCCCTACATAACACAGGACCAGAATACTTGAAAATCTGCATACACTTTCACTAACCCACAAGACACCTCGCTCTGCCTCACTCGCACACATTCCCCTCATCCGCAAACGCAACACTGGTGGTCGCTTATTCTCCTTCATTGAACCCAAGACATGAAACGCCCTCCCTCAGCACATCAGAGCCACCTCCTCACTTCTTGAGGCCTGCAAGAAGCTGAACACCTGGCTCTTCGTACAAGCACTTTGTGGACCACAAACTTACACACCTGCCCAAGAGCCTGGATACACTCTTGGGTGATAAGTGCACTATACAAATCAATATAACATAAGTGTGATTGAAACGTTTCGTAAGGTGACTTCCCGAACCAGAATCCCAATGGTGTGAGTTGCGATTGCGAAGCTATGCTTTAGTACTTATTTTTCTCTGGAATAAATGTTAAGGATGCAAAGAAAGAGGAAGGGCTATGGTGGCTCATGCATTTACACAGCTACGGGTAACCCTGATTGGTAGAGAGACAAACATTTCATAAGCAAGGTATTCATGGGAAATGTAGTTTTTCTGTTAATGGTGTTTTCACTGGCTGTAATAAATGTTGAGCAGTAAAGATAGAGAAGCATAATCCTTGCCTCCGAGTCCATAATAGAACTGAAAATTCTTGACGTGTCAGCTAGAAAAAGTATAACCCCGTCTCCAGCAGTTCGGTATTCAATTTAGAGCCTTTATTACAAATTTGAAATCTCTTCTGGGAGAGCAATATCTTTCTTTTCAAATGCACTGACAACTCAAAATTACTTTGGTAATAAATAAAATGCCACCTAGAATCCATACGTGCATACGGTTTATCAGCCAAGCACAATGTCAAGTCGCATCGCAAGGGCGTCCGTGGAACACTGTAGAGACAGGTGTAGTACGGAGATTTGCCACAGAACCCGGAAGAACTACACCTCCCATGATTCCATGGGTATCCGACGTCGCGGACGTCATCCCGTTCAAGGAGGCATCTGGCTTAAATCGCTTCCGGGGCACCGGTTGGGTGCCGTTTACTATTGCAGCTGAGCTTCGTCCAAGACGAGAGGAGGTCAGGTAAGGGTGCTACTCGCACCACCACTTCCAAGTCCTTTTGTTACTTGTAGTGTGCTCAGTAGGCTGTAGTCTGACTTCGCCGGGTGTCTTTTCCGTCTGCTGTTTTGCCCCGTTGGTTGAACCATTATTCCCGGTTCTTGCGGAGCAAGAACGAGCAGCAACTAATATCCTGACATTTCTGACGGATTACCTTATGTGGGAGAATTGTGGAACCACACTAAGGGTGTGGCTGATGCCGTCTTTTTAACCACTGACAATACCTACGAGTAATTGCAGCACGCGGGGTTATGCGGCTGCCGTTACCAGCAGAAAAGGTACATTATTGGTGTTCTCTCATGTTGGGGAGTTGAGTCCCAGCTCGTGCAGAGAGAACACACTAGGCTGGAATAAACTGGCATGTAATAGCGTTTACTTTCTGAGGAAAGAAGTATCGCTATCCAAGGAACTATTGGAACATCCTGTTTCTTTATGACACGTTGGGTTTCTAAATATCATTATGCATTGGGAGCTCCTACCAAGGGTTACATGCTGACTATTGTGAATGGTATACCTTGGAATAACGGAGCAACAGTTATGAGCCTCTGTGAGAAGTGTGGAATCTAGCAAGTACCAAGAAGAATTGATGTTTGCGCATGGGTTACTGGGATTGAATGTTCCTTTGGGTTAACCAACCGTTATGCACCACCGTTAATAGTGCTGTGGCACTTGTTTGTTTCTTTGTGTTCTTTCACAACAGGGGTACTTGAGCATACAGGAAGACAGCTCTTCACCCCTGTTCCGACCTACTCTACAAAATCTTTGGTAGGGGTTGTTTCTAGAGAGTTAGGGTTCCGAATAGAAGGATTGTTTTGCCAGGAAGGGTCATTAATTATGTTGTTCCATCCTTAGATCGTAGTGGAGTCTTTCAGCACGAAAAGCTGTCTAAGAATCAGGAAGAATTTTATTTTACAGGTATATTTAGAAAACAAGAAGGATATAAAAAGGTATCATTGTGCATGTATTGGTGTACTGTGTTCTCAAACGTTATTGCTCTTGTTACAGGTCTCCTTCCCCGCTGTTCCCATCCTTCCCTTCCCCCACTTGATCACTCCATTAAGTCTGTATACTCAATCAGACCATGGGGCTATCAGGAGGTGGACCATATAGAGCAACATACGAGCCTGAGGATTCAAGGCCACAACACACAAACGTAAAAAGATAAGATGCACTGTGATGCTTTTGGTCCGAAAACAATTAATTTGATATATATTCTTTGAAAAAATAAGACCTCAGTCGCCTTTTAGGGAGGGGGAAACGGAAATAAAATGAAAGAGAGCATCCACGGATGCTTCCTTACTTACATTTGGGTTTCAGAGCTTTGCATCAATTTTCATTTTAGTTTCCTATGTGGCTTGTGATCAGCTATAGTTTTATTTAGAAGACTAAAATTACTGACAATAGTATATAAAGTCATAGATAAATACACTTTTTATTTTGAAATTCATAAATGAACAAGGTAATTCTGTTCAGTAAGACCCTTTCTGGTAGAGACTTGATCTAACCATAGATTCCTCACCTTTGAATATTTCACAGGCGTCAGAATGGATCTGGAAACTTTTGAGCAGTAGACCTCTGCGTGCCAGTAGTTGCCACCTGGCGGCTCCGCACAGATGCCATTTCACCCCGGAAAAAATGTGCAGGGCCTATACAGGTGCCACTAGTGCATGCTGATGTCAGTTATTTTTGAGGCTGTCTTCGCCCTCAGACACAGAGCCCTAACAGCAAGCTGGCTTTGACCAGTGCGCAGATTCCTAGACATGTGATCTTAATAGATAGAACCGAATTCACAGACAGGGAGGATTGGTGAGGAATCTGCAGTTAGAAAGAGTCTCTACCAGAGAGTTACCTTCTGATAGAGACTTCTAACCGCAGATTCCTCAACTTTTGAATAGATACAAGAACAATACCTATTATGAGGTCGGTCTGTGAATTGGCTCAAACCAAGAAATCCTGTAGAACCGAGCAGGCGTGCAGACAGTAGTGCTTCATGAACGTATGGGGTGACGTCTACAGAGTCGGCTGGCAGATGTTCAAAACAGAAACTCTTGGTGCCAACGGGTTGGTAGCAGCTTTGCCCCTGATGCAATGGGCTCGAAGACCGCCTAGAGGCTTGTTTTTGACCAATGCATAGCAGATTCAGATGTATAGTACGATCCAACGGGAAATGATCATCTTCGTCAGGGCCTTGACTTTTTTCGCCCAGCGAACCCCACAAAGAGCTAACCGTCCACCCGGTGTTTTTTTTGGTACGATCGATGTGAAATCTCAGAGCTCTTTTCGGGTCCGAACAAAGGAGTCTCCCCTCCTCCTTAGAGGGGTGAGGCAGAGCACAGAAAGAGTGCAGGCGTGGAACATCATCAAAACGTTTGGTAAGAAGAATGCTCAGGTCCGCAAAACCAGCTTGTCTAGGAACAAGGTGGTGAACAGCAGGTTAAAACAGAGAGCCTGAAGCACTCGCCGTGCCCAAGTGATGGCGACGAGCAACCCAGCCTTGACTGTGAAAAGCCAAAAGGGATAGCTGTGAAGTGGCTCAAAGGGTGTTCAAATATGTGAGGACCAAGTTAAGCTCCATCTGAGGCATGATGAAAGGAGAGGGTGGGGAATAAGTGTTGGGGACCTTTCAAAAACACAACACAACTGGTGATTCAAACAATTAGGGCTGGGTCGGCATCTGTGAAAAAGCCGAAAGATACCGCTTAGCTGTGCCTACCCAAAGCCTTGCCTGGCAAGAGAAAAAACAAACAGAACGTCAAACAACTCGGATTGGAAGAGGTCAATCTTGTGTGTGCAGCACCCAGCCTCCTTTTGATGGACAGAAGTCAGCTCCAGGAGGTTGATATTGTTTTGTATTGTAATTGCATTTACATAGCGCTTACTACCCCCGATGAGGCATCGAAGCGCTTTTTCGGCGAGTAGCAAGCTACTCTGGAACCCATAAAGGATTAGTGGTGAATTAGTATAGTGAAATATGAAAGTAATTTGAATGGTGGATATGTTAGTCAGTTATTGGGATTCAGAAGGATCATGGAGGGATAGAAGAGGGGAAAAAGGTTTGCATTTATATAGCGCTTGCCACCCCATATGGGGTGTTGAAGCGCTTTTTCGGCGAGTAGCACGCTACTCCGGAACCCATAAAGGATTAGTGGTGAATTATTATAGTGAAATATAAAAAAAATCATTTGAGTGGTGGATATGTTAGTCAGTTATTTGGATTGAGAAGGATAATGGAGGGATAGAAGAGGGAAAAATGTTTGCATGTATATAGCGCTTGCTACCCCTGATGAGGTGTTGAAGCGCTTTTTCGGCAATTAGCACGTTACTCCGGAACCCATAAAGGATTAGTGGTGCATTAGTATAGTGAAATATGAAATTAATTTGAGAAGTGGACATGTTAGTTTGTTATTTGTATTGAAAGAATACTGGAGGAATAGAAGAGGGAAGGAATTAGGATTTTTCTTTGTTTGTTTTGGAGGTCATAGCAGTAGGAGGAGGCTTGGGATGAGTAAAAAGGATGCGGAGGGAGAAAAGTCGTAGGGAAGGGTTTGGAAAGGCTTGTTTTGGGGAATCGGAATAGTAAAAGAGGTATGAGATGATGCATGGAGGGGTAGAGTAGGGAAGAGTCTAAAAGGGTTATTTTGGGGATAATAGTAGTGGTATCGGGTTTGGGATGAGTGAGAGAGTGGAGGTAGAGGATATATTGATAGAGGTACAGGGTGAGAAACAGGATAGTGCATTGGAATGAGTAGTAGAAACAGAGATGAGTCAGAGTTGAGGTAGAGGATATAGTGAGAGAGGAATAGGGTTAGAAATGGAGTAGGCCATTGGATGTGCTGAATTAGAAGAAAAGTAATAACTATATAGACCCATAAGTACATGGAAGGTATATAAATGCATAGAGGAAGTAAGTATATGTAGATTAAAGATGCATTAAATAAACTCCGGCTTTCAAGTGTTGTTGTACTTAATATTAATTTTATTTTTTGTAATTCAATAGTGAAGCAATTGTAGATAGTTATGATAAAAGATCTACTTATTTATGCAGTCACTTATATACTTGTTAAAAACAGAATAATATCAGTAATATGTACATTTGTTTCGCAGAACTAATGAATATCTATTTTTTTTAAACAATTATTCTACACGTTTATACAAAGCAATACACATATATAGGTACATATCAATAGTACAAATAAATGCTTATATACAGAGGGATATGCTGTATGTTTCTGTTTGCGTATGGTGTTTATGTGGGGAAGAGCCAATTCTCAAGTAGTTTTCTGAAGATAAGGTGGCTATTCGTGGATCTTATGTTGGGGGGTAAGGAGTTCCATAGTTTGACTGCTTGAACAGAGAAGGATGTGCCCATGTTTTTTTTTGTTGTATCTTGGAGTTTTGAGGCGAGGTGCCACTCTAGAGCGGAGGTTCCTTTGTTAAATGTGTTTGGTGATTTTATTCCTGATGAAGAGAGGTCACGTTCCATGTATCGCTTTGTGGGTGATACAAAGCAGCTAGAACATGGATCTTCTGGCAACCGGTAACTAATGCAGGGCTTTCAAGGCAGGGAAGATATGGTCTTGCCGTTTAATATGTAAGAGTAATCTGGCAGCCAAGTTCTGAATCCGTTGTAGTCTTTTCATGGTCGTTAGAGGTGATATGGAGCTGGGCATCAGCAGGATACCAGAGGAATCGGATTTCCACCTCTCCCAGGTGGCCTCCCCAGGACAGGAGTGATGCATCAGTCACCACTGCCAGCTCTGGTTAGGATAGGGAGAGGGGTCTGTAGCTAACCCAATCGCGGACAGTAACCACCACTCTAGGTCTTCGAAGTCTTGTCTAAGATCTGGACATGGTTGGAGCGGTCCCCTTGATGGTGGGCCGACTGGAACTTCAGATCCTACTGAAGAGTCTGCATATTCCGCCTGGCGTACTTGCCATACTGGATTGTTTTTTTTAAGAGATAAATGGGTCTCTGAGAGACGAGAGGTAGCCACTGATCAATGTCTGGTGGCTCATAAAGAAAGGAACAGATGTCTGGGTAGCCTTAATACACCACTGGCAATATGTAGAGCGTTTCGCTGTATTTTTTCATCTTGTCCCATGCGACGATCCATTTATTTTGAAATCAGGATTCCGAAAATACGTAGCATACTCCAAGTATGTGGAGCTAAATGTTTTTGCGGCTTAGATTTAACAAGTCAGTCCATTCTGGGAGTTGTAATCTTCAATTGCTTCCCCTAAAAAGAGCATATGGAATCAATGGCTGCCTAATGTTTGATGTAGATGAAGCGAGATTATAAACAGATGTGTGTCATATGTTACTATTTTGTCACACAGCAGAAGCAATATCTCTCAAGAAAGACCAACAATTGATTAGGTACTAACACCAATCTTCCTCCTACATCAAATCCGATTATATCAGCAAAGGGTAGAAATATTAGGTAGACATGAAACCTGCTTCTACACATCTGATCTCTCTTCATTTCATGTGCCCAGTCTCTCTCTGTGCCTGCTTATGCGCTGTCTTACCATTTCTTGCCTGTGTTGAGTTTGTGTATGTCTATATGTTTGCTAAAGGTCTCCCTGAATGCCCTGGTATCTCTCTAACAGCCTAGTATTCCTAACCCTCTGTTAGCCCTTGATTCTTCACATGGTTACCCCCTACCCTTTTGATGTATACATACTAACTTCTCCTGCACTCTTCATCACTGTCCTGCAGATTATATCCCTATATTAAGGAAAGCAATGAATAGAATAACAGGATATAGAGGGTACGTCCATATATACCCCAATCAGAATGGGTTCAAAATGGGCAGAAATATATCTCTCAATAACCAAAGGCTGCTCTACATGCTGAACAGCACGCCATCTGACCTTGCTATGCAGCAGTGGCCTCCAATGACATGGAGATAGCAATTGATACAATAGATTGAGAATAATTCATTTCTGGTCAATTGAAACCTGGAATTCAACAACTGGGTGCTTGTCTGGATCCAACTACTATACAAGACTTTCCACATACACATGCACAATATCTTTTGGAACCTTGGTGTAGAAAGGAGGGGGGGGAGGGTTTTGTTTGGTAGAAGAAGACACCAGACGCAGCAGGGGTATTGACTAGCCTTTTAATTCCTTTATTTGTTTAATCCTTTTGGTGGAGATGCCAGGGATTGAAAACAAAACAATAATTAGTCCGGAAAGTCTTTTCCTTGGATTCCCTTCTTGTCCCACGAACGCTATACTCGGAGACTTCCCCTAGGATGTTTTTACGTCTTGGGGTCCAGGAAAAACACAGCTCGTCTCTTGAGCCACGATGCGGGGATGTAGGGAAAAGAAACAGAAACAAAAGTCTTGTTTTAACGAGGAATTCTCTACCTTATAATCATAGTGCTACCTCCACTGGTTTTCGGTATGTGAGGGAGGGGAAACGTGAGGATAATGCTCGCAGTGCAGAACAAACAATAACACTCGTGCTCTAGCTCCTCGTGCCTCCCCACCACCCCCACCAGAACGACCCTCTCAAAGGCACGTGTCCAGGGTCGTGGCGTTGGGACCCGGGGCGTCTGCTCCTCTCTGTTGCCCGCCGGGCTCAATCACCGTATATTCTGGTCTCTGCTCGTTTTCCTCTCCTCCGCGATGTTCGGCTCCCCCTTCCTTCTCCAATCGATCTCTCTTGCTCTCGGTCTCGTCCTTCTCTCCCGCTGCGCTCGTCTCCACGTCCGCTTCTTCTGGGCTGGCCTCCGACAGCGACGTCAGGGTGCCCTCCCCGGCCTTCCCCGCCGACACTAGACTGCTGGGCGTTTCCGGTTCGCGCAGTGTGTCGGCATCGCCTGCGATACACTTCTGGTGCGCCTCGTCCTCCTCACACTTGGCTACAACCTGGCCGGAAACTGAAGTAGTCTCACTTATCCCAGATGGAGTTGTCATTGCTGTCATCCTACATTTCTCTCTCTCAAGGGATATCTTTTCCCTTTTCATTTCTCTTTCTTTCCCTTTTCTTCTATTTCTCCTCCCACTCTCTCTGCTTCTCCTCCACCTAATGCAATTTCTCCTCCCTGGCCTATTCCTCCTGGCCTGTTCCTCCTACTTCCTCTTGTTCCTGATGAGCTGGTCTTAGCTTCTCCTTCTCGCACTCTCTGGCTTTCTCATCCTCCTCAGCCTTCCCTCTCTGAAGTACCAACTGCAAGCTCAGGGTCTCTGCTAGACTAAACCCTCTGACAGGATATATTCTTGGAATTGGGGACAGTGGTACCCTAGAAATTGGAGGTGGTGTACACCCAAGATATTCTAGAAACTAAAAGTGACGAGTGTCTTGGTGAAACTCTGGAAAATGCATTAGGTGACACATTCCGTGTGTGTCTGGGATATATCTGTGCTATGTTGATCCTCGAACCTGAATCCACAGCACTCTCTTCCTGGGTTCCTACCATGGTTCCTGCCCTAGAGTCAACTACAGCCTCATTACTTTCACCCAGTATCTCAAACTGATCCCTAATGAAATTATCAAAGACCTCTCGGTCCTACTCCTGGGAATCTTCCACCCTCTGTCCCTACATAAATCCTTCAACTGATCTATGAACATGGTGCTCAGGTGAATTCTCAAACTGCTTAAACGTGTAGCCTTTGTGGGAAGAAAAAACAAGCATTTATAATGCAACAGTTCTCCGATTTACGGGAGTTTGAGCTATTAGCATTGTAAATGACAATGCCTTTTATTTATGTGTGGTTTTTAAAACCGATAAATAAAAGGCATTGTCATTTACAATGCCAATAGCTTAAACGCTCGCAAATGTGAGACCTATTGCATTGCAAATGCGTTCAGCGCCTGTGCTATAAAGATACTTTTTTTTTTTAAAGCGTTTGGAGAGAGCGTGTCCTTCCTGCAACAGCAGACAGGACTAAGCTATTTGAGAAAATAGCGGTCGGAGGCTGTAATTAAAGCCTACCAAGTAACACGTAACGGGGGTGTCGCCATGGGAGGTTATAAAATGAGACAAGGCGGTACTAAGGAGGGACTACTAAGCCTATTGACCAATAAACAGCAACAGTTCATAGTGGACAATGACACGCCAAAGAAAAATATGGGCGGAGCTTCAAGTCCCTACCTGAATACAGCATGTCTCGCAAGGCAGCGCATGTGCTGCCCATGCTCGACCTAAAAAATTGACTTATTGCAGTACTGGTGCAGATTAGAAATGGCCAATTCCACTTCTGTATCTTTGTCTTCTCAACGTTAGGCATCCAACCCCTTCACGCCAATTGTCAGAACCCCTTTCAGAAGGGCACGGGGTTATTGGGCCCAACCGTGGTGGTTGAGACCTTTTATTCCTGATGTCCCGGGGACTGGCATTCTATGGATCCTGAGCAACTTGGCCAACTACCCATTCTGCACTTGACTCTCAGTGGTAGCTGTGGATGAGCAGTCAAAACCTTCCAGGGGGGGAGCGAGTGTAGATACAGATTAGTGAACACGTTTCATAACTCAAGTGCACACAGTATTGTCAATAAATCAATGTCCAGTAAAATACTTGCTTTTAGAAAAAAACTATTTTATTTCTATTGTTTCTAACTCTACACATGAAAAGGAATAACGACATTCATTAGCAACACCACAATTCCCTTGAGGTCAGGTCTCGTTTGTCAGCCAAATCCCAGTGACACTCTCTTCCTTTCTAACATGGTTGGATTATTCTCCATTGACTGGTGGCTGCATCAAGGGAATGCGTACTACTAGGCCATACTCAGGAGTTCCCCTTTGACTCTTTAGAATTAATCAATAGTGTCTATGGTGCCGCAGTACCATCAGTAGCAAGTCGCTGGGGCCCCACAAGCCCAGTTCAAGTCTAACCTGCTCCTGCAGTACAGAAGCATTCAGCGTTGCGTCGAGTGCCTTGACCACGGGCACTTAAGAGTTCTGATCTTTTTCAGGGAAGTCAGACTGCTAACAGTACACGTGACAGCACTCAGCAGGTGCATTCTCTCTTCCTGAGGAGTGCTGCCAGCTTCCCCGTGATCGGAGATGCTCCCAGCCTACGAAGACGCAGAAATCAATCTTCCCCACACTCAGGTGTAAGGGGGTTTGGGAATCTGGACCTTTAGCTCAGGATTTTAGCTCAGTGAGGGTGCGACGTCGTCCACAGCATCCTTTAGTTCTCGGGGTCCGTTATCGGCAGTTCTCTTGCTGCGTGGACTAGATCTGCCGAATGCACCCTAAATCACTGGGAGTTGTTAAAGTTGCATGCATCCTTCAAGTATAATTCATTCAACCCATTCTACAATCATGATAATTTTTCACACATTCAATCTCCATAGATTTCTAGGTCAACTGACTGACTGAAGGTGTGAAAAATGATCATGATTGTAGAATGGGTTGAATTAATTATACTTGAAGGGTGCGTGCAACTTGAACAACTCTCAGTCCTGAATGTGATGTGGCACGTTGATTGACACTAAAAATATCCAATAGTTTGTTATTTATTAAATTTCGATTTGTAATGTGTTAACATTTCCTTGGGTATAACTGATATTCCATGTATTTATATATGTCTATGTGTATTTTATACAGGATTTTTAGATTATTTGATACTCTTAGGAGAGAAATATCCTTGTTGTCTCGAAGAAGATGGTTTCAAATGTAATAATCCACCGAAACGCATCAACGCATAAACTGTGATAAATTTGAGGAACAGTTGATGACATTAGAACAGAATTGGGTTCCGCCGTGTGTCTTTTCAATTGATTCCTGCAAATTAGCTCGAATCAATGACAGATGTTAGTGTCTTGTATGTCTCCCTCTTTTAAATTATCTTGTTTATGTAGTTTTTAAGTATTTTTAAAGTATTTTATATTTATTCTCCTTGATGTTATGAAATTTCAGCTCATGAAATATTGTAATGATGTATGATTTTTATTAAAAACTGAGATACAAAGATTTGGTTATTGTGTACCATCTGATTTATTCAAGACTGGGGGTATGAATACTTGGTGTATGGGTGTTTGAATGTAAAAATCGACATTAGATTAGTGGTTTTCAAAGAGAATTATTTACGACAGGGAAGTTCTCCCAGGTGGACCATTTGGCTCAGAGGTTGAGTGACAATATGGGCTTATCAGCATGTGAGGATGCAAGTGCATACAGCCATTCTTGATAAGCAAATGGGAGGGTAACATATAGAAAGAGTTCTAAAGCCGCAAATGGTCCATGGTCCTCTGGCCCAACTAGTCCCTAGAAATGCAGGATTCAAGTTGACCCAACTTAATTACATACAGTGCAACTATCTGACCACAGCACGCCTTTGCACCATTTTCCCCAAGATGCCAAACACCTGTCCAAGGTGTGGGGCATATCAGGCTTCTTTTTTCATATGGTACGAGCACCTGAGCATAAGTAAAACTGTTTTACTACACACAGAAATCCATGAGACAAAATCATTTTAGAGAGAAAAATTCCCCCTCTAAACCCCCACAGCAACAGCATCATCATTCATGCTAGGTTACCTCCTTCCAATTTTGACCAGCCAATGCAAGTTACAGGTTACTATGATTGACAACCAGCTGATTCGGAATATAGAGAAATAGCTACAGGCAAAACATTTCTCTGCTTAACCCTGCAGTTATTTTTACAAAATGTTTTTTTCAACTTGTGGTTATCATCAGAATGTATTTCTAAATCCTCATTTTTTTAAATAAACTTAGGAGTCTGTGCTTCAACTGCATTCAATCACAGTACTATTTAACTGAACTTAGCTGTTAGGTCTGTCACAGCCATCTTTAGAGTGTGTGTTCTTCACTAGATATGGAATTCCATTCCCCTGGAAATCCATTCCCCTGGAAATCAGACTCAGCACGAACCTACTCAACTTCAGGAAGTCTCTCAAAACATGGTTATTCACACTTGCCTACAACTGATCTGCTCCGGGCTGGCCACCCCCTAGTCTCCACAGCGCCAAGAAACCAACCGGTGAACGGGCGCTCTACAAATCATTGCTAACATAACATAACAGATATCAAAGTCTTATGGTTGTACCTTGTCTAGTCCACATGCTCAATAATCTAACAGTTTTTGCTTCTCCGGTTTCATTTAGTACAGAAGACCTCAAAGTCTTGTTTGAGAAAGGGTTAGATATGACATCTGCCTCTAGGGCATACAGCCTGGCATCTGATCAGCCCCCCCCCATAATGTATAGAGATTCACCTTCCACTCAAACTAGCCAACAGGACAGGTAGCTCTCTTGGCCACCTGTAGGTCTAAACAACGTAAGTTTTTTTTCCTGACAGTCAAACTGCCCACTGGTCTGCAGGAATTCCATCCAATAGAATGGTGACGAAATTTGGTCTCCCCTTTGGGACCTGTCCCTTTCCGAGGGAGACAATTCACAGACTTAGCTTTAACCAGGAGCACTCTCTGAAATACACAGAACCCGCTTTACGAGAGCTACCATCTCACTCTACCTCTCTCCCCCAGTTACTCACATTCACCTTAAACATTCTGCTAAAGCAACAGTTTCGAAATACATTAAAACAAAGGCCCTGCCAAGACATCATCAGACCACTCTACCAATACCAGGTGATACTCTACCAATACCAGATGATACCTCTCAGTTACACAATAGACTGCGTGCTACACTGCACCGAAGGGTGAGCAGGTCAACAGGAGAATTTCCTATACCTACTAACTCACTGCCTCTAACATCTATGATTTGCATCATAATTAAGACAGATCAGGGCACAAGTCAGGGGAGGGGATACTGTCCCCCCTTTGAACAAGACTGAGGAAGGCTTGGAGGTGTTGCTAGTTTCACCAAGTGCCCCAGTAAAAGCCTTTGTTTGCAACATCACATTCACTGGAAGTGGGCCCTCAGGGTGTTTTTAACACTTCTTCCATCTGGCAACAGCTTCTCTTTTAAAGTGAATGGCACAGGAGAGGGTTATCTTTGATTAACTTAACTGTGAGTGACAGAGAAATATACATCATTGATTCTTCCAACCTTTAAGAATAAGGAATGTGAGGTGCTTCGGTATTTGAAGATGGTGAAAGAACACCGGTATTAAGGAAATGGCAAACTAGTAGCCTTTAAATGAATTGTGCTGGTGTCATATTATAAACCGGTGAAAGGAGTCAAAATGTGATTACAAAGGGCTACGCTTCTGTTTAAAAAGGTTGTCAATTTGCGCCATTATGTATTTATATGTAGAAAACCAAGGTAGTTTATAAAGAGTAAAACAGAAATCAGAAACGTTCTGCTACCATTTTTGTGTGATTACATTTTTATTTTTGTAAAGCGCACTTGCCATCAGTAGGCCACATCTGAGCGCTGGTAAAGTGAACAAGTGATTTATAAAAGTAAAACTGAACTCAATAATATTCTGTTGGAATTTTTGTGTGATTACACTTTTGTTATTTTTGTAACCTGCATAGCAGGTTACTTCAGGCTTGTGATAAAATGAAAACATGGTCAAAATCCGAACGTGCCGTCAGTTTTTCTAATGTATCACAGATAAATGCCTGTGCCTTAAACTGCCGAGTTGTCAATTTCCAGCCACAATTAGCCTTTTTTAATATAAACGAAGTCACTAGTCGCCTTATTTACTCCGAAAGCACTGTACTGACATGGAAATAAAGTGCATGCTTTAATTCCTATTGTATCTTTCAACCATCCTGGACACCAAATTCAAGACTTCCAAATCTAAAACACTTTTTCAGTTCTTTATTTTTATTTCTTTGCACATAACGTTCATATATTTCTCCATGACTTCATACTATGCTCAAGATCAAATGTTTACTAGCACATGGATTCTATGACCAGAGGCTTCAGAATATGCATTCTCCTCTTTGCTTTATTTTTGACAGCAGCCATGTAGACACACAGAAAACACAGAGATGTAATACAAAAACTACAAATCCCACAGTTCCAACATAACCACATATGTCATAACAGAATGTCCACTATCCAATCAGCAGTGACATCAGTGTATAAACCGACTGACCTATATTAACTCCACCTCTTCTTTGCTGCTTGGCTGCCATATTAAGTATTACCTCAAATTACCTTTATTTGTTAATATTAAAGATTCTGAGTACCATTTTACGAGTGTAAAGTTTGCTGCGCTTAGCAGCGCTGCTTGGCTTTCTTACCTACTGTGCAGACCTTCGCCGGCAGTGTTTTTAGGTCGAGCGTAGACACGCTTAGCGACTGACCGCTTGTGTATACTTTAGCAGTTGAACTCCTCCCATTGCTGCCAGATGGTTTTTATTTGGCTGTGTTACTGTCCTTTACAAAAACTTGTTTGCCAGTGGGTAATCCTCCCTTTATGTCCCTCCTTTTCGTTTCCCTTTCGGCCGGATGCAGCACCGCCTAAGTACTATATTGTTACGCCTTATGTGTTGATGTCTTCGTCTGAGGACTTCTTTTCTTGTTTATTTCAGCTGCAAGCCGCCTGAGCTGGGATAATGGCGGGCGTACTTTTCTTTTGTTCATTGTTTCCACGATAGCGTGCACACCGCGCTAAATATGTGAAGTGGTGGCTGCGTTTTTGTTTTCAACGTTTGAAAGATTTATTTAATGCTTTTTATCAACGCTGCATACCGCGCTTTCACTTTCATTGTATCGGACGCGCTCTGTGTCCTCCGATACTGCTGCGTCCCCGGCACCACATGCCACCCCCTGACCCCACCCCCACTAATCAACAAGAATTGGCATTACCAATAGGTATCGCCTTTGGGACCTTATAAGTATTTAGTTATGCAGCACAATATAATTGGTACAACAGCATCAACTGTTGCATGGCTAAACACTTATAAGGTCCCAAAGGCGAGACCTATTGGCTATGCCAATGCTTGTTTTGTTATGGGGGGGGGCATAAATAACAGGAGGGTGAAGGTCAGTCAGTCAGTCAGTTAGTGAGAGTGAGTGAGAGAGTCAGTCAGTGAGAGAGAGTCAGTCAGTGAGAGAGTCAGTCAGTCAGTCAGTGAGAGTGAGAGAGTCAGTCAGTCAGTCAGAGAGTGAGAGTCAGTCAGTCAGTGAGAGTCAGTGAGAGAGTGAGAGAGTCAGTGAGAGAGTCAGTGAGAGAGTCAGTGAGAGAGTCAGAGTGAGAGTCAGAGTGAGAGTCAGAGTGAGAGTCAGAGTGAGAGTCAGAGTGAGAGTCAGAGTGAGAGTCAGAGTGAGAGTCAGAGTGAGAGTCAGAGTGAGAGTCAGAGTGAGAGAGTCAGTCAGTGAGAGTGAGAGTCAGTCAGTGAGAGTCAGTCAGTGAGAGTGAGAGAGTCAGTCAGTGAGAGTGAGAGAGTCAGTCAGTGAGAGTGAGAGAGTCAGTCAGTGAGAGTCAGTCAGTGAGAGTGAATGAGAGTGAGAGAGTGAGTCAGTTAGTCAGTGAGTGAAAGAGAGTCAGTGGGATAGTCAGTCAGTGAGAGTGAGTCAATCTTTTAGCGAGAGTGAGTCAATCTTTTAGCGAGAGTGAGTCAATCTTTTAGCGAGAGTGAGTCAATCTTTTAGCGAGAGTGAGTCAATCTTTTAGCGAGAGTGAGTCAGTCTTTTAGCGAGAGTGAGTCAGTCTTTTAGCGAGAGTGAGTCAGTCTTTTAGCGAGAGTCAGTCAGTCAGTGAGAGAGAGTCAGTCAGTGAGAGAGAGTCAGTCAGTGAGAGAGAGTCAGTGAGAGAGAGTCAGTCAGTGAGAGAGAGAGAGTGAGTGAGTGAGTGGGAGAGTCAGTCAGTGAGAGAGTGAGAGTGGGAGAGTCTGTCAGTGAGAGTCAGTGTGAGGGAGAGAGTCAGTGTGAGGGAGAGAGTCAGTGTGAGGGAGAGAGTCAGTGTGAGGGAGAGAGTCAGTGTGAGGGAGAGAGTCAGTGTGAGTGAGTGTGAGAGTGTGAGTGAGAGTGTGAGTGTCAATGAGAGTGTCAGTGAGAGTGTCAGTGTCAGTGAGAGAGTGAGTGAGAGTGAGAGTGTGAGTGTCAGTGTCAGTGAGAGTGTCAGTGTCAGTGAGAGTGTGAGAGAGTGAGAGTCTGTGAGAGTGTCAGTGAGAGTGTGAGAGAGTGAGAGTCTGTGAGTGTGTCAGTGAAAGTGTGATAGTCAGTGAGAGTGTCAGCCATTAATGCAAGGCATTTGCAGTTAGGGTGAGTACTCTAAAGCTCAACTTTCATTGTGACAATGGTTCGAATATAAAACCCGTACATGTTTGCAGAGTTTAACGATTTGTGGCTATTCCTAATGCTCTGAGGATACAACATTATTATATGCAAATAAATACATGCAGAACAAATAAAAGAAACAATTATAGTGAAGACTTGAATCCGCATGTTCCGAAAACCTGTAATTTCCCATCTTTCAAAAGAGCACAAGCAGCAGCTGTTTTAAAGCACTCGTGCTTGTGCTCGTCATTGCTAATTTATATTAATCGATTTCATTTTAAAGTAATTCAATTAAGATAGAGAGACAGCACATCGGGTAAGGATTACAACGCACCTGGGAAAACACGTTAAACTCTTATCAAGCCCGGGAGTGGTGCGTGCGTGTGTGCGTGCGCGCGCAGTCTGCTCTTTTTCAAAGCACATACTCGTGCTTGTGGCGCGCCCCTGCATGCTCCCACAAGGTGTATGCCGCCACAAGCACGAGTATGTGCTTCAAAAAAGAGCTGAACGGTCTAAAGGTCTCCTAGGCAGCGCATGCGCGCTGCGTAGGCGAGACCTAAAAACAGCAGAGCCATTGGTTACATACGCCATAGCGTCGGAAGCGGCAAAGTCACTGGCACGGGAATCACGCAAATGCCCTTTGAATGCAGCATGTGCTCCGAAGAAGCATTTCTTCAGCTTCTTTACGATTGTTACTTTCTGCCGCTGCTTGCATTTATTGTCCTTACCTTTCCTAGCGTTGGGCTTCTTTTGATAGGAGTCAAGCATGTTTGGGCGCCTTTCCAAAGCTATTCTTGCATGCTTTGGATTCGATGCCTGGCGGGGACACAAACAAAAACGCACGCACACAGGTTCTCGCAAATAATTACTGTTTCAAAGTAATTCAACTTGATAGCTGTGTTGTATTATATGCGTGAAATGTGCACATTTGATTGGGAAATTCCTTGACTTGCAACATTGTTCTTTCACTTTTGATGTGAACATTGTCAAGTTAATGACTTCATTTAAAAGGGCGTTATGTCTCCTGGAGGCGAGGTGATTACAGTGTGGAGGGAGTGAAGAATGAGGTAAAAGGGCCACCCATGCTGGAAACGGTTTACATTTATACGCTTCCAGACTCCCTGTTGTGTGACCTTTTCGCATTCAGAGGCATTAATTCACAGTCATTAAAGTGTGAATATTATTCCCCACCGTGTCAAGGGCAGCTGCTCATATTGATGTGGAGACATGCGCATCCTTCTTCCATTGAAGGAAGAGACTACATTTCAGTCAAACAAGCCCCAGTCCTCTCTTGCATATTCTTGTAGTGTTAGGCATTACTTCTCAAATAACAAAGCCTAACACTTTCATTAGCAGCTTTCTTTCGGATTGCAGCAGATGCTTCTAGCGACTTTGGGGCCTGGATTCCAAGCCCGGCTTCAGCACTGGAGGTCGTGTCATTCTCGACAAATCACTCAACCTCCTACACATTTCATTTCTCTACCTTCACTGCGCTCTCCAGCCTCTTTCCATTTTTCGGCAGCAGGCAGTGGGAATGTCCAAACGGTGCAGGCTGGGGCTGCTACTGCTCATTTAATCATGCAGATGACATTTGGCAGCTTGCGTGATAAAGTGCAGGAGCCCTCGAGAGAAAATAAACACGCTTCTGCAATGCAATCGGTCTCGCATTTGAGAGAGTTTGAGCTATTGACATTGTAAATAACAATGCGTTTCATTTATGTGTTTCAAAAACCTGTAATAATAAAAGGCATTGTCATTTACAATACCAATAGGTCAAAGTTTTAAAAATGCGAGACCTTTTGCATTGCAAATGCTGGTTTTACTTGTCCCCCGCTGGTGAGCATCATACTGCATGCGTGGCCGTGGTCGCTATTTTAGAGCTTCTGTCTCTGGCGGTAGACGAGAGCGGTGCACAGCGCAAGCTTCTCCCGCCTTCTCAGAGGAGACACAAAGTGCTCCTCCTCTGCGCAGCGTCTCTCTGCCTCTCGCCTCATGCCCGCTGAGCACACTCCTCGGCGTGACACTGTGCTTGCTGACCTCCAAGGTCTGCAGAAAAATCATTAACCCTTGATGCCCTGCCAGAGCTGCAATAAATATTAGAGACAAGCTGAAGCCTGGGGTGCACATTACGTTTCTTCCCTCCACCTTCATTGGTGCGCATTCCAGCCTCTTGCTCTATCCATTTTCGGATATATAGACTCACTAAGGTTATTAGTGCATGAGTACCCCGGCGTTCTCTATATATTGCTTTGCATTTAGAGCAAGGGAGTTTTTGCTACCTCACCAGGGTCCACCTCCCTGTATTAATCAAGCTGTCCTGTAGCAGATGTGAGGTATGCCCCGAATAACCCTAGATAGTGTATAGTGCATATATAACCATCTAGATCGAGGGGATTTAAATCAGACTTAAAATCAGTCTGCTTATTGTGTTTCAACACATCTCGGTCCAATCCTGCTGCCTTGCCTGTTGATTTAATGAAGGAAAATGTTTCAGAGTTTATTTTGGGCCCTGATAAAGAGTCTGTACCCCAAGCCATGCAAAATTATGTCCACAGAACCATCACTAAATCTTTTGTCGTGTAGTTCCTATATATAACCTATACAGAATCTGCGCGTTCGGATAATATGAACTGTGGGCTTGGTGGCAGACTGACTCTGAACACCCCCACCAAAAATGTTAGCCTGTTTGCATTAGCTAGCTCACAGTGCCAATAGTGTCTCCTCTTATCGGGGAGAGAATAGTTTCTGGCAACCTCAGAACATGACAACCCTGATCCCTCAGGATCGTGGAAACAATATACTACTTTTCGCTCAGTCACTCGTGCTCACTTATTCGGTCTCAGAGAGTTACACAGAAGCAGTCGGGCATGTTACAATAAAGAATTGATTGCACAGTTGTTCTTCTAGTGTAAAATAGATGTGCTGCAATAATTGTTAGACAGTAGCAGATATATATTATTAGCAGTATAGCGAATATAAATGGATAGTACAATTCTACCATTTTGCAATAGTCATGAATACATACATGAATATAAAATTCATGATAAAAGAAAGCGCGTACTCCTACGATGCCTATCTAGATGTACTTAAGTGTACCTTGCATGTGAGTAGGTGTGAAGCCAAGAATCCCTCTAGGATTTAGTCGAACCCCATTACCTGAGGTGTGAGAATGTAGGAGCCCGTCCTGGTCTCGAGTTGGACACCCCGCAAGGGATGTGTTAGACCACTGTAACCGGGGGTGTCCGGGCCTGGAAAGGGCAGACCTACCTGCACACCATGAAAACGCGACTACCATCGTTTTCCCTCTCCCTTCACAGCAGCAGGACGAGTGGTTACGTACAAACATACGGGAGAAGGACAGACAGGATGAAATGGGTTGCCGTCCCTTTAAGGTGGGAGACTGGACCATAGGACACGCCCCCAGTGATGACGACGAGGAGGACTGGCCAACAAAAGAAGGGAGAAGCCGGAAGCCGGGGTGTGGCATCACCGGAGGAGTTGAGGAGAAAGCCCGAGGCGAGGAGGACGCGAGTTGGACGGCAGAGAGGGAGAGGACTGAGGCGGTGCGGAGAGACGACGACGGAGAGCCAGGAGGCCAACGGTTCCACGAGTCGCCCAGCCGCGCTCCAGGAGGAGCGTGGCTCTCTCAGGTACGGAGCGTTTCGCGGGCTGGGTGAGTAAAAGGAGAGACCCCATCAATAAAGATAAAACTCCTCTTTCCCGGTGTCCCCGTTCCTGAGCACTTCTACTCACCTATATAGATGTGTTGAGCACTGAGTGATACCCCCTCACTACCCTTCCCTTCCACACCCGTGTTCCAGGTCACCCTACTCATACCGCGCGCCTGTTTTCCTTTATTTGCATATCTCCACGTCCGGACGGGCTCGAGCTGGAGTGGACCAAGACCAGACGGGGCTCGACGAAGACCCGGGACACCAAGGACAAGCCACCTCTATCACCACTACCCTACTATAGACTGGCCACACACCGGAGACGTATACTTTCATCAATAAAACCCTCTTTACCACAGTCCAGTCTCCTGTCCCTTACTAACCCGCTACAACCACTGTCAGCTGGAGCATCTGCATGCAGGAGCCTCAGCGTCCCTGGTCAGTGTGTCGGCCTGGAAGTCTCGGTTCCCTCTAACCAACACTAGCAAGATGTGCTGTATTTATACAGAAAGTATCTAGGGTTCCTTTGTCCCTTGTTTCTTGTGTTAGCCATTGTTGGATTTGAGGAAGACGTATGGGATGAACCTTGTACGTAGATATGGTGGGGTAGGTGGTGTAGCCCCTGCCTGGTTTTCAAGAACCCTTATGAATATTCATTCATACTGTGTGAGTCTATTGATGGAGTTATAGGACTCAATTGTTTAGGAAAAACCCTCCTTCTGCACCCAGGACTAGAACTAGGTAAAGGTTCAATCCTAAAGGCTCGTTACTGTGTAGTATAAGGGAAATAATGTAGGTGACGGTGTATGATATTACCCAGGCCTTTATTAGGGTACCTATCTGAAACATAACACTTTGGCTGAGAAATGTCATGCCTTATTTTTAAAAGCATGCCTCATGCCATGCCTCAAGACGCCCCCGGTTCCTACAGGGCAGAAACCTACACCCCTCAAAGCAACGTTCAAGGAGATGCCTTGGAACAACTAAAATCAGCCTACTTGACTTCTATGGCCTCCCACTCGGAGGATGATTTGGGAAAGGACACCCCTGACAATATAGTGACTATACAAGATTTCGAACCCCCAGAAGGGGATACAGACGTTTCTGATGAGGAAGACACTAGATCTTGGCTGCCAGCCCCTAAGAATAGCGGTTTAGATACTTCTGCAAAGGCTTTTCTGGTTCCTCTCAGTCCCCTTTATTACAAGATACCTTTAATCCAGAGGATATTGTACATCTACGTTCCACAGACTGGATGCCATCCCCCAAGACCGCAGCCTACTTCCAGTGTAGACTTCGCAAGTCATTTCCTAAGGAAGTTAGGAGCCGCCTTAACTCGGAATGTCCCACATCTTCTTTAGATGGCAAGGTGGCTTTAACCCCTTAATATTGACCCTAAACTGTCCACTTTCATGGGTAAATTTGTTAAAGACCCCAAAAAAGGGATCGATCATTCTTGGAAAGCTTGCCAGGATAAACTCTTGGATATATCTAGCCCCTTGGCAAAACTTTTAGATATGGCTCCCCTGGCTAAGGACCAAGGCACCCCTATCAACCATCCGGTGTTAGCTGGTTGGGCCCAACAAGCAGCTGCTCGTTCTGCAACGCTAACTGTGCTTTATCATCTGAGCGCCGATGCTCTATCCTCCTTTGCACTGACCCCAAGCTTTGCAAGTTGGCCACCAATTAATGGCCCCTCGGCTGATGGCTGCCTTTTTGGTGACCCTTTTGTTAAGGAGGAAGCGAAGTTTGGGAATATGTTTACTTCCCTGGACAAAGCTCAGGCAGCATTGAAAACGGTTTTCCAACCCCACCTTTTTTCCCCGTGCTGGGAGAGGTCCACCAGCCATATCAAGGCTCCTCCTTTCAAGGCCAGAGCAGATGAAGGTTCTCGAGTTGATGGGCTGAGAGGAACCCCCTTCTATTCAACCCGGTCACGAAGTTTCCGAGGATAATTGCATTGTGGGAATGCCCATGGATCAGCTTCCAGCACCTCTTTCTGAAGAGAGCCTTCACCATTTTTTCCATGTAGAACTAGGGATTAGGATTCGGTTTTTTGTCCACAACTGGATCTCCATTACCAACGATGTGTGGGTTCTTCAGACCATCCAAGGTTTTCAACTGGAGTTCTAAGAGACTACAGTTCAGACGACCTCTCCTCGCCAAATCCACTTTCAATCCCACAAGAGTTATTTCATAGATCAAGAGCTGGAGCGAGCCATAGCCCCATGTCAACTTCATCCTGCGGGATTCCTCAGCAACATCTTCCTAGTACACAAAAAAGGCAGGGGCTTCCGCCTAGTCATCAGCCTCAAAGAGTTAAACTCTTGGATCCTTTACCGTCATTTTAAAATTGATATGATTCATTTGCTATGAGATCTGCTGAAAGAAGGTGACTACATGGTCCTCTTGGCCCTGAAGAACCCCTATCTAACAGTCCCAATCTTCCCTTCTTCACCGTCGATTTTTGAGGTTTCAATGGCTGGAGACTGAATATGAATTTTTGACAATGCGCTTTGGGCTATCATCAGCCCCTTGGTGTTTTACTGAACTACTCAAGCCAGTGGTAGAGTTCTTGAGGGAGAGAGGGATCCGGTTGATCTTATACCTAAACTACGTCCTCTTGATGTCTCACGACACCAGTTTGCTCACGAAGCAACTGAGTTTCACAGTAAACATGTTAGAATCTCTCGGCTTTGTCATCAATTAAAAAAAGTCTGACATTCTTCCTTCACACCAAATGACATTTCTAGGATTCCCCATCGATTCTGTGTCAGTCATCCACGCTCTTTTACCCCAGAAGTTCAGAGCTATAAAAAAGGAAATTCGATCACACTTTGTTGGTTAGCACGGCTTGTGGGCGTCTAGGCATCATCCATCCAAGCCATCTTTCCGGGCCCCTTTATTATCTGGCTGTTCAGAGTCTGAAGATCACTCATCTGCGCAAGTGCTTGATCTATTTAGACCAGATTGCTCTCAGTCAGGAGTTAAGTCACAAACTTTAGTGGTGGCTCAACCAAATGGGTGCCTGGAATGGGAAGGCCATTTTTGGTCTCACTCCAGACATGGTGGTGGAATCAGATGCCAGCCGTTGAGGTTAGGGTGCATGCTGCAGTGACATCTCAAAAGGATAGAAGCATATAAATGTACAAATTGCTGATACATTTTCTTGTGATCTTAGGTGTGGTTTTGTGTGTCCCACACTGTTTATCCACCCCCGCCCTGATGAAGGTGTTGTCCCGTTGAGGGCATTACACCGAAACGCGCGTTGGCGCTTAACTCTTCTCGTGCCTCTGGACCTTGTTTCCATCCATTACCAGGAGGATACACGAGAATGCTCCACCCCAACATCAATTGGAATTTTGCCATCTGGAGCGATCTATAATGTTTTAGATATGTGTTTGTGTTGAGGAATGAATGTGTATGTTACTATGAATGTGTGCAAGTCTGATTGATGGTTATGAGTTTTACGTGTGGGACATATGTATATATTTATAGATGATTTTGTATGCTTTATTTATGTATTTTTTGTAAAGTGACATTATGTTTGATACTATGAAAATAAATGAAAAATAATACGGTTAATCCAATAATATAATAAAAAAAAATGTTTTCGAATTTTTGAAATGTTGTGTTTGTCAGCCCCAGGTGTTGGAATGTAATCCTAGGACCCTTTCTTTGGGCCTTTTTGCATCCTCATATATGGGCGGGTGACCGTTGTTAGTGGTGGTTTAGCTTGAATTTTCCCCTGCCCCACCTGCCCTTCATTCGTACGCAGGGGTCCCCCTTTGTATTGATTATTACGTCACAGCCTTGTTGCTGTGGGGGTCTTGTTGCTCTCCAGGACTAGTGTGCACCTCACTAGTTTCTCTTTTGGTGTTTTGGTGATCAGTACTTGCGTTGTTCTTTCTCTATTTTCTATTTTTAATTATTATCTTTCTTTAGAATAATGTGGTGTCTGTGGTTTCTGTTGACTGTCTAGTTTGTGTTTTTATTCTGTATTTTTAAAATCTAGTATTGGGTACTACTCTTTAGGAAATTTACTTTTGCATATTTTTTCTTATTTTTTCACATTGTGGAATTCCTTATCTTCTGTGTGGATTCCCCGTGTTTATCAGCTCGATGGAAAGGATTAAGACCTTTGGGTTCTCGGATGAGGACTTTGCCCGTATGATAGGCTTATCGTCAGGCAGCGACAATCAGTTTACTCTCTCGAAAGGTCTCGAGCAGGAATGGACGAAACTTCTTGATCTTAAGAAGAAATCCAAGCGTACTGAATTTCACGCAAATTTCATGTTGGAGTATCTTAAGGCTGGTACTATCCCTATTGGCCTAAGGGTCCGGAACATCCCTGGTCTCTTCATAGAAAGTAGACAATTCCTGGAGAAGTGGGCCCTAATCTCAAATAGATGCTCCAGGGATTGGATGATGTTAATCATCGAGACCGCTAGGGAGGTAATAGCCATCCTCAATAAAGAGATTGAAGAACTCGAAGAAAAGCTGAAAAAAGACAACTCAGTTGAAATGGGCAAAAAGAAATTAGAAGAGATCAGTCAGGATTTAGATTCTTTCTCCGACTATCTCCTTAAGAGAAAGACGGAAAAGCTTAGAAAGGATATTAGGCTTTTTACTCAAGAACGTGCCTATCCGTTCCTGACAGCTAACTTCTATACCACTTCTGAAGACAACGGCCCCTATAATAGCATCCCCCGATGGGGAAACAGGCGGGTCACTACATTTTCCGATACCACGGACTCGGATGGAGAAGATCCCACGAATTATGACCCTAACTATAACTCGAATTATCAACCGAGACAGGAGCCATTTGTGAGACCAGCGATGCCCAATCGTTTTTTAGGCAATCACAGGGGGAACTTCCGTCCCAGGACCCCTCAACCGAGGAATTTCCATCAGGGTCAAGGCCAGCCTCAAAGGTACATACAGACACAGCACAATCAGTATTGGAAAACATAAGAAACATTCCTGTGTTTAACCTATCTACTTCGGATATTGATTCAAATGCTGTGACCCTTCTATCGAGGGGCCTTTCCTTTGTCCCTACGATAAACTTGAATTCATGAAAGATCTTCATCTTTTCTTTCGGAAAATCAGGTTGAAGAAATATTTTCTTACTAGACCTGAGATCTCTGATAACATTTCTGGATTGAGACCCCCTTCGGAATTTACGCCCACCCTTGACTCTATTGGACCGGAGGTGGCCATCTTTAAGAAAGCTGTCACCTCCAAAATTGAAAAAATCATCAAATATGTTCCCAAACCTCCATACAATCTTCCCAGAGCAGAAAACTCTGCTCTGGTGTCTTTGAGAGAAAATAAACAATTAACGATCCTACCCTGTGATAAGGGAGGGGGTATTGTCATTTTTGACACCCCCTCATACATTAAGAAAATGAATACGCTCCTTTCATCCACCAGACATTACAAACGGATTGTCAGGAACCCAGAACCAGCTTTGAAGCAACGGATTCTCTCCCTGGTTAGGACCGCCGTAGATAATGGATATATATGTACTAGGGAAGCGGAATATTTGACACCTAAACATACCCGCATGCCTATCATCTATGGGGTTCCCAAAACCCACAAAGATGTGCATGACCCTCCTTTAAGACCTATTGTATCCACTATTGGATCTGCCACTGAGCCCCTCTCTAAATATATTGACCGATTCTTGAAACCCCTTGTTAGCAAGTTGGAATCTTTTGTTAAAGATACAGGTCATTTTATCTCAAAGATTGAGAAGATGCAATATTACTGTGATAGGGAACTCCTGGTCACCTTGGACCTGGAGTCCCTTTATACTAACATTCCCCAGAAAGGAGCTATGATGGTGCTCCAAGAGATTCTGCCCAATGAACCCGGAATTACTAATGCCCCGTTTATTATCCAATGCCTCAATGTGATCCTAAGTGAGAATTACTTTGAATTCAATGACGGCTATTTTCATCAAATACAGGGAGTAAGCATGGGGGCGTCTTGCGCTCCGAGTATAGCTTGCCTATATATGGGATATTTTGAACAAAACAACATATACAATGAGATGGCCCCCTTTTACGAGAATGTTCGAGCTTGGTCTCGATTTATTGATGATATCTTTTTCATCTGGGAGGGGAACCAGACATCCTTAGATGAATTCATCCAATGGATCAACGCTGCAGACATAAACCTGAAATTCTCGGCACATTCCAGTAATTGTAAACTGGAATTTTTGGATGTATATATTGAGCACAACCAAAATGAACTTTTTGTCTCTCTATACACCAAACCTACCGCCAGGAATACTTTGTTGCAATATGAAAGCTATCACCCCCGTTGTCAAAAGGATAGTATCCCGTTCAGTCAGTTTCTCCGCTTGCGGAGAAACTGTTCTGATATCCGGGACTTCCTTAAACAGGCTGATATCTTAAAGGAAAAACTGGCCAATCGGGGTTACCCCCGCAAACTGATCAAAGATTCCTTTAAAAGGGCCCGGTACTTTAATCGAGAAACCATGTTTCAAACCAATGAGGTTAGACATATGGAGAAGTTGGTGTGTGTTACCAAACACTCTAATATCAACCATAAAATTAGACAAACCATTAATTCCGTTTGGTATTTATTAAACATGGATGATTGCGATAAACTCCCCAAACCTCTCT
This sequence comes from Calotriton arnoldi, assembly GCA_963921515.1. NCBI lineage: Eukaryota > Metazoa > Chordata > Amphibia > Caudata > Salamandridae > Calotriton > Calotriton arnoldi. The sequence continues at coordinate 695,885 of CAWUFW010003641.1, forward strand.
TTGCATTCAAGAGAAATAAGAACCTTAAGAATCACCTGGTGAAAGGTAAAATTCCGGGAATGTCTGCCCTTTGTCAAAAATCCATCACAGGCCTCGAACCTGTAAAAGGGAATCATCGCTGTGGCTCTTGCCAGGCTTGCCCTAATGCCATCGTGGGCCATATTATCAAAATCAATGAGCGATTGATAACCCTAAAAGGAATGACGAATTGTCGCACCTCCAATATTATCTATATTATCACATGTCCATGTGATTTTATATATATTGGAGAAACAGGACGGGAATGTAGGACAAGAATTGGGGAGCACAAATCCAATATTCGAACTAAGAAGGTCGTGGCTCCTCTGGTTAGTCATTGGCTTGAGAAAAACCACACTGAAATTGACCTTAAGTGGTCAATCTTAGAGAAAATTCTAGTCACCCCGGGCAAGGATCCGACTGCGATTAGGAAGAAAAGAGAGGTATTTTGGATTTATTTTCTAAATTCTGTTAGCAAATGTTTGAACGAACATTGCCCTTGGGAAAATGCCATTATTTAATTATTATTGTCTCTCTTTATGCAGCTTGGACCCCGAATGGCTTATGTTCAGTTTTTTATTTAGAATATATCCGACCTTTTTATTATTCATTCTTTGTTAGCACTTTTTTCTCAGCTTTATTATTTGCACTTTTTTCTCAGCTTTATTATTTCTATTTATTGTCCTAGGACCTGACATGACGATCTTTCTCGTTTTTGAATCTTACATCTTAGCGATGATTGCGCATTATCGTGACTTTATTTTATTTTATGATTCTGCCGATTCCCTTGAGAAAAGATCCATGGATGGGTATTTTAGTGTAGACCTTACGATTCTTTTCTTTAAAGATGGCCACTGTGCTTTTCTGAGACATGTAGTTGAACTCTGTCCGCTTTCTATCTCCATATAATTGATTACTTTTACCCTCCGTTGGCGAGCGTACGACGCCGGGAAATATTTAAACTGCCCAGTTCCCTCCATCTGCTTTGGCTGTAGGGATCCTGTCCAGCCGATGACCGGAGGAACTCCCTCTAGGAAGAGCATCACTCCGCTATTTGGTAAGCGTGCACCTCTATGCTGCGCCAATCCTATTTTTCTACAGCCGAGGCGTTGAAGTGTTTGAAACCACCGCGCTCCATTTACGAACCGCCCCTGCTGTAGTATTGAAATGGCCTCATACATCTTGGCTCCTTGTGAGTCTTTAAGGCTCTCTATCTTAGCCCGTGAATAGTCAGGCTTTTGTTATTCCTTTTTGGGACTATACCCTTGCTTCATACCTCCTTCGTGCGTGAATAGATTTATTGTTTGTTTCTGGGCTTATTTTCTGTATAAATTCGCAATTGCTAGAAATACCTTTTTGCCTGCCATAACTATCGATTAAAAATGCGCGCTAAAAACAGTGGGTGTTAATACGTGGAGATATTTATAGATTGGTAGACTATTTTGTGTTTTACATTGTTTTCTGAAATTGTATATCTCTTTTCCTCTGTTTTCTTTTTTCGGTCGGAAGCATATTAAGCCTCTAATTGATGTATCCCGACTGGCTTACTGAACAGATTTTATCGATCTCCCTGTGGGGTTCCTAGCAGTTCAAATGGCCTTCGGACCAGTTCCTTGATTGATTTATGAAACATTCTGGATTTCTTGGTATGAATCTTCTTGCGTATGATTTTTCCTTTTTTTATGTCTCCCTATGTTATACTTGATTAATTGCTATATATTTATGCCTGGGTTTTCATTTCAGATATCGCTGTCTTTGGATGTTAGGTTTTACTAAGGACCTTATAAAAAGAACTCTAGTGAATAATCTTATTGTTTAAGGTATTTTTGGCATGTGAGAAGATTTACTATCCTGAGCACTCTATATGTGAGGATCTTCTTTTATGCACTCTCAATCCTCTCTACACGTTCGTTGGGATCTGGTACTTTTCACAATTCACACATTGTGCATAATAGTGTGAAACACATGAGTTTCTTCATTTTTCTCTATTGGCGCTCTAATTTTTCCTTTGGTGCACTCTATTCCGTCCTTAGACTATAGTGCTTTTTAAATAATGAACCTTGAATTGAGTCTCACCCTTGGGCTGACTTTTGCTATATTAATGTTTTTATGTATTTCGACATAATGAATCATGTATACTCTATCCATAGAAGCATATAAATGTATAAATTGCTGATACATTTTCTTGTGATTTTAGGTGTGGTTTTGTGTGTCCCACACGGTTTATCCACCCCCGCCCTGATGAAGGTGTTGTCCCGTTGAGGGCATTACACCGAAACGCGCGTTGGCGCTTAACTCTTCTCGTGCCTCTGGACCTTGTTTCCATCCATTACCAGGAGGATACACGAGAATGCTCCACCCCAACATCAATTGGAATTTTGCCATCTGGAGCGATCTATAATGTTTTAGATATGTGTTTGTGTTGAGGAATGAATGTGTATGTTACTATGAATGTGTGCAAGTATGATTGATGGTTATGAGTTTTACGTGTGGGACATATGTATATATTTATAGATGATTTTGTATGCTTTATTTACGTATTTTTTTGTAAAGTGACATTATGTTTGATACTATGAAAATAAATGAAAAATATGGTTAATCCAATAATATAATAAAAAAAATGTTTTCGAATTTTTGAAATGTTGCGTTTGTCAGCCCCAGGTGTTGGAATGTAATCCTAGGACCCTTTCTTTGGGCCTTTTTGCATCCTCATATATGGGCGGGTGACCGTTGTTAGTGGTGGTTTAGCTTGAATTTTCCCCTGCCCCACCTGCCCTTCATTCGTACGCAGGGGTCCCCCTTTGTATTGGTCATTTTTGGTCTCACTCCAGACATGGTGGTGGAATCAGATGCCAGCCGTTGAGGTTAGGGTGCATGCCGCAGTGACATCTCAAAAGGGACGTTGGTCCAAAGCAGAGCTCTCTTTTCACACCAATTGTCTAGAGTTGCTGGCTGGTTCTTTTGTGATTTGCTCCTTTTCACCCCATCACACACATTGCTGTATCCTTCTGAAGATGGACAGCGTGTCTGCAGTACAATACATCAACCGCTTGGGGGGCACATGCTCACGCCTACTCGCGGAGATGGCAAAATATTTCTGGCATTGCCTTTAGAAGAATCAGATGTCCGTCATAACTATTCACCTCCCGGGCTTTCAAAATTCAGTGGCTGATTGGAACTCGCGGTACCTCTGGGATGCCAGCGAGTGGAAGTTGGAACTGAACCTGTTCTCCAAGCTAATGCTGAGATAGGGTCCGTGCCAGATGGACCTGTTTGCATCATGCCTTACGTTCCAATTACCATCCTTTTACAGTTGGAGACTGGACCTGCTAGTCATAGCAATGGCTGCATTCTTGCAGACTTGGACTGGACTGAACTATGCTTTTCCCTCATTTTCAATTCTGTTGAGAGTGACCCCTCAGATCAGACGTCAAACTGAAGAGGGGATCTTTATCTTGCCCTTTTGGAGAACCCAGTGTTGGTTTCCTAGTTTGCAGGAACTGTCTTGCAATTGCCCTCTGATACTCCTTTGTTTCCAACTCGCCTACTGGATCCTCTCGGAAATCCGCATTCTTTAGTCACATCCAATCAGCTCAGATTAGTAGCTTGGAGAGAGTAGTAAACTGGGTTTTTGTTGCAGTACCACCCACGCTCCCACATTTTTTGCCTGGCATCTGGTGAAACTTTGACCAAAAGTGTGCTGGTAACTCCTAACCAGGTCCCCAGCACCAATGTTCTTTCCCTAAACTGTACAATTGTTCCACAATTGGAAACCGCTTTAGGCCCCCTGTAAGTCCCTAGTAAGTGGTACCCCTGGTACCTAAGGCACTGGACTTAAAAAAGGTCCTTAAGGGATGCAGCACCAATTGTGCCACCCTAAGGGACCCATCACCAAGCTCATGCAAACTGCCATTGCAGCCTACATGTTTGGTGCAGAGAAAACCAAAGAGTCGACATGGCACACATCCCTGTGTGTCATGCCTGCCAGCACTACATGTGGCATAGGTAAGACACCCCTACAGCAGGCCTTACAGCCCTAAGGCAGGGTGCACTATACCCATGTGAGGGCATATCTGCGAGAGTGAATATGTCCCGGTGATATCAGAGTTCACCCTTACATATTACCAGTCCCCGGGAAGCCATAATGAGTACATGAGCTGGATACTCCGCATTATGAGTTCCCCAGCTACAAGATGGCTTCACTGTACCTCAAGGTCTTTGGTGCCGAACACCTCATCTTAATAAACCCACACTGATGCATGCAGAAGGCCCCCTGAAAACCTACCAACTACTAGTGTGTTGACCGACTGGTCTCGGCTAGCCAGCCACCCTAGACAGGTTTCTCACCTCCTGAGGTGCGAGCCTTCACTCTCGGAGGACAGGAACAAAGTCTGCTATGGGCAGACAGAAGTTCACACCTCCTCCAAGCGGGATGGACATTCCAGGGCGGGAAGCTTCAAAGGCCCTGCCACCTTTGATATGGGACTCCAGGCCTCTCCAGACAGTGGAGGTGCCCATCCCCATCCTGACTCCACTTGTTGGCGGCAAGTCAGATAGGAAAATTAGGAGGTGTGCCCACATTAAGCCAGCACCACCCCTAGGTAGGTCCAGCAGATGTGGAACCCACTTTTCAGAATCCTCCATCTTGTGTTGGAGAGAATTAGCGTATTAGAGTTAGGGTTATGCCCACTTCCCATAGAAAGTAGTCATATAGAGGGTGCAGTCATCCCACAGGTAGGCAGCCCATTGACTACTACCTGGTACTCCCCTTAACGTCCCTAAATTGAGTATTTAGGTGGCACCTCTCAACCCAGAACATCTGATTCAACTGGCCTAATGAAGAAGAGGACAAAGAGGAGTTGCTGAACCTGAGAACTGCGTGCCTGGTGTGGAGTTTAGGTGCGAACCCCTGCCTGCCGCTTCAAGACTCGACAATCGAGGTGAACTGTCTCGTCCTGCCTCTAAAAACCCCAGTGGATTACCAGCCTTTGCAAACTTTCCAAGAAATCACTTGGAGTACAGGAGCTACTCCACTGCAGACCGCAGGCACCGAAACCACAGAGTCCGGTCCACTGACTTGCAACTTCCAGGCCCCGAACGGCGCAGCAACCGACCCAGAAGAGGTCCCATTTGGGAGCTCTGACTTACCCGCAAGTCCCCATGTGCAGCATATCTTTAGAGGGCCCCCTTCCCCAAAGCGTGCCAGCTACCAACTTCACCAACTCCCTCCTTCCGGTGGAATTCGGGACACACCAGGCGAACTGTTGGTAGAACATTGGACCATGGCTTCCTGTTACTCTAAACCCGGAAGGTGAACACCCTACAACTGTCTGTGCTGTGTGCTTTACCTACCTGCTTTTTCCTCCCATAGAACTGCATGGTGCGTAATTGCGCATGACTTTGAACTATTTGCTTATCTTTGAAGATTCATAAGAAATACAGTACTTACCTTTGAACGTAGTTCTTGGTTTGAAAATGTATATAAAAAGAATTGCTATTTTTTTCTAAAGTGCTCTTGGGTTTATTGTTTTTAGTGTGCGTCTCATTTATTGTCTCTGTGAGTATAACAAATGCTTTGCACCACTCTCTGATAAGCCTAACTGCCCGCCCACACTACCATAAGCAAAAGCGTTAGTATTATCTACTTTAGCATCAGTAAACCAATTGGGGAGCCACTGGACTCTCTGCACAGTGAATTTTCTTTTAGTACACTATATAGAGAGCCAGCTTCCACAGAGACTTTCCGGAGATGCTGGCAAATGTCAGGACTTTTGGAACAGACTCTCGACCTCATTGACAAAGCCTGGACGGATTCCACACAAACTAAACCAAAAAGCATGGAAACAATGGTCTGTCTGGTGCATGGAACAGTGTTTGAATCCTGTGGCAGCAGATGTGATTCAAGTCACCAGATTTCTGGCCTCTCCAGTCTCGGACGGTCCCTCTTATTGTACTATAAGTTCTTACAGATCAGTGATTTCTGCAGGCCACCTACTGATCGCCAACAAAACTGTGGGAGAACATCCAAACTTCTCAAAGGAATACGTTTTTCTGCTCCTCCTACACCAAAATATTCCTCTCTTTAGGATGTTTCCATTAACTCCTCGATTTGGTTGAAAACTGTTAAATGTCTTTAACTGGTCTTCTACGTGACTACTAACTCCTGGTTTCAAAGCCCTAGAAATTAATTCACATCAAATCTATTAGATCAAAAATTAAAATGGACTGTAGAAAAGGTGGTTAAAGTGTTTTATTACATGTCCAAAACACATCACAAAATGATTAGCCAGGATTTTATGAATTAAAGTTTTTATTAATATCACTGTTCTTGTAATGCCTGAACCTATCCAGTAGCTATTGCCTTCGTTCCTCAATGTCAAAATCTTTATGACTGGTCTGTCAGCTCAGGCTCCATAAAGCCACTTTTCAATACTGATTACTGAGCAGTCTTAAAGGTTATCAGTTCTATAGAGTCAGACTGTTATGTGGCAACAGCCATGACTTGGATCAGTCTCGGGATGGGAAACTCACCATGAATTGGACTGTTGATATCACACCATTACAAACTGTTATTTTTGTTGGTTCACGTGACGATTGCAGATATACATCCATTAGTTACGATACTGGAACAGCCAGTCATGTCAGGACATGGTGTCTGTAACTTGTACTGTTTTGTACAGAGTTGTGCTATACCCTTATGGCTTGTGGAGTTCAACATTTGTGTGGATTCAAGTGTCATATATAATTATGGACCAGAATGAGATATAGTACCAACTGTTGAGCGGTAAAGTGAGAAGTTGTGTCTACAATAGATCCGTACTTCCAAGATGGCGGCCTTACGCATTATATTAAAAGCCAAAAAGTTCTTGCGGACCTCAATTCCAAGCACGCCCACATAGCCCTCCTCCAAGAAACGCACCTCACTGAGAGGTTCGGCGAGATTGGGTGGGTACGGAGATTCACAGCTGCTGCCCCCAACCCCCGAAGGCGGATGACCCAGCGACCCCTTCCCCCCCGGAAACAGTGAGTGGCCATCCTGATGCGCAGAACCCTGCCTTACACAGTGCTCAAATCCTGGGTTGACTCGGAAGGTCGCTATGCATTTGACAAACTGAAGATTACGAAAGGGTACTAGGTGTTGGCTCGGTTTACGCGCAGACGGGTGCAAAATGCCCCTTCTTTCTTCAACTCTCACAGGTCTGGACAGAAATCGCAGACACGGATTTCCTGGTGGGAGGTGACTGGAACTTGGCCTGGAATGCGATCTTGGACCGTACAGGCCCTATGGATGCGGGCAACAATGCACGCCTAATTGACCAAGGACCAAGAAATACGTTTTCTGCTCCTCTTCAACCAAAATATTCCTTTCTTTGGAACGTTTCCATTGTACTTCGATTTCTTCAGTCTTGGCCAGATAATCGTCTGAAACAAATCGAAATTGACACTCTTGTTGTGCCTTGTTTCCTGCAAATGGGTCTCTGATGTTCGAATGCTTGATCTCGCAAGTAGGTCCTTTACCCCTGAAGGGGTTTCCTTCCTGTTTCCAAAAGAACCAAATTGAACACCAGACAGATGGTACTTCCAGCTCTTCCATGGGACAGGAAACTGTGTGCTTCAATGCTTACAGGAGTACAAGAGAGTTAATGCCCATATAAGAAGCTCCCCTTCTGGTCCATTATTAATTTCTTTGTTACAACCTCATGCCCCAGTGTCTTGCCCCACTTTGGCACGCTGGGTGAGATGGCTCCTTTCTGAAGCAAGAATAGACACATTTGAGAACAATAATTTTCAATTCTATTAAGGACATGGAGGTGAAGATTATCCCACCTGCTAACTGTATACTGGAACAATTATTATTTTGTTAACTTTGCTTGATGGTATTAGTTAATGGTGTCCTCAGAAATTTGCAGTAAATTTACTCACCCGGTTATTGGACAGATTTTAAGGAATTTACTTTCAGTTTCAGATCAAAAGCAGGAATTATATTGTGAGCTTCATTACCCAAGAACCGTTTTACTCAAGTAGAGAAGGCTGAGTTAATATGGTTCATCCGGTTTGTACACTGATGTCACAGCTGACTGGATATTGGACATTTTGTTATGACATATGTGGTTATGTTGGAACTCTGAGTTTAGTAGTTTTTTATTGCATCTCTGTGTTCTGTGTGTTCACATGGCTGCTGCTAAAAATAAAGTAAAAGAGGAGACTGCATAATCTTCGCCTCCGTGTCTTTAATAGAATTGAAAATTCTTGTTCATGAATGCTAGAAAACGTTCGATTACGCTTTAAATATAGAGTTTCTTATTGTCCAAAACATTAATTGCTTCACATTCACAGACAAGGAACCTACCTGTCCCTGTAGTTTAGATATGGCTAATAAATGTTACATACATGTTTATGCTCAAATATGAAGACAGTAGCTCAGATATGACTGTACAGTAGGCCTGTTCCCTTTTAAATGAGATTTATGTTAGCGTTGTGACATCACTTTCTATGACATCATGCAATGTGATGTCATTTTCAATAACTTATGCTAAAGTCCTTCCACTATTTTATTTAGGACGTGTGTGCTGACACAGATGTACAATCTTAGATCACTTTGAAACAAGGTAGTCTACAAATCTTTTGGTGGACTTCTGTTAATATCTTGCTAGTCATAAATGGGTGACTAAAACATTAGTATCTCCTACATTCCCTCTAATAACAGGTGGAAGATGTAAACTAGCTTAGCATGACAACATGCAGGAATAGTCACTACGTCAAAGAGATGGCTTCTAAAGGTAAGTTTTTTAAGATATTGGAAAGTCAGATGACTTGAAGGCTCTCTGCTTTGGATAACATCAATACACAAAGAGCCAATTAATGGACTTCCAAAAATACATAACGTAGGATGTTACAACATAATTAAAACAAAAACACAAGGTTTGAAATTACCTCGGTTTCAAGCCGCTGTGGCAGATTAGCTCTTGATGGCTGTTTAGTCCTGGGCGCCTTTGGTGGTCTTTTTGTTGTTGGCAATGTTTCCTTTGCTATCTTCGTAAGCGTTGGAGCAACTGAATAGAACCTCTGTGAGACTTTCAAGATCCGTCTGTAATAAGTAGCACGGTGGGCACAGTATGATAAACTTGAAGGAATATAAGAATCAACAAACACAGGCCTAGGCAGTGCAGCTGGGATTCCACTCGTTATGGTGGCAGAGAGACATGTTCCATCTACAAACCAGCTCAACTGAGCTTGATATGAATTCTTTTTAAATTCCTCAGCCCCTTTGGAGCACAAGTTCAATCTTTTTTTATTTAAATATCCATGAGTTTCCTCCAGATAGTCACAATGTTGTTTCCGAACAGTCTGAAGATTTGTGTTCATTCTTTGACCATAGCATATTCTTTTCACAAGCCAAGGAGACCTGGTCAAGAGTCTTGTCATGTCTTCAGGTTTGTCTGCCTGTTAAACTGCATGGAAAAACACAAGTGTTTGAGAGTTACATTTTGAAAGAAGACAAAATTGTTGTATATTATTTATGACTGACAATTTAACAAAACATACTCATCCCATTAATCAATGTTGCCTTTGAAAGCTCAGTAGAACAAAATGAATATTAGTACTGCACTGACTGTCATTTTAGGACTGAATACCACTGCTATTACTTATACTGAGAAAGGTCTTTATCACAAATGATGAAGTGGCATCACCAGTTTCTTCATTACGGAACAACTTTCTTACCAAGTGGGTGATTTCTTTTGATCAAACGTTCAGTGGGTTCCACCCTTAGGGCAACCTTTAAATGCATACACCCAGTTTTGTGTAGAAAAGAAACAACAAGATAAAAGGGAATATTCTAAGTTATGGGGAAGTGAATGATTCAAAGTATGCAGGATATCAACAAACTTAGCTCCTGCTATCTCTCTATCAGCTGGGCGATAAGATCAGGGTGCAGCTTGGTTTGTACAGCACACTGGAACAAGGATGTTATTTTTGTGATTGGGAATCAAATAGTCTTTTTGCTAAACTAGAGCCAGTCAGTGTTTTTCAATGCATTTACTTTGCTGACACAATGGCATTTTAATTGTTGGTTTATGGATTTTTAATTTAAAAACTGTGGCGGATTGGATACTTTAGCCTGCCATTAAGAGATATACATCTAGTTTGCTCGGACATGTGTGCTTTAAAGACCTTTTATGGTCAAACTAAGGTATTTTGACAACTAATATATCTGTCTTTAAAGCACTATTGGTGATCACTTTAATCAAAAGGGTTACCGAAGGTGTGGTAATTGGGGATTTGAAGATACAGCACTCAAGTCCGGAATTAACTGCTTAATCTTAGGCTACCTCAGAATCAGCTCTCTTCTTTAAAAAAAAAAAAAAATTGAAAATCTGTTGATCTCATAACTCCTGGATTTGGTTGCGAACTGTTACATGTCTTTAACTGGTCTTCTACGTGGCTACTAGCTCCTGGTTTCAAAGCCATAGAAATGAATTCACATCAAATCTATTTGATCAAATTTAAAGTAGACAAGGTGGTTAAAAAAGTGTGTTATTACATGTCCAAAACACATCACAATATGATTAGCCAGGAATGTATGAATTAATGTCTTGGTGATACCACTGTTCTTGTAATGCTTGAACCTATCCGGTAGCTATTGCCTTCGTTCCTCAATGTCAAAATCTTTATGACTGGTCTGTCAGCTCAGGCTGCATAAAGTCACTTTTCAATACGGATTACAGTGCAGTCTTAAAGGCTGGCAGTTCTACAGAGACAGACTATTATGTGGCAACAGCCATGACTTGGATCAGTCTCGGGATTGGAAACCCACCATGAATTGGACTGTTGATATCACACCATTACAAAGAGTTATTTTTTTGGCTCACGTGACGATCACAGAATATTATATATATATATATATATATATATATATATTTATTTATTCAGCTTCTCCCTTTACACAAGTGCAAAAACAACAATTGATGGACAGAATGCAGAACAATGTCATACATTCACCCCAGTACAGAGATCTGGGCCTAAATCCATCGTTTTTTTGCTCACCATGCCATTCTAGTTTGGACCCAGCCATATGCAAATCAGTCTTGACCCTGCGCCCAATGGGAACAGTCCAGCCCGAACTGCCATTCCAGGTCCTCCCTGGACTGGAAACAAGCATCCTAGGTCCGGTTTCGGGCTTTCAGCCCTCATCAGCCAGGATAGCTTGACTCCAGTGGCATGGAGAGCACGGGACCCACGTCTGGGCATACCCGTCCCACTCAGGGTGACAAATGCAAAAACAACAATTGATGGACAGAATGCAGAACAATGTCATACATTCACCCCAGTACAGAGATCTGGGCCTAAATCCCATGAGGCACAGGGTCAAGACTGATTTGCATATGGCCAGGTCTAAACTGGGGTGGCATGGTGAGCAAAAGAATGATGGATTTAACCCAGATCTATTGACTGGGGGTGAATGTTTTGATTTGTTCTGCATTCCGTCCATCAAATGTGTGTCTTTTGCTTCCTCGCCCTAAGTGCGCCGGGTATGCCCAGACGTGGGTCCCGGGCTCACTGTGCCACTGGAATCAAGCTATCATGGCTGAAGAGGGGTGAAACCCCGAAACCGGTCCTAGGATGCTTGTTTCCAGTCCAGGGAGGACCTGGCTTGGCAGTTCGGGCTGGACTGTTCCCATGAGGCACAGGGTCAAGACTGATTTGCATATGGCCAGGTCTAAACTGGGGTGGCATGGTGAGCAAAAGAATGATGGATTTAACCCAGATCTATTGACTGGGGGTGAATGTTTTGATTTGCTCTGCATTCTGTCCATCAAATGTGTGTCTTTTTCTCCCTTTACACAAGCATGACAACGCTGTGTGCAAATACTTTCAAAATTTATTGTTCGAGCACCATTGAACGTGTTTTGGCTGTTGCCAGCCTTGTTCACCAATGCTGAGGCGGCGTTACAGACTGTTTACAAGTGAGTGTGAAGATCCTCTTCCATATTTAGGCCTCCTGGGGTCTTGGTATCAAGCTCTATAATATAGCGAGATTCCAGCCTCCTTAACTGCCTCTCTCTGTTTCCTCCCCTGATGTTGGTAGCCACTGCATCGATTACAAAATATGAACAACCTTTTGTGTTTATTATGACAGGCTTCAAAATGGCACGCTACTGGATAGGGGTTATCGCCATTTTTAATGGCTCGCAAGTGCTGTGATATACGCTTGATACCAAGACCCCAGGAGGCCTAAATATGGAAGAGGATCTTCACACTCACTTGTAATATTGTCACTATAGCAGATAAGGGCAACTGAACCTCCTAATCCTTGAGTTTTATGTATATCTGATTTTAATTTTTCACTAAGCACGAATATTGAGCACTTTTTTGAGACTGGTATAACAATCAATTGTGAACCGATGGTAATATTGCCTACTGGGGCTTAATTATATTTCCGCATTACATAAAGCAATGAGTTCAATCATGGCAAACAGGATGAATAAAGCGGGCATAAGAGTTTAAATCGAATTTCACGTTTATTTTTAAATAATTTAATGTATGTCAATGAATTATTTTATTATATTGTGATAATGTCTGAATGACAATCAATAATGTACAATTCAATTTGTACATGGTTTTAATGACTGATTTTTGTAAAATGTTAATTAGTAATCGCAAATGAACTAATGAATAAGTGTTAATTCGCCACAATATGGAGCCTAATGAATGGTACACCTTTAAGAATTGTTGGACAATTAATGTGATGGAGTATTGAAATTGAATGAATTTATCAATCGAGGTGTCGAAAGATTACCAGTCTGTCTTCACTTTTATTGCACGGAATGTACCACGTGATAAGAGAACAGTTAAAAAAACAATCTGTAACGCCGGCTCGCAACAGCCATAACGCGTTCAATGGTGGTCACACAATAAATATTGAAAGTATTTGCACACGGAGTCGTCATCCTTGTGTAAAGGGAGATGCTGAATCTATACGGAGTATCTCTCATGAGAACTGTGCCGAGGACACGCCCTTCGGTCAGGAGAAGCGGCGGTATACCACAGGAGAGCAAATGAAGGAAATATATATATATCTATATATATATATATATATAGATATATATATTCATTGAAAAAACCACAGGTTTCAGGCACGTTATAGTTCGTTGGACATTTCAGTCGTACAAAACCAGAGAAATTCGGCCGTTATAGTTAGTTCAGCTAACTATAACTCGCGCCACCGCAATGCACTGCTGATGACGTCACATATTACATCACTCATGACATGGTCAGTGACCTCACTGATGACATAACTGATGACATCTCAAATGACATCATCCAGTGACTGTGTGTTTCTATAAAGTTTAAATATGTTTAATATATATAGGCCAAGCTGTATTGAAGAATGAGTGGGTGTATGAGTGTCTCAATGGATGATTTAGTAGGTGCGTGACTGACTCTCCAAGTGAGAGATTAAACGTATCTTACTGAATGCATGGGTTAGTGACTAAACTGTGTGAATGTCTGTATCAGACTGTCTGTTGGTGTGTAAGCGGCTGCATGGGTTGGTGAATAGCTACATGAGTGTCTATATGGGTTATTGATTGGTTGTCTGAGTATCTGTATGGGTGCCTCAGTGTTTGTGTGGGTGGGAGGTGTGTGTGACTCTGCATAGATGTGTGAGTGGGTGATTCACTGGGTATATGGATTCAAGAGTGCATCTGTAAAGGGCTGTATGGGTGGGTGAGTGTGTGTATAGGTGTGTTGGTGAGTGAATGGATGTCTCAGTGGTACATGTGTGAGTAACTAAATATGTGAAAGGCAGTATATGTGAGTGTTGGAGTATATAAATGACTATATGTGAGAGTGAGTGATTGTGAGAGTGGCTGTATGGATTAGTGTGTGCTTCTATCCGTGATTGTATAAGAGCGTAAGTTTGTGTTAGTATCTGTATGAGTAAGTGAGGTGGTGTGTGTATAACTGTATAGGTGAGTAAATGGGAGTGTGATTAATTCTTTGCATGACTGACTAGGTGTGTGAGTAACTCTATGGATGAGTGGCGGTGTGTGAGTAACTCTATGGATGAGTGGCGGTGTGTGAGTGTCTATATAGGTGTATGAGTGCATATGATAGTCCTGTACTGATGAGCTACCGAAAGTATGAGTGACTGTATGGGTGAGTGAGTGGATGTGTGTGTAGACCTAAGAATCAGTGAGTGGGTATGTAGTTATTCGTGTTGGAGTGTCTATGGTTTTGAGAATAGCAGTCTGTAATTTAGAGTGGGTGTGTAAAAGGTTATATTAGGGTGTGAGAAGATGCATCAGATTATCACGTGGATGATGTCATCAGTGATGTCATTTGAGATGTCATCAGTGATGTCATCAGTGATGTCACTGACCAGGTCATGAGTGATGTAATATGCGACGTCATCAGCAGTGCATTGCGGAGGCGCAAGTTATAGTTAACTGAACTAACTATAATGGCCGAATTTCTCTGGTTTTGTACGACTGAAATGACCAACTAACGTACGTGCCTGAAACCTGTGGTTTTTTTCAGTGAATTTCTAAGGTTTTTTAAATGCTAATTTCTAACTATAACGTCCCTGAAACCTATGGTTTTTTCAATGAATTTCAAAGGTTTTTTAAAGGCTAATTTCTAACTATAACGTCGCTGAAACCTGTGGTTTTTTCAGTGAATTTCAAAGGTTTTTTAAATGCTAATTTCTAACTGCCTACAGAGGTAGGACATGTGCAGAAAGACGAAGAAAGGTGCAGAAAGAAGCAAGAGATGTGCACAAAGAACAAACAGAGGAGCAGAAAGAGGCCTTGTTGCAAAGTCATCCTGTGCCCCCAACTTTTTGCTGACAGGTACTGGTGGTAACTGACTCTGACTAACCACGCCTAGAGCCAGTGCTATGCTAAAAGACACTTAGAATACAGTGAAAACACCTACATACACTAGGGAACACTATGCGTTGGGGTACCCCTGTGATTGGCATGACCTCCTCTGTAAGGCCCTAGTACATAATAGGGCAGGGGGATTAAAACTATCTCTAAGTCCGGGGTTGCAGAAAGATGCTTCTTTAAGTAGTAGTCACGTTTGCAGAGTGGTGGAGAAAGGGTGCTGGGCCTCCAACCAGCACTCATGAATTCCGCTGCATAGGACTTAGAGGAGGTACCAAGAGGGCTTCTTGGCCCCCAAAGTCCTTCCGGAGTAAATTAGACTTGATCCCCCATCCCGTAGTCTGCCAGGAGGCGCGTTTGCAGAGTGGTGGAGAAAGGGGTCTTAGCAATCTTGCTGTGTGGGACTTACTGCAGGTAACAAGAGGGGTAGTTGGCCCCCAACGACAACCTTGGGGGCCAACTACCCTTCCTATTACCTCCAGTAAATCCCACACAACAGGATCGCTAAGTTCTCATAGTAGGCCACGCCCCCTTTGCCCACCACTCTGCAAACGCGCTCCCTGGCGCGCTCTTGGTTGGGGATTGAAGTCCCCTTTGCTGCTGGGGGTCCTTTAGGGGCCAACTAGCCTACGTCTTACCTCCAGTAAGCCCCACACAGTGGGATTGCTGAGAGGTGGCCAAAGGCCACGCCCCCTTTCCCCACCACTCTGCAAACGCGCCCCCTGGCGCGTTCTAAGTTGGGGTATCAAGTCCCCTTCATTCCTGAGGGTCCCTGGGTGCCAACTAGCCCACCAGGTACGTCCAGTATGCGCCACAGAGCTGCGTTGCAGAGAGGTGGTCCGAGGCCACGCCCCCTTTTTTACACCACTCTGCAAACGCAGCTCCTGGCGCACTGCTGCTCGTGGTATGAAGTCCACTTGTGTCCTGAGGTCCTCAGGACACAAGAGGTCCTCATCACCCCCCTCCGTAACGGACCCCCGAATTTGAATATTAAGTGCCCCGGGGAGGTGGGGGCCCCCGCAAATTAATTGGTGAGTGCCCCGGGACCTGGCCCACCCGGGGGCTTTCAAAAACGAAGCGCGGGAGCCCGCGCTTTGTTTTTTTTTTTTTCTCGGTTGGATTCGTGACCCCAGCGCGAATTCGACCGTTTTTGTTTGTTTTTTTAAATGCTTTTTTGGGCCCTGAGCAGGCCTAGGGGGTCAGGGTGTTTGTACTCTGCCCCCTTTTCATGTTTTTTATCTTTGTTTCACCCTTTTTCTTGTGACTCAGTTACCGAGTCACAAGATGGCTGCCAACACTCCTGGTTTGGAGTGTTGGCAGCCAATCAAAATTGAGCTCGTGCTCGGGAGGGTTCGCGACTCCTCCTCGGTGCTCAGATATCGATATTTTTCTTTTTTAAATTTCTCAGGAACTACTGAACGAATTTACACCATTTAAAACACAAGGGCGCACTCTAAACCAAGACCTACCTTTGCCAAATTTGGTGTAATTCCGTTCAGCAGGTCGGGCTGTAGCCTGTAATAAAGTTCCTATGGAAAATAACATGGAGAAAACGCGCTTTGGGGCCCCCCTTTTTTCTCGGCCCCCGCTTGACGAATCACTCCGAAACTATCAACACACAAACTGAGCGGTCCAACCTTATTTTTTGGAAAATTTCACGAAGATTCGTCAAACGGCGCCAAAGATATTGGCAAATCAAAAAACGCTTTTCCTATGGAAACTAGGTCCTAACTATAACTACCTACTTATATATATATATATCTCTGGAACAGCCAGGTGAAGTCAGGACATGGTGTCTGTAACTTGTACTGTTTTGTACAGTGTTGTGCTATAGCCCTTAACGCTTGTGGAGTTCAACATTTGTGTGGATTCAAGTGTCATATAAACTTATGGAACAGAATGAGATATAGTACCAACTGTTGAGCGGTATAGTGATGAGTTGCGACTACAATAGACCCGTACTTCCAAGATTGCGGCCTTACTATTAAACGCAAAAAAATTCTTGCTTACCCAAATTTCATGCATGCCGACATAGCCCTCCTCTAGGAAACTCACCTCACTGAGACGGACGAGGGGAAGCTTCGGCGAGATTTGGTGGGTAAGGAGATTCATAGTTGCTGCCCCCGAGGAAGGATAACCGAGCGACCCCCCCCCCCGCACAAGAAATGGGGAGTGGCCATCCTGATACGCAGAACCCTGCTTCACAATGTGCTCAAATCCTGGGTTGACTCGGAAGGTCGCTATGCGTTTGCCAAACTGAATATAGGCAAAAGGGCACTACGTGTTGGCTTGAAAAATGCCCCTTCTTTCTTCAACTCTCACGGGTCTTGACAGAAATTGTAGATACACATTTCCTGGTGGGAGGGGACAGGAACTTGGCCTGGGATATGATGTTGCACCGTACAGGCCCTATGGACGTGGCCAACAATGCACACCTCACTGACCAAGCCTCGGTGGATTCCACACAAACTATACCAAACAAAATGGAAACTATGGTCTATCTGGTACGTGGAACAGGGTTTAAATCCCATGGCAGCAGATGTGATTTAAGTCACCAATTTTCTGGCCTCCCTAGTCTCAGACGGCCTCTCTTATCGTACCATAAATTTTTACAGATCGCTGATTTCTGCTGGCCACCTGTCGGTCCCCAACAAACCTGTGGGAGAACATCCAAACAACTCAAAGAAATACCTTTTTCTGCTCCTCCTCAACCAAAATATTCCTCTCTTCGGGATGTTTCCTCTGTACTTAGATTTCGTCAGTCTTGGCCTGATAATTCTCTGTTGTCCAGGAAACAAATCGAAATTGACACTCTTGTTGTGACTTGTTTCCTGCGAACAGGTCTCTAGATGTGTGGCACATGTTACATCCGGCGGACCATGAATATACCCATCTGTCCAAGGTACATGGCACGTAGTCACGCTTAGATTCCTTCCTTGTGACCCACCTTTTCTCCCCCTTATATGTGAGATCTCTGTTCTGGAAGGAATCCTCTATGACCACTCCCTGATCAACTTATCGGCCGATATGGGCTTGGCCCAGCCGATCTGGAAACCCTGGCGCCTAAACCTATCCAGCTACATCCATCCCGAGGGCAAAGAACAACTTGCAGCCCATGTCAAGACCAATCAGGAACACAATCAAGGCTTGGTTGCCTTGGCTCTAAGCGGCAAAGGCCACTATCAGGGGGTCAGCTGATGAGGGATGCAGCCCTGTCCAACAGTCGGCGGGAGGAATGGCAAGCAGCCCTGGAAGGAGACATAGCCCGACTCATGCGCATCTATACGGGCCACCCCTAGGATACTACTAGGCGTAGCCTGGAAAAGGCATGCACGGACCTCAATAGTCTCTTCACCTCAGAGTCCGAATATGCACTCCCAAAGCTGAGGCTTCAACATTATGAGCAGGGGAAGAAAGCGGGTAGGTTACTTGCAGCACAGCTGAGGCAGAGAGAGGTGTGTATGGCTATACCCATCATCACGTTGGAATCCGGGACCCTACTCGCTAAACCGCAGGAAACAGCGGACGAGTTTGCCTCATACTATAAGATACTGTACTCCTTTGAAGTTACTCAGGAATCGGCGCAGGTCTCCACCTTCCTGGACAGTGTTCATCTCCCTTGCCTCACAGAAGAGGGACGAGAGTTGCTCAGGCGTGCAATTACTAAGGAGGAGAACGCCCACGCCATATCCAACCTGCCCTACCATAAGGCACCTGGAGAAGACGGCTTTCCTGCCGAATTCTACAGGTGGACTAAACCGGAGAAAATCGATCTCCTCTGCGAGGCCTTTGCCGAGGCCGAACGGGTGGGCTTCCTGGGTTTCGTCTCCAACAGGCCCCTGATCTCGGTCCTCCCTAAACCCGGGAAAGACCCTCTCCTCTGTGGTAGCTACTGCCCCATTTCCCTCCTTAATGGAGATATTAAACTTTTGGCCACCATCATGGCTACATGTCTGAAGAAGGTCCTCCCTCCCATGTCCATCAGTCACAAGTGGAGTTTGTCCCCCACTGCTCATCTCGCAACCACCTTCGTACCCTTGCTCATGCAGTATGGTCAGTAGTGGACCTGCCGGAGGAGGATGTGGCTTTGTCTTTGAACGCTAACAAAAGTCCTTTAACTGGATAGAGTGGGATCTTCTGTTTGCAGCGCTCCAGAAATTCGGCCTCAACGCACACTTCATCCCCAAAGTGCGGTGATTATATGACTCTCCCACGGCACAAGTAAGGTGTGGTGGCTTTCTCTTTGAGACCTTCCTGCTTTGCCAGGGAACACGGAAGGGCTGTCCTCTCTCCCCTCTGCTCTTCCTCCTCACCAATGAGCCCCTGGCAGTGGCCTTACATCAGTCGGATCATGGGCATTCCGACGCCCGGTGGACCTTCTTGTATTCTGTGTACTCTCTTGGCCCTGCCCTCTTCCATCCCCGAGGTTCTGGAGACCATTGAAACGTTTGCGGCTGTATCTGATTACAAAGTCAACTGGGGTAAGAGCGAGGCCCTCCAACTCTCGAGAGTTACCACCTGTGCTGCCTTCACCAGATTCCAGTTTTAATGGATGGCTGTCAGCCTAAAATACCTCGGTGTCTATGTCAATAGGGGCCTGAAGCGCATGATACAGGACAACCTCGTCCCACTCATGGAGCACATGCAGCTCGAATTTGATAAGTGGTCACACCTGAACCTATCCCTCTGGGGCCGCATGCAAGCGGTGAAAATGGTGACCTTCACCCGCTTCACTCACGTACTGGGCATGCTACCCCTGCAACGCCTCTCTCGAAACTCCGACATGTGGACAAGGCCATCAAGGCCTTTTTTTGAGGGACATTAGCCATAAATAAACTTATCGCCCACAGGGGGTATGGGCCTCCCATCTGTGGAGAACTATTGAATAGCTCTCCACCTCGGGCAGTAGGCATTCATGCACGCCCGGGTTCGAGATCCCCCGCTAAGGGTGACAATAGAAAACTGCCTCATCCATGGTTCGCCGAGGCTGCTCCCCCTCTACCTACCCATACCCGCTGGAGCACTGAACCTAATGGTCCAGGCAATGTACAGAACCCGGGCGAAAGCTCACAAGCTCCTCTAGGTGGATGCCACCCCTTCATGACAAAACACTCATATGGCGACCCATGTCATCCGCTTTGGCGGGGTCATGCTCGATTTGATTCCTTGGCACACGCAGGTATACATACCTTGTTGCACCTTCTGTCTCAGGGTGAACCCAAGTCCTTAACTGCATTGCAGGAAGAATTTGGCCTGCCACAAGCTCAGCACTGGAACTATATACAGCTGCACCACTGTCCAGCGAGCAGAGTAGGCAACCTACCCTGGTCTGCTCTTCCCCCCTCCCCCCCCCATCCCCAGGGCTCAAGTACAGGGATCCATGGGGCCAGTTTAAGGGCGTGATGTCCGACTGTATAACCTTCTGATCCGCCATCTATACTCACAGCTGCAAGTGGAGCGCCTCAGAGAGGTCTGGCAGACCCATCTTCAGGTGGAATACCAGGATGAGGACTGGGTGGATACTGGAGTGGAGAGGGGACCCGAGAGGCCTGAATGAAGTACAGTCTTTCTAAGATTCTGCAAGGCTTGCACTGGATGCCAGCATAGCTATGTGCCGTGGACCTCCTGACCCACTCCTTCTGTTGGAGGTGTAATCATGTGCTCTGTGACATGGTTCACCCTCTCGCTGAGTGCCCCGCGATCGGTCCTTTCTGGTCCGAAGTAGGGTCTAAGTAAGGGGAAACCCTTAATATACCCGCTCCACTATGAAGTCGGCTGCTCCTCTTGCACAACCTGGCAGACCTCCCTCAGCTAACACACCATGCTCACCACCTCCTCACTACCGCTCTCAAGACGGCCAAAATCTGTATACTGCGCCATTGGCGCTCTCCACAGGTCCAAACCCATGAGAAATGGCTCCCGGCCATGGTCAGGACTGCCTCTTACGAGAAGGTGATCCATAACCTGATGGACAGGACTGATTAATTCCTTATTGGGATCCTCTTCCTAGGGGAAAACTGACCCATTTGCCTCCCCCTCCCTGCCTTGCTTCCCTTTTCTCGGTTCCCCACCTCCCCTGCTCCCCCTACCCCCCGCTTGCCCGTCTCACTTTTTTTCTGCTGGCCGGTTATACGGGCTCCTCTCTCCGCTCTCCCTTTCTATTGCTGGATTCATATATATCACACTTGACAATTGTATCACTCCCCTATACTTTTGCTGCTTGGATTCGGCTTTGTTTTTATTGGCATTTGTAAATTCAATAAAATAATTATAACAAACAAGATGGGGGCAGTAGGCTGATGGTTTAGTTGCCGTGGATAATCACGATGATAAACAGGAGCGTCTTCCGCACGTCCTTCTAGCTTCACACTAATGGCGGGAGCATATACAGGAGCACGAACATAGGCGATTGTGGAGGTTCTCCACTGCATAGACTCTTGACCCTTAAAGACTAACAGTCTCTGCTCCCCTCCAGATGGCAGACTGGGGATTTAGTCCAAAATCCCTATTGCCAGGTGGGCAGAAAGCCCACTGGGTGCAAAGGATATATTTAAAAAAATGATGGGGGCTGGCCATACCTGGCATTAGGCCATATGCTCCCACTCTCAATCCTAAACAGTCTTTCTGAGCCATGGAGGGCAGATTGGGGTGATTTACAGTAATTTGTCCTACACGGTGGGGTTGGGGGGGAACCTTCACTGCCTGCCCATATGTCAAACCTATGCCCAAAGAAATTCGATTTCCTCTCACCTGCCTTAGTGAATGGCTAAACTGTTGGGGTTCTGGGTGAGCCAGCAACCAAGGAAACTACCAACTCTGGGCATTTCTGAAACCTAGCCTCCAGCGGAATCTACAAACCTGGAGTGCCTTTAGAATCCTTAACATCTGAGAAATAAGGATGCACATTTGAGTTGGATACCTTGGGGCACTTTTTTAAAAACTTGAGCACAAACAGCCACAAACCTAAAAAAAATGGCTCAGCAGGAGGGACGTTGGGGAAAGGGGAGGGGTGGACTGATGGTTTAACAGCCGAATGTGTAGGAAAGTAGGATCTGCTTCTTATGGTTACCCCTACTTTTTGCTTGATGTTACACTGTTTTGACTAGTCTGACTGGGATCCTGCTAATCAGGACACCAGTCTATCTGCTTTCTCCTTTAAATTGTTATGCATGTACTTTGGTACACTCCAGATTGGATACTGGGGTACCCTTATAAGTCCCTAGTAAATGGTACCCATGTACCCAGGGCATAGGTACCCCAGAGGCCTCCCATGGGCTGAAGCATGTATTATGCCACCCATGAGAGGCCATACAAGATGGAACGTATACGTCTGCTACTGCAACCTGTGTAAGCTGGTGCTTGCACCACTTACTTTAGATATAGGTTCACTATATCTATAGGTCACTACACTTCAAACTTATAAGTCACCCCTATAGCAGGCCTTAACAATCCTGAAGGCAGGGTGCTGGGTTTTACGTGAGAGGGTGCCCCTGCATGAGAAGGGCCCCTCTGCAGCCTTCGGAGACCATTCTCCCGGGTTGTCTGTGACTCAGTCGGTCATATAGGTAGAGGTGCATTATAACCTCGCGGTAAATGCGATCTCGAAAACGGCTGCATAGAAACATATCGTGTTTGGTATCAAACACCTTGGAATCATACCTTCACATCGGTAACCGGTGTGGGAGGTATGATTCCACCCTTCTGAAGCGAGCTTCGTGGGGTCACTGGTCTATCCGGTGCCAGCCTTCTCGACCCGGTCAGCACAAAATGGATGCTGCCGACCAGAGACACATTTCTGCCCTCCTGCTGCTGAGCCAAGCTCGAGCAGAGGAAGGCAGCACAATAGGCATCCTGTCACAAGGAGGTGTGACCACCTCCCAGACAGGATTTAGTGTATTGGTGCTGGGTGGGTGCACTCTGAGAGTGCCAGAAAGTCTGCACCTGGGGCACATTTGGTGTCCCTGTGCATAGTCCAGCTCAAACCAGTTCTGGCAGCCGTTGGCTCCTGCTCTGGCGCGAAACTGGACAAAGGACATGGGTGTACCCACCCCTCTGTCCTGACCCTCCCCTAGGAGGGTCCCCAGAATTTGCCCAACCCTCTCCAGTGGGTACAAAAGGGCTTACCTGACTGTAGCTCTTTAGATTTTACGTGGACAAGATTCTACAAGAAGAAACCACTGATCTTCGACCGTCTGGACACTCTGGATTTCACTGGACAATGACTGGGCCCGACTTCATCTCCCTCTCTGTCCAAAGCTTTGTCTGTGCCCTTGCTCCATACAGGCTCCGTGCAGGACCTGTGGTGCACTAAGGACAACTGAAGAATGTCCCTTGGGGTGAAGGAGTCACTCCCCTGCATTTGCAGGCACCGTAACGCAACTGACCGGTCTGCTGATCCTGAGCTCCTGCGGACTCCGAAGACTCCAGCAACACAAGGGGTGGGTTCCGAAGTTCCCTGAGGTCGAGCTGCCCTCTCACCGAGTTTGAGGGCAGTATCCCTCGTGGGGACCGCATAACCCGAACCCCTGTGCACAGCGTACATTTGCAAGTGCATATGCTTGTTGGCGATTCCCGAGCTTGTGCATTGGACTCCGTGTACTCCTGACCCCGAGCAGTATTACCAAAGAACTCCGGCCTCCTCGCACCGAGTGATCCGTGGGTTGGTACTTTGTGATCTTGCTAGAGGTCCCCTCGCGACTCCTGGTCATTCGACCTGTGGGTCCTCCGGAGAGTCATCTTAAATTCTCTTGGGCTTTCCTGGTTGCTCCAGACGTGCCCTGACTCTCCATTGCTTGGAGAGTCCCCAGGACCTTGCTGGTCCTCACCGTAACCTGACTGACCTTACTGCGTGGGTTGCTTTTGCCAAGGCTTGTTGGTGCTCCAGCCGGACACCGACCCCTCAGCACACGACATCCTTCGTGGGACAGCTCGCATCTGGCTCCTGGTCGTCCTCAACGTCTCCTGGTCCTCGTGGCTGCAGAGTCAAGCATTCCTTCTTCGCACCTGAAGCCTCAGACATCGGTGGGCATTCGGCTCTCGAGCCTCTGGTCACCCTGAAGTGACCCAGACTCTGTCACCTCTGCTTTCAGGTTCCTTTCTTCAAGAATCCATCCTTGGATTCCACCGGACCCTTTTCACCTTCACGGCAGCAGCTCTTCTTCACAGCCCTCCATTGAGAACGACGGCGGTTTCCGACACCACTCCAGGCCTATGCACCCGGCTCCTCTGGGGTACTACGGTATCCACGGGTGGGGTGGCTCTCCAACCTCCTAAGTTCCGAAGGGTTTCCCCGAAGTCCTCCTAGAAGGGTCCTTAAACTGTGAAATTGCAACCGCGACTTCCCCACAGAACTGTACGGAGCCCGCGGTCGTGTTAGCACACTTCACCTGTCCTCCGTGGGGTCCCTACCTACTCACTTTGGGTGGTTCCTTGGGGTCCCAGTGATTCTACGTGCTACAGACCTTGTCTTGACCGGAGTCGTGGTTGTTATACCACTATTTTAGTATATGGTTTGGTCTCCCTCTGGAGCCCACTGTGTACTGTGCTACTTACAACTGTTCTATTGATCTCGTATTGTGTGCTTTGTGTTCTATCCTCGGTTAGAGGATAGTAGAGAGTGTTATATTAATAAATACATATTTTTATATAACTACTGTGTGGTTCTCCTTTCATTTAGTCAATATAGGAGGTGATATTCTGGTAAAATTAGCTGCTTTACATTCCTTCAAGATTAAGCCTGAAGACTGCTCTCCACAGCTACCACTAGGATAGCTTTCTAAAGGTTATCTTTGACCTCATACATCATAAGTGTCGTTTGGACTGGTGCAAGATGCCCACTTTAATTAGTGGACAGCATATACCAGGCCAACTTCTCACAGAATGGTTAAAACAAGACTTGACATGTGGGCCCATGCAACCCTAAAAGTGTAAGCAACAAATAATCGAGGAGTTAAAATAAAGCAGTGCATAAAAGGTAAACCAAGGCTTTAGCAGTTAAACATCGACTTACTCTAATCGCGATCTGGCACCCACGCCACCGACCCAGGTAAGCAGGGATTAGGAGATGAGAGGGCAGGGTATGTCCCCTACATGATTACCATCTAAATGGAAGAAATAACGGGCCTGACTACCTCTAGCTCAGCTATCAGAATTAACATCTTGACCAATCTCACTTATGACAGACCTATTGCTGCTTTCTGTGACATTGCTGCTTGGTGCTAGGTTACCAGTACAGCAAATATTAGTATGATGATTTGTAACTTATAACATATTCTCCTACCACACAGGTTGTGCTGATGTTGTGGGAACTACAAGAAAATTAGCCATTGGCTAGAGGGTTCGGAAAAAAGCCAGGTTTTAAGAAGTTCCTGGAACGCATGCAAATTTGATTCCTTGTGCAAAGCTCAGCAAAGGTCATTCCACCGATTTAGGACTAGGAACAAAGAGAAATAGACTCCCATGCAGGTATGCTTGATCTTGATGACCTTGAAAAATTCCTTACAGGAACAGAAAGTGAGAATGGGATGATAGATGGAAAATACAGTAGCAAGGAATGCAGGTTTAGCAACAGTATAAAGGGTAGTGACAGACACACGGAGCTAAAAACATAACTATCTAATATAAGGGGAGCCAGTGACGTTTGGCAGAGAAAAGTAGGTTTTCAATAGGAGCCAAGATATGCCTGAAGATGCAAATTCATACACTTGGGAAAACCAATGCACATGGCATTACATTAGTCAAGCTACAAAATAATGACTGCTTGAACAATTTCTTTACACTCTCACTTGAGAAGCATCTTAACAATCTTCTGAAGTGTCTTCAGAAGTCCAAAACCATTAACAACACTGTTAACTTGAAAGACCAAAGTAAGACAGGAATAAAAAAGACAGCTCAAATTATGAGTCTGAGTGACTGACACTAGTAGGGAGACTAAATAAGGAGGCCCTCGGTTGCCTGACCAAACAGAAGCTTGAACATCCAAATTCTGGTTTTAAAAGAGTTAATTTTATGAGTACCATTTGCCATTCAAGTGGCGATAGAGCCCGTGTTCTTGTGAAAGAGCTCATTGGTGATGAAGTGGTCATCATCCAATCGCACAGCAATCTGAGCACTGTCTCTGTGAGTGAAACAAATCCAACCTAAAAACAAAGGTTATGACTACAGAGGGAAGAAACATAACTATACAAGAGGGTAAGACTGAGGGACAAACCCTGATGTTCCCCAAGATTAACAGTATATCTATTTTTAAACACATGCATTTGCTTTATTTTGAGGAATTTCCCATCCATTTCAAAGATCAGGCCTTTCGAATAACTTTAAACAGGCTACTGGCACTTTCAAGTCTATCTCAAAGAGTGTGCTTCTAGCTTTACTCAAAAAATGTAGGCCAAGTGAATGTGAGCTGGTGAACAATTCCTCAAACTATCGAAATAAGGCCTCGGGTATGCCTGACTGGGTGCAGAAAGGTTTCAGTGCACATATATGTAAGTAAACAGGATTTTACTATTGCCCAACATTGCAGTAGTCATTCAATGGCTGGTAATTGTGAGCAGTCACAACAAAAGCTGCCATTTGAAGTCTACAAAAGAGAAAAAAAATGATGCCACTGGTGAGGTCAATAAAACAAAAAATGTAAGAGAACATGCTAAAGTCCAATCCGT
The DNA here is from genome assembly GCA_963921515.1 of Calotriton arnoldi. NCBI lineage: Eukaryota > Metazoa > Chordata > Amphibia > Caudata > Salamandridae > Calotriton > Calotriton arnoldi. Next base: position 722,451 of record CAWUFW010003641.1, read on the forward strand.
TAAATGCTTATTCAGCAGTTTTGAAGAATATGTTCAACTTCATCGAGGTCTCCACAGCTGGAAAATAGAACGGTGCTGCACCAATTCAAATATAAAGTTTAGTTATGGAGCATGAAGATAGTTTTTCAACGTTCAACTCATGTTAAATTATATTGATCTACACTGGAAATACAAAAGCCAGATCGTCACATATATAAACATTCAAAGTATATATCACACCAGAATAATATCCCTGCATGGGTTTTCTTGGCTGCTTTTGTGGGGCATACCAAATACTACTGCTGAAACATAACTACAGCATTTGGTGTCACTGTTTTCAAGAGGGAGCCTTTAGAATAAACACTAGTAAAATGTGCCATATTATGTTATAATCATTAAAGTGAATTATTACTTACCTGGTTTTCACCATATTTTTAGGGGGCAGGGGAGATCCAGCTGACAGATTCTCCTCTCTCTAGTCCAAACTAAGTCCCTCTTCATGTATGGTGGAAGTATGTATCCATGTGAATGTATTGTGGCTCTTGACAACTGGATGTCGCCCTACAAACTCAAACTAAACTCAGAAAAGGATAGATTACATAATGCTCTGGGTGCAGTGTAAGAAATAAGAGCCAGGACAGAAGCATGAGAGGGAGTAAAAGGAGGAGAGGTTGTGAGCAATAAAAGGTTTAGGGTCAGAGAGTGCATTTGACATGGGGGAGGAGGGGCAAGACATTTCTGAAATGAAAGGATAATCCTTAGCAGGGTATGATTCAGAAACTAGTCGAAAGCCATGAGTTTGAAACTAGGGAGCATGAAATGACCCTGAACTTGAGGGATCCTTAATAATTCTGAAAATAGGGCAATAGCCATGAGTGTGAAAACTGGGACAGGTCATGATGCTAAAACTGGGAGCTCTATATGGACCATGAAATTGAAGGGAAAGCTAGCATTCTCAAACTAGTGGTAAAAATTGATTCTGAAACTGAGGGATATTCCATGATTCTTAAATGAACTTTTAAGACATTATTCTGAAACTGTGGGACACGCTCTAGTTCTAAAATTGAGGAACAGGCCATGGTTCAGAAACAGGGGAATAGTTCATATTTATGAGATGGGTAGCCAACAATTCTCATGCTGGAAAATAAGACAGGATTCTGAAACCACAGGCGTCCACGATTTTGGAACTGTGATAGCAGACAGTGACTCTGACATACCATGATTCTGAAACAAAGACAGGCTATGTTTCCGAAACAGGTGAAGTAAGCTAGGATTCTAAAGTCATGATTTTGCAATGCAGGACGTCATGGTTCTGAGATGAGGAGGCAGGTCATAAATCTGAAAAAAAGCGAGAACGGGCCATGATTCTTCTGGAATAAGGTGATGGGGCATTATTATAATGCAGTGCAAAACAGGCCATTATTCTGAAACCGAGGAACAAGCTATAGTCCTGTGTTGCTAAAAAGTGGCTCTCAGAAGGAATTAAACATATGGGGGTGTTCCTTGTTGCAAATTACAGATGATAAGTTAGAAAGGATTCCTATTGGATCCAAGAATATGCATATATAGTTTTAGGGATGTTCAAAGAAGGCAGTAAGTCACATTTTAATGGTTTGGTTTAAATAAAACAACACACTAGCTGAAGCATCAGCGACCAGTAAACATCAATAACTAGTTCCAAAATGCAACCCAACCATTCCAAATTTTTTCTGAAGGAGTGCGATATGGTATTCCAGCAACTGTAAATATTTTTAACTCACAGAGGAATTACCAATATTGGAAGAGCATGAAAAAAATCATATGTTCCCTCTCTTGTTTCCCTCAAAGACTATGTCATGGAAAATGTCTTGTAAATTGCAACATTTGGCTATGTTTAAAAGAAAAAAAGTTCTGGTGAAGGATAATTCCTAAAGCCCTTTAGTAAAATGTTGCTTGTTCATTACGTGTCACAGATTAAGATATCAAAAATTTGACAAAAAATAAGTGCATGTTAAGTGCAAGAGACCATAACCGGAGGATCCCTTTTAGGAAACTTCTGATTGCCAGCCCATGCAACGTGTAGTATAGCAGGGCAAATAAATGAGCTTACTGTTCTCCTTACTGGCCAGCTGAATGTCACTAACCCAGCATCTGTTTACTACCCAGCTTCTGGGTACTGTCCTTCCTCAAGTACAGAGCCAGAGAAAGGCTGGGGACCTTACCTTAACAGATCAACCCTGATAGTCAACCAATACCCATTACTGCCGCATTATTCAATTGTTTCTACAGGTCTTTCTTTGAGAAATTAAAATCATATAATGGATTTTCGTGCAAGATGCCACTGGGCTGACAGACTCTTCTGACACTTTTATACCAGTGCTGTTTTCTCTGCCCGATTCAAACTGTTGTCAGATGGTGTAGCCAAATCCCAGGGTGCCAATCAGTGGAAATGGGAGGCACCCAGCCTGATTTGTACACTGGCACCAACCCTGAGAGGAGGCGCTGGCAGAAAAGCCAAGTGCAAGGAGCTGTCTCCACAAAGCAAAATAAACTGCTGGGTGGGGAGCGGACATGGGCAGACAGGTGCTCAGGAAACTGGCTGGACGAGCAGATTTGCTTTTGTAGAGAGACACGTGTTGTGACTCGCTCTCCCCCAGGTCCACGAGAACCATAAATAAAAAAGTGGGGGTGAGGTAGGGCTGCATTAATGCCCTTGATATTGTGTTGTGTGCAGTACGCATCATCCATTTGAGTAACAAACAGTCATCTTTCGCTGTGCTATGCTACAACTGAAGAATGAAACTGAGATAGCCTGTAGTAGTGGTTTAATTGCTCCAAACCAGGTACCCCAGAGAGGAGAGAAGATCCTAGCAGGCCTGCTGGCACTATGTGGCTGAGAAGTAAAACTAGGACTCCTCCCTCTGAGAGATGATGCCACTGGGGGACATAACACCAAGTGTGAAAACTAACTGAGTAATATTCACAGCTTCCTCCAACCTTTGGTACAGCTGGGAAATAGTGATCCTTGTGCTCCTCTGAGGGGGACCTCAGAAACAACCAGCATGGTGGCCAGAAGGTTCTGGAGCAAGCCCAAGAGCCTCTCACTCAGTGTCTGGCGACATTCAAAACACTCTACCAGTAGAGATGTTGCGCTCTGACATTTGGAGAGCCATTACATATCTTACAACAGATATGTAGGGCCTGCACACATGAGTGGAAGCCAGTGAGTGGTTTATGCAAACACTGATGGACTTGGAGTTGGCAAAGCCATCTATCACCATGCTGGAGACAAACACTCTGGGAACTATTTCATAAACATAAAGACTTGGAGGAATTACAATATTCACATTCCTACCCTGACGGGAGACAGTGTGGAAGGCAAGCTCCATTATGCATCATACAGTTTTTCAAACCAGTTTTACGAAAATGCAAAATTCCACATCCCTTATGAGCACATACATCAGGTAAACATTAACACTGCAAAGCCCAACGACAGGCTTTGTTTAGTCTCAGCAAAGATTAATTCATACCCACTGAAAGCCAGTGAGGAGAGACTGCAATTATTTAGCGACCACAATCCACAATCAATTTCACCTAATTTTTGCTCAACTGAGATCTAAAAAGCTGAAATAGCATTGGGCGCATCCTACTGGCTACAATTCTTGTGGGATGGCACCGAGTAACCATTTCTGTTCCTGAAAGAGAGAAGCTTCTTGGACTGATCACTGACGAAGAGGAGCCAAGCAAGAGGGACATCATTTAGACAGGTTGCAAGAGGTCAAGGAGGTGCTGGAAGATCCAGGGTTGGTATAACCAAGGACAAGAAAATATAACCTACGTTGATGACAAGGTCCTAATCTCCCTCTTTAACCGCATTCTTTGGGTATTGAGATTTTTGGGGTAAGTAGGGGAATCTTATAGGATTGTCTCCTGAAAGTATGCACATACAACTTGTGGTTTGCAGAGGGTGCTATTGGGGGATACTCACTAATGTTTGATTTGACAAGTGTATACAGTAGCTGTGTGGGTAGAGGGGACCACATACATTATAGCCTGTCTTTTTACCCTATTACCTAGTTACCACTGAATTCAAGGAAATCAATGGGCCTAATACAAACAGTTCAGGGTGGTAGATCCTCAAAAGGTTTCTTTGATGTGTTCTGTTTTTGGATTGTTAAGAGGGAAAAAAGAATAATCCAACGTAAGCAAACACTATGCTTGCTGTCTTACTGCGGTTACCACGGTACAAGTGACATCTTTAATTGTGGCAGCATAGCAAGACATTAGAAAAATTGATTTTATTCAGGAGACACATTTGTCGTCAGGTAAGGATCAGAATAGGCTAGGGCACAGAAGTTTAAGACAGCAGTTCTGGACCTTGGCACAGTCCAAGACAGTTGGGGTGGTGATCCTAATTAAACACACCATGGCTCTCACAGGGACAACTTTTTTAGTTTAGGCTGACCTTGCTGGTAGGCGAATTACACTGGCAAACAGTAGACAGAAGCACCTTTTCACTGAAGTCTTGGCAAATCTTTCAGAGCTTTATTATTAGCAGGCGACTTTAACCTAATTTAGGATGCTTCCATAGATTAACTGTGGGCAGAGATTGGGCTGGTTAGAGGGGCTAGCAAGCCCATAATGGGAATTTTGAGAGGCCTAGGGTTAGGGGGGTCATATGAAGTTCTTTCCTCTGTGATAAGTGGTCTACTAGTAGGAAGGATGCAGATAAATTAAACTCTTTAGGGATTTATAGAACTGAGTGTATGCAAAGGGTTCTAAAACAATAGCTGGTGCAAACCATTATTTAGATTTTCTATTAATTCCTACAATTTTGGAGAACAATTAAGAGGACCTCAATCGTTTTATTACGACTGATGACGTCTGAGAGAAGGAAGGCAGGTTTAAGGGCATGCAGTCTAAATGAGGCTCTGGGCGCCAGAGGCTGTACCATAGGATACTAGATGACTTTCGCAGACATACTAGCCAAACTACTGGCCACCCTCTTCAATACTTTTGAAGCAAAAGATTGAGTGACGCCGACAATGATTGAGTAGACATCACTTTTAGCCCTAAGTTTGGAGGAACCCCTAAAAATGCAACTCCTTTAGGCTAATCAATTCTGGCATGAAAACATTTACCCAATATTAGTTGAAAGATTGAACAGAGGTCTTCCATTTTTGGTCAAGGCTGATCTATCTGGACTTGTAGTCGGGAAACAAGCCCATGGGGATGGATATAGATATATATATCTATCCCAATTAATTGAGAAGATACAATGAAAGTATGTCCCTATAGTCCTGTCAGCTCAGGGCCTACTTAACAGCATTATAGGGGTTCCAAATTCAATAAGTGATTGTCTGGGACCTCAATTTGTAAAGTAGATTAATGGCAACTGTAAAGCCCACACAGCTAGAATTTAAGTTAGCATGGGACAATCGGAACTAATAGGCCTCCCGAAGACTCCTCACCAAGGCTGCCCCCCAACCCCTTTTTTCCTAGTGATAGAGCCATTCACCGCTAAAATTCAACCACATTCCTGTGATTTTAGGTCATACTGAGGGATACGGCATACAACTTAAGCCCCTTTGTGGACAACATTCTCCTTACATTGGGGAATTCAAGTCTTCATGGCCATGCCTGCTGTGTCAGGGGTGAACACCGATAAATTTGATTGTGACTTTCTGAAACGCATGACAAGGGAATTCTTGACTGTAACTGTTGCATGAACTGGGAGCAGCCAAGAAATCAATTGCAGGACTATGAAGAAAATCCTCACCTTCCATGATTATTCATTGGTTACAGAAATTCTAGGCCCTTGATTAGAAAACAAAATGATGAACTTGTAAAAAAAGATTTCAGGATCTGGAGTCCGTTGCTGTGGTTTTTCTCCAGAAAGAATCCTGCACTAATCTGACCGCAGAAACTGAGGGCTTTGGTCTTATGTTATTTATCCAACAGTGAGTTTTGGTTTAAGTACTCCTGGAACATCTCAGCAGGCGATAGACCACCCACTGTTACAATCTCAGGTGGGAGAAACTAGGTTGCAAGGTTTCTCTTTGTTTATGATTGTATAGGAACAAGTGTAAGATCTCCAATTGGCTTCGTTTAGATTCTTGAGAGAATATCAAAGAACACCACACAAAGAACCAAAAATACACTGTCAATGACATCATGAGATCTTTAATCACCAGCACTATCCTAAATGTCTCAGGGCTATTGACAAAGCAAGAACAGATGCTGACTTTTTTCAGGAAGAAAAGATTTTGTGATTTCTCAAACCTGCAACCCCAGCAGAAACGTTTAAATGGTCAAAACTATGCAGCTTGCCATAGTACCTCTGCTCTGGAAACCCTCATTGGCCCCCGATAAAAAGAGTGTCCTTTACACCACTTTGCTTGCAAATCAAGGTGCTACATAACTGCACACCCAGCTACCTTTCAAGGAAGCGTTTCTTACCAAACAATTAGATGCCTCAGCACTGCCAACTAAGCATGTTGTTGCCCCAAGCATTTAGGTACATTTAACTGAGGTCACCCTTTTCACACCCGTTTGCACTCATTTGGAACTCCCTGTCCCTTCATCTGAGACTGTAAAATGAATACCTCAAATTCAGGAAATCCTTAAAATGCACCTCCTTATCCTGGTATTTGGAAAATTATTCCACTACCATGATGACCAACATGATAGCCTACATAAGCTGCCTCTAATGTCCTGTCGTTTCAGGTGCCTATGATCAGCTTGCCCCTTCACTTCGGGTACCAGGACTCTTGCACCTTCATGCTTACTAGTAATCTATTTGGTACTATATATGAAAGTAGAATGGCACTGTCTGTTGTGAAGGGATCATTCACTGGTACCTTGCAACCGCTTCCATTATTTGTACTTTAATGATATGTATCTTTGTATCTTGTATGTACCCACTGCTAAACCATTCTGAAGCCACTTTAGAGTGGTTAGTAGTCGGTTACTAAAACCCAAATAAAATAAATTTGAAACAACATCATAAGCTTCGGTAGAGAAAAGGACACTATGATAACAGCCTCTCAAGACAGCTTTCAATATCGCACTATTCAACAAATATTGAGATAGTGACATCAATGAACAGGAAATCTCTGAAGCACCATGGAGCTTGTACAACATTTATGGTGTCGAGGAGGAAGACATGGGAAAGGCTGGAGCAAACACCAAATGGAAGATGTGCGCCGTGACAACTCAACTCTAGCCATTAGCATCAGCAGCCATGAACAATAAACAATGAAGGATGGACATCAATACTGCATAAAAGCTGTCTCAAGTTATCCACTGGGAAAACATATTCACTTCTTCTCACCCCTCACAGACTTTACCACTTTTCCATTTAAGTTATTTTATATTTTATTCCACGTTCTGTTTTTTTGTCAGCAAACGTTATCTCTAAGAGGGCACAGGTGACTTTGTGCGTTAAGAAGGATTTAGATCTTACTAGAACAACGAAACATGCACCCAAAAATTAAGATATTGAGCTGCAGACCTAATAAAATGACGTCCCACAGTTGGGACAACAGTTTCACTCTAAGCATAGATTGTGCTTTTCTTCCTTTCACGATTCGTGGTTCCACAAATCTCTCTCACGCTTTAACAGTAAATTTGTAACTAATCAATGTGATTATGTTGGTCTTCTCTGTCAGACCGTGCCCATTCTTGCATCTATTTGTATTTGTGCATGACTGGGTCTATCCCTCTATCTGCCTGCTCCTCACTGCCTATTTCTGTAACCACTTCTGTCTTTTTCTTAATCTTCCTACCAAAGAACGTAATTGTGACTCATCCTAAAAGTACCTGTCTGCCTTGTACATGTGGTGACTATCTGCGATTCAATGCGTTAGTCTCTGAGAGTGGCTATTCCTACACTTGCCCATGCTGTGCTTGACTCTGTCTATTCCTGTATTTGTCTACCACAGCATGTGTTTTGCTTTACTGTGTCTGCCCATTTCACTATGTAGTGTTGATTCCTAAATAAACTTAGCCAGAATACAGGGATGGCAGCTTTTCGCATACTCATGTACTAAAACTGAGAGGAGAGTTAAAGAAATATATTGTGCTTCGTAAATGCTTAAAGATAATGTCCTGGCTTGTTTGATTGACAGTACAGAAGCACAGCACCCAACTACTCCTTATGATACTATTAGCCAGTCTGGGATTTCTGAGCCCATACTTTCCCCTGTGTTATAATTCTGTGAGTATATTCAGTTTTATGAATAGGCGCAGATTCTATAATATTGTGGTGGAAGCTTGTGGGGAGTAGGATGTTGTCAGAGTGGCAGTTATTATACCTACCAATCGCTTCTCCGTTTATTCACAACATCTTTATTTGGCAACAAGTGGAGAGGAGTCACCGCTAGCATCAAACCTAACGCTTTGCCCACAACACAGTGTAATAACACGGTGCTCACTCCAGTCGGGACAAAATGGGCCGCACCAGAATGGGATTGCGCTGTGCCTCATGTGTGTTGGCACAGGAAAGGTTATTCTTCCCTCAGAGGCCAAGCATGGTCTAATCGGGGAAGGCTGGACTGTGCTGATGGGCTGTGTCGTAATACAAGCAGCACCACACATAGAAAATTCAACGTAGAGAAAAAAGCCCGATAGCCTCAGGAAAGGAGACTAGTTGTTTGACGGTAGCGATCTTGTCAGTTTGGAAATATTCAAAGCCTGCAAGGCACATCTGTGGTTTACATGACGCCCATCTTTGAAGTTTAGGTTAGTTTGCCCATGGACAAAATCAGGTATCAGCAGAGAGAAATAAAAAACAGGAGAAGGTGGCAGGGGAGGGCCTTTTAGTGGACGGGAAAGCTTAGCATTGATTTGGTTTTCCTGGACTCCATCAGACACCAAACTGTAGTGAATTCAAGTGAGGGAGGGACATAGAGGTAATGTATTAAAAACATTCAACTACTTAATAACTTTCAATCAGGTTTCTACGACCGTTTCTACGACGGACACAATCCCAAAACTGTAATGGTCAATATTGTGAATGATGCTTACCAGACACTTAACACAAAAGAGACATGATCCTAGTTTCTTATGGATCTCAGAGGTGTGTTTTACATTCTGTATTATGAAATCCTGTTGAGCACTTGTTGTGATCTTGCTTGTACGGTTCTGTTATGTTGACATGTAGAACCTTCATGTATGGGTGTTCTGTTGTCATGGAGCTGGCCTCGCAGTTCAGCAGCTTTGTCAGTTGCCGCTGGCTGTTGAGAGGAGCACCACGTTTTGATGAGCTGTCAAAGAATAAACTATATATGTACATCCTCATCCGCTTCAGTGCTAAGTTACGACATATTTTGCCGATGATCTACAGTCACCCGGCGTCACGCTCATGAAACGTGGTAGAGGACCTTCGTGTCGTAGGAATTCACAGATAAGTGCTTATGTACCTGGAACCGAAGGGGTAATGACTGTTGCTGTATTTGACCCCTGCATTGGGAGAAACGTGTGGTGAGCACTGCTGTAGGCTTGGAGTAACTGTCAGGCGAGCACCGAAACTACAGAGAGTTTAACAGTGCTAAGCGGTATAGCGGTACGGCCTGAGAGGAACGTTCGATTTGGACCTACCGTTAGTGTAGAAACGATTATCAGCTGCGTCAGCGCGGTGCAGCAGTTGGGAAGAGACATACTGCGAAGGAAAAGCTATCTGTTCAGCGCAGTGAAGGGTGGAGAAACTTTTGCAGCTTACTTGTGCTGAGTGAAGACGCCGTGTGGTGCGGCTATTCAGCTGAATGGGTGTAGCTGTGCTGCGACACGCCCACTGTGGGTGGAGCTGCCATTCTTAAAGGAGCTTCGCTGAAATTTGATGTCTAGAGTGCACGCGAGCCGGCTGTGTTAGAGATCGATGTCTTCTAGGGAAAGTGCATATTCCAGGATGATGTTGTTTTTTTTGCAAGCTTTAGATAAATAGACATCCAGGGCAGTGTAGTGTTGGCACTCAGTGTGTTTTTTTTTTTTTTAGTTTTTAACTAATATTTGCTTTTTATGATAATTTGCTGTGAGCTGTCACTTCTGGTTGCCTATTGAATATATTAATTTACATGGATGGCACAGCACTGGATGTCACAGCAGGTTCTGCACCGCCACATTTTTTATCACAACCTGGCACTCCATCCTTGGAATGGGTTGAATGTGTGGATATCTTGGCCAACTATTTGGAAGCCTTGGATGCACAAGAGTTTAGCTCAAGTAGGAAAAGGGCATTTCTACTTACAAGTCTGGGGAAAGAGGGTCAGCATATATTTAAGTACCTCCCGGCAGCGGTGGATGATCATGGACAACTGATCGAGGATGTAATTGAGGAGGCACATAAGAGATTGGAGAGGAGATTTGCAAAGGAGACAAATGTAGTGATGAGAAGGTTGAAATTTTACACTCAACCTCAGACAGTAGGAGAATCTATAGACAAATTAATCACGAGACAGCGAAAACTATCACTCAAATGTAGGTTTGGTGCAATGGCTGAAGAGATGATACGTAATCAGTTGATAGTCCAGTATAGAAACAGAAAAACACAGGAGCGGTTGTGGGCTGCTAAAGATCCGACACTGAAGGATGCAACTGAAACTGCAAAAATAGTGGAAGAATCGAAGTACTGCATGAAGGAGATGAACCGTAGAGACTCTAAGATAAGCACCACAAGTGAGGGGGAAACATCGGTGGTGGACAGGGTGGATGGAAAAGTAGCGGTGTTCACCAAACCAAACTCAAAGGGTGGAAAGTATTTTTCTGGAGATAAGACCTTTGCAAACAAAACAGGAAATAGGGTGGGTAGCAAATGTGATAGTAGCTACCATACAGGAACTTTTCACTTTACCAGGATGCCGTTTGGGCTATCCTCAGCTGCAAGTGTTTTTTCAAAGAATGGTGTCAGAAGTTTTCAAAGATTTAAAGAATGTCATCTGTTTCCAGGATGATATCTTGTTTTTTGGTGATAGTGTGAGCACTCAAACCCCCCAAAAATGTACATGCCTCAATAAGATTGGCTCCAGTTCCTTGTAGTAAAGACCAGTTGAGTTCATTTCTAGGTCTAATCGAGTATTACTCGAAGCTTGTAAAAAGATTTGCAAGTAAAACTGAACTGTTGAAAATGCTGATGAGGAAGGGTGCAAATTGTTCATGGGGACCGGGGCAACAGAAGTGTTTTGAGGTAATAAAATAAGAGATTTGTGGTGCAGGCATTCTTGTACCTTTCAATGTAAATGGTAACACTATTGTGACGGTGGATGCAAGTGACATAGGCATTGGAGCAGTATTGTCTCAAAATGTGGGTTCCTCTGAGAAAACGGTGGCTTTTGCTTCACGCACTCTGACTGCTGTTGAGCAGCACTACTCTTTTATGGAGAAAGGGACCTTAGCAGTGGTTGGGGTGTAGAATATTTTAGAACATATGTGTGGGGACAAGCCTCTGTTAAAAATGTTGTCAGGAGGTGGGGCGGGCAAAGGGTCTGCCAGATTGGCTCGATTGGGTCCAGCTTGCAGGAACACAACTTTCAGGTGGAATTTACTCCTGGCTGGCAGAATGTGCAAGCAGATTGTTTGTCACGACCGCCCTTGGATTGGAAGAGTGTAGATGAGGTAGGGGTGACTAAGTGTGCAAGGGAAGGGGCAATTGCCAGTCTGGAAGATGTGGTCCGGTAGAGTCGTGGTGCCCTCCTCCTCTTCCTCGCCGTCTCTGGGTAATCCTTGCAAAAACTGCGCATGCGCTTGTGCCCGCGCAGTTTTCGCAAGGATTACCCAGAGACGGCGAGGAAGAGGGCAGCCTGGGGACGCCGCAGTACAGGTAAGTGGTTTTTATTTTACTTTTCATTAAAGTCTAATTCATTGTTAATAGGGGGGGTGGAGGCGGGGGCTGGCCAACTCCGCTCCGCTGAGGAGTGTGCGGAGACTTGCCTACTCCGCGGAACAGGCAAATTTCCGCACACTCCGCGGGCGGAGAGGAGTTCTCCGCCCACGGTTAGATCTTGGACAGGTGTGGCATAGCATGTGTCTCAACTTCATTCGTCCCATGGCCGGAGTTGAACATAACAAGAGATTTGATATTGTTCTAATGGATGTTCATTCCATGTGGTTGATTATACGTTTATTACCTGAAATCACTGCCAGAGTTACTATAAATGTTTTGCATGAAATATTTAAAGAGGAACTCTACCCGGCTGTGCTTATAACAGAAAACGGCGCACAGTTGACTTCTGGAGAGATGAGACTTCTTGGGTTTTTGTGGAATCAGGCACTCTCACACTGCACTTTATAATCCACAAGCTAATGGAATCGTGGAGAGAGCCAACCGCATGTTAAGGGTGCGATTGAGTTAGCTTCACCCAATAACTTGGATGTGGAGGAAGCCTTCTGTGACTTGGTGTGGGCTTATCGCACCACTAAGAATGCTGCCACCAGTGTGGTGCCTTTTGAGAGGAACAAAACCTTCAACTAAGCTATTACCTTCTTGGATAAGGAAGTTGGTTGAGGAGAAAGGAGTGTCAGTAACAAGAGTGTTCGCTCCTGTGTTCCTGGTGAGAGTAAGAGTCAGTCGAGCATTCACAAAGGGGATTGGGTCAAAGTGAGGTCTAGCCGTTTGCAGAGTGGTTTGAGCAAATTTTGTCGTGCTTTTCAAGTTAAGTAGGTCCATCAGTGGCATGTGTGTGTTGATCAATAGGGAAAGATGGAATTTGCGGAGGGTGGCTAAATATTGTTCAAGTGACAAATCACCCAGGAGGAGTGAAGAGGGAGGCGCGTGTTCTGGTTACGTTATCGAAGGATCACAAGTTGTTAGGGAATCCTCTCGTGAATGAAAGTCTGAGAGTTGTGGGAAAGGATGGTGATAATTTGGGAAATTAGTGGAGTGTCAATGTTAGTGACCAGGATGTACCTTGTCCGCAGAATACACAATGTTGTCAGAGACCTCTGCGAGTCAGGAGGCTTCCAAGTTACTTGCACGATTTTGTGGTGGAGTAGATCATTCCCTATTTGCTTCATTTTGTCATGTACCAATGGTGAAAGTATCTGAAGCAGAGTTGTATAGTTGCTTAATTGATATTGGAGTTTCACAACATTTATTTACACATGTGGTAACTTTATTCTGTTTATGCCATGGAATGTGGGTTTCAGATTTGTTTTTCTATATTATATTTTATTGCTATTGTCATGTTTGCTAATTTCTTTTCCTTACAGGATATGACTTTGGCTTTAAATTCTGTTTTCTGCATTTGTTCCTTCTTTTATACTGAAAGCCATTACAAGCTTATTATTCTTCCTCCTGTGTTGATGGAAGGGGGATATGTTGTGATCTTGCTTGTACAGTTCTGTTATGTTGACACGTAGAACCTTCATTTATGAGTGGTTTGTTGTCATGGTGCTGTCCTCGCAGCTCAGCGGCTTTGTCAGTTGCCGCTGGCTGTTGAGAGGAGCACCACGTTTTGATGAGCTGTCAAGGAATAAACTATGCATGTACAACCTCATCCGCTTCAGTGCTAAGTTACAACAGCACTCTCCACAAAATTCAGTTCTGATGGGCTAGTTAGATGCTGGTTCTCATCTTATCATTAAAAACGAGAACCAGAAAATTAATTACACATTCACATAGTCCGTGCATTGTTCAGATTCCGATCACTCTATCTACTAGGAACCATCTTTGGAACTCACTACAACCTCATATGAGAGTATTCCCCTGACCTAGTGAGTTCTAAACTATCCTTAAATGCTCTCATAAAACTGGAACAAAAGAACTAAGGGCACTGCTGAGCCCACTGTTTAAACGCTAACAATCATTTGTCAACTGTGTAATTATGTAATTATTTTTTTGTTTTTGGTGTGCAGTTGATTTCAGTCTATCAAAGTACTAGAAATCTAACAGCAACACCAGATAAGCATCAATCAAGACAGCACATAAAATAACTTGCCACAATTTTAACGCGATAACTTGCCTCAGAAGTTAAGGGGTTAATAATGTGCCTGTCAGCCATGTTAAAATGAGCACAGCCTTATAATTTATTATTACTCTGTTTAGATAGGAAAAAAACAACACAGGGCTGCTTCAAACAAGAAAAAATTAACCTATTAAAGTAATCAGTAATCCTTCCAGCCGGCGACAACTAAATGTGTATAGTTTATTCACTAAAATGCAAATTTGCAGTGGTCGCCTCCAGCTGTGCACTTCCTGTTCCATGACTAGTTGGGTTAAGGGCCCTTGACTTCAGCTCCAGACTCTTGTCTCTTGCAGGAAATGCCTTTCCCCTTAGCAATCACACCATAAAGATGTCTCACGTGGTAGAAAGACAACAGTCTCGGTCCTAAAGCTGTGCCTGCGCTGACCTGCTACACTTGAATGTCATTTCTTAACAAGCTGCCTCTTGTAGGCGGTACTTAAAGAAGGGACTTCTCGTTATTGGGGAATTATGTTTGGTAGTGGTCAATGGAAACCTAACCTCACATAACAGCACTATGCATGCAGGGTAACCTGCCATGTGTTGTACCTGCTGCTCAGCCAGTATGAGTGTGGAGTAGAATGTTGGTGTGAATAGAATGTTGGATGTCTGTGAGTGTCAGTTGGGTATGGGCTGAGCAGCAGGGTGGCTGCTCCTGGTGAGGTTCCTTGTTTTCACCTTGTAACTACTTAATAAAGAATCCAACTAATCTACGCATGGAGTCCGGACCATCATTACGATTACAACATTTTGGCGATGTTCCAGAAGAAGAATTCACGTGTGCCACCTAATGAAAAATGAAAACTACTTTACAGAAATTTAAAGGAAACAGAAAATTCAAGCCCTACGAACTCACAAGGTAAATGGAAATTAAAGACATGTATTTAACGCTATCTGGCACCTGAACCCCACCAGTGACCCCGACATCGGTCGCCCCCAAAACCCAAGTGTGCCAGATTCTGTGTTAATCATGGGCAAAGTACGAGCTCCAGAGTAATTAAACATGTTCGGGGGCATAGATCGGGCCCCAGTGTTTATTATTGAAATATATTATTCGGGAGCAAAGACCGGGCCCCGGGGAGAGGCTGTTGAGCACTCTGTGGACTTGCACTGTAAATGTGTTGATCGGGGGCAAGTATCGGGCCCCGTTGTTGTCGGATGCTGTTTGGCAGGGATGAATTTCACTGTATGTTGATTCTCTGGAGGTGTCGAGTGAGGGCAATGATTAACAGAAGGTTCTGAGGTCGACAAATCATCATACAACGCTTCTATTATTTTAACAGTAAATGTTTTCTGAAGTTGAACATGTACTGATGTTGAGTGAATCACAACTTGATTCAAGGTGTTTGATCGTTTTATCGAGGTGTGGCAGCAAGTAGTGTTTTCACCATTTTATCAAAGTGTGCCGTTTATGTGCGGTTGTGTCCACAGTAACGGATTAACTGTTACAGTTTTAAAAAAAATCCTGCACGAGATGGACAACACACGCGCCAATTTACCTCCTCATGGAGACCTTCAGTGTCATCGTATCACCATCTCTTCTGTGACGACTCCTCACTCCATCCCCGTCAGTACTCCTGTGTGGTGATTATGGGTGCACGTTCGTGCCGAGAACCACCCGGTTCTACGTTGATATGCGTGCCTCTATTTTTATGTGATTAGCCCAGGCGCACACAGTTTACAGGACCTGGTATTGACAATAATGTCAATTAAAAGTTTCAGATTACTGGGAACCTTGCTGCGCGGGGATCGGCAGTGGGTCAGAGAGATGTGTGGCTATATTTTGAACAGTTAACCTTCCTGCCGACGTCTGTCAACCACATTACTGGTATGTGATATATCGTTTATTATGAGCTGACGATTACCTTGTAAATTGCTGTGAGAATATCGACAGCGTGTCCTTTAATTCAGAATGACTAAAAACAAGTGAGAGAAAAAGAGCAAACAGTCCAGAACAGAAACCAGAGTCAAGATTGAGACTAGAACCGGGACAGCAAGCCCTGATTTATTGTTTATTAAGAGCTGAAGATTACCTAGTAAATTGCTGTGAGAGTATCGGCAGTGTGTCCTTTAAATTCAGAATGACTAAAAATTAAATGAGAGGAAAAGAGCAAACAGTCCAGAACAGAAACCAGAGTTAAGATTGAGCCTAGAACCGGGACAGCAAGCTCAAGAGTGAGTCAGACAACCCAAAATATGGACTATGGTCCCAGAACTGGAAGCGGGTCAGTGAGCCCATAATGGGGACAAATGTCCCAAAAACAAAACCACGACAGTGAGCGTGACTGAAAAAAAAAAGAAACAAAAGAGAGATAAGGGGTACAGAGCCGGGACAGTGATCCTAGAAGATAGAATCCAGAGTGGGCGCTAGTGTCCAGAGTAAGCCCGGAACTGGGATAGCGATCCCAGAAGCTGGTCATGGAGTCAGAATTGGGAGGGGACAAAGGTCCCAGAATTTGAACCACTATTGATGTTGTGTATGAGGTGGCTGTGAAGTGTTAAGCCAGTCATTGGTTTGAGTCGTGTATGAGATAGCTGTGTTTTGTTAGTCACTCATTACAAGGTATTTGTTGTTGAATAACGGTGCGTGAATATGACACCTATTGTCTCAGTGTTAGAGTTTCCCTTTTGTGGGTGAGTGAGTGTAGCATTGTTTTATTGGTATGTTGGTTGGCGAAAGTGTGATGTGCCATTATATTTTGTTCTGAAGTGTGGGTAGTAGTGTTATGAGGGTGTTCGTTTGCTGATCTGTGGTGCGCATTTACGTTTTGTTGTTTCCTGATACATTGCTTTAAGGTTTGTTCCCTGTGTGTCGCTCGTCGTGCCGGTCTGGCCAACTGGTATGATCTGTGGCATGTGGGGTATGGTTTATGATGTAGGATGGTGGTTTATATCAGGAGGAGATGCAATGTTTTGTTCAGAGTGTATTGTGGCGTCAAATCTCTAGTACAGTTCAGTGCGAGATGAGATGTAGTACGGTGTGACAGGACGTTTCTTTTAATTATTCATTGTGAGTATGATGAGATGTGGTACGGTGTGACAGGTTGTGATGTGAGACGTTTCTTTTAATTATTCATTGTGGGTATGAGAGTGGTCTTTCATATACCTATTTTTGCATAGTTTCTTATGTATTATTGTATTGCATTTTTCTTTCTTGGTCTTATTAGTAATGCATTGCATCCAATTTCTTGACGATATGCCTAGATGTTATTTACCATATTGTCATTCTTTTAATTGTTTCATTTAATCTATTTCACAATGCATTTGTTCCCTGTAAAGAAGGGAGATATGTTGTACCTGCTGCTCTGCCAGTATGAGTGTGGAGTAGAATGTTGGTGTGAATAGAATGTTGGATGTCTGTGAGTGTCAGTTGGGTATGGGCTGAGCAGCAGGGTGGCTGCTCCTGGTGGGGTTCCTTGTTTTCACCTTGTAACTACTTAATAAAGAATCCAACTAATCTACGCATGGAGTCCGGACCATCATTACGATTACAACACCATGCTTAACGTCACGTCGTGGCACACACAGTCCCACTTTGGTCACATCTGCGACCGGCAGCCTTCGCTGTAGCCATGCAAGGGCTTCTGAGCTATTATACAGTTAGCTTGGTAACACGAACAGGCTGCAGCTATTGACTACAGGCAACTGACTGATCGCGTGCTGCACCTAAAGAGGAAATTTGTAAGAAATGCGCACACACACGCTGCTGCACTGCAGCAAGTACAGTCACTGACTTACTTCGGGTTTGCTGCCCGCCAGAGAGGCCAGTGACAAAGTCTTGGCTGCTGCAATGGTCACTCAGTCTCCACAGTTTCTCGAATTTGCGGCGCACACCGGGGTCAATTATTATGTGAATGAATTTAAATTTACTGCAGCTGAGCCACGTGGCGGCTGGTGCGAGCATACAGCGCTGCACAATGATTTGCTGCAAAACCAGCCAGCCTCCAACAAACTCCGAAGTGAGCACTACAGGACGTGACCAGCCCCAAGCCTGTGGGAGCAGGGCGTTCACGCCAGTGCTGCAACCACTCCAGTTTGCTTTAACCGTACAAGGCAGCGCTAACAGTTTGACAGCCAGGCGCTATGCCTATAATGTGTGACAATGCATTTCAGTGCAGTGATGCGGGGCACCATCCTGAAATGCGTTAGTCCAACGCCTGATGCGTGGTACTTGGCAGGACTTTGAACTATTTAAAATGGGTGCCACGATGCACAAGTTACTAACTTGTGTAACGATATATCTGTAAGAGACAGTAGTTAGTGACAGATTCCTTACCTTAGAATATCCCCAGGTCTCAGGCTGGATCCGGAAAGTTTTTGCGTAGCAGTACCCTTGCGCGTCGGTAGGCGGCGTTGTGCGGCTCCGCGTCCCTGCGCGCTGACGTCAGTTCTGTACACGACTTTCCGCGCCAGGAACGCAGAGCCATGCAAGAAGCTGACATAGGTGTCTGAAAAATACTAGGGCCCTGAAAGGGATGTCCTTAACCCTAGAAATCAGTTCGCAGAACGGGGAGGATGGGCGGGCGGTAGGAATCTGTCACTAACTACTGTCTCTTACAGATATATCGTTACACAAGTTAGTAACTTGTGCATCTGAAAGAGACACGTTAGTGACAGATTCCTTACCTTAGAATAGATACCCCAGCAATACCAACCCTGGTGGTGGGTCTGCGAACAAAGATCAGACAAGGAAGTCCCGGAGGACAGAACGGCCAAAGAAGCCGTCCCTCCGGACCTGACTGTCAAGGCAGTAATGCTTTGTAAATGTGTGCAGCGAGGCCCACGTAGCTGCCTGACAGATATCCTGCAGCGGAACACCACGGCCTAAAGCCGTGGTAGCAGCCGTGCCCTGGTGGAATGGGCACGCAGCCCAACAGGAGGCTCCTTCTTAGCCAAAGAATAGCAGGCTTTGATACACAAGGTTACCCAGCGGGAGATGGTTCTCTTGTGCACCGCCCGACCTTTTGGCGCCACGTAGCCAACAAAGAGCTGGTCATCCACCCGGAAGTGTTGTGTGCGATTGATATAAAAAGAAAGCGCACGTTTTGGATCCAGACGGTGGAGCCTCTCTTCCTCTCTGGAAGGATGCGGAGGCGGAAAGAAGGTGGGAAAAGTGATGGTCTGCTCAATGTGGAAGGCAGGAACCACCTTTGGCAAGAAGGACGGACGCGTCCTAAGAACAACCTTGTCTGGATGGACAGACAGAAAGGGAGGTTTGCATGATAGAGCCTGGAGCTCACTCACCCGCCGAGCGGAGGTGATGGCCACCAGAAAGGCAGTCTTCAGAGTCAGAAGACGAAGAGGACAGTTATGTAGAGGCTCAAAGGGAGCGCACATGAGAAAGGTAAGAACCAAGTTCAAGTCCCACTGAGGCATCACAAACGGAACAGGAGGGAAGAGGTGTGTAATGCCTTTTAGAAACCTGTTAACAGGGGACTTGAAAAGGGAGGGCTGATCAGGAAGCCTGAGGAAGGCCGAAATGGCACAAAGATAGCCCTTGATGGTATCCAGGGCAGAACCCTGTTGGGCCAGAGAAAGAAGGAACAGAAGAACCTCAGAAAGAGGGGCAGAGAGGGATCCACAGCCTTTGCTGTGCACCATGCCACAAACTTGTTCCACCTGCAGGCGTATACCACCTTAGTGGAGGGACGCCTGGCTGCCAGAATCACATCACAAACTTCGGGAGGCAAGTCGAAAGGAATCAACTGCCGCCGCTCAATCTCCACGCAAGCAGGTGGAGGCTGGACAGGTTCGGGTGGAGGACCATCCCCTGCTGCTGCGACAGAAGTTCCTCCCGAAGAGGCAGATGGATCGGGGGATCTACGCTCATACTGAGTAGCTCGGGATACCAAACTCTTCGAGCCCAGTCCGGAGCCACAAGGATGACTTGGGCCTGGTCGTGCCGAATCTTCTTCAACACTCTGGGTAGAAGTGGTGTAGGCGGAAAGGCGTACAACAGACTGCAACTCCACTCGCGACGAAAAGCGTCGCCGAGCGAGTGCCGCCTTGGAAATTCCAACGCGCAGAACTGATGACATTGCGCGTTCTCTTCGGTGGCGAATAGATCTAACCAAGGCTCTCCCCACTGCAGAAAGAGTCCTTGCGCCACTTCCGAGTGAAGACGCCATTCGTGATCCATCATGCACCTGCAGCTGAGTTCGTCCGCCCTGGCGTTCAGGGAACCTGCCAGGTGTTGAACCATCAGGAACATGCCCTGATGTTCCAGCCATGTCCAGAGGCGCAGAGCCTCCTGACAGAGGGTCCACGACCCCACCCCGCCTTGTTTGTTGCAGTACCACATGGCGGTGGTGTTGTCTGTGAACACCTGCACTACCTTCCCTTTGACAGAGGGAAGGAATGCCTTGAGTGCAAGTCGGATCGCCGGAGCTCCAGAAGGTTGATATGGAGCCGGGACTCCGCCGGAGACCAGAGGCCTCTGATCTCCGCCTCTCCCATGTGACCGCCCCATCCCAGAAGGGACGCGTCCGTCACAACTGTGTGCTCTGGCTGGGGAAGGGAGAGGTATCTGCCCATGACCCATTGCCGGTTCGAGAGCCACCACAGCCTCAGGGTCATCCGTACCGAAACCCAGGATAAAGGCTGAAAGATGGGAATCATAGCCTGAATATCCCGGACTCGCCGTTCGGGAGGATAGGCCCGAAACTGCGTCGTGTCCAGAACTGCTCCGATGAAAAGGAGCTGTGGAGAAGGAATCAGATGCGACTTTGGCACATTGATGGAGAACCCCAGCGAGTGCAGGAGTTCGGCCGTAGTCTGGAGGTGGGAGACGACTGCCTGGGGCGAGCCCGCCTTCAGCAGCCAGTCGTCGAGGTAGGGAATACTGGAACCCCTGCCCGGCGCAGATGAGCTGCGACCACCGCCATCACTTTCGTGAACGCCTGAGGGGCACTGGTAAGGCCAAAGGGGAGCACGGTGAACTGAAAATGCTCGAGGCCTACCGTGAACCGTAGGTAACGCTGGTGGGCCGGCAGGACGGGGATGTGGAAATAAGCGTCCTGCAAGTCCAATGCTACCAACCAGTCTCCAGGGTCGAGGGCAGTCAAGACCTGAGCTAGGGTGAGCATCTTGAACTTCTCCTTCCGGAGGAAGCGATTGACGTTCCGGAGGTCAAAGATAGGACGCATGTCCTCCTTGTCCTTTTGGGCACCAGAAAGTAGTGGGAGTAGCAACCACGTCCTACTTCTGGGGTCGGAACATGCTCGATGGCCCTCTTGGCCAAGAGGGCCGTGACTTCCTTCTGCAGAAGCATCAAGTGATCCCCTGACATGCGGTGGAATTGAGGTGGCATGGCTGGGGGGGGTCTCGAAGGGGAGGGAGTAGCCCCTTCGGACAATGTCCAAGACCCACCTGTCCGAGGTGATGGTACGCCAGTGGTGAAGGTGATGGCGGATCCTGCCCCCTACTGGCGTGCTGTGCACCTGAAAGGAGGGACTAGGAGGGCTTGGAGGCCGCGGACGGGTTGGAGGTGGTGGCCTGACCCGCACGCTGGTTGCCCGAACCGCCACGGCGGTATCCACGTCCTCGGCCACGCGAAGACGCTTGCTGGTCGGGCCGGTGGCTGGGCAGCGGACGTGACTGGGCGCCCCTTCCGTGGCCACGAAAGGGGCGAAAAGCAGAGGTTAGCGG
Source organism: Calotriton arnoldi (assembly GCA_963921515.1). Classification (NCBI taxonomy): domain Eukaryota; kingdom Metazoa; phylum Chordata; class Amphibia; order Caudata; family Salamandridae; genus Calotriton; species Calotriton arnoldi. Next base: position 744,011 of record CAWUFW010003641.1, read on the forward strand.
AGGGCGCACAACAGAAAGGCCCAGGGACTTGGCAGTAGCCCGTGAGTCCTTAAAACGCTCCAGCGCATGGTCTGCTTTGGAACCAAAAAGACCGACTCCATCAAAGGGCATGTCCATGAGTGTATTCTGGACATCACCCGAGAAACCAGTTGTTCTCAGCCAGGCGTGGCGACGCAGCGCCACCTTCGTTGCAAGCGATCTGCCCAGCGAGTCGGCGGTATCAAGGCCACAACGTATGGTGTACTTTGCCGCATCCCTACCTTCCGCAATGGTGCGGGTAAGCAGTGTCTGGACCTCCTCAGAACACTGGGGCAAAACAGTCGCCACCGAATCCCACAGGGAGTGGGTATATCGGCCCAAAAGGCAAGCGGTGTTGACGGACCGCAAGCCAGCACTGGAAGAAGAAAAAGCCTTCTTCCCAAATTGGTCCAGGCGTTTGGATTCCCTATCCGGAGGGGCGGTAGGGAAGGCGGTTTGGGAGGCAGAGGCTTGGACAACCAAGCTCTCGGGGTGGGATGTTAAGAGAGAAACAAGGGGTCGCCCGGAGCAGGGCGATGGCGTCGGGCCACGTTCCTATCCACAGGAGCCCCTGTGGTGGGCTTGGACCAGGCGCCCAAAGAACGTCAGTCAGTGCATCATTAAATGGCAGCACAGTCTCCGTGGAGGAAGCTGCCGGCTGAAGCACTTCCGTCAGGAGATTAGTCCGGACAGCCACAGTAGGCAATTGGAGGTGCAAGGCTCCAGCTGCTCTACGCAACACCGTTGCGAAATTTGCTCCCTCCTCCGTAGCCACGGGAGGAGACAGCATGCCAGTGTCAGGGGAAGTGTCTAGACCACTGGCATCCCCAAGTTCCTCTGCCCAGTCCTGATCATACTCACACTGCTGTGTGAGAGGGTCTTCCGACCCCTCCCAGCTCTCCTGGTCCTCCTCTGGTTCAAAATATGGAGGAGGGGGACATTTGGGACCCAAGGTCTCATCGGCGCCGGAGCCGGCGTCGAGCGACGTCGGTCCGGCTCCATGTGCGGAGACGGAGAGAATCGGGGAACGACGACGCCCGGAGCCCCGGACGGCGTCAGGAATGGCACCGGGGACATCGGCGCCGGCGGAGGCGTGGTTAGGTCAACCGGCGTCGATGGGGGTTGCGGTACCACCGGAGCCGGGATCGAGGCCGGGGCCGGAGCCGAGGCCGGGATCAAGGCTGGCGGGACAGGCGACGCCGGGACCGGAGTCGTCGGCGACGCCGGAGCAACCCCATCAGGGCCCACAGGGCCCGAAGGCGCACCGGAGGGACCTTGAGGCCCGAAGAGGCGGGCCATGGCCGACAGGAATTCCTGTATTTCGCCGGAGTCGCCCCCGAACCCGGAAAGGACGGGTAATGCGGGGGCGGCTCCACAGGCACGTCCAGGGCCGCGGGGACGGTGCCGACAGGGGCCTCAGCCGAGTCGCGAGACCGGCGAGGCGAAGTCTTAGAGCGATGATGCTTCTTAGACTTTTTGTGCTTCGACTTACCCGAGGAGCGCGAAGACTTGGACTCCGACGACCGGCGGGGGCTCCGCGACCGGCCCCTCGACCTCTCCCGGGGCTTGGTGCGGCGCGGAGCCGACTGCCGGACCTCGAGGAGCTTTCAAGACCGCTCTCGCAAAGCCTTCGGGTGGAGTTTCCGGCAGTCAGGGCACGACTTCGTGTCGTGGTCTCGGCCGAGGCAGTAGAGATACTCTAAGTGCGGGTCTGTGATCGACATCATTCGACCACAGACGTCGCATGGCTTGAAGCCGGGCATCCCTACTGACACCTAGGAGTCGAGAAGACTCGAAAAGAAACAGTGAAAAATTCACCAAAAATTTAGTCAAAAATTGACTAGGGCACTGCTCTTCCCGGATCTGCGCTTACTGGTGCGGAAAAAAGAAGAACTGACGTCAGCGCGCAGGGGCGGCGTCTAAGTACTGCCCGCGACGTCATCCCGGCGATCACGACGCCGACGACTGACGCGGAGCCGCACGACGCCGCCTACCGACGCGCAAGGGTACTGCTACGCAAAAACTTTCCGGATCCAGCCTGACGCTTGGGGATATTCTAAGGTAAGGAATCTGTCACTAACGTGTCTCTTTCAGATTTATAGCTTTGCCGTGCAACAACAAGCTTTACCAACATATCACCGGTGTTCAAACATCTCCACAGTTGTTGTTGGATCTTGTTTCCAACTTCGGTGACAGGTACACTTTGCTTCGAGTATTTTATAAAGCATAAGCCTTTCTTTGGTGACAGGCACACCTTGCTTGAAGTGTTTGATAAACGTTTTGCAGTTTGCAAAAATATTTCATGTATCAATTCCTCTTCAGTTGTGGTTCTGCATAACTTTCACAACATTTGTGAGCTGTACAAGTGGTATAAAAGTAGTGAAAGAGGGGCGTGGCCATGCATCGAACATGGCGGACACCTGATCTTGTTGCTCTGGCCCGGAAATTCGTACCTCCCCCTCATCGCTAAGGCCTGGGGCCCGACCGATGCCACAGTCGAGCCCCACAAGGCCCGATGAAAGCACCGGACAGTAGAGTTGGTGTAGGCACAGCCCGAATCCTCCGCCGGCCGGACTACTGGAGTGGCATTGCATGAGCCCGCCAACCGACTGAGCTTCCTAGACATCGCCGCACCGTGGCAAGGAGTTCAGCGGGACTGCACTGGGGAGGAGCAGCCAACCAGGAGGGACAGCAATGGCCCTTGGACGCTGATGGGCCCCAAAGCCGACCCTGCCCTCTAATCTGAAGTAGGACGGGGAGGTGCAGGGGCATGGACCGAGTCTTGATGCGGACCCTGGCAGAGAAGCGTTTGGCTCCGTGGGCCTGAGGTGAGGTGCTTGACCTCGGAGGCCGCGGAGCAGTTTTCAAGGGCTCACCTGGCTTAACCTTGCTACTACTGTTTGCCTGGGAAGCCTTCTTTTGCTTTGAGGAAGACCCATGGACCATAGGGGGACCCTGAACCGGCACAGACCAATGACCTGGGAGGGACTGGATACCTGCAGTAGGAGACAATACATCACCTTAGCCGGGTCGCCTCTCAACACGTGAACTACACCACGCGGCCTGCCAGTGGACTCCTATCATCACTGCACCGAGTAGTGGACCTGCCTAAGCGAACCATGACTGGGGGCAGACGAAGAAAGGAGAACTCTATAAAGACCATGCTGCAGCAAGCCTCTACTTGCCGCCCCAGGGCGGACACCTCTAATAATGCAGACACCCTAACCGGAGACAGTGGCCTCGACTCCACCTCGGAAGACCCTAGAGTCACTAAGGACTTCCTTCTAGCAGCATTCCAAGACTTTAAGGATAAGATCTTTACCCTCAAGTCTGACCTTCGGAGCGACATTCATTAAGGACGCAGGCAAGTCTCCAACTTAGGTGACAGGTAGAGGAAGTGGAGAAAGGCCTGCATGAACAGGTGGATGACTGTGAAACCTCCAACACATACTACTCCTTGAACAACAACACCTGCACCTCCAAGATAAGTGTGAAGATCTGGAGAACAGATCCCGCCCGAACATCATCCGCAGTTCTCCTAGAGATGGGGGCCGCAGCCCTCCCACATATGTTCAAGTCTTGTTCGAGGCAATACTGGAAGATCCAGCACATCCACGCATCTGCCTTGACATAACGCATCTAGCAGCTCTAGCATCAAACATGGGGGGGTCGCCCTCAGATGTCCTTATGGAGGTCCACTTTTTTTAAGACAAGGAATCTCTTTTTTTTTTAATTTAAAAGATCTTTTTATTTATTGATAAAAGACAAGGAGACTCTTATGACAAAAATACAAGGGGGAAAGATCTCCTTCAACGGTGACTCACTGCTGCTGTTCCAAAATCTGTCACTGATCACTCTGGCAAAATGCATGTCCTTCAAACCAGTTACAAACTTCTTGAGGGATCAACTACCAGTTGAGCCACTCATTACGACTCCTTTTCCAGTGGGAGAGTAGGGCCAGATCCCTCCCCTCCTTAGAGGCAGCGCGGGAGCTCCTGGGCATTCCACCCCCCCCCCCCTCCCCAGGAGGACTCACTGGGACCCCGGGACACGCCAGAGAAGCTCCAGTGATGAGGAGTGGTCCACAGTACTCGGTGGCCTCCGGTCTCGAAAGCCCAACGACAAGGAGATAGAGCCACCAGGGAGAGAATCCTGGCAATTGAGACGAGCTACTGGAGAGAGTCCTGAGCCCCAGGAGGAGGGGCGTGATGCCATCCTGTCACAGCACGCCACTGAGACACCTTGAGGACTGCACCGCCAGGCTCCAGATAAGGATATCGGCTGTCTATTCATTTGCTCTTTGGGGATGGAGGAAACCCTGGGGGGAATGGTTGGGATGCTCACACAAGGCTGTTACTCACCTTTGACTATTACACACTTCCCAACTCTGGCAGGAAGGTCAAGTAGGGACCTGAACCTCAGTGTGGGGCGGTCTTCCACCATTTCTACTCGACATTAGTTATTCAATGTTGATGTTTAATGTTATGTTAGTAAGTTGGGATACATTAAGAGGCACAACACCACCTAGCACCAGGCACACATGCAGGGCAGCCTGCTCGCCTAGCACAACTAGAGGGCTTAACAATCCAACAAAGGACTCCGTATTCATGGGGAACTGAGGAGATCTGGTGCAGACATATGCCTGCTCCAAGAGAGACATTTGCTTCAGGAAGACCAAAACCGGCTCCGATCTAGAGACTTCCTGCTACACTACATGCCTGGGCCCCGACAAAGACAGCAGGGGTGGCAATCCTATTTTGGGACACCACAAAATTCTACGAACAACAGGTCCTGACTGACAACTGGGGGAGATGGTTACTGGTGAAGGGAGACTGGGAGGGTATCCCCATAGCGATCGGTAACATTTACTGCCTGAACACAGGCCAAGAAGCCTTTTTGATACCTATAGCACAAAAATTCACCTGAGCCACACAACATCCCCTTTTAATCGGGGGAGACCAAAACAGCGTCATGCATGCAGCACTAGACAAGTCCCAACAGAGGGTGGGAGGGACACTGTCTCTTTCAGCAGCTGGTAAGGCAACCCTCGACGAACTGGGCCTGACCACCGCATGGCGTTATCGGCACCCAGTAGCACCTGATTATTCCCATTTCTCTGCGGCACATAATATTCATGCCAGAATTGACTATCTCCTCCTAGATCAAAGATTGCTGGCCCAAGTGGGAGAAGTATTTTAAAAGCTGATGCCCATCTTGGATCACAGCCCGGTCCAGGTTACCCTATGCTGCCCTAACACCAATGCAGCATGCAAAAGGGGATCCTGGAGACAGAGCAACACTCTCTTAAGGGACCTTGCAGTGCAACTTGAGTTTACGACTGCAGTGTGTAAATATCTGCAAATTAATAACGGGAGAAGTGAGCCTTCAGATAGTATGGGACACCTTGAAGGCAGTGGCCCAGGATGTGTTCCTTAAGGAAGCGAGCCGTCTTAAGCAGATGAGAGTGATTGAATTGCTCCAGCTCCAAGAAAACCTTCTCCAAGCAAAATAAGACCATAAAACCCACCCCTCGGAGAAACTTACAGCACTCCACGGACAGATCCACACGCTGGAATAAGACAAAGCCAATTACATCATGTCTGCTCTGGAACCCACTATTACATGGGTGAAAATAAAGCAGGTTCACTTCTTGTGAATAAACTACAGGCCCAGAGAACTAAGGAGTATATCCGGGAAGTCAAAAACCCCACTGGAGTCCTCTGCCTCTTGGAGGAGAAAACAAAGGCCTTCCATGAATTTTACAGCACTTTCTACACAGCAGATGGCCCGGATGTAGAGGCCCAAGGCACTTACCTACGGTCCCTTCCCCTCCCTTCCCTCTCTCAGTTGAAGAGAGAAGCTGTAGACGAACCGGCCATGGAAAGAGGTCTTGGTGGCCATCAAACATCTGAAAAGGGGAAAAGCCCCATGGCCCGATAGCTTCACAGCCGCACTCTACAAACACTGCGTACACCATATAGCCCCTCTGCTGGCTGAAGTCTGTTACAAACTGTCCCAGTCATGCGGCCTGACCTCAGTTATGGCTGAGGCGACGATAACCCTCATATCTAAAATCAGACAAGGACCTAACCCTATGCTAAGCCTACCACTCCATCTCCCTCTTCAACATGGACGCCAAAATAATGGCCAACATGCTTGCGACCCGCAACAAAGTATATCTCGCCAACCTGATACACACTGATCAGAGGAGATTTGCCCAGTACTGATATACGAGTGACAGCACCACATGCTCCCTCCACATCATAGAGCTAGTAAAGAAGCGCCATTGAGGGGAGATGCTTTTTTCCCATGATGAGGAGAAAGCCTTTGACCACAGCGGGATGTTAGGGGTGTGGGCGGGATGTTAGGTCGTTGAGGGCCACTCTGCACAGGGCAGGCTTTGGGACTTGCTTCCTTGGATGGGTCGAGGCACTATACCTTTCTCGATATAAAGGGGCAACTACATTTCCATCCCCCTTAGTCCTATACACAGGAACAGGGACTTTTCCCCCTGGCTGGAGATATACCAGTTTCAGACATGGTTCTCGAATGGCTGCTATCGTCTCAGAAACCTATTCCACATGGGTTCTATCTGAACTGTTGAAGATATCAAACAGACATACCATATACCGGAGAGAGAGAGGTTCCACTATTTGCAAATCAGGCACTTGGTCCTTCATCCCTCTCTGAAGGCAGCGACCACGAGACCCCTCACATATCTAGTGAAGTTCCTACAGGCCTCTCAACATCCCGCCACTTGATCTCCCAAATCTAAAACACACTGCAAGCCAACATTCATCAGCCATGCCCTCCTTACAAGATAGCGTGGGAAGAGGACCTGGGCATGGCATTAGATTATAAAGAATGGGAGACCATCCACACCAGCACAACCAATTTTGCAAAGCATGAACAGGGCTTCCACACTTTATAAGATTATTTACAGATGGCACTACACCCCAGCTCAACTTCACATAATGGACGATAGCAGACCCAGGGTATGCTGGAGAGGATGTGGAGGGGCGGGGATCATTTATCATATCCTGTGGTGGTCTTGCCCACGTTTAGACCAATTCTGGAAGGATGTCCTGACCGCCATAGCCACCTCTGAAGGGAAACTGCTCGTTAGTAACCCTGCATCAATCCTACTGGGATTACCTCAAAAGAACATAAATCCCCTCCACTCCCCTAAAGGGAAGAGAATCTACCGCCTTCTTCTATCACCAAAACAGACCATACAGAGTCATTGAGGTAAAGATTTCACCCTTAATACCACATTGCGATTACAAAGGTTATGGCAATAACTAGCCTACGAAAAGATAAGTTTACGAGAATGAGGGATCCAATACTGGAGTATCTCAGCAAGGACAATAGAGGCCTCACATGCGCAATACGCTGCGAGCACTGGGCCTGCTGTCCAACAGCAGATCACTGACTGAAACAGACACATGACCGTATTCTACTTTATCTTACCCTTGATCCTGCTATGGTGGCGTTCGGGAGAGCGGGATGTTAGGGGTGTGAAATGGTTTCTCTGTTGGAAGAGTTCCTGTTACATGGTTGGGAATGCCTGCCTTGTTGATGTGTGTACCTTATAAAAACAATAAGAAGTGTTTGAAACTAAAAGTAGTGAAAGATAGGTTTGTGTTTATAGGTTCTTTGTCTGTTTAGATATTTTCATAGAAGGGAGTATTACTGTGGCGTTAATATGCAGTCTATAGCTCTTCCACCTCTGTTTTTAGAAACATCAGGTCTTCCTCCTATTCAGTGGAAACAATGGTTTCAAGCATTTCCGATGTACTTGGATGCTATTGGAGCATCTCGTTTTGACCTGAAAGAAAGAAAGACATTTCCACAACTTAATTCTTTGGGGTTCAAAGGTGGAATTTTTTTAACATTTTCCTTCACTAGAAGTGGTCGATGGTGAGGAACCTGATAAATTCCGAGAGTTGGTGAAAAAATTGGAAATAAGAGGTGACATTCAACTGCGCAACATATGTTTTAGATTTGGCAATCCGCCTCATCCAATAGGTTGGAAAGCAATACCCTACTAGAAACGTAATGTGTAGGCTTTGTTCTAAAATAAGACATTTTGCAAAAGGTTGCCAAAGTTCTTGCAGCAACACCACCAAAGTGGCAAACATTAAGGATAGTTCAAACAGTGTTACTGCGGAGGATCAACGTAAACTCAAATTTCAGCACATGGTTCTAGTAGTCACAGAGAAGGGAGTTTTCAAGAGTGATTCAATTGAATACATTGATCCTTATGTTAACATCATGGTCCGTGATAAGTGTTTAAATTTATGGGTAGATTTGAGTGCACAAATCACTATATTCACCTCATACCTTTTTAATGAGAAGTGGGGTGATAGGGAGATCATTTCGACCAGATAGGTCCCCTGTTTTGTTTGAAGGCAGTACAATTGATTTAGAGGGCTATATAGAGGACGTTTCAGAATTCAGGGGTTGAAAGATTCAAGGCAAAATTTAAGTTGCTGTCAAAGGTCTCAACAAACTGGGTTGGTTTCACCAAGGATTCTTTGGTATGGTCCTTAAACCTGATACCAAAGATCATGTAATGGCGGTCAAGGAAAATACAGCTTCAGAAACTTTCTGTCTGGTTCTGCATATACTTTAAGGAAGATTAAAGCTTCAGACACAAAATCAGGGTCAAGGACGGAGCAATAACAGTTAAACACAAGTTAAGTAATCTCCCATTTAGTTTGAGGTTTGGATGTCTACAATACCTTTTAAGATTTATTAAGAAGATCGAGTTACCCGTTGTATTTATCCCTTTACTGGAATCTTCCGTTCTAGAGACCTACACGAAGCATTTGTTTGGAGATTCCTGAATTGGCAGATTATTATTTCATCCTTACTGAAACTCGAGCTTCGCCAGAAAGCACTTTATCTTGTTTTCTCCGAGTCGTTATAGAGTTTTTTCAGTTACACAGCACGTTTTTGACAGGCCCCATCGCTAACTTTTTCTTAAAGTTACATATGCGCCCTGAAGAAGGTGATACCCAGAGAAAGGGGTTGTCTCACCGAAACGCGCGTCTGCGCTTGAATAGTTCCTTTCTAGGATTATTATGTCCCTACTATGTTGGATCACTGATTAATATATTTATATACTATTGTTCTATGCTGCATTTTTGTATCTTTTGATATCAAACTATAAATTAATTTTTGAAATCTGTGAGATCCTTGATTAAGACTGGCTCTTGGGCTAATCTGTTTTATATTAATGCCCTATGGTAACTTGAATTTTTAGCATTTTTTCAGATATATTTGGTATGTCTTTATATGTGGTATGAGTGAGGACGATTGTGTATGATTTTGTATGCATGTTGGGAGTCGTGGATGAGAAATGGGGTCTGTTTTCTTTATGTTTTCTTTATGATTTTTTCATGATATGATATTTATTTGTGACAGATTAATGTGTTTAAAATGAATCAATGTGTTCAAAATGAATAAATAAAATAAAATTATGTTTAATTCAACTTGTCAGTGGTGAAGAATTTGGTTATTTGGGTCTAGCCAGAGTGGTCTATTAATAGTTGATGTACAGCTTTCCTTATAGTACCTAGGTAGGGACTTTTGTTTGTATATTCAGTTTGAAAAGGTATGATTGAACCTGTTGAATTTTCATGATGGCTTTCACCTTTAGTGGTTGCCCGGAAAAGGAGATTTAAGGGTGTGTGGACTTGCGCAGCCTGAATAATGAGATTTGGATAGACTCCCATCCTCTTCCCAATATCGGCGAGTTGTTTGGGAAAATGGGAGGCTAAATGGGTTTCGAAGAATGTCCTAGCATCAGCCTACAATCAGGTTGAACTAGATGAAGGGAAACATCTATTACAAAGCAGGCATTACATCGTAGTGCCTTTACAATGCAGTCAGTACCACGACTGCAACGTTACCACGAGTTCCATTAAAACACAAGTCATTACAACAACTTGCTTTAGGGAATGAGGTGTTGGGCTGGTGTTAGATTTTAAGTCCAAGACCTTCCCTACTAATACACTGACTGGAGTAGGAATAGTAATTTAAACCATACCAAAGTCCAGCGCTTCCCCAAAGCAAGTTGTTGTAATGACTTGCATTGTAATGGAACTTGAGGTAACGACCCAGTCGTGGTATTGACTGCGTTGTTAAGCAATGCGAAGTTTTGGCATGCGTGGTGACAGATGCTATTCCTAGATGAATCGTCTAGACACTTTACAGCATTTAATTCACCGTTGGGAATATTCCAGTACTGTTGCATGCCTTTCTTAGCATCTGCAGCTTCTGTTTTCCAAAGAATCCCGCTTTATCTGATGGGAGAGATTAATTGTGTGGTTGTCTTTGAAGATGATAATCTGGTTTATGCAAAGAGTCTTCAGGCCCATGATAGATTCTTGCACAAAGTACTGGGAATTTTTACAGAACAGGGTACTGTAATTAAGAAACAAAAGTGCGAGTTCTGGTCGAAATAGTTTGAGTTTTTGGGTCACAGGATTTCATGCGATGTCATTGTCCATAGACCTGATTTGGTGAAGGCTGTGTGGAAGCCATATTCCCAAAAGATAAAGATGCTTTTTAAAGGAAGTTAATTCCCGATTATGCGCCTAAAACGAAAAATCAAAACGCACATGCTTAAGAAGGCTGTTCTTTTCAATGGAAAATACTTGCCAAGAAACATTTGAATATGTGAAGACAGAAATGACAAAAGCCAAAGCTCTTAAACTCTATGACCCTAGGCTTCAGTGCATCATTAAAGTGAATGCTAGTAAGTATGGCTTGGGTGCTGTATTAACACAGAAAAAAGAAGTGGAAGTAGTACCTATGTGTTAGGCACCCAGGATTCTTAGGAATGCAGAACTGCATTACATTATTGTAATCGAAAAGGAGCTTTTGGTCTGTTTGTGGGCAATAGAGACATTTTGCTGTTATGTTTGGGGAAGAAAGTTTACTTTGCAAACTGACCTCAAGCCATTGATGTACATTCTGGATGGAAACAATGTTAAATATGCTACTCCTCGAATTGCAAGGTTAACAACTAAGCTTATTCAGGACAGTTTTTTCGGTGAAACATATTTCACACAGAAGTAATCTAAGGGCTGATTTTCCATCCAGACTACCTTTGGAAGGTGAAGAGCATGTAGCCCAGAGGATGATCTTGAGAGCTGCTTTATTGTCATCATAGACATATGCCACGTGTCTGCTCTATAGGTGTATGGAGGTCTGCCAGGGTAAGTGATAACATTTTAAAACAAATCCAAAATTATGTTCAAGAAGGCTAGCCTAATGAAATAAATGCACATACTATCATTTAACCCTTTATCAAGGTCTCTGAGAAATTATCTGTAGAAGATGGGGTTGTTTTGAGAGGTGTGAAATTGGTACCATCAACTGCTGTCTGTAAGAATTTAATTCGTAATGCCCGTGAGGAACATTTGGGTTGCACCATTACAAAAATGGTTCAGGTCGTTTTTTCGGTGGACTTCTATAGATAAGGAGATATGATCATTTAGTTAGAAATTGTGTTATTTGTAGTAGTCTTGAGAAAGGACTTAGAGTGATTAATCTTCCTCCTATTTATCCTATTGATTTTCCTACTAAACTGCGGAATAAGGTTGATAGATAGATACATACATGTGTGTATATATTTAGATAGATTCATACGAGATATATATATGAGAAGAGGGGGAAATCGGGAAAGGAAATTACGACAACTAGAGTCCCGATACATTTTAATGTTTGACTCCAAGACCCCCAATGGCTTAAACTCGGACGAGGATTTATTTGTACATTTAGGGTGTGGAATAGTAGAAAAAGAGCAGAATAGTGACAAGATTAGAGGAAGGGGAAGAGAGAGGACAAAAGAAACGTAAAGAGAATCAGGGTCTGCATACCTTATGAGTCAAATTTGAAGTGAAATTTAAAACCATAATGGAGATGCCGACTTGGAGCGACTTGCCTGGGATATATCTTTTGATGACTAGAAAGAGTTTTTTAAGTAGTGTAATTAGACATTTATTTGTACCAATAATTATATGAATTTGTGCTGAGGTGGTCAATCTATTAGAGTGATGTTCCATCATTGTCCCTACATCAGAGAAGGGACATAAGGAGAGATTAATTGTGGCAACAAGCTAGAAACCAAGTTTTAACCATGAATGTCCATTATGTTTCAGCTGGTTTTTAGATAAATTTTAAAAATTGTTTTAATGGAAGTAATTGCTATATTTTTGCACTTGCCCAGCAATGATTCAAGAGCTGCTATTTGCAATTTTGCACATAATTGAATTGTTTTTGCAACTATGCACTTTCATTAGGCTGCTATTGTACATTTGCACGAGTCTAGGAAATCACTTGTACTGTGTTGGCCATAGTAGCCGCTATTGCAACTTTGTACTTTTATATAGGCTGCTATCGCATAATTTGCACACTTATAGGAAAGCACTTGCACATGTAAACACCTATAAGCTACAACAAATATTACGCTGATAAATATGCCATACTTGCTGCTATTGCAAACTTTGCACGAATACAGATGCTGCTATTGCATATTTGCACACTTCCATTATGTATCCGTACATTTATTTCTGTACGAAGAAATTGAATTACAATATATTGTAAAAACCGGCAAACCAAAACAAAGATGTGAAGTATTGAATTAAAAGAATTGACATATATATATGAATCAATTCTGCAAATATACCGTCGTATGTTGCTAGGTCTATGCCACACATAAGAGATAAAGTAGTTAACAACAAACCACCGTTAATAACGCACTAAAAAACAAATAGATGGCACTGACGGGCTCGTAGATGTGTCAGCGAGTGGTACAATAAAGTTTAATTCAAAGAAAAAGATAAAATAGTAATTGCACTAAAAAAAATATAAAAACAGAAACGAAATAAACAAAAAATGGAATAATAGAAAAGAAAAAAATATAAACAAATATGTAACTAAAGTTTGTGGAATTTAAAATGTATCTTGTGAATGGTGCAAATTTTGAAAACCAGTAGAGTATGTTGTCTATGTCCATTAGGTCATGTGATGTTGTGCACTTTTACTTTAAAAGCGTTTCTGTAAAATAACTCCTTGTGTGATCAAGGCAGGGGATCCTGCCGAAACGCGCCATAGCCCCAAGCAAAAGAGAATAAAGGTTCTTATACCGTATGTTGGAGATTGCTGTGTCATCATTCCGGTGCAGGAGCAGAAGTGCTGGATTTGTTTAATATATATATATATATATATATATATATATATATATATATATATATATATATGTATATATATATATATATATATATATATATATATATATAATATTATATATAGTTGGTCCTTTCCAATTTTTCACACCACAACATCGTTATGCTTTTGTTTTATTGGATTACTATAGTAAAAGGCTTGAAGTATGGTATGTAGCTGATCCCAAGTGAGAATCATATCCCTAGAGCAGAGGTCTTCAAACTTTTGTAGGTTGAGCCCCCCCAGCTGAATTTTTTTAGATGTCGGGCCCCCACACCACCTGACAGATATTTCTGGAATCTGGCACACTACATAATCGACCACCACCCGCATATCCCGGGCCATATCCGGCAAATAATGTTCAACACAATAAGAGTGTTTAGTAAACTGCAGGTTTGTGAGTGGGTGTGGTTAAATGACAGAGGCTTTTTACACAGCTCAAAAACAATTTTCCAAGATAAAATGTGCGCAAATTGTTTTTACTAGGATGCTTTATTTTACACAAGACATAGATTGATAATAACACCACCAACATTAATGTGACAGGTGTGCCTATTTTTCGCCACAGAGACGGTCCAATCTGTGGATGGATTTTTGCTACTGCCATACTCAGGCTGTGCTCCACATCCACTAATTTTACAGTGATTAATATCTGTGAAATCCTCCAATTTCTCATATGAGAGGGCCCGCTTTGATCTAAAAAAACTTTTTATGTTTGTTGCATGAAACAAACACATTTCTCTGCAAATAGTAATAGACTCTCCCACATCAATCACATTCAAAAGAAATGAAAAAAACGGTATTCACAAGAATCTGTTTAGGAATTATTCCAGGCCATCAGGGCAAAAACAGAGCTGTCTCTAATAGAGGGCCCCCTGAAAGGCTGGATTGCAGTGCATGTAAATGTGTACTTTTGTACTTTAGGACGAAAACTTGATGGGGCACGACATGCCCATACTTGTGTACAGGGGCGCAACTAGACCCGAACTTCGGGGGGGGGGGGGCTAACACTCCCAGCCAGGGCTGGCCATAGCACTGGTCTTACACAGTGCAACAGTATTGTTGGCACCCCCTCCCCCATTTCCTCCTTCTCCATGAATTCCCTCACTACCACTCACCAACAGTGCACCTTATTCTCTATAGCACCTTTCTGACAAACATTTCATTTTTTTATAGCACTACTCATAGTTTACTCACACTCAGTTCTTTGATCTGCATGGTACACACTCTTTGTAGCAGGCACATTATCCCTCTGCGCTGTGTGGGTGGCAGGAGTGCCCATGTGAGTGCACAGTGAGCGATGCATCAGTGTGAGAGTGAGGTGAGAGGATTAACTGCAGGGTGAGTGAGGTGAGCATATGAATTTGGGTGCGGATGTAGGTGCAGAGTGGGACGAATGAATGTATGGTTAGTGATGGGTTTATTTGAGTGAGATTGCAGATTGAGCAGTGAGGGGGACAGGCGAGTGAAGTGTCACATGAGTGCAGGTTGAGTAGTGTGCTCGTGTGACTGCAGGGTGAGTGTACAGGGCGAACAGCGCAAGTGCATTTTGAGTGCAGAGTGATCACTGAATGCAGGTCGAGGTGGTGAATGCTGTGAGTTCATGTTGATCAGTGCGAGTGAATTGTGATCACTGAGTGCAGGGTGAGCATGAAACTGAAGGGCGAGAATGAGGAGAGAGTTGTCTGAATGCGGGGTGCATTCCCAGACACTTGAGGTAACTCAGCATGTTATTGATAGCGGCGTAGGGTTTCAGATATGTTAAACTATTGCTATTATGGCATTAACCAGGGATTGAGGGTGGAGGAAATAAATAATGTGCTGATCTTGCAACAAACTTCCAGTTTTATGATTAGGGTTGCCAGCTCATTATTTTGATGTCCCAGACGGTACACAAATAAGCAGTCACCTAAAGCTGTATTTTCAGTACTTATCTGTGCGTACTTTGAACAGCAAATATAAATTGAAAGCACTTTTAATTTTGTTCTAGGGCTGCCTGAATGATCCGTGACTGATAATTAAAGGGAACAAAGACAGAAAAGTCACATTACAAATGAATACATACTTCTTTATTTATAACCTGTATTTAGTGTCAAGACAAGCAGTTTGCAGGCTTTTTAACCCACACATGGCTGGCATTTTCTTTTGGCAACTTGAAGCCATTTTAGCCCTGTGGACGTTGTGTGCCTGCCTGTGTAATTTTAAAAGAAATGTGGTCTCTTTTCTGGGCAGAGGAGGGGGTTAAATTCCTAGGGCTGAAATGATTCAGCTGCAGTGGGAGGCAAGGAGTCTCCTCTGCTATGAAACTGAATGCGAAGGAACAGATAGTCCACAGTGGACTGTCTGTTCGCTTTTGCTTTAGCAGAGGAGACTCCTTGCCTCCCACGGCAGCTAAAGCATTTCAACTGTAGGAATTAACCAGCTCATTGGAAAAGAGATTGTTAGGGCAGTTTGAGCAAGGGTTCTGTTCTGGAAGGTTATTTCTTCTTCTGTGACTTTGGTAGTTTTATCGGAATCAAGGTTTGCTTTGCTTGGAGAACGACAGAGGCACCTCCTGCAATTGTCTTTTATTATGGATTTGTAAACATTTTACTGCATGCTGTCCACAAATTGTTCTGCTGTGCTCAGCCAGTGATAAGTTGTTGCTGTTTTTATATGTTCTCCAGAAAAAAAGATCTCTAAAGCTCATGTCTCATTGCAGATTACTATGCAAAGGCAATATACTGGACTGTATTATCAGTTACACATATCTGGTGTTTAAAATTACTTATGGGTGTACATTCAGTGCCGTGATTGCTTTGGTTGTGCCCCGTGTTTTGAAGTTTTATCACGTTGCTAGTCTAAGTAATGAGATCTGGAAGATGATTAGACTGCTCCAGGACGGTTAGCTCGTGAAATGAAAAAGAATGAGCACGTCGTGCCCCATCGATTTCCCTCTCTCCCCTCCCTCCAACCCTCCGTTACAGCTGAACCCCAGGCCAATTCCTCCCCAACCCGCCCCCACCCCCTTCGAAAAAGCCCTCTTACCTGCTGTAGATTTCATTTCAGCAAAGTCCTTCACAGCCAGGCGACGGTAAAATACAGGAAACAAAGAAGAAAAGGCAGCAAACAGTGGAATGCAGGAACTATATGCACGCAAATTTCGCGGCACTTCCTGCAATATCTGCTGCTGTCCCATCATTGGTGGAACGTCAGTGGTGACGTTCCTACCTGCTGATTAGCTGCTGCTGCTCCGGAGGTCTCCTATCAAAAATCCCCATTTGAAATGGGTGACGACTTGCGATCGTAGCACAGTACAAGATAAACAAAGGTAGGATTTTACAGTGCAGTGCGCGCCCCCACTGAGATGGTGTCACGCCCCCCCCAGGGGGGCGCTCCCCACAGATTGAAGACGTCTGCCCTAGAGGTATGTCACTGATCCCATGGCTAAGAAAGCAGTTGAGGGAGGCTTTTTTCTAGAGAGGGGTTCCCAGAATTTGAAGTCTCAGACAACGGGGTTCAATTCGTAGGTGCAGACATGTCTAATTTTTTTACAGAATCTGGTATTAAGCATCTCAGAAGTTCCCTCTATCATCCACATACTAATTGTCTAGTCGAACCCATGAACTGCCTGTTAAATGATTGTATCAAGTGGGCAAAGAAAAACCAATATATGCCATTGGAGAATCGGTCAGATCAAGGTTACGATTCCATCGTACAACTCCTCATTCAGTAACAAAGTTATCCCTGTTTGAATTGGTCAGAGGTCATGAGCCCATGTCTATTCTCTTGCCTGTGTGGATGGCTAGGAGGCTCAAGAAGGGGGCTCTGGAAGATGGTGTGGATGAGGTTGTTCGAAGCTCAAAATAATCAGAAATCTGAATTTATCGGGAAACAGGTTAAGCAATTCGTCATACGCGTCAAAAGCCTGAATTTGTATTAAAAAACAACTAAAGGGTGGGGGGGGGGGGTGTTATGGCGGTCCAGTGAGAAGGACTGTGGTAATGCAGTTAGAGTTCAAGGGTGTTAATGGTGGAATGTGAAAAACACTGTGAAAATTGGTTCTAATAGGTAAATCTTAAGGTCAATGGTGACACTGGGTTTCAGGATGTCTCTCGTGAGGGAACATTGTGGCAATCTTCCTGTACCACGCAGGTACAGTGGAGATACAGATAAATGGGATTGTGAACTGATGCTGTTCATTTCATGCATTTCCGTTCATTTTATGCAGTTACTAAAATTCCCGTGGAGATTTAGATATATACAACTATCGACTGATGATGTTCACTTCACACAGTTTTGTTCACTTTATATAGTTTGCAATTTCTCTTGTGTTTGTTTATATTTTACCCATCTATTTTATTTTAGATTGTTCTTTTCCCTAATAGTATTAGACATCTTTTTTCTTTTTGATGCTTATTCCTTGGAGTCACAACTGTATTTTATCGCACCTTTAGTCTGTAAAAAAAAAGAAGATGTTATAATTCTGTGGGTATGTTTAGCTTTATTAAAATGTGTAAGTTCTAGAATGTTGTGGTTGGAGCTCGTAGCGTGTAGGAAGAGGTCAAATTGGCTGTTGAAAGCAGCTGCTGCAGAGCTGAGGAGCGGTGACTTGTAGCTCTTGAATAAACAAGATTTGTAACCTACCAAGCACTTCTCTTTTCATCTACAACACACTTTCTTAGGGGCTAAAAAGCCAATTCTTACGGAAGGTTTCACACATGAGTCAGTAAAACATCAAGATCCACCATATGGGCAGTGATCTAAATGATGAGCAAGGGAACCAATAGTGGATGGGGATAGGAAAGTTGTAAGCCTACTCCATGATAGGACATACACAAAGGTTGTGTAAATACCCCTCACACACCAAAAGGGCCCTTGATGTCATGCTTCATCATTGGGGTCTTCCCATCCCACTGTGGGATGGGGCGTGCTACGACCAGCGACTACGCGGGAGAACTAATCTAATAACTATGTGTGGTGCAAGGGTAGTGAGAAGAAGGGTCAAAAGTGAAGTTAAAAAGGTACTGGCCTCATAGACATAAGACAATTTAATAGGTCGTTGAGGCTGAACCTAATAAAAACTGTGATATGGAATGGTCATGCGTATAATGAGCTGACGTTCCTAAAAAGTCAACATGTTTCGAAGCTCAAGGCTTCTTCATCAGGACTGAAACGATCCCTTCAGTACTCACTTAATATCTAAAAGTGAAAATAGTTATATACAAATGAAAAATTATGCAAATATTCATGCAATATGAAGTACCTGTTTGTACTTCTATACGTTAATCTGTTTGTACTACTATGTGATAATCTGAAAAAAGAAAGAAAAAGGAAAATGAAGGGTATTAGTTGCGCCACACACGGCGTTGTCTCACGTAGACCTGAAAGACAGCACATGTGTCAAAGTGACTGTTTATAAAAAATAATGCTTTCGTGGTACATGGACCTGTGAAAGAAATGGGGAAAAAGAGGGAAAACATACAAAGACACACTACATGTAATATAAAACACACACTCTATTCGTGGCTATTGTAATCAAAAAGGCGGTGTGTAGAACAATGTATACACACAATACATACAATGTATGAATGGGTGTATTGCCCCATGAGCCTCAGGTACAGATGAGCAGGAAGAAGTCACTAGTTACTGCAGGAGAAAAAGCATTTAAAATAAAGAGAAACGGTTAGGTGGTAGTCGTCCCTTTCTCGAGTGATTAACGAAAATCTCGGACTGTGACGGCTATGCCGTACTTACGTGTTACTCGACAAAATTTTAGCCCCATACTGCTCACCCGCGGCTCCGTTGCATGACTAGGGAGTGCGGGGAGCAGCTATTTATACAAAAACATCGAGAGGAATTGGGTTCACCTGCGAAGCTAACGCCGTAAAAAACCCAAACCGGAAGAGAGCTTTCATGCCAGATTATCATTGCGCACTGGAGCGCTAACTCCAAAGCGCGGCGGAAATGAGTATTCAGTCCATGTTAGGGTGGAAGTGAGAAAGGAGCTTAGTCCTCCTCCCCTGTATTCTTCAACATTAGGACTGTAATGATGCTGCGAGAAAACCAAAACGGAAGAGAAACTTCCAGGTTTGATTGTAATTGCGCACTAGAGCGCTGACTCCAGTGCACTACGGAAAGGACTATTCCGTGCGCGTTTTTTAGAGATCGAGGTATATGTGAACAACCCGGGATCTTAAAAACAGCATGATTATTGCCCAATGCTGCGTGTGGTTATCTGAAAAAACGTGAGAGGTCAATTCTTTAGTCATCCGAATAGGAATACGAATAAAAGTTCTCTAGGAGGCGAAAAAAGTGCATTCACAAGTGGTACATAGTCACATGCGATATCTAACATTGTGAGGGTCCAGGGACAAAATAATAATGAATGGTACGCTTAAAAAATCGTGCCAAGTCAAGTGTAATTAAGATGTAAGGAGGTCGCCTGTGTGTTATATAGACCTCTATACATAGGGGCCGAACACTCTGATACAGTATGTACCCAGTATATAGTAATGAGGGGAATGGACAGGTGTGGTGACTACTTATAGTTTGTTAACTGTGCCCACGGAATTTCATCGTTCAGACCCTTTTCGTATGTCCCCAAACGGAACACCCAACGTTGTTCCTTTTCCAAAAGGTCTCTCTCCATAACACAACACGAGAAGAAAAGGAGGCTTTACGAACTTTGGCCAACAACAGGGATCTTATTATAAAACCAGCGGATAAAGGCGGAGCCATTGTGTTACAGACCACTCTCAAGTATGATATTGAGTGCAGGAGACTATTGGGTGACTCTCGCAACTACGAAATAATCCAAGACGATCCAACAGAAAGGATTCGGATACGGATAGGAGCAATGGTGGAGGAAGCCATCTGTCACAACTGGATATCAAAAAAAGAATCAGAATTTCTGATCCAAAAATCGCCTAGAACACCCTACTTTTACACCATTCCTAAGATTCATAAGAACTTGGATAATCCTCCTGGACGCCCTATCGTCTCAGGGATCGGCTCCTTACTAGAACCCCTGTCCAAGTTCTCTGACGCCTTTTTGCGACCCTTAGTCCAGAAAACAGGTACTTACCTGCAAGACACGAAAGCAGTGTTACAATTACTTGCGACGCAGGATTTTGACACCAGTCAACATCTCTTACTAGGTTTAGACGTTGAGTCTTTCCACTAGTCTTCCCCATGATGAAACCATAGATATCATAGAAGAAGTTCTATATGCAACCACATGGGAATACCACACACCACGTAGCATGGTTATGGAGTGCATTTCCTTAGCATTAAAAGAAAATTTCTTTCTCTATGAAGATGCACACTACTTACAAAAACATGGGACTAGCATGGGAAGCACCTTCGCTCCCAGTCTGGCAGGCCTTTACGTGCACCATCTGGAGACAACCAAGATACTGCATCAAGACAATCCATTCCATGAGCACATCATTACCTGGAAGAGATACATTGATGATATCCTAGTGGTATGGAAAGGTGATACTCACTCAGTTGAGACCTTTATGTTATGGTTAAACCAACAAAACCAGTTTCTGAAATTCACACATACAACATCCAACACGGATCTAGTGTTCCTTGATCTCAATATCTACCCAGAGAATGGCAAACTCAAGACAACTACTCACTTCAAACCAACTGCAAAAATTGCCTTCTCCTTTACAGCAGTTTTCATCCACGACATCTGCGAGACAATCTCCCGTTTGGACAGTTCCTACGTCTTAGAAGGAACTGTTCGGAAATAACGGATTTTAAAAATCAAGCCACTGATCTTGAGAGAAAACTATTGGCACGTGAATATCCATCTAGGATCATCAAACAGGGGTGGAAAAGAGCCAGGTATAACAATAGAGAGGCTTTGTTGGACAACAATCCCCTAAAGAAAGAGAGACAAGACCAATCTGTGTTACCACGTATAATACCCATTCGAATGAAGTATCCAAGATAATCAATAAACACTGGAAAATACTGAATTGTGGAAAACTTTCTTTTCCCAAACCTATGTTTTCCCATAAAAGAGGCAAAAATCTCAGAGATATTCTTGTACATACTAGGCCACGTACCACACGGGAAACAAACCCGGCCCCTTTCAATTTTCAACCTATTCAGGGTCACCATCCCTGTGGAAATTGCAGCTCGTGTGCCCTTACTAAGAAAAGTAAAAAAATCACATTTTCCAACGGGTCAGTGTGGGAACAAAGACGATTTACTAATTGTAACAGTAAAAATGTAATTTACATGATCACTTGTCCGTGCAATTTGGAGTACATCGGGATGACGTCCAGACCAATTAAGATACGGATTGGTGAACATAAAAGCAATGTGAGATGTAAGAAGAGTACCACCAAAATGGCAACCCACTACCTATCAACCAACCACAACGTGGATGACATAAGATGGACAGTGATTGAACAAATCAACCACGAGAGAGACCTTTTGGAAAAGGAACAACGTTGGGTGTTCCGTTTGGGGACATACGAAAAGGGTCTGAACGATGAAATTCCGTGGGCACAGTTAACAAACTATAAGTAGTCACCACACCTATCCATTCCCCTCATTACTATATACTGGGTACATACTGTATCAGAGTGTTCGGCCCCTATGTATAGAGGTCTATATAACACACAGGCGACCTCCTTACATCTTAATTACACTTGACTTGGCACGATTTTTAAGCGTACCATTCATTATTATTTTGTCCCTGGACCCTCACAATGTTAGATATCGCATGTGACTATGTACCACTTGTGAATGCACTTTTTCGCCTCCTAGAGAACTTTTATTCGTATTCCTATTCGGATGACTAAAGAATTGACCTCTCACGTTTTTTCAGATAACCACACGCAGCATTGGGCAATAATCATGCTGTTTTTAAGATCCCGGGTTGTTCACATATACCTCGATCTCTAAAAACGCGCACGGAATACTCCTTTCCGTAGTGCACTGGAGTCAGCGCTCTAGTGCGCAATTACAATCAAACCTGGAAGTTTCTCTTCCGTTTTGGTTTTCTCGCAGCATCATTACAGTCCTAATGTTGAAGAATACAGGGGAGGAGGACTAAGCTCCTTTCTCACTTCCACCCTAACATGGACTGAATACTCATTTCCGCCGCGCTTTGGAGTTAGCGCTCCAGTGCGCAATGATAATCTGGCATGAAAGCTCTCTTCCGGTTTGGGTTTTTTACGGCGTTAGCTTCGCAGGTGAACCCAATTCCCTCTCGATGTTTTTGTATAAATAGCTTCTCCCCGCACTCCCTAGTCATGCAACGGAGCCGCGGGTGAGCAGTATGGGGCTAAAATTTTGTCGAGTAACACGTAAGTACGGCATAGCCGTCACAGTCCGAGATTTTCGTTAATCACTCGAGAAGGGGACGACTACCACCTAACCGTTTCTCTTTATTTTAAATGCTTTTTCTCCTGCAGTAACTAGTGACTTCTTCCTGCTCATCTGTACCTGAGGCTCATGGGGCAATACACCCATTCATACATTGTATGTATTGTGTGTATACATTGTTCTACACACCGCCTTTTTGATTACAATAGCCACGAATAGAGTGTGTGTTTTATGTTACATGTAGTGTGTCTTTGTATGTTTTCCCTCTTTTTCCCCATTTCTTTCACAGGTCCATGTACCACGATAGCATTATTTTTTATAAACAGTCACTTTGACACATGTGCTGTCTTTCAGGTCTACGTGAGACAACGCCGTGTGTGGCGCAACTAATACCCTTCATTTTCCTTTTTCTTTCTTTTTTCAGATTATTACATAGTAGTACAAACAGATTAACGTATAGAAGTACAAACAGGTACTTCATATTGCATGAATATTTGCATAATTTTTCATTTGTATATAACTATTTTCACTTTTAGATATTAAGTGAGTACTGAAGGGATCGTTTCAGTCCTGATGAAGAAGCCTTGAGCTTCGAAACATGTTGACTTTTAGGAACGTCAGCTCATTATACGCATGACCATTCCATATCACAGTTTTTATTAGGTTCAGCCTCAACGACCTATTAAATTGTCTTATGTCTATGAGGCCAGTTCCTTTTTAACTTCACTTTTGACCCTTCTTCTCACTACCCTTGCACCACACATAGTTATTAGATTAGTGCTCCCGCGTAGTCGCTGGTCGTAGCACGCCCCATCCCACAGTGGGATGGGAAGACCCCAATGATGAAGCATGACATCAAGGGCCCTTTTGGTGTGTGAGGGGTATTTACACAACCTTTGTGTATGTCCTATCATGGAGTAGGCTTACAACTTTCCTATCCCCATCCACTATTGGTTCCCTTGCTCATCATTTAGATCACTGCCCATATGGTGGATCTTGATGTTTTACTGACTACTGATTCGAGGAGGACGTATCCACCGTCAGTGTCCCTGGGACGCTACCTCTTCACTCCCTTATTTTGTTTTTCTGAAGGTTTCACACATGAAGCAGGACCACTTGGCAGCTATGGAATAACATGAAGCAGCAGAATTGTGGCAGTATTGCCAAACAAAATGTAATTACACTGCTTCTGAAAACAACCATTTCCATGAACCATCCAGACCATTAACATACTAAGTATTTTTCAATAAAGGATCACATCTCTAGGAACTGTTATAATGCTGATAATCTTACTTTCAGGGCTACAGCTATTGCTTGGTGTCAGCCAACAACACTTTCAAATTAAAGAGAAACATAAGTCATGAATAAAGAAATCACTATTGAAGTAGCCAAGAGATCTCAGCAACCCACATACAATGTAGTGGTAGAAGGCAGGCAATAAGTAAATAACTGGCAGAATACAAAATCACATGAGTTATAACAACCTGGAATTTAGAATCCCACAAGGTAAGAACACAAGGCTGAAAAACAGAAGTGTAAGATGTACTTACAAAATAAGTTAGTAGTTCTGCTTAAAGGAGGAGTTGTGCAGATGGAAGAACAAACAGGTTCCCCATATCGCTTTCCCTAAAATTAAAAACATAAAAATAAATAAGTGAAACTCACATAAGATAGTGTTGAAATCTCTTTGGCATACATGACTTCTTCAATTGTCGTCAATGTATTAGTTCAGAAGTCAGCAGAAACATCAGAATAGGCAGTTCTCGTCTATAAAACAATAGTGCTTGAAAATGACTCATTGCCTTTGGAAGAATGCAGATCAAGAGTGTTATTATGGAAATCGATGCATTCATCGATGAAAATGAAATCTCATCCTTATTAACAGAATCGCCTGTTGTGAACTCCACTTCAACCTCGATTCGCAAATATGTAGTCAAGCAGGCTCTGAGAACCAAGGCTCAACCGAGATTGCTGATTGATAGGTCACAGGTGGGAGGGTTTGCTGCTGGCAGGCAAACGCTCGGGCAGGAAACTCTTGATCAATCCCATGGATAGGCGCAGCGACATTACAAGGGTCAAGGGAGATTGCCCCAATAAAGCACACAGTGGCACGCTCCTAAAAACACCATAAAAAGTCAAATTCCACATGAATTAGGAACACATAGCCAATAAAGACCTAGCACACACAGTGATCATGCGCTCCACAAGAAGAACATCTGGACACATTATCCACCGGCCATATTGTGTCCACGCGAGGTCGAGACCCACCTGTCGTAAACATTAGACAATTAATTTACTATTTCACAGGCAGCAACCAACATTCTTCACCATATATGGTACACTGAGAATTTGTATAACCCATCATGTTTTGTATAACAGAAGCACACAAATGAATTGTAAATTGAGACAGCGCTCAGACCTTGGGCCTGTAGCTGTTCTACCTCCAAACTGTTCCTGTTTTGCCAAAAGCCTATTCTGCTTTTACGGGATTTCAAAATTGTTACTTAAGTAACAATTTGGCGATCCAGCCAGGAGGGATTGGGACTTTGAAACCGACTGCAGCCGAAGGAAGGAGACCCCGCCCGGAATGATTCACGATTGCGCAACAAGAAAGGTGGACAGACACCACAATTGATTGGAAGTTCTGCTGAATCCCCGTGGCGGAGGTCCGTCATGAAACAGCCATCAAAGAGGGTAAGAGACTACATCAGACCCTCAAACATAGTCTAAAGCATTTGGCGTATGGTAAAGTAGGGAGAAGCGTAAAAAGATAACCCAGGTGCTTGTGCCACTGATACGATCTGGCATATTACCTATTTTATATGTCCTAACGGAATCAGTCATAAGGCTGCCTAAGAGACGTTCCTGTGGAAGTCACCTTTTATTTGATAGCCGAGTAGGCTAGTTAAGGTGAAGATAGGCCTTGAAAACTCTCAGGACGTTGATTTTTGAGATATACCCATCCTGATTGGGCAGAGTTGATACCTCAGTCTCATAGTTTTTCAGTTCAACGATTCCTCAGTGCTAAGAGGTTTAACACCTTTAGTATCTGGAAGGAGAGTAGGAGGTACATACAGCTTGGAACCTGGGTGTTTAACAAGGTGAAATTCGAACATAGGTAAAACAAATTGGACCCAGGAAACTAGGCGTAACTTGTGTGTGAACAAAAGGGGCTGGTGATTCCAGAGTTATTACGATATGGTTTCTATGATTACCTCCTTTGTTTAGGAGCGGGTATTGGCAGTCTATCCAGCTCACTTAGTGACGTGTTCCACACAAGTCTTTTCTTTTTAGAGGATAACGTGTTGAGAGAGTACTCATTATTTTGACAAAGTAATTTTTTTCTGTCAACCATTATTGAACTGTTATATGTATGTGATGATGTTGCATTGATTATTGATTGCAAACTGTATTGTGTGGAAAATATGAGATTGTGCAGATGCTAGTCTAACATATCGCATATTTGCACTCTGTTGTAATACTACATATGCATTTTTATCTTGTTTTTATTTAAATGTACAGTCGAACAGTTTGATGCAAATATTGTAAAAGTGCTGAGCTCCTAGTAAGTAATTTGTAAGAGTGCACCACGTACGATTGCCCCTACGATTAGGCAAACAAAACTACAAAACGTCATTTGAGTTGTATTTATCCAAATTACTAAAATTGCCATGGATTTCCCTAAAGCATATGGAAACTAGGGTCCCCAAACAGATGAAGAGAATTGATAAGTTTTGCTAAGAGTGGCAATTACACACAAAGGCAGACATATTTCCCTGGCCTAAGGAAGGAACATTTGACACAAATATAACTGAACATACTAAAACACGTATAAAGACTAAATATGCAGGACAAAAGAAAGACAAAAGAGAGTCAATGTTAGAATTATGGGCCTTCTTTGAAGAAGCTAAAACCGATAGCCCCACAATGCCAATAGCGAGCAATGCATCGGTACCTTCCCCGCCATATGCAGGCATGGATGTACTCACGCCAGGTCCCCCTCCATTAGGATATTCAAATCCAACAATAGTAGAAGCCGAAGATTGCCCTGCCCCCCCACCAGAAAAAAAGACAGTTAGGTCTAAGACCGAGAAAACCAAAAGCAAGCGAGCCCAGGCGCCTCAAGCGCAGTCCATGTCCCTAGGGAAGGTCCCCAAAAGCTCGACTCCCCGTCCACCACGCTCAACACGTGACACCTCAAAGGCAATTATAATACACACTCCCACTGGTTCAGGTGAGCGTAAAGGAGTGTCAAGAAAGTTTGTGGCGGTTCTCAATAGCAACTCAGCGAGCTCAGGAAATGAAGGGAGCTCCTGTCCCCAGGGTACCAGTGGCGTAACTATACTTGAGGGGGCCCCTCTGCAAAGTACATGGAGGGAGCCCTCCCTCCCCGGCCCACCACCTTCCACTTTTGCTGAGGGGCCCCCATGAAGCTCAGGGGCCACCCAACACCGTGGGGACTGCAGGGGCTTAAGTTACGGGACTGTGGGGGCTTATGGTATGCCACTGCAGGGAACCAAAGATGAGGTTGGGGTTACAGGGATTGTCCAGGTAGCCGAGGAGGAAACGGATAGTGAATTTGAAGATAAATCCAGGCCAACAAAAGCAGCACGTAGCTCAGAGCAAAAGAGACAGGCCAGACAGCGCAAGGAAGAGAGGCGTGAGCTGCTGCTTGAGCGAGAAAGGGCACACAACCAGGAGTTAGAGCAAGAGCACAGGAGAGCGTGCTCTTTACATGAGGGAAGCGGGGCCAGGTACTGGGCGCAGCGCTGGGAAGAATCGGAGGACGATGATAGGCTACTCGCAGGGCTCAGCGTCACATCGTCCAATCGACAAAGAAGAGAGGCTGACCAGGAAATAAGGGAACAAGGCAGCCTGGTACTTACCCACCCACCATGCAGGAAATAAAAATGGCACTTGTGCGTACCGATGAAGAAAGCAACGACGAGGATACGTGCTGCTCCACACGGGTGCACGACAAAGATGAACTAACCTAGAGGGAGATAGTAGCCAAAAAGGAAGGCAAGACTTTTGCGTACCCATTTTGCAACCTATTAGCATACTGGACTCAGGAGAGGGACTAATATGATAGGTCTTGGCCGAGGGAAGGATCGTTTGAGCCAGAGGACATGGCAGTAGCGGAGGATTGCATCATGCATGAAGGTGGAAACCCCCCCTTGGAACATCCTCTACATGCAGCAATGCTTCACAAGATGGGAACGCTATGTTGAGGAGAAACCCGTAGAGTCACCTAAAATGAGAATGTACAAGTTACTGCAGAGGGCGTGGCAGGGATTATATACGTATCACAAATAAATGAGCCCATGCACACCAATTTTTCACAATGTCAGCATGATTAAGAAATGCTCAAGGCAAAAGTTATGTGTGCAAGCTTGCACGCATGACGATTGCCTTGAGCATTTTCTAATCATGCTGAAATTGTGAAAAACTGGTGTGCATGGGCTCATTTATTTGTGATATTGTCAATGTTTGTCCTTCTATCTATTTGCACCCAGATATCGAACAGATTACATAATAACAAAATGCCATCTAGTCACGGAGGCTTCTTGGGGACATGGAGCTGCATCAAACAACAAAGAGAGACAGCTTATAATATTGAAATATGGAATTAACAAATGTAGAGGATCGTTTCAACGAACAAAATCACATTTATGGAATGTATTTCAGTTTACAAGTGCATTTTTACGTTATTGTTATTGCTCACATTACTCCTCGGAGTATCTGTGCGCGTTATAAAATAACATAACGTAACTGATTGGTTTTCCGTTTCTTTAAGAAAAAGGTTTTCGCAGGATTGTGGTCTGTGTAGTCCGATCTATGTCTCTTTTGGTTTGATAATGTTAGTCACATGGTTGGACTTAATTAAATGGGTTGCACCCGTACTTCTTCTGTTGGTTGCATTAATGTGAACCGAAAGAGTCAAGCAGCCGGTTCCGGCACTAAGAAAGGGAAAATATTACTTTCACATCTGTGGCACAGTAAGTTTGAAACAGGGTTTATGATGAGTTTAGCATTTTTTTAGTTCAACACATGCCACTATTGATTATGAGTTTGCAGCGTTAAAGCACATCTATTTCAGTGCAGCAACAAACACATTTTTGGTTATTTAAGTAATTCCTGTTTTAGTTGCATGTTTATTACAGCACAATTGGGCACAGGGAGTGACGTTTATGGCACATTTAGGTAATGGATTGCATGTTTTGAAGGTTTGTTTTTGTTTCAGTCCTCTAAGAATTTTTACAAAGCTAATGGGCTTTCCTTAGATTTCAATTTCCCTTGAAGAAGGGCTTTCAGGATGTATTGTTAATTACTTCGTGCTGTAAGATAAAGACTGGATGGGCATGTCTGTAGCATTTGAAGCTTGGAATTAAGTTGCCTCCGTTGCGAATTGAAAAAGACTAAAGAATATGTAATAAACATGGTTTATATGGAAGATCATTGAAGTTTGGTGTTACTTCAGTAACTCACCTCAGTATGGCTGTGCAGCTTGTCACTGGAGCAAAATATTCCACCAGCCGGTTTTTAGGGATTATATACGAGCCATGGGCCCAGATGGACAAAGAGGGGTTAAGAACAAAGTTACCGTCATTGCTGGATGGGGCAAGGAAATGGATTACATGCTTTAAGAAAGACACAGCAGGTATCAACCTAGCGATAGGTGACATTAGGAGCCTGCTAAGCAGACTAATTGGGAAGCAGACAAACACGGTGTTCACTCAAGCTCGCATTCCAGCAATCACGCTAACAAATAACCAGCTGGCGGGCCAAATTTAACATGCACAGGCACCGGATATGGACCACCCTGAGAGAAATATTCCCTGACCGCCCAGATGTAGGAGGGCCAATGGCAGAGATCATGAAGCCAGAGGAAAGCATAAACCATTTCCTAAATAGAATGAGGGAAAGATGGGGACAGGAAAATGGACAACAGTGGGCCAACACTGGACCACAAGTCACATTCTTCTCTATTTTGAAAAAAGGGTTACCCACCAAGATACAGAGGGGTTGGACAGCATAGTTGGTTTAGATACCAAACCTTGGCATGAAACACAAGCTGATATACTCCACTACCATAAGATAAAGCAAGAAAAGGATAGAGAGAAGCAGGAGCAGACCCAAAGAGACACATCAAAATTAGTGCAGCATAAGTTGAAAAAGACTGCCCCTGAGGGAGCAGCGATGGCCGCAGCATTGCAGATGGCACCAGTCACAATTGGGGCCTCACCACAAAACGTTAGAGGGTTCCAAACAGGTAGTCCAGGAACACGAACAGGTTATGGTAGTAGAGGCCAGGAAGGCTGGCCACAACCAGACATTAGAGTGCTTCTATTGCCATAGGCGGGGCCACCTGGTTGAGGCATGTCAGACGAAGGCATACCATGAGCAGCAAAAGCAGCAGAGGTTATAGAATAAGGGCCAGCCGCCACAAAACCCCATGCGACATGATATGGTTAACTTCCTACCTCAGTACCAAGCACAGGGTAATCCGAACATATACACTTAGAAGCAGGGTGGTCCGCCATTTGCCACACATCCGCAGCAGGGATCAAGTCATTGGGCGAGTACGTGGCAGCAGCAACCACAGAAAGGGAACCCAGCACAACAGGGACCAGGGCCACCACCCCGGCAAGGAGGGGTGACAGTGTGTGAAGGTCGCGCCGCCACACTACCACAGAGCCAAAATCCACAGTAAAATAGACCCCCCCCCCCCAACAGTAAATAGAGACAGGTAATAATAATCCCAGCGACTTAACCCCCAGTAGTAGTTCACCTCCGATCATAGAGACAACCATCATACTCCTGCCCCCTTTGCCTTAAAAATTATATCAGATTAGAAAGGACTAACAGACAGCATTGGGAGTCCAAAAATCCTATAAGAGTGCAGAATAATCAGGTTGCCTATGTCGCCTACAGCCCCACTTTGCTGCTGATCCTCCAGGGTTCACTGACCACATCCCAGGGGCAGGGCAGTCTGACAAAGGGGCGGTACAGCATTCAGATAACTGTTTAAAAAGCAGACACCCTGTTCCCGCAGCCAATCTCTAATGGGACGCATTCCAATCACCAAGCCAGGAGGACCCAATTTTAGGACATCATCTCCACGCCTAACGTTTCCTTCATGGCGTGTAGCCAGATAGCCCCCAAATGCTCTAGAAGCCTCCGGATCAATGGAGGCAAGTTATAAACAAAGCCATCCTCGGTGACTGGAACAATATTCTTTCTGCGCCTGGGATGATAAGACCCTAAAACTCCACAGCCTCACACACAAGAGTCAATAATCAAGAGGCCTCAGCGTAGTGACGAGTTTGAGACTCTAGTTTGGGATTTCAATTGACCTTTCACCCTTTCGGAGATCGACAAGATGAGCACCTCATCTGTGGGGCTCAAGAGACCCCAGCCAAAAGCTACAGACAGCGGGCCCACCAGAAACACTGATAGAAAGCGGGGTCTGGTCAGAGGAACAGGGACTAAGCCTCTACTCCAGTTCCATATAGAGTGCAGGGCACCGGGGTGTACCCCTTCCAGGCTCACCTCCATTCCAAGCATAGTCCACTCACGCTGCTCCAACCTTGCAGGCACAATCCAAGAAAACAGTCGGCCCTGACTTCTGACCCCACGTGGGCGGTATGGGGGGGGGGCAATGAGGCCACAGAGCAGCCTCTGATCCTCTCCCCGCAGGGAAAGGGAAACAATTAATTATGCGACTCATGGAAACGCCCAAATAAAAGAAAACCGCCCAAAATTTGCCCAAATAGAAGATTCCAGATAAAAAGACGGGGTCGAGATCAGCCAAAACCAGGTATCCGATGCCACAAGGGAGGGCCACGTAGCACACTGCGTACCAGGAACAGGGAGATGCACAAACATAAAACGCATTCCCTGGGGCACTTTGCAAGCAACACTAAATGGCAACATGCCTCCTCTTCCCACATTTCCGCGCACATGTAGCGAACGTACAAGGACTGAAAAACACAACTCACATCAAGCGTAACTGGGGGTTATATCAAAACAAGTAGCCCCCCAGCAGGAAAATAGTCTTGTGAAGGGGCCGCACAGCAAACGCGCTCTTATATACGCACCAGGTGAGACATTTTTGGAAACACTAGTGATGCCTATGGAACCCCTGCTAAAGCCACAATTCTATCCCTACCTGAACCCACTAAACAACATACCTTACACTGATCTGACCAACCAAAGCCAAAAGGTCTGAAAACACCCTGGTGGGATAAGGGGTGGGCTCAACTGCTTATAAAAATAAGATCTGTCTTGTTTATAGTAATCGCCCTTACTCTCCTAATCTCTGAAAAACGTATCCAACAGGGGTAACCTTCCGATACCTCACCCGATCGCGACTAGTAGGTTGATTGGATCACACCCCTGTGGTAAAATACAGGTTCTCCATTGAGAACGAAGCATATGTAACTAAGCTTAATTAATAGTCAATAAAGTTTTCAATAGGTAGCCTCAAAGACAAAGAAGTTAGAAAATTGCTTTATTGCGTGATTGGTTAAAAACCCTTGCAACGATATACAAAAACAGAGATTCTTGCTAGGTGCTTACCTTTGATAATAAAGTTTAAAAGCGTCGTATAAGCCTAATCTGAAAAGTCATTGAGGTCTAGTTTAAACAGTTGGGAATTTAAAAAAAAGAGTCATTATGACGTAGAAGCTTCTATTACATGATGCTCAGTCCATGACACACTATGGATTATATTCAATTAAGGAGAGTTTTCCATCTTCCTAATGAGGGAGGAGAGATTGTATAAGAAGACAGTATAGACAAATAGGCTCTGCTTATGCCATGCATTAATAGTGGGTCTAAAGCATGTCTGTAGGTCAGTAACCGGAGGCGATAGTCTGTGAGGCGAGGAGACAGATTGACTGCCTGTCCATCGTGCACACATCTCGCCTCCTCTAGCTTCTTAGTGAAGCGATCCATAAATCTGACCAAGGCACAGTTAAGGGTAGTATTCAAGGGGTCAAAGCAAGCCAGGACCGCTCCTCTGCAAGATGTCTTTTGCAATCCAACCCCTTCGTAACAGGGCCCTTCTATCTTCTAAGAGATTAGGACACTAGCATATCACGTGTATTATGTCCTCCTTGTGTTGGCTGCAGAGCCGACACATTTCCTGGGCACAGTCTCTTTTCCATTTTGGGAAGTGACAGGATAGGGGAATCACCCCCATTCTCAGCCTTAAAAACTGAAGCTTAGTACGTTCGTTAAAAGTGATTGTTAGGCAGCTCTGGGGTTTCAGTTGTGGATAGGTGCATAGAGTCATTCAACTGTGGTTCCGTACGTAGAGTCTGGCCCTGTCTTCTAATGAGGAAAGTCGGTTCGCAGTGGTTTTTGCTAACCTCTTGAATTCATGTTGGCCAACATGTAAATCCCAAAGGTGGCTCAAGCCAAGAGAACTGAGGGCTCGGAACAGGTAATGGTAACCCGCCGACCTGCGGCTTGTGTTCAAGTGAATCCACAAATTGTGGGCCAGACTGCCTTCCTTAGACACCGTAAGCTTGTGGCAGCTTATTAGGAAAGCCGCCATATGGGCCAGTGCCTGTCTGCAGATGCCGAATTCCAGTCTGATTTGTGCTGGTGACGTGTAAGAGGGAAGCTGGAAGATCGTTCTGTAAATTTTTGCGACTGCTTTGTCTAGTTGCCCACTGTCCCGCCCTTTCAGATACTTGCACCCATATGTTAGGGTTGGGATAACCTTTGCCTGGGCCACCTGGAGGATTGGAGCAAATGTAGGGCCATTTAGTCTTTTGTAGCTGGATCTAAGTGCAAAAGACAGCGCAATACCTTTCTTTTTTAGTTCTGCCAGCTGGCTCACATACCTGCCATTGTTGTTGAAGAGGACGCCTAGGTACTTATGGCATCTGATTGCTTCTATTCTTTCCTGGTGTAGGGACCATACCGGATTTTTGGTCCCAGTTGTGCGGACCGCAAGGATTTTGGTTTTCTTTTTATTTATCTGTTGACCATTCCTGTTGGAGTATATGGCGGTCGCATCCAGGAGACATTGTAGGCCAATCTTTGTATGGCTAAGGACCAGGTCGTTGGCGTAGAGTAGGTTGAATAAACGAAGGCTGCCCAGTTTGGGTGGATGCGAATTGACTGAGTCGAGAACAGCAGAGAGGTCGGTCAAAAATAGATTAAAAAGCATAGGAGCAAGGACACAGCCTTGCTTGAGGCCTTGCGTTGTGGCTATGGGTCGTGACAGTCGCGAACCATCCCCGTTCTTAATCCTGACCCATGTGTCATGATGCAAAAGCTGCAAGGCCCAGAGTAGGCTGTTAGGAATATTCAGCAGGGAGAGTTTCTGCCACAGCTACGTTCTATTGACTCTGTTGAAGGCAGATTTGTAATCTATAAACCCCATGTATACGGGACTAGTGTTGGATTCGGCCTGATTGATCAAGAGAGAGAGTGTGATGAGATTTACAGTTGTCCCGGTGTTGTTTGTAAGTCCAGTCTGGTTTGGTGGTATGATTGAGTTTGACTCAGCCCATGATCGTAGGGAGTCCAGCAGTATACCTGTGAAGTACTTCGCTTCATTGTCAATTAAGGCGATCAAGCGGCAGTTCCCTGGAGATTTTTTGTCGCCGCCTTTGAAGATCAGAGCGAGAATCGATCCCCGCCATATGGTCGGGATGGAGCTCTTGTCTAGGATAGATAAGTAAAGCGGGGCTAGTTGAGTGGCCCAGAAGGCTGGATCCTCCTTATAAAGGGCTGGTGGTATTCCACCTGGACCGGGGGCCCCGTCCTTGTGTCCCTTTGCAATCTGCTTTTGAATTGATGCCTCTGTAAAAGAGAGCCTGAGAGATGACTTGTCTTGGGTAGTAATTTGAACCTTCCGGACCGTGCTACCTGCGGGGTCATCGATCTGCTCATAGTTCTGGTCTGACAGTGGAAGGTCATTAAAGTGGTCGTATAGAAAGAGATACCACTCGGACTCCAAAATATTGGAGGAAGCTGCCTTGGGGGGCCTGCCCCCTAGGCAGTTTATGGTGCGCCAGAACCTAGCAGAATTGCTGGTCTTTATGTCATATAGACAAAGAAGTGCACCAACACCGGGAGGGGCGTGGCTAACCGCCAAGCATGGCGGCCGCACACTAGCGGAGCTCCCGGCTGGGACCCACATAATCCTGTAATTTACGGCGGAACCGGGGAGTATTCTCACTGTAATCCTCCCCCTGCTCGACAGTGAGGTCCCGGGGGACGATCGACTGCAGGAACGATCTTGCAGGATCCTGTGGCTGCGGAGCAAAGCTGTATGAACCTGCCATCGCACTACGTGGCCTGGCGGTGACGAGGGGCGAGGCCTCTTGGAAGACGCGATCGGAGGCTGCCCGCCGAGTGCCTTGCAACATCGCCCTGTGTGATCGTGGAGGCGATCCTAGCAGATCCAGGAGCTGCCCAGAGGTGCGCGTGATCTGGGCTTACAGCGGAGGTGGAATCTCTCGACATGGGACGACAAGTACGGCGCTCTGCAAGTGAGTGAGACGCGACACGTCTCTTTATTACGGGCAAAACTGCTACCAAGGCACAATGCTGTTGGTGGACTCTGAATTGTGACACTCACCTGGAACCGGCGATCGTATTCCAGAGCCTATATCAATTTGGACGGGGCGCCACCATTACAGGACTGCCCAACTGTGTCACTGTGGACTGCGACCGCGTTCGGCCATTTTGCCGGCGCAACGGGTTGGGCACTGGGGGTGGCGAGACGCCCTCGCAGCAAGCGCCGGCCGGTGTGGTCTGCCACAGCAGGACGCTTTCCACTTACCTGCACTGTGCCGAGGCCGGACCTCAATCTGTGCTTGCGACGAGCCGGGAAGTGGCGGACCGCATCAGTGCCTTAACTCCATCCCGACCTTGAGGTGAGACAGAGTGAGATTGCAGGATGGATGGCGGACCAGAGTGCATTGGATGACCGCCTTCCCCTACCACAGAGAGCGTGATAACCGGAGCCCGGTTCTCCCTTCATAATAGCGTAGCGGACATAGCGCACCACCGGATCTCTCCCACTACCTTCTAATTGGCACTAACTTGTAGCTGCGAGGACTGTCCCTTTCGGACTTTGCCCGGTCTGTCTGTTGGAGTACTGTATTTGCCCCGGCCATATTGTTTATGACCATATACTAGGCTGGCTCTGATTGCACTAACTGTCCTGTATGGCAAATACACTATACAACCACCACGTACGATATCCTGCATGTGTCCTGGAGATGACTGGTTCGCCCAGGGCGGGACGGTGATCCTGTGCCATTGAACTACACTGGAGTACATTACCTGGCATTCACGTACGCATTATATGGTCTTACTATCTATACCTCAATGAGGGCGTGATTTGTCCTGTGGCTATCACCGGTTCTGCATCATACATTGAGAATAACTAGTCACTCGCTGTACAGCCTTGACGAGCCCCCTCCACCCCCCTTGAAGTGAAGTCCACGGAGAGGGCTTGGCGCAGACTTTACTCAT
This sequence comes from Calotriton arnoldi, assembly GCA_963921515.1. NCBI lineage: Eukaryota > Metazoa > Chordata > Amphibia > Caudata > Salamandridae > Calotriton > Calotriton arnoldi. Next base: position 780,104 of record CAWUFW010003641.1, read on the forward strand.
TGGGCCATCGAATTATCTACCCCGTGAGGCTTCCATGCATGAATACTGCGAGGCAATTAACCAAAAAGGCAATACTGGGAATATCGGGAATAATAGTATAATAAAAGAAGCCTTATCATTTGAGTGCAAGATTTCGGCACATATGTGACCGATCGAGAGACAAACATACCCCAATGTTTTCTTATTTTTTATAAACGTGGGATATGTGGAACTATAACGTAAGAGTGTAATGATTACATAAACAAGTAATATAAATTACTGACATTGGAAGCCTCACGGGGTATACATTTTGGGGAAAAACAAACTGGATCTTCAGAATATGAAAAATAAGTACCACCGCCTAGCCACACCACGTGAGATGTTTTGCATTATTATTTTTCACAGTGTGTGACTACAAGACGGCACCATATTCAACCGACCTGCATGGTGCAAGTTAGCACTTTTCAGTAGGTAAGCAATATATAAAAAACGCGCTTCCACTAATGTGCATGCGATAACACCAAAGCTATTAGGCTATTAGTCATGTGTCCTCCCACCATAGAGCATGCATTTTGTGTTAAGAAAGAAACGTCTACAAGGGGTGGCTACATATAAGCATCGTGGGTCACGAGTACAATTGATTCAGTGTAGAAGGATAACTACCTGTTATTTTAATCCTTTAAGTATAGATACAGAGATCAATATTCCACAGAAATAGCACTGAGGTAGCTGCACAAGTAGATTAATAGTATACAGAATACAATTAATCACAGAATACTTTAATTAAGTATACAGAGAAAGTCATGGTGAAAGTAACCTATGTACAACTAATCGAGGAGAAACGTCCAAAAATTACTCCTGTCCTTTTCTGTTTCCTTTTCTTCTAGAAATACTACTGGAACATAGGACACATAGGTGAGCGCATTAGGCCTCATTTCGCATGAAAAGCCTGCTAAACATAGAGCAGGGATAGCCAGGAGTAGATATTCCAGACCTGAAGAAGGCCCCAGACCCGTAAGGGCTCACGTTGAGGGCCGAAACATGTTGGCACTTTAAAGAGGGTACAATTGAACCAATTGAGTTCAAAACAAACCCCATTGATTTCACGATTTTATCCTATACCCCAGGTACCCTACGAATAAACATATGGTTTGGGTATACCTGTAGGTATTTTTAATATCACCCATCTGGTTCCCTGCATGACCAGTCAATATTTTATATAAGAACTCCCATAACATCTTTGGTTGAGTCCGCCCAGGTAGTACCATCTTACCTGGGTGTGGAAAGACGCCAATGATGAAGCATGTCACTATAAGTGAGTGAGGCGTCTCCTCCAATATCTTTGGATACTCCATCATCCGAAGTTGTTCTGAGGAAGGACGGACCGTGGTTTTGGGATCCCTTGGTTTTATTCTTTCACCCACCTTCCCTATTTCGATAGTCTGTATATCCGTAAGGAAAACAGACAACAGCAGTTGCCTTTTGTGATACTAACATTACTTGGGGCTCTTACCATTTATATAGTCACATCACAGGTATTGCCATGGGCCGCACAAAATGGAAGCAATTGGATGCGCCTGCGCAGGACACACTTGCCCAGGGGGACTGGGCCTCTCAAACATCCTCCATAAGCTGTGTCCCACCGACGGCTTTAACACCCCCTCCTGACGAGCTAGACCAAATTCTTCAGGAAATTCGAGACTCACGTCAATCTATTGAGCACCAGATTGGCACTCTCACCGCTGGCTTTACCCTTTTACGGGCGGATCATAACAAACTCTCGGAATCGGTCAAGGATCATGCTCAAACACTACTAGTTATTGTACCACAGCAAAAGGAACACTCTGACCAATTGACGCAAATGCAAAGGTTGAAGATGCTGAAGGTAGAGCCAGACGCAATAATGTTCGCATTATAGGACTGCCGGAACGCACAGAAGGCCCTAACCCAGCTCAGTTTGTGGAAAAATGGCTGAAAGATCATGTAGCGCCGGAGGGCCTCTCCACCTTTTTCTGTGTGGAGCATGCACACCGGATTCCTACGGGCAGACCAACAGCAGGAACCCCGCCCAGACCACTTATAGCTCGTATCCTAAATTTTAAGGACCGTGATCTCTTACTCCAAAAAGCCCGAGAAAGTTCACCTCTACAATATGAAAACACTCGGATTTCTCTTTATCCAGACTACACTGTGCTAGTGCAACGCCAAAGATCTTCCTATCAACCACTTAAGCGGAAACTTCAAGCTCTCAACCTGAAATATGCCCTGCTATTCCCAGCACGACTAAAAATGATTTACAATCAGAAATCCCACTTTTTGGAATGCCCTGAGGCAGCAAATGACTGGCTAGAGCTTACTCTTCCCTCTCAGTCACTAGATAACATTGACCAACGCCTGCGATGCGTCCAAACACAGTCAAATAAGCCTGGATCTCGCCGTAACAGATCGACACGAACAATTTCCACCAAAAAACCATCACCAGAGCAGGCCCTACTGGAACAGGAATCGGCGCTGGCGGGGGCTGCCTCCATGCGTGACCCTGTACGGACTACGTCCCCGGAACAGTCAGATGATAATACGATGCCTTCGGACTCAGAAAGCAACGATATCCTGTTTCCCTCGATCACCCCGCAGATCGTAAAAGACTTATTTGGCTGACATTATCTATCAATGTATCTGGCACGCCCACACCTACGGACCTAACCCATTATGCTGAAGGGAAGTAAGACATTATTGATGCATTCATGTTATGTGTTTTCTCCCCAGATTTCTGATCATACTAACAGGGTCCCGCCATGGGTGTAGCTCCCTGTGTAATTGTACCGTCATGCGCAGTTTAGGGCCCATCCCCCTGGCAATTACTGCATTGTATAACCGTTTGGAATTAGGTAGTTCTAGATTATGTTTGGACCAACATAGTTCATTCGTTGGACCTAGTATTGGGTGTTATTGTTTTTGGTAAGTTCATTGGTTCCTGGCATACCCTATGTTCTATAATGCAATGTATTCCTCGTGCTTCCCTAGGTCATTTCCTCCTACCTGCTTAATATGGGATGACTATGTTGGGTAAATATAGAATACTAACTTGGAATGTGCGGGGAATGGGATCAGTCCACAAACGGCATAGAATTTACGCCCAACTGAATAGGCGTAAAGTTCAAATAGCACTAATCCAGGAAACACACTTAACTAATTCAGAAGTGGCCAAAATGCGTAAAAAATGGAGGGGACACATTTTTAACACATCATACTCTGCCTTTGCAAGAGGCTCGCTTGTTTGGATTAGGCATGGGGTACCCTTTGTTCTTGCGGAGCAGCGAATAGACCCAGTAGGGCGGTATGTACTGCTACAGGGCAGATTAGATGGTATTCCGATAGTCATTAGCAGTATATACGCACCAAATTATGAACAAAACGACTACCTCACCAGTGTAAACGTAGTTTTATCAGATTGGGCGACTTATCCATGGGTCATTGGTGGAGACTAGAATTCTGCCTTAGATATTCATCTGGATTGTTCTCACCCCCCGGTGAAGGGAGCAGTTTCCATAAAAAAATGCAGGTTTTTTGCAAGCCTGGGCTACGGGTTGGACATTGCAAGATGTATGGCGTTTACAACACCCAATTAGCCGGGAATATTCATTCTATTCCCCCCCACATCAGTTGCATACTAGGATAGACAGAATCTTCTGCTCCGTGTCCCTGATACCCCAGGTGTCTGAGTCTACGTATCTTGGGAAAACATTATCCGACCACAACCCACTTGAACTCACCCTTGAATGGGGGAGGGTTTCTACCCCAGTCCCAACATGGCGACTTTGGCCACAAACTCTTGAAGATGCAGTTTTTCGAGACACACTAAGTACTGCCATCTCTAACTATTTATTCTGCATCTTCCCGTCTAGTCGAATGGGATGCCTTTAAATCAGTAATTAGGGGAGCAGCTATTGGGGCAACAGTGGGAACTCAGCAAGAAACACACAAAAGCCTCACCACGGTCGAGGCCTCTCTTAATAGTTTGGAAAACGCAGCTCTCACTGACCCGACTAAACAGGCCCAGTTACAAGAAGCCAGAATTAAACATGCGGAATTACTCGAACAACTTCGCCGGATAGACTATAACGCATACACTCAGCGTAGTCATAAAGACGCAGACAAATCAGGCACCCTCTTGGCACGCCTTATCCGCAATGCTCCGCCCCCAATCCCGATACCAGAAATCTCTCTCCCGGATGGTACTGTAGCCCTTACGCAAGCAGAGATTAACTGCGCTTTTTGCGCATACTACAAAGATCTATATAGTGGCCCAGCTCCTATCGCACATGAACACATAGCAACATTTTTGAATACCCTCACATACCCTAAATTGACAGCGGATGCCCAATCAGAATTAGAAGCCCCTATCACTAAAGCTGATATCAAAGAAGCCATCAAGGACCTTCCCAAAAACAAGACCCCGAGTTTGGACGGCCTACCGGCCGAGTTTTATTCGGCATATGCTGAGAAACTGGCTCCATGCCTAGAGAATCTCTACAAGGCGGCCTTGGAGAAGCGTGCTCTTCCATTGACAACTATGCAAGCGCTGGTTATCTCCCTCCCCAAGCCGAATAGAGACCCGCGTGATATGGCAGGATATCGCCCCCTCTCATTATTATCTACCGAGTGTTAGAACTGGGGGTCTCTAGTTGGCAATGATTTGCACCTTTGTCCAAATAGGGACCCTTGTTTCTAGTCAGGGTAAGGGGGATACACTCCTAAAATAACCCCTGCTCACCCCCTGGTAGCTTGGCACGAGCAGACAGGCTTATCTCAGAGGCAGTGTGTAAAGCATTTGTGAACACATACAGTAATTCAGTGAAAACACTACAGATGGACACCCCACAGGTTGTATGTAAAAATAAGTAATCTTTATATAGACTTAACACAAGACCCAATAGCAAAAATCCACAATACTGTAATCCAAAATAGACTTAAAATGATAGAGACAGTTCACGTTATCTTCAAAAATAGGATAGTCAATCAAATAAAGCTTGTAGCAACAAATAACTCCACTTGGAGTTATCACGACGTCGTGACTGGAGGAAATCCCAAAGTACGGCGCCGACTGCGAGGTGCGCGGCGTCGAGCCCGGAGTCGAGCAGACCCACAAAGAATAGTACCTGGAATTTGATGAAAACAAAGATGGTGCACGGAGTCGGGGAGGTGATGCTTCGTTGGCGCCAGCGGCGTCGGTTCCTTACGACCCCAGGGGAGGTGATGTCTCGGTTCCTTACTGCAGCGCAGGGGAGATGAAGCGTCGGTTCCTTACTGTGTCGGGGAGGTGACGTCACGGATGGCGGCGAGGCGTCGATTCCTTACGATGGTGCGGTGTCGATGGATTCGGGGGTCACCCACGTCGAGGATCGGCTCCGCGGTGATGAAGCCCTGGCGTCGGTGAAGTCGGGGCTGCGGTGCGAGTCGGGACGGTGCGTCGTGAGCGTCACGAGCGGTGTCCTCGGCTCCGGTGCAGGCAGCGGCCTCGGTGACGGATTCGGAGTCGATGCCGCACGGCGACGGCAGGCGTCGGGCCTAGGGTGCAAGTCGGGGCAGTGCGTCGTGCTCTTCACGAGCGGTGCCCACGGCTTCGGTGCAGGTTACGGCGTCGCTCGCCGGCGTCGGTGTTGCAATTTCCTTCTGTTAGCAGCTAAAACAGCAGTTATAGATGCAGGCAAACAGAAGGGGTGAAGTCGTTGTGTCCCTGTGACTTCAGGCAGGAGGCAAGCTCAGTTCAAGCCCTTGGAGATTCTCTTCTTCAAGATGATAAAGCACAGCAATGTCTTTTCTCCTGTCCTTGGCAGAAAGCAACCACTGCAGGCCAACCCCAATCAGCAAAACAGCACAGGGGCAGTACTCCTCCTTTAGCTTCTCCGGTTCTTCTCCTTGGCAACAGGTTTCTTGATTTCCCAGAAGTGATCTAATTTCATGGGGTCTGGGCCCCAGTATTTATGGTCGAAAATCCTTTGTCCTCTGAAGGCAAAGGGTCCTGTACCTGGTCCAAACCAGTTCTGGGTGCATTCTGTCAATAGACACCTTCTCCCTTTGTGAGTGAGGGGCAGAGTCATCAGCCGCCCAGCAGGAGGTGGAGCCAGCATTGTGGAAGGCAGGCAGAGCCCTATTCAGACCCAGGTGCAACTCCTCCCACCACTCTATAGGCAGGAAGGTCTATTCAGCTCTGTGCTGACTCACCCTGTCTCCTGGAATCCCCCAGCCCCTGTCACTCACAAAGCCAGACACACAATACACAACCTAGCAGAGGCAGGCTTGGACAGTTAGGCAAGAAAATACCTACTTTCTAAAAGTGGTATTTTCAAACACAGAATGTTAAAACAAACTTTACTAAAAGATGTATTTTATCATTCTGAGTTCAGGCATACTAAATTCGTTTTTCTACCATGTTCCCTGGGTCAGTTAGGATTATAAGATGTTATAATCAAACTGCCCATTCCGGCCTATGGGGAACAGGTAGCCTTGCAATAGTGAAAAACGAAAATGGCTGTAATTCACTATTAGGACATGCCACACACACCAGGGCATGTCCTACCTTATACTTACAATGCACCCTGCCCTTGGGCCTACCTTAGGGGTGTCTGATATGAAGATAAGGGAAGGTTTAGGGACTGGCAAGGGGGTGCACTGGCAGTCGACATGGCAGTCACAGACTGCCCACAGGCTCTGCAATGGCAGGCCTGAGTTACACGTTACAGGCTGCTTCTGTGGGTGGCACAATCAGTGCTGCAAGCCCACCAGCAGCATTTGATTTACAGGCCCTGGGCACACGTGGTGCACTGTACTAGGGTCTGACAAGTAAATCAAACAAGCCAATCATGGAATCACTAATCCATACAATAATTTACAGTAGGGAGCACTTGCACTGTGGCACTGAACAGCAGTGGCACAGTGCCCAAAAGCATCTAAAACCAGCAAAAACATAAGAGGCAACAGCAAAAAATGGAAGGGAGACCCACGCCAATGGTGCCAAGTCTAACACGTGTCCCCTCCAGCTGAACTGTGGGGAGAACTACCCTACCTCCTGGGAGTTCTCATCACTAAGGCGGAAAAATCTGGACAGACCATCAGCATTGGCGTGTTCTGTACCAGGGCGGTGTTCCACCGTGAAGTCCATCCCCTGTAGGGAAATGGACCACCTCAACAGTTTTGAATTTTCACCCCTCATCTGCATTAACCATCTGAGGGGCCTGTGGTCTGTCTGAACCCGGAAGTGAGTCCCAAACAAGTATGGTCTCAACTTCTTCAGTGCCCAGACCACAGCAAATGCCTCACGCTCAATCGCACTCCACCTCTGTTCCCGTGGAAGTAACCTCCTACTAATAAAGGCTACAGGTTGGTCTAGGCCCTCCTCATTCATCTGTGAAAGCACAGCCCAAACACCATGCTCTGAAGCATCTGTCTGCACAATGAATTCCCTTGAGAAGTTGGGCGCCTGAAGCACGGGCGCCGTGCACATGGCAGATTTCAGGGCATCAAAAGCCTTCTGGCAGGCATCAGTCCAGTTCACTTTCCTGGGCTGCTTCCTGGAAGTCAGCTCAGTCAAGGGTTCAACAATGTTGCCATACCCCTTGACAAACCTCCTGTAATACCCGGTGAGTCCTAAAAAGGCTCTCACCTCTGTCTGGGTTTTGGGGGTTCCCAAGCCAGGATGGTATCAATTTTGGGCTGTAGGGGCGCCACCTGGCCGCTCCCAACCTGGTGTCCCAAGTACACCACAGAACCCTGCCCGATCTGGCACTTACTCGCCTTGATCGTGAGGCCTGCCCTCCGCAGTGCCTTCAACACTTCCAAGAGGTGGTGCAGATGTTCCTCCCAAGTGGCACTGAACACTGCAATGTCATCCAGGTAGGCGGCACTGAAATCCTCCAGTCCAGCCAACACCTGGTTGACCAACCTCTGAAAGGTGGCAGGGGCATTCTTCATCCCAAAGGGCATCACCCGGAATTGGTAGTGCCCATCTGGTGTGGAGAATGCTGACCTCTCTTTGGCCCCATCAGTTAAGGCGATCTGCCAGTACCCAGACGTTAGATCAAACGTGCTGAGGTACCGGGCAGCCCCTAACCGATCTATGAGCTCATCAGCTCTGGGGATGGGGTGCGCGTCAGTCCTGGTGACTGAATTGAGTCCTCGGTAGTCCCCACAGAACCGGAGTTCGGGTGTGGCACCAGACGCGGCAGCCTTTGGGACTAAGACCACTGGGCTGGCCCAAGGGCTGTTAGAGGACTCAATCACCCCTAAGGCAAACATCTTGGAGACCTCCTCCTTGATGCAAGCTCTCACCCTGTCAGTCACTCTGTAAGTTTTGTGCTTCACAGGAGGACTGTCCCCAGTGTCCACATCATGGACGAACCATTCAGTGATACTGGGAGTCAGGGAGAACAGATCAGAAAACTGTCCCAACAGTTGGCGACAGTCATTCTGCTGCTCAGGGGTCAGGGTGGGAGAGAGGTTCACACCATCCACTGACCCATCTTGCTCTTTTGCCTACAGGAGGTCAGGAAGAGGTTGAAATTCGTACTTGTAAAGCGCACTTATACCCCCAAAGAGGTGTCCTGGCGCTGTACGCATACCGCTGTGGAACCCTTCCTGGCTTTTCCCTGTGGCTTCCTGGCTTTTCCTGGCTTTTCCCTGTGAAATGTCCACTCCTGGGCACCCCCAGGGTGAAGCCAGGCATCCCAGCGCTGTTGGGGCCATTGTGGAGATTAAGCAAGCTATTGCCCAGAGTTGCAGAGTGGGACCCATGATTAGAATAGGCACCGAGGCGAGAATTATCAGGTCCGAGGAAATTGAGCCCAAGACCCGCCGAGGCGGGAATTGAACCCTGGTCCCGGGCCAGATCTCTGCATCAGGGTCTGCCGCTCTAACCATTGAGCCACACTCCTCCAGGTTCAGTCTCTTCTTCCATCCCAGCATCTGTTGCTAAGAGCATGCCCACTTCAGACCTCTCAAAGTGGGGCTTCAGGCGGTTCACATGCAGGACCCGCAAGGGAGTTCCTGGGAGACTGCAAGTCCACCAAGTAGGTGACATCACTCTTGCGCTCCACCACCTCAAATGGTCCGGTCCACTTATCTTGGAGCGCACAGGGCTCCACTGGGGCCATGACCCAAACCTTTTGTCCAGGCTGAAACTCGATCAGAGTGGCATTCTGATCATGCCAACGTTTCATCTCTTCCTGGCTGGCTTCCAGATTCGCCTCAGTGAGTTGTCTGAAACGCCGAGTCTGGTTCCTGAAGGCCAGCATGTAACTAAATACATCCTGGGGAGTTTTCCTGGGAGCTTTCTCCCAGCCTTCCTTGACCAGACTCAGAGGTCCTCTTACAGGATGGCCGTACAGCAGTTCAAAGGGAATGAACCCTATGGACTTCTGGGGCACCTCTCTGTAAGCAAAGAGAAGGCATGGCAAGAGGACGTCCCACTTACGCCTCATGGGTTCTTCAAGACCCATAATCATGCCTTTAAGGGACCGGTTGAATCTCTCAACCAGCCCATTACCTTGGGGGTGGTAAGGAGTGGTGAACTTATAGGTTACACCACACTCCTGCCACAGGGACTTCATATAATTGAAAATTAAGTTTGTGCCACGGTCAGACACCACCTCCTTGGGGAACCCCACGCGGGAGAAAATCCCAATCAGTGCACGTCCCACCACGGGGGCCGTCACTGTCCGAAGAGGGATGGCTTCCGGGTACCGGGTGGCATGGTCCACCAAGACCAGGATGAACCTGTTGCCCATGGCTGTCTTGGGATCCAGAGGCCCCACAATGTCAATACCCACCCTCTCAAAGGGGGTGCTGACAACAGGGAAAGGTTGGAGAGGAGCCTTGCGCTTCCTCCCACTCTTACCACTTGCCTGGCAAGTCTGACAGGTCCTGCAATGAGTATCTGAACTCTTGCGCATTTGGGGCCAATGAAAGTGGGTGACAAGCCTTTGAAAGGTCTTGTCTTGCCCCAAATGTCCTGCTAAAGGCACATCATGAGCCAGACCCAGTAGGAAGGCTCTGAAGTGCTGGGGTACCACCAGCACACGGGCTGACCCAGGCTCAACCTTAGGCTCACCATACAGGAGACCATTCTCCCAGTAGATCCAGTGTGATCCAGACTGATCACCTGCTGCCTGGCTTGCAGCCTGTTGCCGCAAGCCCTCAAGAGAAGGGCACTTCTTCTGCTCCTCGCAGAACTCTTCCCTGGAGGGGCCTCCTTCCTGCTGCCAATGGGTCAGCTCAGGCAGGTCCCCCAGTTCAGCCACTTGTTCCCCTGTAGGTTCCAGGGCATCCCCCTCAAGGTCTGCCTCCTCCTGGACCGTGGGAACTTCAGGGGCCAGTTTCCCGCGCCCCCTGCCTCCTCTCTTTAAGGCAGGCACCTGGGCCATTATTCCAGGCTCCAGGTCCTCTTGAATACCCTTACCGGCTGCCATTGACCGAGTGGTCACACACGCCCACTCTGGCAGACCCAACATCTCCAAATGAGACCTCCACTCCACCTTCGCCCAAGGGGAGCTCTCCAAATCATTGCCTAGCAGAGAGTCAACAGGCATGGCTGGCCTCACAGCTACTTGAAGGATACCTGAGACCCCCCCCTCCACTCAAAGGGAACCTGGGCCACCTTACAGTGGCTCTCTGAGTTGTCAGTGGCAACTACGGGGTAGAATATGTTGGGGACCACCAGCTCCTCAGACACCAGCCGACAACTGACAGCTGTCACACTGACCCCGGTGTCTCTCAGAGCCTCCACCCTATGGCCATTGATGGTCACCCACTGCCTGTACTTGGAAGTGTTATCAGGCAGCTGGGTCCTAGGGACCATCTCACTGTCTCCTAAAGAGACCAGGGACATCTCTGCGGGACCCCACCCACCTTGGGCACCCAACTTCTCTCCCAGGGCTACACTAGCCATCTGCCGGGGTGGTGCACCAGTGGGTGCAGTGGTCACGGTATTGGGGCACTTGGGACTTCCAACAAAGTGACCCACCTGACCACAACTAAAACATGCCTTGGGCCCCTTCTGAACAGACTTATCTGTCGGGACCCATGGTCTTTTCTCAGTGGGAGGCTGGGAACCCTTACCTTGGTTCCCTTGGCGTTTACTTTGGGGCCCTTTTTGGAACTCCTTCTGTTTACCCTTGTCCCCCCCACTATTCTGCTGGGGACCCTGCCCACCTTTGTCGGAGTCTCCCACAAGACCCTTGTGGACCCGGGTACTGACCCAGCGGTCCGCCTCCTCAGCAAGCTTTCTAGGATTAGTCAGCTTACTGTCAACAAGGTGCTGACGTAGCTCTGGAAAACAACTACTGGACAAGTGCTCCCATGCAACTAAATCATAGAACCCCTGCAAGTCATTTACTTTGCTACCCTTCACCCATCCATCCAATGCTCTGCAAAAATAAGACACATACTCCACCCAGGTACTAGACTCCAGCTTTTTGCAGTTCCTAAACTTCTGCCTATAAAGCTCTGGAGTTAACCCATACCTTGCCACTAAAGCTGATCTGATCCTCTGTGGGCAAGGCTAGCAAGGTTTCCCTTCCCTCACCTGTAAAGCGGCCCCACAACCCCGCTCCCCAATCCTTCTCAGGGACCCGGTGTGATGTCATGGCGATCTCATATGCTTTAAACCATTGCCCAATGTCCTCCCCAATCATGAAATCTTTAATAACCTCCTTGGGGATGTACACTCTTCCTTCTACAGGCACTGGAGGTGTGCTGCCACCAGAGGGAGTGATTTCTAGGCTCCTAGCCTTTAGCTCTAGCTCCCTCACCACTCTCTCATGCTCTAAAAGCATCTTCCTTTCTGCCATGGCCAACCTCTTACTTTCCAACTCCAATTTCTTGTGCTCAAGGCTATCATGGCTTCCCTGTTTCAGTTTGGCCATCTCCATTTCATGCATCCTACTTTTCTCCCTGTCCTCCAGCTCCTCTGGAGACAGGCCCTTTTGAGAAACACTGCTGCCCTCCCTCGAAGGCACTCTCCTCCCAGGTAAGCCCAATGGCCCCTCAAGCCGCTCATCTAAATTCTCTGCCTCCTCCACAGGCTCCTCGGGCTGCCCACCGGCATTCCGTGCTTCCAACCAGGCCCTCAGCGCCTTTTGAAGCTCCTCCTTCCTGGTGAGGCCTCTCATAGAGATTTTAAACTTTTTACAAACGGCTTTGAGCTCTGCCACAGTGTAGGTATCAACCCTATCTTCTTCAAATTCAATATCTGCAGGTGCAATGGACCCTGTTTTGCTCATTGTGAAAATTGGCAGTTCTCAACAAAAATAAAGGTTCCAAGCAAAAAAAAAGTCCTATCAAAATGTATGTGGTCGCGTATTGGTCTGCACTCACTAGTAGTGTACACCAATCACTGTATATGAATCACAAATGCAAGTCCAAATCCTCACCGCTGACCACCAATGTTAGAACTGGGGGTCTCTAGTTGGCAATGGTTTGCACCTTTGTCCAAATAGGGACCCTTGCTTCTAGTCAGGGTAAGGGGGATACACTCCTAAAATAACCCCTGGTCACCCCCTGGTAGCTTGGCACGAGCAGACAGGCTTATCTCAGAGGCAGTGTGTAAAGCATTTGTGAACACATACAGTAATTCAGTGAAAACACTACAGATGGACACCACACAGGTTGTATGTTAAAATAAGTAATCTTTATATAGACTTAACACAACACCCAATAGCAAAAATCCACAATACTGTAATCCAAAATAAACTTAAAATGATAGAGACAGTTCACGTTATCTTCAAAAATAGGATAGTCAATCAAATAAAGCTTGTAGCAACAAATAACTCCACTTGGAGTTATCACGACGTCGTGACCGGAGGAAATCCCAAAGTACGGCGCCGACCGCGAGGTGCGCGGCGTCGGGCCCGGAGTCGAGCAGACCCACAAAGAACAGTACCTGGAATTTGAAGAAAACAAAGACGGTGCACGGAGTCGGGGAGGTGATGCAACGTTGGCACTGGCGTCGTCGGTTCCTTACGACCCCAGGGGAGGTGATGTCTCGGTTCCTTACTGCAGCGCAGGGGAGGTGAGGCGTCGGTTCCTTACTGTGTCGGGGAGGTGACGTCACGGATGGCGGCGAGGCGGCGGTTCCTTACGATGGTGCGGTGTCGATGGATTCGGGGGTCACCCACATCGAGGATCGGCTCCGCGGTGATGAAGCCCTGGCGTCGGTGAAGTCGGGGCTGCGGTGCGAGTCGGGACGGTGCGTCGTGAGCATCACGAGCGGTGTCCTCGGCTCCGGTGCAGGCAGCGGCCTCGGTGACGGCCTCGGAGTCGATGCCGCACGGCGTCGGCAGGCGTTGGGCCTACGGTGCAAGTCGGGGCGGTGCGTCATGCTCTTCACGAGCGGTGCCCACGGCTTCGGTGCAGGTTACGGCGTCGCTCGCCGGCGTCGGTGTTGCAATTTCCTTCTGTTAGCAGCTAAAACAGCAGTTCTAGATGCAGGCAAACAGAAGGGGTGAAGTCGTTGTGTCCCTGTGACTTCAGGCAGGAGGCAAGCTCAGTTCAAGCCCTTGGAGATTCTCTTCTTCAAGATGATAAAGCACAGCAAAGTCTTTTCTCCTGTCCTTGGCAGAAAGCAACCACTGCAGGCCAACCCCAATCAGCAAAACAGCACAGGAGCAGTACTCCTCCTTCAGCTTCTCCGGTTCTTCTCCTTGGCAACAGGTTTCTTGATTTCCCAGAAGTGATCTAATTTCATGGGGTCAGGGCCCCAGAATTTATGGTCAAAAATCCTTTGTCCTCTGAAGGCAAAGGGTCCTGTACCTGGTCCAAACCAGTTCTGGGTGCATTCTGTCAGGAGACACCTTCTCCCTTTGTGAGTGAGGGGCAGAGTCATCAGCCGCCCGGCAGGAGGTGGAGCCAGCATTGTGGAAGGCAGGCAGAGCCCTATTCAGACCCAGGTGCAACTCCTCCCACCACTCTATATGCAGGAAGGTCTATTCAGCTCTGTGCTGACTCACCCTATCTCCTGGAATCCCCCAGCCCCTGTCACTCACAAAGCCAGACACACAATACACAACCTAGCAGAGGCAGGCTTGGACAGTTAGGCAAGAAAATACCTACTTTCTAAAAGTGGTATTTTCACACACCAGGGCATGTCCTACCTTATACTTACAATGCACCCTGCCCTTGGGCCTACCTTAGGGGTGTCTGATACGAAGATAAGGGAAGGTTTAGGGACTGGCAAGTGGGTGCACTGGCAGTCGACATGGCAGTCACAGACTGCCCACAGGCTCTGCAATGGCAGGCCTGAGTTACACGTTACAGGCTGCTTCTGTGGGTGGCACAATCAGTGCTGCAAGCCCATCAGCAGCATTTGATTTACAGGCCCTGGGCACACGTGGTGCACTGTACTAGGGTCTGACAAGTAAATCAAACAAGCCAATCATGGAATCACTAATCCATACAATAATTTACAGTAGGGAGCACTTGCACTGTGGCACTGAACAGCAGTGGCACAGTGCCCAAAAGCATCTAAAATCAGCAAAAACATAAGAGGCAACAGCAAAAATGGAAGGGAGACCCACGCCAATGGTGCCAAGTCTAACACCGAGTTAAACGCCTCCTTCAGTACCTCCCTAAGTTAATCCATATCGATCAATGCGGGTTCATACCTGGCCGCAACACATCCCTAAATATTAGGCGTTTCCATTATATAATGGAATCTGCAGCTGTTCTGTCTGGGAAAGCGGGGTGTATCTCCCTGGACATGCAACAAGCGTTTGATACCCTTAATTGGACATACATGCTGGCCTCTATGGAAAAATTTGGTATTCCAAGAGGTTACTTACAATGGGTTGAAATGCTATATACAGCCCCCACGGCACGGGCCAGGACTGGCTCTCATATCTCCAGCTTATTCAATAGCGAGGGGTACCAGACAGGGATGCCCCTTGTCACCATTGCTCTTTGTCCTGGCACTAGAGCCCCTACTCATTAAGATCCGAAAAGAGGCCGCAGAGTTTGGGATTTCAATTAGAAATACACCACATATAGTGTCCGCATATGCGGATGACATTATACTCTTTTTAAAAGACCTTACTACAGATCTGGAACCTATCCCGGCCATATTCACCCAATTCGAACAGATATCAGGCCTGACAATCAATGCAAATAAATCCCATGCCTTCTACATGCGGCATAGAGACACCCCAGACCCAATTTCGTTTGGAGACCTTACCCTATCAACCGCCTCCCACACTTTTAAGTACTTAGGTATACAAATTTATAGAACTCCCCAAGATCTAATAGATGGCAACCTGTTGAAAGCAATAGGGTCACTCCGGATACAGGTCTCCTTTTGGACATCGTTGCAGTTGTCTGTGTGGATAGAGTAGCCATCTCTAAAATGGTAATGCTCCCTCGATTATTATATTTCTTTACTAATATACCGGTCATGATCCCACCTAAAATATTTCATACACTCGATACACTTCTGTTGGAACTTATTTGGGGTGGGGGCCGCAGGAGAGTGAGTCTGACTAAATTACAATTAAGGCCTGGGGAGGGAGGTCTCGGTGCTCCAGACTTTCTGGCATATTGAATGGCCAGTCAGCTTCAATGGCCATCTTACTGGCTCGCAGGACGGCATATATATGAAATGGGCTATACACCGCAGCTCCTCAACCGGGGTACCCTTCACACATTACTGCTGCCGCACGCTAAGATTCCAAACACAGTCTCCCCCCCTGCTCAGGGTAGCGCTGCTGTACTGGAAGAAGACATTCCAATATACCAAAAGGGCCTCCCCATACTCTCCTAATATACCATTGGTCGGGATACCACGAGAAGGTGTGACGACGATTGGTACGTTATTCATAGAGGGCACGTTAGCAGACCATAACAACTTTATTCGCACCCAAGGAGTTCCCCCGACGCGGTTTCTTCTCCATGCCACTATTGTACACTTCATTAAACTCCGCTGGTCCCCTACTGGGACTGAACCTCCTACTCATGAACTGGTCTATGCAATATATCTAATGGGTGAGGGACGTCACCTTACCCGTTGGTTATATAGGGGCATTAGAGCACATTCGGGCACGTCACTAACTCCACTTCGAGCTAAGTGGGCTTTAGAACTGGGTAGGGACCTGTCGGATAGGGAGTGGGCTTCTATTCTGGAATTTCCTAAGAAAGTTTCCACGAAACGCTAAATTCAAATACATACAGTATATGATTTTGCATAGGGTATATCTTACTCTGCACCGCCTCAATTGCATTTACCCGAACGCACAACTCTCTTGTCCCAGGTGCCAGGAGGCAGATGCGGATCTACTCCATATGTTGTGGGGGTGTCCGCGTTTACGACTATTCTGGCACACAGTCAAGTATAGAGTACTCGAGGTCACTGGCACCGACGCCTGGGCAACGGCAGATAGTTGTCTCTTGGGACTGCATAAACGCCCCAAAGCGCAGAAGGTCCAGTATAGATTTGCGGACCTGGCTATGCCGATAGCGAAACGTACCATCACCATGCGGTGGAAGTCTGCTTCTCCTCCGGCACCACTTTCCTGGCACACAGAAATGAACCGCTGGGGCGCTGCAGAAAGTGCGATTATTAGGCAGGAAGAATTTTGCGGATTATGCAGGATCCCTATCTCTACGGACTGGGATCAGATGCTAGAAGCCTTTAAAGCCATAGACCCACTAACCCCTCCGACATCTCCGATCATACCCATACCGATTACACCCCCCCACATCCTTATTATCTATCCCGACTGATTCTGTATAAAGTCATATTACGGTTTATTTAGTAATGTCCTGGAGACTATGAATGTAAAGGTTTCGAATGTATATCTGTTTTTTGTATCGAAGGAATATAATCGTTTCTTGTTTTTTTTTTTCTCTTTATGTACAACATAGGACGCCGGGTAACCGGGGGGGGAGGTGGGGTAGTTTTAGTTCGAATATAGTAGCTTATAGATAGCAGCATAAACATGAGTTTTGTAACATTTGGCTATTATGTTTATGAGCAAATTGAACGTTTATATGACATTCATTCCATGCTAATGCTTAAAGTCAGTATGCATCAGTCTTTATGTTTCACGCTTGCAAATTGTTTATGCCTTTGCTTTCAAACTTATTATATTTCACTTTTTGCACATGATTGCCAAACAATGTACAGCATATGCACGAAGTAATTGAAAAACTCAATAAAATTGTGTTTAAAAAAAAAAAAGAAGTGCACCAACACCGACTTGTCATCAACCCCCACGACCCAAGGAAAAAAAAGAACATTACTGAACCTGCAAGGGCTCTGCTTAACGCCCACGGCCCTCAAAGTGGAGGGGGAAAGTGTGTGGGTGCGCCGTTCCAACATACAGTCGAGCCCTTCCATGGCGGTATCACCCTACAACTAAAAAATGCTAACTTTCTTGAACTGGTAGAAGGAACACAGCCACCAGAGGAGCGCAAATGACTCCCAGGGGACCCATACCTAGAACTACAGTGTCGCAACAAAAGGTATGTATATTTATATGGTTATGTACGATCTGCCTACTATGGATAGTCCCACACTTGAGTACTACAGAGGAACTGTAGAGTCAAAAGAAGTTCACTAAAGGGAACTACAGCTCCTGCGTAGCGATCTCTCATACGTTACCAACAATTACACCAAACAGAACACCAGCATCCACATGCACTGTATAGCCCCCTTTTGCATAACACGTAGTACAAGCACATGACCACAATCGGCTCCCAAGCATCAGCCAGGTCATATTATGTCTGTTCATTAATTCCACACGCGGTAAGCGCAGACAGGCTTTACTTGTCCCAAGAAGTAGCCCCGAGAAAGCAAAATGCCTTATGCACCTCTACCTATGTAGAATAAGGGCCAAAATCCAACCTAAAAAGATAGAACCAAACAGGGTAGTTGTAAACATAACCAGATATGACACCAACCCAACAGCTCTAAACATCCTGACTGAATCCACTGCTATCCGAACAGAGTTAGACAGGATGTGTAGGAAGGCCACATAGGGGAAGATATCACATAGCCCCGAGATTTCCTGGAGAAAAGATTATTGGAGGTGGCAAAACCCTCAACTCAGTGCACAAACACGTCTACTCCAGCGTCCATCTGTGGACCGAGAGTGGCTCATAGTGTAACCGGGGCAGTCTTCTTAAACAACAAATGGTCTATCGACATGGAATTCCTATGAAGGGCTGTCCAGCTCAGGGATACCAGCGCCTGTTGAGGACAAAGACAACCTTGCTGCACCAAGCTTGTGAAAGAAAACTATTTTGGCTGGGCACAATTCAAAGATATTCCAAAAGAATTTAGACTGTCACGGAAGCACAGCTGGAGCGGGGAGGAGGGAGGATACCCTTTGTCACCCTGCAAACAATAGCTAATGCCCGCTAGTTACAAAAAACCCAGTGGGAGATACTCAAAATGATGAACAGCACTGAGCTCGCTCTCAATTCTATCAAAGAAGAAATGCGAGCAATCCGCCTCATGGTAATGCAGCACCAATATATACCGGACTTAATGACCGCAATGGAGGGAGGGATCAGTGCCAAGAATGGAGCAGTCTGCTGTACGTTCATCCTGGGGAATGACATGGATAATGGAAACATGCACAAAAAAGGTAGGTGCCCCTGAGCAGGAGTAGTTTTCAAATTGGTTCTCCTGGCTCCCACGATAGATATTCGGTTTATGTAAATCGCTGTTGCAAGTTATCATTATGCTGCTATTGGTATGTGGAGTTATACAATTGGGGATCACATGCTTTAAAAATGCAGTCTTCAAACTAGGAAGAATGCAGGTAAATAGGAAGGTAACTTGTCAAAAGCGAGAATAAGGAACAACATGCCTCAAATAAATTAACTGTCAAAATGCACGAGTTAGGTAGTGTAGTTGAAGAATCACTTAGAGGGGGGGAATGTTAATATGGAAATCGATGCATTCATTTATGAAAATGAAATCTTGTCCTAATTAACTGAATCGCCCGCTGTGAACTCCACATCAACCTCTAATCACAAATATGTAGTCATGCAGGCCCTGAGACCAAAGCCCGGGATTGCAGATTGATAGGTCACAGGTGGGAAGGTCTGTAGCTGGCAGGCAAATGCTCGGGCAGGCAGGAAACCCTAGATCAATCAATAACAAAAGTCAATGGAGATTGACCCAATAAAGCACACATGGCAGGAAGGGGTATGCGTGCTCCTAAAAACACCATAAAAAGTCAGATGCCACAGAGGAACACATAGCCAATAAGGATCTAGCACACACTGATCACCAGCTCCCCATGCCGGACATTTGGACACGTTATCCACTGGCCACATTGTGTCCAGGCGCGGTCGAGATTCACCTGTGGTAACCATTAGACAATAAATTTAGGACTCCAAAAGCAGCAACCAACATTCCTCACCATATATGGTACGCCGGAAACTTTTATAACCCATCATGTTTTCTATAAAAGAAGGACATCTTCTGATTGTAAATTGAGACAGTCCTCAGACCTGGGCGCCTGTAACTGTTCTCCCGGCCATAATGTTTAATTAAACAAACTGTTCTTGTTTTGCCAAACGCCCCTTGTCCACGCCCGTCGGAGGCTGGGCTGGGCCCCTCCTCTAAAGACCGTGCCAACAGAAGGTACAGTGCCTAGTCTTGTCATTACCACCACATCACCATTTCCATTTCTTCCCACTGTATGTAGATCCTGGGTCTTTCATTCAGGATGAGTAAGCGTGAGGGCCTGAGCGCCCAGCTGGGTGGAAGTATTGTGGGGACACTGGACTCCTTTTTAACCAGGGCGACTTCAGTCCTATCGCACAAGATTGAACGGACGGAACGCCGCCTATCTCTGGAGCCTATCCTCCAAAAAAGATCCTCTTTGGGGGGCGCGTCATCTCACATCGCCCCAAACCAACCTCTTCAATCAGATAAGGAAGCAGAAATAGAAACATTTACGGGATCCATACCCCAACACCCAGTATCGACGAGCACCATGAGAAGATCATCTACTAGGGCTGCAGCCGCGAAAAAGCACCTGGGAACCACCCCTGAGCCCGCAGTAAAGAGGAAAAGGGGCGGGGGCCCACAGAGACAGAAACCAGCAAAAGCCCCGAGAGCAACTAAAATTGGGGGGAATGACGAAATAGAACAAAGACAACGTGGATTAAGCCTCCCGGAAACACTAGCCTCAATTCCCTGCCCCGTGATGAATGAGGCCATGTGGCAGAGACTAGAAACTTTGGTCTCCACCATGCTGAATCCTATTTCATTAAAGCGAAGCCAGATTGAAGAAAAATTGGCTGGCCTAGAAGCCCAGGCCAAAAACAATTTTCGTACATTGGAGGCATTATTGGTAAGGACAGGATCAATGACTGGCTCAGAGCCCCAAACTCATCTAGCGACATGTAGAACAGATCCGACCACAATGCCCAAAATGCTCATAAAGACGGCACCTGCTCCCCTTGATTTGACCAATCCTCCAAGTAATAATTCTAATATCCATACTGGCACAACCCCTGGTACAAATGCTGGCACAAATGGCAGAACTGCCTGTAGTCATCCAAATCAGTCTAATGTAGTGGGGGACTTAACAAACCAGCAAAGAGATCACCCCAACACAGCATCTACACGCTTGGATAGAATCCGGCTTGGGGGAGGGCAGCCAAGCGGATTACTGGAGGGATGAGAGATCGTTTTCTGGCCCATTGGTAACTGGAACTCAGACTCTACATCTCCCCCCAGCAGCCGCTCCCCTGGTACTGGTGCTGGGGAACGTACCACCATTGAGGGAGGGCCAGATAGAATCAACAGCCCAACTGATGTCCAAGGCCCTCCATTGGATTACGCAAAATTTGAATGAGGGGGTGGGTAGAGGTAGGAGCCTCCCAAATCAAATGATTATGGCTAGAAGAGTACCCTGGGTAGGCCCCGCAAGGAAAGAAATGTCGGGAGACTGTGTGGTTTTGAATTTTAAAAATGAATTTGTTGTCAGATTCCTTTTGGAGCAACTAGGTAATGGCTTTCCCAGAAGTTCCCATATAACTGTGTTACCATTGGGATATTTCTATAGACCCTCTTTCCCACTGACATCAGGGGGCAATTTAAGGTATTGGGAGGGACAAATATGGTGGTTCTCAGGGGGAAACCTTAGGATACCAGACTTGTGGCTTGCGAATAGATTCGCACCCCTGTCTGACCTAGAAGCATGTGACTGACTACGTTCAGCGAAGAGTCAGGCCATGCCGGTCCCTGTTATGAGGGAGAGCCCCCAGTCACCCAAATTACACCTGGGGGCTAGTAAACGGTTCTTAAAACAGCCTCGTGGAATGTGGCGGGTATCGCCCCCAAATTGAGTGACAATAACTGGGTAAAAATCTGGCAAGACCATGATATTGCATGTTTCCAGGAGACCTGGGCCACGGAACTAGTGTTCATAAACGGATACCGCTCCTTTCAGACTTTAGCTAAACCCTCCGTCTCAGGGAGGGCAAAGGGGGGCATTTTAACTTTAATCCGAAATAACCTACTTGTTTAAGTAACAAAGTGTGACCTTTCAAACCCAAACTTCCATATCCTTACGATGGAGGTACAACAGGAAGGGACATGGCTACTAATACATTTTTATAACAATAGGTTTGGCCCAAACATGTATTCTATTGTGGGAGAGGTTGACAAGGCAATAAATAACATCGCATGTAATATTAATAACGAGAATGTCAATGTCATTTGGTTGGGTGACTTTAATTTACATCCATGTAAACACAATACACTCCCCGTTTGTGGTTTAGAGGATATGGGGGGAAATCCAATATATCATTTCACTCACAAGGAGTATGGCAACTGTCTAAATAGATTACTAGCCTCCTTAAACATGGAAGTAATTAGCGATACAGACCCACCAATATGTGATTCAGTAGGAACCTTTCTTCGAAATGGGGTTAATTCAACGATTGACTATATATTACTTACAAACCCCCTTAGTACCAGGGCCACCAAGGCAGAAAATTCATTTTCAATTTTCAGTGACCACGCCATTTTATCTCTAGAGCTAAAGGTACTCATATGGGACCCACCTAACTATCAGTCCGTTGGATCCCCAATCGGGGCAAGAAAAAATGGTGTCCAACTAAAATGGGCCCATATCGACAAAATAAGGATGATCCCTGAAATTATGTTAAATACACGGGATAACATATTATTATGCCTAGAACCAGATTGTTAGAAATGGGGGTCTCTAGTTGGCAGTGGCTGGCCACTGTCCAAGTAGGGACCCTTCTTCCTAAGTCAGGGTAAGAGGGCCACACCCTTTGATAACCCCTGCTCAACCCTGTGGTAACGTAGCACGAGCAGCTAGGCTTATCTCAGAGGCAGTGTGTGAAGCATCTATGACCATACACAGTAACACAGTGAGGAACACTACAAAGGGACACCACACAAGTAGTTATAAAAAATAAATATCTTTATATATAGACTTAGCACAAGACCAATAACGATAAAAAGCCACAATACTGTCAAATAGGATCACTCTTGAAATGCTGCAAAAATAGTTCAAAGTGCGCAAAGAGGAGTTCAGTTCAAAGCAGTGGTCTCTGCGACCCTTTTACTTACAAAGTACCTGGATTTCGTAGCAAAGTCAACAAGTTGTCGCAAAGAAGCTGAACCGATGAATTGCTGCACGCGAGGCCGGTGATGCGATAAATCCTTGCCGCGAGGGAGGTTGATGCGCCGATCTGCTGATGCGTGTGGAGACGATGCGACAAACTTCTGCACGCTAGACCGTTGGTACGATGACTCCTTGCCGCGAGGGAGGAGGCGAGGCGACGATCCTGTTGCGTGTGCGATCAGGTTGCGATGCGAAGAAATGGCGCTCCTCGAGGGAGCGATGATCCTGATGCGATGCGATGTCGTGAAGCGATGATCTCGGTGCGATGATCTCTGGAGTTAACGAACACTCGGCGGCCCGCAAACGTGTGATGAGTCGATCTTTGGTTGCGAGCACTCGGTGGCAGCAGCGCGATGATTTTCCGGGCGCTTTCGGCTGCGGCGGCTCGCAAACGTGCGTTAGCGACGATTTCAGCACTCTCTTCTCTGTAATAGAACTAGAGGCCCTGGAACTCACAGGAGCCTCACCTGCAGATAGAAATCCTCGCTGGGAGGAATCAGGACGCTGGTGGTGAAGTCTGATGTGCCTGAGACTTCAACAGGAGGCTAGCTCTCTCCTAGCCCTTGGGTGATTGCTTTAGCAAGATTAATAAAAGTTCTCTCAAAGTCCTTTTCCCTCTCCTTCCAAGTCCAATGGTAACCACTGCAGGCCAATCCAAGAAACAGCACACAAGCACAAGGATAGTCACCTCCTGCAGATTCCTTCAGTTACACGGATAGAGGTTCGTCTTGATGTCCAGGAGCAACACACTTGTAGGGGTTTTAGCACAGATATTTATACCCCAAAAGTCTTTGTTCTCAGAAGCTACAAGTCACTGAGCCCAGCCAGAATCAGTTCTGCTCAGTCCTGGAGCACTTTGTTTACCAAGCTGCATCCTTCCTTTCAGAAAGAGGGGGTCTGCCATCAGACGCACAGTAGGAGGTGGAGCCAGCATTCACCTTGCCAGGCACAGCCCTATTCAGGTCAAGGAGCTACCCCTCCCCATACTCCAAATACAGATCTCCCTATTCAACCCAGGTCTGACTCAGCCTGCCCTGTCCTTCCAAAACCAGACAGCCAATATACATAACAGCAGAGCACACTGGAAGGCTTGGGCAAGAAAATACCTACTTTCTAAAAGTGGTATTTTCAAACACAGAATATAAAAATAAACTTCACTAAAAGATGTATTTTAATATTCTGAGCTCAGGCATACTAAATTCGTTTTTCTACCATGTTCCTGGGGAACAGGTAGCCTTACAGTAGTGAAAAAAGAAATTGGGTGTAAGTCACTACCAGGACATGCTACACACACCAAGGCATGTCCTACCTTACACATACAATGCACCCTACCGTAGGGGCGACTTACATGATGCATTGGGAAGGTTCAGGGGCTGGGAAGTGGGTGCACTTCACAGCCAAGATGGCAGTTCTGGACTGCACACAGACTCTGCAGTGGCAGGTCTGAGACATGATTTACAAGCTGCTTCTTTGGGTGGCGCAAACCGGCGCTGCAGGCTCACTAGCAGCATTTGGTTTACCAGCCCTGGGCACACACAGGCCACGCTACTAGGGACTAACAGGTAAACTAAATAAGCCAATCATGGATATACCAATTCACATGTCATATTTACACAGGGAGCATTCGCACTGTGGCACCGATGGACAGTGGCACAGCGCCCAGAGCATCTAACACCAGCAAAAACAGAGGGGACAACAGCGAAAAATGGAAGGGAGACCCACGCCAATGGTGCCAGGTCTAACACGTGTCCCCTCCAGCTGAAATGTGGGGAGAACTACCCATCCCCTTGGAAGTTCTCATCACTAAGGCGGAAAAATCTGAACAGACCATCAGCATTGGCGTGTTCTGTACCAGGGCGGTGTTCCACCGTGAAGTCCATACCCTGTAGGGAAATGGACCATCTCAACAACTTGGGATTCTCACCCCTTATCTGCATCAACCATCTGAGGGGCCTGTGGTCTGTCTGAACCCGGAAGTGAGTCCCAAACAGGTATGGTCTCAGCTTCTTCAGTGCCCAGACCACAGCAAATGCCTCACGCTCAATTGCACTACACCTCTGTTCCCGTGGAAGTAACCTCCTACTGATGAAGGCTACAGGTTGGTCTAGTCCCTCCTCATTTATCTGTGACAGAACGGCCCCCACCCCATGCTCTGAAGCGTCTGTCTGGACAATAAATTCCTTAGCAAAATTGGGCGCCTGGAGTGCGGGTGCTGAACACATGGCAGTCTTGAGGGCATCAAAAGCTTTCTGACAGGTGTCAGTCCAGTTCACAATCTTTGGCTGCTTCTTGGAAGTCAGCTCAGTCAAGGTTGCAACAATGTTGCCATACCCCTTGACAAACCGCCTGTAGTAACCCGTGAGTCCTAAGAAGGCCCTCACCTGGGTCTGGGTCCTTGGGGGCTCCCAAGCCAGGATGGTTTGAATCTTGGGCTGCAGGGGCGCCACCTGGCCACTCCCAACCTGGTGTCCCAAGTACACCACAGAACCCTGCCCAATCTGGCACTTACCGGCCTTGATTGTGAGGCCTGCTCTGCGCAGCGCCATCAACACTTCCCAGAGGTGGCGCAAGTGGTCCTCCCAGGAGGAACTAAACACTGCAATGTCATCCAGGTAGGCGGCACTGAAATCCTCCAGCCCAACCAACACCTGGTTCACCAACCTCTGAAAGGTGGCAGGGGCATTCTTCATCCCAAAGGGCATCACATGGAACTGGTAGTGCCCATCTGGTGTGGAGAATGCTGACCTCTCCTTTGCCCCATCAGTTAAGGCGATCTGCCAGTACCCAGAGGTCAGATCAAACGTGCTGAGGTACCGGGCAGCCCCTAACCGATCTATGAGCTCATCAGCTCTGGGGATGGGGTGCGCGTCGGTCTTCGTGACCGAATTGAGACCTCGGTAGTCCACACAGAACCTAAGTTCAGGGGTGGCACCAGGCGTCGCAGCTTTTGGTACCAAGACCACGGGGCTGGACCAGGGGCTGCTAGAGGACTCAATCACCCCTAGGGCAAACATTTTGGAGACCTCCTCCTTAATGTAAGCCCTGACCCTGTCAGTCACTCTGTAAGCCTTGTGCTTGACAGGAGGACTGTCCCCAGTGTCTACCTCATGGACACACCAATCAGTGACACCAGGCACCAGGGAGAACATATCAGAAAATTGCCCCAACAGTTGGTGACAATCTCTCTGCTGCTCAGGGGTCAGTGTGGTGGAGAGGATCACACACTCCACTGACCCATCCTTCTCTCCTGCACACAGGAGGTCAGGAAGAGGCTCACTCTCCTCCTCCATCCCAGCATCTGTGGCAAGAAGCATGCCCACTTCAGACCTCTCAAAGTGGGGCTTCAGGCGGTTCTCTGCAGGACCCGCAAGGGGTTCCTGGGAGATTGAAAGTCCACCAAGTAGGTAACTGGACTTTTGCGCTCCACCACCTCAAATGGACCGGTCCACTTATCTTGGAGCGCACAAGGCTCCACTGGGGCTAGTACCCAAACCTTCTGACCAGGTTGAAACTCGACCAGAGTGGCATTCTGGTCGTGCCAACGTTTCATTTCCTCCTGGCTGGCTTCCAGATTTGCTTCAGCAATTTTTCTGAAACGCCGAGTTTGGTTCCTGAAGGCCAACATGTAGCTAAATACATCTTGGGGAGGTTTCCTGGGAGATTGCCCCCAGCCTTCCTTGACCAGACTCAGAGGTCCTCTTACCGGATGGCCATAGAGCAGTTCAAAGGGACTGAACCCTAAGGACTTCTGTGGCACCTCACGGTAGGCAAACAACAGGCATGGCAAGAGGACGTCCCACTTATGCCTCAGGGGCTCTTCTAGGCCCATGATCATGCCCTTCAAGGTCCGGTTGAACCTTTCAACCAGACCATTACCTTGGGGGTGGTAAGGAGTGGTGAACTTATAAGTTACCCCACACTCCTTCCACAGAGACTTCATGTACTGGGAGATGAAGTTGGTCCCCCTGTCAGACACCACCTCTCTGGGGAACCCCACACGGGAGAAAATCCCCATCAGTGCACGTCCCACCACGGGGGTCGTCACTGTCCTGAGCGGGATGGCTTCGGGGTACCGGGTGGCATGGTCCACCAAGACCAGGATGAACCTGTTGCCCATGGCTGTCTTGGGGTCCAGAGGCCCCACAATGTCAATGTCCACTCGCTCGAATGGGGTACTAACAACTGGACAGGGCTGGAGTGGGGCCTTGATCTTCCCCCCACTCTTCCCACTTGCCTGGCAAGTCTCACATGTTCTGCAATAAGTGTCTGAGCTCTTGCGCATCTGGGGCCAATAAAAGTGGGTGGCCAGCCTCTCAAAGGTCTTGGTCTGCCCCAGATGTCCTGCCAATGGAATGTCGTGAGCCAACCCCAGTAGGAAGGCTCTGAAGCACTCGGGTACCACCAGCACACGGGCTGACCCCGGCTCAGCAGCCTTAGGCTCGCTATACAGGAGACTGTTCTCCCAATAAATCAGATGTGAACCAGACATGTCACCTGCTGCCTGGGCTGCAGCCTGTTGCCGCATACCCTCAAGAGAGGGGCAAACTCTTTGCTGCTCACAAAATTCCTCCCTGGTGGGTCCCCCTTCCTGCTGCCAATGGGTCAGCTCAGGCAGGTCCCCCAGTTCGGCGATCTGCTCCCTGGTAGGCTCCAGGGCATCCCCCTCAGGGTCAGCTCCCTCCTGGGCCGTGGGAACCGAGGGGGCCGGCTTCCCGCGCCCCCTGCCCCTTCTCTCTAAGGCAGGGATCTGGGCCATACTCTCAGGCTCCAGGTCCTTCTCAACACCCTCCTTGGCTGCCATGGACCGAGTGGTAGCACACGCCCACTCAGGCAGACCCAACATCTCTAAGTGAGATCTCCTCTCCACCGTAGCCCACGGGGAGTTCTCTAAATCATTGCCCAACAGACAGTCTACAGGCATGGCGGGCCTCACAGCCACTTGAAGAGTTCCTGAGACCACCCCCACTCAAAGGGAACCTGAGCCACCTCACATTGGCTCTCTGAGGTGTCTGCGGACACTACTGGGTAGAATGCATGGGGGACAACCTGCTCTTTGGACACCAACCGGGAGCTGAGAGCAGTTACACTGGCTCCTGTGTCTCTTAGAGCCTCCACTCTATGGCAATTGATGGTCACCCACTGCCTGTACTTTTTAGTGTTATCAGGCAGTGCAGGCTTAGGGGCCATCTCAAAGTCTCCTAATGAGACAAGGGTCAACTCTACGGGATCCCACCCACCTTGGGCACCCATCTCCTCCCCTCCCAGGGCTACACTAGCAAGCTGGCGGGGTGGTGCACTAGTATCCCTCTGAGGACACTGGGGATCATAGTATCTGTGGCCCACTTGACCACACTTATAACAAGTAAGGGGCCCCCTCTGAACATGCCTACCTGTCGGGGGCACTGGCTTCTTCTCTTGGGGAGGCTGGGACACCACTGCTTGGTTCCCTTGGGAATTACTTTGGGGCCCTCTTTGGAACTCCCTCGGTTTACCCCTGTCCCCCCCCCCACGTCTCTGCTGGGGACCCTGCCCACCTTTGGCGAAGTCTCCCACTGGACCCTTGCGAACCCGGGTGCTCACCCAGCGCTCCGCCTCCTCAGCAAGCTTCCTAGGGTTAGTCAGCTTGCAATCAATCAGGTGCTGGGGTAGCTCAGGAAAACAGTTACTAGATAAATGCTCCCATGCAATCAAATCATAAAGCTGCTCAAAAGTTTCTACTTTGCTACCTTTTACCCAGCGTTCCATTGCTCTGCAAAAAAAAGACACATATTCAACCCACGTGGTACCCTCTAGCTTCTTGCAGGTCCTAAACCTCTGCCTATACAGCTCAGGGGTCAAACCATAGCGGGTCATCAAAGCTTCCTTCATGTGGGCATAAACCATCCTACTTTCTGGGGGCAGGTCCAACAAGGTATCCCTCCCCTCACTCACAAAGCGTCCCCACAACCCCGCTCCCCAATCCTTCTCAGGGACCCGGTGGGACACCATGGCTAATTCATAAGCTGCAAACCATTGCCCAATATCTTCACTTTTGTGGAAATCCTTAATAACCTCCTTGGGTATATACACCCTACTCTCAGTATGCACTACAGGTAAGCTGCCACCAGAGGGGGAGATCTCTACACTCTTTGCTTTAATCTCCAACTCTCTCAATATTCTCTCATGCTCAAGTTTCATTTTCATAATCTCCAATTCTAACTTCTTGTTCTCTAGGTCCCTCTGACCATCCATTTTAAGCTTAGCCATCTCCATATTATGCCGCCTATCTCTCTCCCTGTCCTCCATCTCTTCTGGGGGCAGACCCCTGGCGGACACACTAGTGCCCGGGCTGGAAATTGCTTTATCTCCCACCAAATCTACTACTTCACCCTGCGGCTCTCCTGCATTCTCTTCCCCCTCCACAGGCTCTCCCATATTCTTAGGGGCATCCCTGGCTTCTAGCCAGGCCTTCAGCGCCTTGTAATACTCCTCCCTTCTAGTGAGACCTGTGATAGGGACTGTGAAGCGTTTGCAAAAATATTTGAGCTGCTTGGCATTGTAGGTTTCTAATTTCTCTTCTTCCCAGGAGAGATCCTCCGAGGCATTGGATCTGGGCTTGCCCATTGTAGCAATAACTGGCAATATTAATCAAAAATAGAATCAGAAAACCTCAAAAAACGTATGTGGTTGCGTTATGGTCTGCACTCACTAGTAGTGTACACTATAGTTACTGTATGCGATCATAAATGCAAGTCCAGATCCTCACCGCTGCCCACCAATGTTAGAAATGGGGGTCTCTAGTTGGCAGTGGCTGGCCACTGTCCAAGTAGGGACCCTTCTTCCTAAGTCAGGGTAAGAGGGCCACACCCTTTGATAACCCCTGCTCAACCCTGTGGTAACGTAGCACGAGCAGCTAGGCTTATCTCAGAGGCAGTGTGTGAAGCATCTATGACCATACACAGTAACACAGTGAGGAACACTACAAAGGGACACCACACAAGTAGTTATAAAAAATAAATATCTTTATATATAGACTTAGCACAAGACCAATAACGATAAAAAGCCACAATACTGTCAAATAGGATCACTCTTGAAATGCTGCAAAAATAGTTCAAAGTGCGCAAAGAGGAGTTCAGTTCAAAGCAGTGGTCTCTGCGACCCTTTTACTTACAAAGTACCTGGATTTCGTAGCAAAGTCAACAAGTTGTCGCAAAGAAGCTGTAGCGATGAATTGCTGCACGCGAGGCCGGCGATGCGATAAATCCTTGCCGCGAGGGAGGATGATGCGCCGATCTGCTGATGCGTGTGGAGACGATGCGACAAACTTCTGCACGCTAGACCGTTGGTGCGATGACTCCTTGCCGCGAGGGAGGAGGCGAGGCGACGATCCTGTTGCGTGTGCGATCGGGTTGCGATGCGAAGAAATGGCGCTCCGCGAGGGAGTGACGATCCTGATGCGATGCGAAGAAAATGGCTGACGCCCGGCGTCCACGCCGCGATGTCGTGAAGTGATGATCTCAGTGCGATGATCTCTGGAGTTAACGAGCACTCGGCGGCCCGCAAACGTGTGATGAGTCGATCTTTGGTTGCGAGCACTCGGCGGCAGCAGCGCGATGATTTTCCGGGCGCCTTCGGCTGCGGCGGCTCGCAAACGTGCGTTAGCGACGATTTCAGCACTCTCTTCTCTGTAGTAGAACTAGAGGCCCTGGAACTCACAGGAGCCTCACCTGCAGATAGAAATCCTCGCTGGGAGGAATCAGGAGGCTGGTGGTGAAGTCTGATGTGCCTGAGACTTCACCAGGAGGCTAGCTCTCTCCTAGCCCTTGGGTGATTGCTTTAGCAAGATTAATAAAAGTTCTCTCAAAGTCCTTTTCCCTCTCCTTCCAAGTCCAATGGTAACCACTGCAGGCCAATCCAAGAAACAGCACACAAGCACAAGGATAGTCACCTCCTGCAGATTCCTTCAGTTACACGGACAGAGGTTCGTCTTGATGTCCAGGAGCAACACACTTGTAGGGGTTTTAGCACAGATATTTATACCCCAAAAGTCTTTGTTCTCAGAAGCTACAAGTCACTGAGCCCAGCCAGAACCAGTTCTGCTCAGTCCTGGAGCACTTTGTTTACCAGGCTGCATCCTTCCTTTCAGAAAGAGGGGTCTGCCATCAGACGCACAGTAGGAGGTGGAGCCAGCATTCACCTTGCCAGGCACAGCCCTATTCAGGTCAAGGAGCTACCCCTCCCCATACTCCAAATACAGATCTCTCTATTCAACCCAGGTCTGACTCAGCCTGCCCTGTCCTTCCAAAACCAGACAGCCAATACACATAACAGCAGAGCACACTGGAATGCTTGGGCAAGAAAATACCTACTTTCTAAAAGTGGTATTTTCAAACACAGAATATAAAAATAAACTTCACTAAAAGATGTATTTTAATATTCTGAGCTCAGGCATACTAAATTCGTTTTTCTACCATGTTCCTGGGGTCAGTTAGGACTATAGAATGTAATAGTCAAACTTGCCCATTCTGGCCTATGGGGAACAGGTAGCCTTACAGTAGTGAAAAACGAAATTGGGTGTAAGTCACTACCAGGACATGCTACACACACCAAGGCATGTCCTACCTTACACATTCAATGCACCCTACCATAGGGGCGACTTACATGATGACAAGGGAAGGTTCAGGGGCTGGGAAGTGGGTGCACTTCACAGCCAAGATGGCAGTTCTGGACTGCACACAGACTCTGCAGTGGCAGGTCTGAGACATGATTTACAAGCTGCTTCTGTGGGTGGCGCAAACTGGCGCTGCAGGCCCACCAGCAGCATTTGGTTTACCAGCCCTGGGCACACACAGGCCACGCTACTAGGTACTAACAGGTAAACCAAATAAGCCAATCATGGATATACCAATTCACATGTCATATTTACACAGGGAGCATTCGCGCTGTGGCACCGAAGGGCAGTGGCACAGCGCCCAGAGCATCTAACACCAGCAAAAACAGAGGGGACAACAGCGAAAAATGGAAGGGAGACCCACGCCAATGGTGCCAGGTCTAACACAGATGCTGATCCAGGGGAAATCGTGTCCGCTTTTGGCGGCATCTTAGAGAAAGCAAAATTGGCCCTTACACGCATAAAAGCGCCAAACAAAGCAAAAGGTAGGGGTTGGTTTGACTCCTCATGCACAAAAGCAAGAAAGGTTCTGATGCACGCTTTAAAAACCAGACCCAGAATCCCGGACGAAATTAAAACATTGCGGGCCTCATATAAACTGGCACGAATAAATAGAGAAAAAGGCATTAAGGAGGAGCTATGGGCGGACCTCGATAAGGCAGCTAGAATGGGAAAAAGCCGTGATTTCTGGAAGCTAGTTAACGCACCACATTTTAAAAATCCTAGCGACCCTACAACAGACACAAATGTAGATGAGGAGGCATGGGTCTCCCATTTTGAGAACATCTTTGCCCTAAGTCCTCACTCCCCAAACCTCTCCTTGTCCCCGGAGGTAAACTCCGACGCTCCTCTTTCTTTTTCACTTACTGAAGTTAAAATAGGGTTGGAATCATGTAGTATGGGAAAGGCCCCAGGACCAGACGGCGTCCCAATTGACTTCTTTCAGGATAACCCAGACTTAAGGGTACCTGTCCTAACAAATGTCCTCAACAGTATAGCTCTGGTAGGTCCCCTCCCCTCATGGTCAACGGGTGTCATTGTCTCAATCTATAAAAAAGGAGACAGGGCTAACCCAAAGAATTATAGACCAATCTCCCTGCTGGACACAACATCGAAGCTCATGGGCCGCCTCCTCCCCTGTAAGTTAGAGGGGTGGGCCAAGGAGAATAATATCTTAATCCAGGCCCAGTACGGATTCCAGCAGGGAAGGGGCACTGTGGATCAGTGCTTTTATCTAGCACTGGCCATAGAAAAGTACACCAGAATGAAGGATGAAAAGATCTACCTGGCATTCATGAACCTGTCGGCTGCGTTCGACTGCGTGGTCCATGCTAAGCTATGGAACATCATGGAAGGGATGGGGGTTGACCAAGCCATATTAAACTTTATCAGACAGCTGTACTCAAACGCCGCGGCATCGGTCCGCTATACAAAAAATGGAGAATGCACGCGTCCATTTAAAATTGCCAGGGGAGTAAGGCAGGGCTGCGTCCTCGCCCCATTCCTCTTCTCCATATATACAAATGGAGTCGAGGAAGCACTCACAGTGGCCACCTGGGACGTCCCTGCTTTTGATTCCCAACTGCTACCAATACTGGCCTATGCGGATGACGCGGTGCTAATCGCCAGAACGGTGCTTGGTTTGCAACGCCTGATAACTGCGTATGTTTCCTTTATGGATTAGATACAGTTGAAGGTAAACCAAACTAAGTCCTTTGTAATCATAGCCGGGGCCAGAAAAAGAGACAAAATCCCGTATCTACATGCGGACACCGAAAGAATAGAGGTGGTGGACTCCTTCCCCTATCTGGGGGTTCTTTTTGATAAGGACCTATCATGGTCAAAGCTGGTGGAAGGAAGGAAGCTGGTAATGGAGAGAGGTACCTCGGCTGTTAAATCTTTCGCCCAAAAATTGGGCGCAAGACCTTTACTACCAATAAAAAAAATCTACCAGGCCAAAGTAAAGG
This sequence comes from Calotriton arnoldi, assembly GCA_963921515.1. Taxonomy (NCBI): domain Eukaryota; kingdom Metazoa; phylum Chordata; class Amphibia; order Caudata; family Salamandridae; genus Calotriton; species Calotriton arnoldi. The sequence goes on from CAWUFW010003641.1 coordinate 813,361, forward strand.
CAGCAGTAACGTACGGGGCTGGTTTTTGGGGTGTGGTAGCACCAACCTTATTGCAAACCACCGAGAATAACTTCTTTAAATCCACAGTGGGTCTCCCTCTCTCTTCTTCAAACCATATCTTACATTTGGAATTGGGTTTGCCCTATATTGCAGATTCCCAATTCTCTTGTGGCACTCAATCTGGCGGAGGGATACAGTGCCATTGACACAAACAATAATAAAGAACTGCTTAAGTATGGACAAATGGAGAAGGTCTAGGTGGCTCAGCTACGTGGAGTCAGTACTGAAGGAGATCGGTCTCCCGGAACTGTTTAAGGACCCACTGGCCTGTAGAAAGGTTTCTAAACAAAAAGTTACCAATATGTTCTTACTGATGGCAGATTATAAGCGAAAGGAATACCACAGAGAAAAACAAGCAGTTTGTATTTATCTCCAAAACCCGCCACTGATAGAGGGGGGGTACTCCTATCTAGTAGATGTCACCAGGCCGCAAGACAGATTTAAATTACTGAGGTTCCGCATGAATATGATCCCACTGATGTTAGGTTATCCAGAAAAAACATATAATCACGTGGATTTAAGCGCCTGTCCATGTGATAACCTTTCACCTCAAACTGAACTGCATTTAGTTTTTTTCTGCAGGCTCTATGAAAAAGAAAGGAACGATTACCTTAAACCAATTTTAAAGAAAGGGAATTTTAACCAATGCAGCGTGGCACTTTATTTTTTTAAATCGTTACTTGCCCCCCTGGTTTGTTATTCAGTAGCTACATTCTTATGGGCCTGCACGAGAAAGAGGAAGGGAGGGATGCCAAGAGACTTGAGCCTGTGTCATGCGGTAACTTTTAATATGTGAATTGATTTTGTTGTAACAGTGTTTTTATTTTAAGATCAACGAACTACTTGCCGATTTTAATATCTTACTGTAATGTATTTTATCTGTGCTTTTAGGATCATTTTACTTTGATCGAATAAAGATTGAAATTGAATTGTCTTCTGTTATTTAAAGGATTTCGAACTAGAGTAACAAGCGAATGGGAACATTTGTTACATGTGCTAGAAAAATAAGGTTCTTCTGAATTTCGATCATACATATCATGAAAATAACCACGTAAACGTAGCCAGCCTAGACACACCAAACTAGCATCCATTGTTTAATAAGGGAGATGACTTAACCAAGTGTACAATGGTGAACATTTAAAAAAGAATTAAACTGCTTTTTTCTCAAAATCTTTTTAACTTTAACCAAATCAACCCAGTAACCTTTGATATTCCTCGATGAAGACAAAGCTAATTCTCTACTTTTAGCTTGTTCATCTTCAACATTCATTTTTGCTTATTTATACATATCTTTAAGAAAAAAACGAAAATCACATCCCAAGGTTCCATAAGCCACTCTGGATTTAAGACAGTTCTCTGTCTCCTATCTTTGAGCAATTCAATTGCCGTGAATCCTGTGGTTTTATGTGGCATCCAATGATCACACCAAATTAAATTAGCATATGATGATGAGGATTTAAACTTGCTTTTAAAGTTAACTCTTCACCTACAATCACCATGTTAAATCTTTCCACCAATCCATTCATGGCTGGAGAATACAAAGTTGAGTGTATGTGTTTTATACCCAAACTTTTTTTTTAAACTAGCCAGTTTTGGAGACGTAAATTGCACTACACTGCCACAGGGAACTGAATTTGAAATGACCTACTTTGGAAAATATTCCTCCATAGATCCAAAAAAGAATTCACAATCCATTTGAGTTCTGCCATTTTGAAAAATAGTCAATTAAAACTATACCATATACTTTCCCTTAAGTCCACCCTTCACAGGGACCAAGTCCATAGCTAGCTCTGTCATAGAAGGCTCTGGGAAGTCTGAAAATGTTCAAGAAAATATTTCAAAGCTTTACTTGAAATCACACATTGTTGACTTTTTTGCACAAAGCCAGCTACCTGATCCCCCTTGTACAGCCATCAAACTGTGTCTTTGACTTTTTTAGTACCAGTTTTACGAATATACTCACTATGTGTTGATGAAATATTTTGGAAACTCTAACACCAATAGTTTATTTCGGATAATCAGTCCAGATAAATCAAATCACCTTGTTCCCAACAATATCTTGTTACATGGCCTCTTACCAAACCTGCTCACTAAACACATGGCCAACATTAGAGAGAACATGTTTAATGGTGGTCACCACATAATCTTCTTTAGGATCAAGTTCCATTGACTCTTTTTGTTTAGACAGTATAGATCATCAGTCTGCCTTTACATTGAAGGACCCTGGAACATACAGAACAGTGAAGTTGTACTCATACAATCTTAAGAAAATTCTAACAAGACGGGCTGAAGCTTTACTAGTAGCATTACTGTTAAGTACTGACATAAGAGGTTCACGGCCTGTTGTAATGTAAAATATTTTCACCCAAACATAAGTTTTAAAATGTTCAACGCTCAAGGAGCATATCACAGCCGCTACCTCAATTATGTAGAACTTAGTTTTTAACTGTGATAAGAATCTTGAAACAAAGGTTACAGTGACTTCCTTTCTAGTTTTAACCTCCCTAAAAACAGCCCTGAAACTGTAATACTCTTTGCTAAATTTGAATATAGACTAAGAGAGGAGCAGCTTTAATAATAACTTCTTTGAGCTTTACAATGCCTTATTAGGTCTGGTATTAATGAAGATCTTTTGATTTTACTGCAAATATACACATATAATGTATTTATGATATGGATTCATCTTTGATAGGAACCCAGCAACAGAAGACCAGTAAAATATGTTCTTGATGAGCCTTTCCATCCTCTTCTGTTCATCTTTACAGGTAACAATCCCAATCTCATCGACAGAAGTCAGTTCTCATTTCCTTTGATTGCGCATTGGTTTATTACATTTGAGGCTTCCTCAAAGTGGCCTGTTCAATGACATCTTCCTATTTTTCCTTTAATGCACAGGTCTCAGGATCACCCAGGTAACTCTCTTGTCTCATTAGTACTTGTTTAAAGCCCATCTCATCTCAGGTTTTCTTCCTCCCAAGTTGTCAAGGCATATCTTTTGAAATCCTACACCACCTAGCAAAAATCTGACAAAATGGTGAATGGGGAGCTGGAATCCGCCATAATTGTAACTTCCTAAACATCCGTCTTGATAACTCAGTTTGCAGGATTATATAGTTCCTCATCAACCTCTAAAATGTATGTCCCCAACTCCACTTCCATGTTAAGATGTGACTTGTTTTAACATGTAAGTATAAGTATTAATCATGCATGAAACCATTCGCTCTGCCATATCCTTAGGCAAGGTACCCACTTCTATTTCGTCTAAAGGCGACTTATCCAAACCAAAATCTCCAAACTTAGAACACACTTTTTTTTCACTTGTCCCGTCCAGCACACATAAAACTAATTGCTTGTGAAGTTATCCCAAAAGAATTGCTTCTTGAAGCAAATAGCCTCAGCGAGTCCCTGTTTTCATGCACTCATTTCAGAATAGACCCACTTCACTGCATCTGAAACATTCTTTACTTACAGCTGTACAGGACTTAAGAAGATACGTAATAACTAGAACCACCCCATGAAAATTAGTTCCTAAAAATGTTGTTCTGAAATGCACTAGCTTACACACTTTGGTTTCACTTCTCCCTTGGCCTATCCAAGAATACATTAGCTACTTCACCACTAAAAAAAGAAGTAATTGAATGCTCCATATTATGGCAATACTGATAGTTTTCAACAGAGAGGGGTTGATGCATCCTAAAAGTTATCCTGTATATTTTAATCAGAACCATAAATAATGACTTGGCCTCTTATGTAAAAATCAACAATACTGCTGAAATCACAATTTTTAACAAGTATTCTAAGAGCTGGTGCATAGGAGTCTACAGTACGTTGACATGTTGATGGCAAGTACAAACGTTACGTCTCTCCATTACAAAATGTGGGTCTTCAACGAAATGACTCTTTAATCTGTCCAAACTGGTAAAGCAATCATGATCTCTTACATCTACACCATTAGCAGGTAATAAAGGTAGTAAATATTAAAAAACGCCTTACCCTTCCACAGCCAAAAGACTCAAAAGTAGTGTTTTTTTCCTTTCTGAAATAAAGGAATCTCCATTATTAGCCTATAATTTTTAAGTTTTTCTTAAACACTTGCCCTAATTCATGTTTAGTCATCCAGGCTGATATAAGAATGGTAGTGGTTGGTTACCAAACTGTATTATGTAGAAAAAAATCTATATAATTACGATAGCCTTGTTATGCAGGTAACATAAATGCTAACCCTTTTACTTGGAGGCAGAGTCTCTGCAAGAAGAAATGCTTCAAAGGTTTTCAGAAAATATTCCTTAATGGAAAGGATGTAGATGGTCCATAGCCACAAGTGAAGTCTGTGTTAAAGTCTGAATTACACAGTAAACAAAGATTGCCTGCAATCGTCAAACAAAGTCTTGAATAGCAAAGTACTCTTTGCTCAGTATAAAATATGCCAATAACTACAAGAATCAAGCAATGCTTAAAACAAAACGGTCCTACATTATGCATGCACTTGCCAGGAGGGGCTGGGCAGTATAGAGTGCCAAGCACCACCAAAGATGGCTACCATGTTTCCATGACCTTACTGGGTAGTCCGAAGCGAACCACGGAACCAGCTAGACTCAGGAGCTCTAAACGTTGGAGAATTCGTTGATGCACAGTCACTGCTGCATTGATCAAGCAAGCTGCCAACTGGCCACAAGTTCTTCTTTTAGCCTTCTTTTTCGTAGAAAGTTTTAGGATCCTGCAAAATATTGTCCAGCAGCGCTGTGTGACAAAGCTCTGTCTGGAAATAGAGCGCATACACTGAATGCACGGCCTGTGTCACACTGTGGACACCTTGAAGAATTTGTTGACAAACTGCAGCAGTCAAGGAACTGCAGGAAAGTGGATAAGTGACTTTTTTTTTTTTTTAACATGTTTTCGTTTATTAGTGAATATATAAAGGCAGGTATATCATTTTGAGGGTTCTCTTTCACGCACCTTATTAAAGGAAGTGAACATTTATGACATTGCACTATAAGGGCAGGACACATAAGAAATATATTTCCCCCATTCTGTACTCCTTCATTCCATAAAGGTCATATCCGCTGATCCGACAAGAGTGGATAAGTGACTTTAATCTCAAAAACCCACACATTGTAGTGGCAGCAGGAAGCCAGCACTAAATAACTATAGACTATGGAATATAACTATGGACTATTGAATCACATTCAATTAAAACCAATAACATAGAATTTCGACTCCAACAGGGTAAAAACACAAGTTTGGTGTATTGGCATGAAAATTAAATTAAAGAAGAGTTCTGCTTACAGATGGAAGAACAACAAAAAGGCACTACATCAACCTGCCAATAAAATCACCCTTCCTATTACTGGAGGTCAGTGCATCAAAATGACCTGTGCTTTGTAGCTTGAATTTACTAATGCCAAGGCAAGGCTAAGATGCTCTTCTCTATACGGATGCAGACATCTTTAAAATTCACATAGCCAACTGGACATGGAGCTAGACAAATCTCAAAGCCAATGAAGCAGGGTGTTCTCAGATTCACAGGGTACCAAATGCAATATAAGTCTGGTACAAATTGTGTGGTTAACGACAGCAGATCACATCAGAGAATATGCAAAAGGGTGGTATCAAAGTCCTCCAGCAAAGCCAAGCTTGGGTTGGTTAAAGAGTCTACTTACTCCTCAGGCCTAAGTGACAGCTCACTAAAACAGACAAGAGAGGCACTAAGCTACATGAATTCTCAAGCTATGCAGACAATAAGCCAATGGGTTGTCCCCACACATTCCAGAGCAAATCCCCGTGCACCAACAACTAGCAAGAACTACCCCAACCATAACGCCCGGATAAGGAAAAAGTTATGCTAACCAAATCAAAGTCAACAAATGCTACAAACAACTATAGAATAGTTTTCTACACTCTGATAGTAAGTTCAGTTCCTGGCCGCCTTAATTATAGGGCTAAACACATCTCTTAAAGTTGTAAAATTAAAAATGGTTTCTGTCTGAAATAAAGGTGTTTCAAATATAGGTCAGGATGTGTCTGTTGTGAGAATTACTTCAGAGGTAAAGCTGAGTAGTGCCTGCTATCTCGTCTATAGATTCCTAGGGCAGTGAGAATGAGAAGAGGGGCAGTGAGAATGTTCCCAGCGTACAGGGCTGCTTTCAGTGCCCCCTAGGCAATTATGTGTGTTTAATGACAATCAATAGGCTAGTAGTTTTTAGTGCAAGCACAGCCAATGTCCATTTTTGAAATACTTACAAATAATTCTGGCATATTTTTCAACTGGCACTGGTCGATCTTGTTGCTGTTACTATAAAGAAATATTAATTTCTTAAATTGAAACAGAATTCCTCAATTTCTATAATTATAGCACCGTTCGGAAACTATTACATTTGTCAACGGTTTCCAGCAGTGTGTTCAGCTCGTGCGTTAGCGCATTAGACACACGTGTTTAATTTGCTCCTGTGATAGGACATTACTGTGTACTTTTTCTTTAGTGTCAACATTTCTCCTAAGAGTGTGAGCCTTGCACAACGCAGCAGGTAGTCATTTGTTGTCTTACTGGCGTAGAGTGGGTGAGTGAGGTAAAGGGGTTGTATCAGTTGTCCTGCCTTAAGGCAACCAATGACTACAGAGTCAGCTGTTGGTAGGGATTCTATTTGATTCCACTGTTGTGACTTGATTGTCGCCATACACCCTTTCCTTAGTTACACCTTCCCTACTGCTCTGCCAGGATGAGTGCTGGAGTGCTTGGTGATGCAGTGGAATGCTGAATGCTTGGTGATGTCATGGAATGCCTGGGTGTCTGATGAGGTGCTGAGTGTCAGCTGGAGTGTGCAGGCTGAGCAACAGGGAGGCTGCTCCTGGTGGGGATAAACTTCTTATCTTCTGTATACTTACGTACTTACCTGAAACCTATGATAACTTGTAAATGAATCTTAATAAACCATCATCCACAATCTATTCTACGGCTATAATGGATTTCTTTGACATTATTATAATGGTGACGATTTGAAGTAAAAACCTGTGTGTTGTGGAAGATAGACTGTATTTTAACCTGCTGAAGAAACTGGAACCAAGGAACCTTAAGCTTGAAGGAAAAGGAACGCACTGGTTAGCCCCACCAGTGTCCCTCATCATCTGGACAGCCTGCAGCCTGGGATGTTTGACCTTCTTGACATCAATAAAGTTTATGTACTGATACCAAAAATCTTTCTTGCCTACGTGTATCTGTTTGTTACGTGGATAAAGTCTATCTACAGTGTTTTGAGGATTCCCAGCAACACTGTGTTCAAGGATACTAGCAGCAATTGCATGAAATTGGCAACATCAAGAGTTGAGTATTGCTCAAGGGGAACTACCAGGTACTGGAGACTTTGGAGATCTGTTTTGAGATCAGCGGTGTTTAGCTGGTAAGCTACATATCTAGGGTGTTTTAATCAGTCGGTGCTGTGTAGGCCCTTGCCGGTACCGTTGTGCGGCCTTTGAACGGGCCGCGTGTTTGAGCCATTACAGTTGTGTGGCATTTGAATGGGCTGCGAGACCATCTGCGGTGGTGCAGGTGTTCCTTGGGCTGCTGAGGAACGCTGAGGAGCGCATGTCCACTTACTGGATTGATGCGTGTGTCCTTTGGGTCGCTTCGGTACACTGTGCAGCGCATGTCCATGATGTGATATTTCCTGCTTCCTGTATGGACTGTGTGTGCACTCTGGCGTGGGTGATTGCAAGGCAGTGACATTCTGAGGAAGCTGGAGCGCCGACTTGTGGGTTTCCTCTGCACGTCATTGCGCTAGGCGGAAGGCGCTATCTTTAAATAGTGGTCCGGCAATAAATGGTTTAGTATGATGGAGTCGCTTGCGCTGGAGCGCCGACCCTGGTGTGTTCCCTCCGCATGTCATCGCGCTGAATGGGAGTTGCCATCTGTGAATAGGACTCTGATGATCTATTGGCACAAGGTTGTGGAAGTGTGCTGCCTCATCTACAGGAGGATATATTCAGGAGGGTCGTTTGACTTGACGGTTTCCCCTTCATTGAACATTAAAAGTGAAATTGAATAGAGCAGTATGTCTGCTGGACAACTTCTTGGCGTTCAGCTGAAAAACTTTCTACTTTGGGATGCTGGTAAGACCGGACCAGTTTCGTTTCAATTTATTCAATTCAAGCCTCGAGGAAGTTGAGACTGGTATGCTCTACAGTGGAAGATCGGAAATAATGACCAAAGTGTTCACTGTGCAGTGTTTGATGTGCAGTGCAAGTCCGTATGTAGCACTGAGGCAAAAGCAGAATTATGCTCATTTTTAATTTCATGCCATGCTGTCTCTCCTCTTTCTGGGATTTTACAGGAATGTTGGGTGAGGGATTGATCACAAGTGGGAACTAAGAATGTGCTTGTTACTATTAATACTTTCCATCCCATGTTTGCTGATGATGGTCTATCACGTTTATTTTTATTTCTGTGGTCATTCTACTGCAATGTTTATTTCATGCCATAAGCAGTTCCCGCTTATGTTGATGTGTGCAAGTCTGATTCTTTGGTGTGGATGTTTATTGAGTACTCCGGTATTGAGTTGTAAGGTCTAGTACCTTAGTGCGGTTTGTGGGGTTGTTTACCCTAGTGCTGCGTTGCAGGTTTGTGTATCCTGCTACAGTTTGAAGTGTGTGTTGTAGGGTTGTGTGCCCTAGTGCCGAGTTGTAGGGTCGTGTACCCTAACGCTGTGTTGTAAGGTCGAGTACCTTAGTGCTGAGTTGTAGGGTTGTTTACCCTAGTGCTGCGTTGCAGGGTCGTGTATCCTGGTACAGTTTGAAATGTGTGTTGTAGGGTTGTGGGCCCTAGTGCCGAGTTGTAGGGTTGTGTACCCTAATGCTGTGTTGTAAGGTCGAGTACCTTTGCGCTGAGCTGTATGGTCAAGTACTTTAGTGCTGTGTTGTAGGGTTGTCTACCCTAGTGCTGCGTTGCAGGCTCGTGTATCCTGGAACAGTATGAAGTGTTTGTGCGTAGGGTCATGTACCCTAGTGCTGAGTCCCTCAGTGCTGTATTGTAGGTTTGGGTACCCTAGTGCTGAGTTGCAGGGTTGAGTATCCTGTTACAGTGTGAAGTGAGTTGCCTGAGGCTCTTGTTCTTGTCAAGCGTACAGTGTGGGTTGCCTGTGACCTCACATCCTTTCTGGTTATGGTATGCTTGTGCCATTAAGTTCCCTAAGGAAAGGGGATGGGTGTGTATTTTATGCTTCAGGGATGTACTATCGTTCTCATCTTTAGTTTTCTTCAATTAACTTTTCTATGGTTCAGGCTGTATTTCCTCCTTTTATTTTCATTATTTAGGTTCATAGGTCTTCCTTTTGCTTTTTAATCAATTCTGTCAAAAGTTTCCATAAGGAAAGCAGATATGGTGGGTCTTGATTGTTGCCATACACCCTTTACTTAGTTACACCTTCCCTACTGCTCAGCCAGGATGAGTGCTGGAGTGCTTGGTGACGTAGTGGAATGCTGAATGCTTGGTGTTGTCATGGAAAGCCTGGGTGTCTGGTGAGGTGCTGAGTGTCAGTTGGAGTGTGCAGGCTGAGCAGCACGGAGGCTGCTCCTGGTGGGGTTAAACTTCTTATCTTCTGTATACTTACGTACTTACCTGACACTTACCATCTTGATAACTTGTAACTGAATCTTAAAAAACCATCATCCACAATCTACTCTACGGCTACCATGGACTTCCTTTACATTATTACATCCACTTGCATGTTTAACTGGCTCCAGAGTGACAAGAGCTGTAGTACGTTGCTGGAGTAAAGCGTTTTGATGCCCTTGGGCAATATACATTGCCCCAAATATATTTAAAAGGGTACAAGACAAAGGGATGCAGGTGGGAGAATTAAACAGTGACAAGGGAAACATCTGAAATACTGTAATGCATTTCATATTATCTGATATACAGTATGTGTTGTTCTTTTTTCTGTCAATTGTCATGATTTCTTAAATTAAACATTTTAAATGCCTTCTATATGTTCATGTATGTCAGAGACACTACTTTGTCTTACCTCTAAGATTAGATTAAGGATGCTTGTACAGAATGTCACACAGAAGAATGATGGTGGAAGGTAGAAAACATAGGACTTTAGCCTATGCTTGAAAGAGGAAAAATTGAACTTGTGCTGTAGAATGTCACAAAGGGAATTACACAGGGCATCCCAAAGCGTCGTCCATCAGTGAAAAAAAATGGTTTTGGCCAGCCTACCAAAGTCACCAACTGCAGGATATGGCTGGATCTTTCCCAGTCATCAAAGTGTTATAAATATAAATCAATTGCCTCACTGTAGTGACAGGCATGGCAATTTGGAAATAATTCTTTGTATCATTATGAGCAACACATGGATGGCTGGGCCTTTTCAGGAAGCTACATCCTATGTAGAGATCACAACACCAGGATGTCCAGCTCAAAGAGAGATTCTCTTACACATTCAACTATTATACAGAGGTGTGCTTCTGTTGTTGACACCTCACTACATGTGAAATTCAATTTTTGTCCATTTTGCATTACACTTAGGGAAATTGGTATTGTCTTTTTTTTTTTAAATCAACCTTTCAGCATGCCAACTTGGTCAAAATTCAGGGTCAAACCTTTTAAGGGGCACACAGGATTTTACAGGCACATAGGATTGGTGAATTTTCATCTAACAAAGACCCCTCTGACTTCGAGCAAGCTGGTAGGTGGAAAAGTATCACATAGCCTCACCCCTATCCTTGGCCAAGGTGAAGGTAAATAAAGACCTGGGGAGGAGGCACACTCGACACGTCCATACTTGGGTAATTTGGTGTGGTGAAAAAATACACTTACCTTGAACTTGGCAGGGTGGGGTCTAAAGAAAGGACCCCCACGTCCTTGGTCAAGACAAGCCGAGGGTAAAATATACACCCCTGTGCCAATGGGCAAAGCAGGAGCAGTCGGGCACAATATACCCAAGGGACAATAATTACCTTCCCACATTACTGGAAAAGGGGACACTAAATACCATTCTGGTCTTGGGCACAGAGGAGGGGATCTACACAATACAGCAATAACAAGTCCATCACTCCTTGTGAGAGCATTAACATTTCTTATAGATTTAAGCATTACTAAGGACAAAGCTGCCTTGAGCTTCAGACATAAAACTGCATTTAAAATAGTGACACGCAGACATTTGCTGCTGGAAAAGTGAAAACATGAGACCTTAGTTGACATGCAGACACTTGGTGCTGGAAAAGTGAAAACATGAGGCCTTAGTCAGACGCTTTCCATTTAATGAATCATGTAAAAACATACACAATTAATTCATAGTTGACTTTAATGTTTTTAGTTTAGATTTGACCTCACTAAAGAATGTAGATTTAATTTGCAAAAGTGTTTGAAACCTGCAGTAGTAGTTTACATTTGTACAGAATTAACACTGCATTTTAAAGTGTAGAGAATGCTGAAATATAGCTTGTGATTTAGTTTGCTTTGAAAGCTTCAGCTCTGTCCTGCAGATAAGAATGGAATGTTTTCTTCTCCGTGAAAGAAAGCAGCTTCATATAATTTACAGCTTGAAACTTATTTTTATCATATTTAGTTGCTGTTAAACAAAGCCTCATTCATTTCATAGCGTAGAGTAAACTGGAAAGCATACATTTTCTACTGTATTATTGTAAAATGTATTTAATGTTTCCTGCCTAAATAATAAGTTCTTTTTGGAGTTGATTTTATTCTGTTTAGTTAAAATACATGTTTCTTTAACATAAAGTTAGGAGATGAAGTCATTTAAAGTAAGATTCAAATGTGTCACAAGAACTCGATTGATGGATGATGTGTGCAGACAGCCGAGGGGTGTCGATGCCTTTCTGGAGGATGCTGTATTTCAACTGGATGGAGGACGAAGAACATGTCACATGCTTTGAAACATTTTGCAGAACTATAAATGCGTTCCTAGCGGAGGATGGTGTGGGATTTTTTGCAGGATTTTTGCAGACTCTTTCGGACTTTATTTTAGAATTCTGCAGAGAAAGGAGGTGAAGAGGACAGACTCTGAGCAAAAGCAGACAGGTTCAGACGAAGCTGAACAAGGGGAGACAGAATCAGCTGGGACGAAGGCAGATTAGATGCAGGCTATTTATTAAAAACCTCGAGCTTTATGCTTTGATTAATTGGCTTTACCAAGGCTTATTTGCTCTATGCTTTATTTCTCTTTATGGGAGATTTTGCAATTATTAATTATTGATTTAGATTCAAGCTAAACTCACTCTTGCATTTATTCCGGAACTCTTCATGAGTTCTGACTGACATTATTTGTGCCTCACTTTCTTAGATTAGGAATTCTTCCCTTATGGAACGCGCTGTATTGTAAATTATGATATGCTCTGTACTAACTTTGCTTTCTATTATCAATTCTGTAACCTGATTGAGATCTTACTAATGAATGACGAGTCAGAGAATCTTCGATTTTGATTGGAAAATAAATCCCTTTAAAACTAATCACAACTCTTATTATTGACTAAAATATTTATTTGCATTCGATTATTTGCCCATGTTTATGAAGGAGCTTTTTTGATCATAATACATTGGCAAACCCGCGCGACAGCCCCGTATGCCCCGGGATTACCGCTGCTGGGGACACCTAGGGGGAAGTCGGGCACATCGGAGATGGCACTGGACCATTGGCGCACAGCCGGCATAGACACATTAAGTGACCTCTACAGAGATGGTCAACTGTCAACATTTGAGGCGCTGGCGGAGGATACCGGCTTACCTGCAGGGCAATTCCTCCTGCATGCATCCCTCACAAGGGCATTATCAGCCGGCTGGGGAGACATAACAACCGAGCCACAAACACATCTACTAGTACAATATTTGCATGTCATGGGAGCGGGATCTCATATAGTACACTGGCTGGTGGCGGCCTTGCTTGCGCACACGCTGCAACCCATGCTGGCCCTTCGCGCCCGCTGGGAAGCAGACAGGGGTCAACCCTGGGCTGACAGGGAATGGGAGACCATCCTAGCCGGCTCAACATACATACCGAGAAATTCTAAATTCAAATTAATACAAACATATATTATACAGAGGGCGTACCTTTCGCCTGACAGAATAAACAGATACTTTAACATCTCTACGTCTGAATGCCCACGCTGTCGGCAGCCTGACGCAGACCTACTTCACATGCTATGGTTCTGCACCTCGCTCCAGAATTATTGGCGGGATGTCACTACGACCCTAGCGCTTTGTACAGACACACCCTTGTCGCTTACATGGGAAACCTGCATATTAGGAGTCTACGTCCGATCCAAAAAAACAAAGTTACTTCACGGTTCAGGGACCTGGGACTGATAGTTGCAAAACGCTTAATTACAAAACGATGGAAGCATGTAGACCCTCCAGGGACGATTAGCTGGGAAAGATCACTCCTCATATGGGCACAGGCGGAAAGTGTAACATTGCACAGGGAGGAAATAGCGGGGCTCCGAAAATACCACATTGCGCAGCATTGGGACACAATACTCGCAGCATTTAAAAGCGCAGGAGGCAGAGTAGATAGCGATACCCAGCCAGTTGACGTATAACGTATACGTTAAAGACCCCGAGTTCCGGAAGGCGAGATACCAGCGGGCAGACATTATGAACCGATACGCACCGCTACACAGCCATAGTTAGAAATGGGAGACCCCTCTATCCCTGCCTACCCAACCCCACCCACCAGCACGAAACTGGCCCTCAATACCCATGTAGATAGAAGCCCAACCTTGGTGAGTCAATTTACTGCAATACATAGGATGTATGAGCCCATTGTTGTTTATATTATTTTCTTTTAATTTTCATTGTTGAAAGGTCATGATCATTTATTTTGTATATTGATAATGTCGCCACTCCTCAATACGTTGTTAGGCACTGCAACTTAGATAAGGTGCGCTATATTGGCACGTTCTGCATAGCTTTTATTTTCTATTCTATACTGTCGCTTTTGATGCATGCCCCTAATATGGAACTGCTGAAATAATTATGCATTGTTGTTCTCGGTGCACACTGTCACGATACGCTCTAGGCATCGATAAATTGTTTATACTGTACTGCGCGAGTGAACAACTGCGGAGCGGTAAAAGGAGATGTCTTCTTCCGCAAAGTACACTGGTAATCGGCGCAGTATATGAATGTGACGTATTGCATAATTTGGAAATATGCTCAAAATGTTTTTTGTTTTTTTTGCATTGCCCTATATTGTAAGATGGGGAAAAAACAAAATTGTGAAAAGACCAATAAAGATGTTTAAAAAAAAAAAAAAAAAAAAATGAAGGGTCATGAGCACAGCTGGGATTTTTAAACAAGTCTTTGTGATCTGGATTCTGACTTCAGCACATTTTGCCCCTTCAATTTGTATTTTTTATTTCTTTCAACAGTAACTTGGAGAATGGTATAGCGCCTACTTGTATTTCATGTTGTTGAGGCGTTGCACATTTTCAGTTCCTCTTAGTTTTCTATTATAAAGGTTTTGATATGGAAAAAAAAAAAAAAAAAAAAAATAATACATTGGCAAAGATTAATCATCTTGAGAATAGATAAAAGCGGAAACAAGGGTAATGGTGATTAAAGGTAATTCACTGAAACAATAAAGTCAAAACACATCTTAAATTGACCAGCTACTGTTATAAGCAATATATAATTATAGACTAATCCTGCATCTTTTGAAAACAAGTTTTTTTATAGTTTTCATTGAACGAGAAAACAGTAAAATTCATTTGATCACATGAATCAGGCAATATCAACCTGACCTAGAATTGTGGCAAGGAGGGTAACGCTGCTTCCTTGGATCAAAACTATCCAACAGTTCCTTTCAAGCATCTGTTGGACCTAACCCGCATCAGAGTATTACATTCAATATTAGGAAGCAAACCATGTTAACATTAATTTGTGGGTATCTGAATGTGTCCCCGTGATGTTTTAGTAAGCCAGGATGTGCAGCAATAACCAATTATCTGGCGCCTCGTAAATCTATGCCCTAAACTGTTAAGCTGCATCACCTCAAGTCGGAATTTCCAGAAATCTCAAGCATTATGGTCTCTCGTGTCTTGGCATGGTATGCATATACTAGAGCATCAGCCACCACTCTTGGCATCATGCACACCAAGGTGGTCCAATTACAGAGGTCTCTCATCCATTTGGAAACTATGGTCAACAATAATCAAGTTAATCTTGGGATATTCTGAAATATGACAAAGTATAAGTACAGAAAAGCGAGAGGCTGTTAAGAAAGATTGAAGTGAGAATATAATAACAATTAGAACTGAATGCTGAGAAAGATTGCTGTATATCTTAGCAAGGGGAGTGTACTAGAAGGTGTGGAAGAATGAGACACAACTTGATTCGACCAGGAAACAGTCCCTGGTATAAGCGTGATAAAACTACAGGAAGGTGAGAGCTGGAAGAGAACTGAAATTTCACTATTGGGAGAGGTGAGAATTAAGATCTATTTTTTTCAAACTTTGACAATGATTTTTGAAATATAGACAATAACAGTGAGACAGAAAAATACATCCCAACAAACATGAGCAAAAAAGAAATGTGAAATTATCAAACACAATGAAACAACGTAAGATTACAGTAAACTGATTCATTGAATTTGGCATTCAATCTAGCAAAACACAAAGGGGGTCCTCAAAGCAATTTTCCAAACCTACACAATGTGACAGTGCAGTAGAGTTAACAAAAAGAGACGTACATTTAATAGTCGGTTGTGGATTGGTCACTATCGGCCGCCAGCTATCAACAGTGAAATCTGACCAGATGCTTTTAGGACTAGCAGAGAGTACCAATAGGGAATAGTAACAGTCCTCTAATTCATCGTTATATACCATGTTGTGCGTGCAATCAGAGTATAGAGGGCCCCTAAACGACTGCATGGTGGCCCGTTTCTCGGCTTTACTAGGTGCAAGCCATAACAAGTGCCATCAATTGTTGGCTCAAATTTAAATATGCCCAACAGGCAAACCTCAGACATGCCGAGTAAGTAATTAGAAATCATCTTAACAAGGCTCTCAGTACACTCTGTCAGAAGCTGAAAATAGACAAACAAGATCATGCCAAGTGCAAGAACCCAGGCTTAGCAATCCCGCACCTAAAGCAACTATCAATTATGGAAGGATCTACCTTATGCAGCAAAGTCGATGCAAACAGACACAATGGAGGAATTTAAAAATGTAGTAAATTGTGTTTCTATGTAAGAGATACTCTCTTGGTTTGTTGGCATGACTTAAAACCCATTGAGCATCTGTAAGCGAATATCCCAAGTCTGTTTCTCAGACAGGCCAGGATATCAGTTGTCTACTGTCAGACAAAAATAGAGTACATAGCGGATACCAAATGCTTGGGTTGTGGTGCCGTCAGGATATATTGGACCAGTTTGCATGTTACAGTTATCTTAAGGAACTCAGGAAACATAGCCTTTATAGTATTATGTAGCCTAAAATAGTAAAAGAGGGTTAGAGAGGAGACTGGACTTTTCAATCACAATTGGTCTAAATGTGTTACCAACATAAAGATGACCTAGTGTCTTGATTACGAGGTCCTCAAACTACTTAATGAATCTGCCTTCAAATCTCACTTCCAAGCCCTGCACACGAGCAAGAGGAAAAGCAGAAGAGAAAGGTAAGGTGCCTCGTATGAACTGTTGTAACCGATACCAAGGAGTTAATGTGTATTCGCCTCAAATTTTGCGTCTGGAGCTTTGCAATTACTAACTACGGTGGATAGCTGCATCACTTTCTTTGCCATTATGAGCTCTATCTTAATGTGCGGTAGCTAAAGGAACAAGGTACATATATGTGGAATTGAGTAAAGTAAACCTATGCTTACCTATATAATCTTACCTTCACAATATTTTGGTCCTCAATATGTTTGCGACAATATTTTAGCCAAATGATATTCTGTAGTTGATATTCTGGGGGAATACCTCTGTTGGCACAGAAGGACATCCCAAAGCTACAACTCTGGGGGCCTCTAATTTGGCTCAAAAGAACCCATGTATTTTCACTATGCAGCAGTGAACGATCTAGTCGTGTACCAAATGCCTCTGGACGCACATAGCTTAGATTTTGTCCATTTGTCACATTTTGGCACCCGGCAGAAAAATTTGTCATACACTAGCAAAACAAAAATAGCAGAAATAGTAACAAAATATTGTGAACAGAAGGAAGGGGTGCATCAAACCAAACCAAACCAGCACTTCTTGAGAACAAATGTATATTTTAGGTTCATAAGAGCTTCTCATAGCAAATTATCCAAATACATGGTTACGTATAGAATGGTGCATGCACGTCATGTCTCATCTGAAAACCTGTTTGTGTCAAAACAAATGCATTCAAAGGACCAGTACCAGATTAAAGACCAACACAGAGAGAATAGAAAGATGCAGGCATTTATTTTTAATTTTTTTTAGTATGACTTCGCTTGGAAATGCAGATATGTATGCCTTAGCGTAACCAAACAAAATCAAAATGTTGGAGTAAAGAAAACAAGCAGAACATAACTGCGATTTTAAAGCATGACAGTGGTTTGGAAACGGAGGAGCTCTTATGAATATACAGAATATGACATGTTACAACGCGTACTAATACCACGTGTGTCATTACAACACGGGTATTACTACGCGTTGTCCTTTACCACGACCAACCATTACATCGCATACTTTTACCACAAATATGCCTTTACCATGCATGCCATTACAATGCAAAGGCATGCGTGGTAAAGGTATACTCTTGGTAAAAGTATCTATGGTAAGTTACACAACCCTGCACGACCCTCCCCCCAAACCCCATTCCTCTCCTTACCCTGAAACACTACCCTGCACGACCGCCCAAACCCTACCCTAAAACACTACCCCCTGCACGACTCCCCCCAACCCCGTCCTCTTCCTACACTTCAACACTACCCTTCACGACCCCCCGACACTACCCTAAACCCTAAAACACTACCCCCTGCACGACCCTCCCCCGACCCTTCCCCGACCCCCAGTCCTCTCCCTACACTCAAACACTACCTTGCACGACCCCCCGACCCTACCCTAAAACAGTACCCTGCACCACACACACACCTCACCCCCAACCCCCTTTTACCCTAAAAAAGTAACCCCCACCCCAGGCCCAATCCCCCTTAACTCTCTCTCCTCGTGGTTCCTCTCTCCTCCTGGTTCCTGCTGCACGTCGGGTCTGAGCGGCGGTGCATGTCGTTCTGAGGAAACATAGGCTCTTCCGTTTCCTCACAACGACGTGCACCGCCCCTCAGACCTGACGTGCAGCAGTCGCCTATATTCTTTTACATCGCATGCATGGTAAAAGCACATGCGATGTAAAAAATGCGTAGTTACATCGCATGCGTGGTAACGCTTGCGATGTAACGGTATGCGGGGAAACAGCCGCGTTGTAATGGCTGTTTCCCGAATATACATGTTGCTGGGTTGGCTGTCCTAGCCCGATATTTCACTAGAAGTGATAAGGTACTGCTGTATTACAGAAAAGGAAATGTAAAGTAAGTGTGTAGAAGTGTGTGTTGCTCTTCTGTTTTTGACAGGATATGACCTGCTGCTGAAGGAATGGGTAGGGATTGAAAGGTGTTAATTGAGGAGCAGAGCACTAGCCGCAACTACCTCCGCAAGAGAGGGAGTGGTGGGAAACTTGGACTGTGACAGGGAAGAGTAGGACTCATGGAAATTAAGATTCCTGGTTAAAAAAAACAACAACAAAAAAACAGCCATTTTCACCTTTGTGTAAGTGTGCAGCGGAGCACCTTAATTTGTGCTACTCGTCATGCATTTGGTCCTATGCCAGCATCTGGCTGCTTGTTTACCCACAGTCTGAGCTACACTTGCACGTTTCGAGTGAATTTATATCTTACAAATAGTGTGATCTTGAGCATGGCACGCTTGTTGCCCTCGCATAGAGGCAAGAGGTTGAGCTGCTGTACCATTACTTCAAAGTAGCTTATTTTTCACCAAGGGGAGCAGGACGGAAAGCGAGGGCTGTGCTGCACTAGAAGCCACTGTAAATTAGCAGTGAATAACAGAACTACCCTTGCCATCATGGAATCCGGTAAAACGTGGCATCCTGGGTCAACTTTTCTCAGTTAAGAAGTATGCTTACAGCCTTATTGCTCCTACATGTGGGCTAATGCATCAGTTTCGCCTATGTGATGACTAATACGCTGTTTTTATCAATCACCGTCCGGGACGAAGGAAAGAGCTCCCTGCCTGACAAGTATCACGGGAGTGGAGAGGATGTGGTGCAGAGGCCAGAGCTGCTGACTCGAGAGCTGGGGATCCGGGTTAGAGTATAGGTGGCGGAACATCTTGTGATTCTGGAAAATCACTTAATCCCTCAGGGTGATAAACTGGGCTATATAAATCTGCTAATTTAATTTAAAGTATCACGCAAGACGATAAAAGCAGAAATACGCAAAGCTTTATGAAAAAATAGTTCCACCAAAGTGGATGTTAACAGTATTTCGGCTCAAGGAAACTGATAAGAGAAGCAGATGAGGAACAGGCATTGATAAATGCAGGAAAATATGCTACAGCCAATAGAAATGGAGGGAAGGTAAATGGCAAGCACAGGAAACAATGAAAGGCCAGTAAACCAGGGGGCGGAATGTAAGCCCCTTTTAATATTTATATTAAAAACAATAGATTTCACAAGCACAGCCCAAGCGAAACCTAAAAAGGAATCTGAAGAGCTCTTAACTCCTAGATAATTAATGATGTTCACGCACCATTTAAAATCAATATCATCCCCCAGGGGCATGGTCTCTGACATGCGTTAATTAATGCTTTGTCCTGTAAAGCATCAGACTCACTTAAATCCGTCATGATTAAGGATTGGTTATAATGAGGATTTTTTATATAGACCGGTATCTCATCTATCTCTGGACTTATAATATGTTTATGCAGAGGTATATGATTCTTCTATAGGAATTAAACTTGCATAAAAGGCTTGCTCAATAACCAGAGTAACAAGCATTGGCATAGCCAATAGGTCTCGCTTTTGGGACCTTATAAGTATTTAGTTATGCAGCACAATATCCTTGGTGCAACAACATCAACTGTTGCATGGCTAAACACTTATAAGGTCCCAAAGGCGAGACCTATTGGCTATGCCAATGCTTGTTTTTTAGAAGGCAGAGAGCAAGGATGGACGCTTAAACCATGGCTGCTGAGAATCTGACAAAAAGCAATCACAAAACACACAAAGACTTTAGTCACCTAAAATTCATACTGTCAGAAACACAGAACAGCGCATGATAAAATGGTCGCTTCTGAGCAGTGACATATTACACGGAGGCTCTTCCTTGCCTGGGGAGCAGGAAAAAGAGGCTTTTATGGAAACAGAATGTTAAAGTTACACTTGTCTATAAAGAAAGAATTCATTCATTCATTCATACACTTGTCTCGGCCTCTTTAGCACCCACGGAAAATACTTCCGCCCCTCACCAGGCCTAGCACTGTTTGTCTGCCTGTGACCTCTGGTCTTTGCTAAATAGCAGCATACATTGTTTGTAAAACCAGTTTTGTGTGTGCTGAGCTATTTTTGTAGCGATGTTTACTTAATTACAGCACATGTGGCAGAGACAAATTGTGAGACAAGCACTACACCGGCCGCACTTCTCCCCAGGTATATTTTGCTAAGTCAAAACTGCCACAATTTACCTGGAGAAAAATGCCTATTACATAACAGGATATGTTAACGCCAAAATCTGTATGTTATGCCGCATTTTTAACTGGGTCTCATTTACTGCAAACAGTAAATTCTATAACCACGCATATCCCAATTACAATTTGTTTGATAAGCATTACACCTCACGCATTTTCTTTTAGTAGATGTCAGCAGGTAAACCCTGTCGAAATTTACAAGGGCACAGATAAGCCAAAAATAATAGGACGTTTTGGTGCGTTAAGCACAAAAATCCACTCATTAGCCCAATTTGTTGGTCAGTTATAGTAATTGGGTGCTATTTATAGCACCCAATAAATTAACATTCGTCCACTGTCGGAATATCGGGTGTAATAAATAGGGCAACCTTTTACGGGCCAATCCTAATTGGGACCTCGGTAAACACCACTGTGCATGCTGAGGGCTCTGAACTCCTATGTACAGTTTTAAAGAAAAACTACAAGTCCCAGAATACAGTGAGCTATTAGCTACAATTCAAGACTGGATAAAGTTGTCACATGGCATACATTAGAGTGTGGAAAGACAGATCCCATCTTCACAAATAGTAAGGATCTCCAGGTGGCTCCCCCTCACCAGAACATCACTTTACACCATTCCTGAAATGTGCTTTTACATATCATTGTTGTCACATATATTGACTGGTCCAATGGACTCAAACAAAACGAACTTAGACTACAGCTCCCAGAATGCTCGGATATGTAAAATCAAAGTACAAAAATGGAAAAGCAGCGTTCCTGTGACATGGAACCAGCTGGTCGACCTACAGAGGCAGTTCAAGCAGCAACACTTCTCTTCCGAATCAATTATAGTAATATGAGGGGAGGACCACCCAGCTGAGTCTGCTTGTGCTAATACTCTTGCTGAACTTCAGAGAGCCCTCCTGATTGGCTACAGTCTCCAGCCTCGCGCACCAGGACTGCCAGAGTGCGCCAAAGGGGTGTTAAGACCAACACACACTGTTTTGTTGATTCTGATGGAGGGGTTCGCTCTTCCCTGCCCCGCAGCCTCGGAGTGGCAAAGACGAACATCAATCACACACTGTCTGAATCAGCCCACACAAAATGTTCAAAGTAGCGAACAGCAGCAAACACTCAGAAAAGATGAACGGAAAACATCTGAGGCTCGTGCTGCGTCCAAGACCAAGCCCCCCAACACGTCCCCATCGCTACAAAATCCTATAGCCTGACGGATGCAGGGACGTCATAAAAGCAACGCACACACAAACAAATCAAATATAAATAATGCAATACAACCCACACGCGCCGCTGCAACTGGCGTGGTTTGGGGGAGATCTGCGTTATCATGGCAAAGCGAACAAGCATTTGAAGGCACGAGCGGGAAGAAGGGGGGGCGACGCGAGTGGTGCACGCGCGCCACAGCAAGCGATCTGTTTCCAATTATTGCGCCCGCGTCTGGGCACGATAATTGGAAACAGAGGTCTGCCCTGCGCGTAACCGCAGGGAAAAGGCCATGACGCACGAGCGTCTGGTCAGCTTTCGAAACCCCCTAACTTAAAGTCTCGCAGAGCAGCGCTTGCGCGCTACTCGAGGCTCGACCTAAAAAGGAGAGGCAAGAGAGGACAACCCTGCCTCGTGCTTCTTGTAGGGTAAATTGCATCTGGAAGTTTATAGAAGGGCATGTACGCATACATTCTATGTGCCAACACTTTAGCCAGTATCTTCTTAACTTCATTTAACAAAGTAAGTGGTCTGTAAGATGCACTGTCTAGATGATTTCTCAGGCTTGAAATGGAGAATAATCCATGCTGTTTTCATGGATGTTGTGAGGTGCTCGGCCTACAAACATTCTTCAAACATGCTAAGAAGGTACGGCAGAACAATATCCAAATATTCCTTATAGATCTTAATACTAATACCGTCTGGGCCTAGAGCCTTTTCACTGGAAAGTTTGGAAATCACTGCTTGTATTTCCCAGAGCATGAGTGGGACATTTAGGTTCTCTATTTGGTACTCCACAAAATAGCATTTAATGCCAAATTATGACTTAGACAATATGGTAATATTGAGCAAATTACAGTATCACTCAAAGTTCTTAACTATACTTCATTAATTTGTGCAGGCCACCCTGCTCTCATCAATTATCTCAAGTACTTTGCCTCGTTCTCTTTCCTTTTGAAGTGTCCAAACAATGAAATGTCATGGGCTATCGCTTTCCCCACATCGCATAGGAGGCCCTTTGTGATGCATTAACTTGGATTCAGAAAGCGCACATCTCAGCCCACACACTGGCGAGCATGATTGGCTATCCTAGAGCAGCTCATCTGCTGACATGATACAAGCCCGCAGGCTTCAGGCTCCCCCGGCTTAAGCCCTGCCCACAAGCTACAGAGGGTGCCAGGCCTGCTACAATCTTGCCGGATAAAAGGGGAGAAAGCGCCACTATGGACGGGCACAAGGCACATGCAGACAACACTCCTTATATTGCCACCTGCAGCCTTCCCAGCACAGCAGGTTGTGGGCACAGCCCATCAGCATCCTCAATGTTTGAAAGCGAATCTGTGAAACAATGGGGGGTTAGTGCCATCAATAATAATGCAATTAAAACAGATCAACCAGCAGAATGTAAATAGTGAATACCTCATATTTAAATTCCAATTTTTCAGCATGCAGTCCTTTTTTGCACTTCGTCCGTAGAATGTTTAATCAAAGCCTCACCACAAAGGACATTGCAACTTTTGAATCCATAAAAAAAACACAAGACTTGCTTTGAGCCAGAATCTCAGATTTTGCCAAATGATGCATTGCATTTTTAATATTCTTGGCCACAAAATCTATCTTCACTGGGATTATCAGCCTGCAAGCTCTTTGGACAGCAATGGTAAAGTCAGGGTAAAGGCTCACTTTACAAATTTCAAACATTCTCACCAGTCTCCCCTGTAGCAGGTAGGATCACATCACAGTCCTTGTAGTGCAAAACACTAGCAGTGATAATGCTGGGGTTATCTACTCCCCATTTAGGCTTGGGTGCAAAAGCTATGTGGGCTCTTTCAATCAAAGAGAGGGGAGAGCTGTGCAGTTGGGAGCAAGTCTCTGATAAGATTTTCCACAAAGGGCTCCATGCAGCTCTTTCAGGGACCCGCAAAAGGCATATATTGTTCCTCCGTGCGCTCTTCTCTTGATCTTCAAGTCAATCCTGAGCAGCTTAAAGATTTTAAGTGAGTGTGTGAATCCTCTCCTGAAGTGTATGAACACCTTCCTCATGAGAGCTGACTCCTCCCTCCAGCTCAACAAATCTGCTGGTAACCGAGTTGAAATTCTTCTGCATGTGGTGGAGCTTAATACTTCTGTGTCCACCCTTGTCTCACCTCTGACAGCAGGGTGGAATACTGACAGGAGTGTCAAGGGCTATGTGAGGAAGCAGGATCAGCTAGAGTGTTAGGAGTTTTGGCTTCAGACTACAGCACAGGGGCAATGTTTTGTAAGGCACCAAAATCTTCAATCTTCTTCTGTTTCTTGTCAAATTTGCCCATATCAGTGCAGGAAACCTAGTACTTTTTGACCAGGTCATTGCAGGACTCTCGTCCATTCTGCTTTGCAGTGGGTTTATGTCCTATGGCTCTCTTGACCAAGTAACACTTTCATCCTGTCCGCTTATGCAGACGGTCATTCTCCCATAAAGATTCCACTCACTGGAACAAGGCTCTCAGCATCTTTCATTTGTAAACAAATTAAAGCTTCCCTGTTGACGTTCTATACAACGCTCCTGTTGCATCTGTGAAATCCTAGGCCATGACACCGTCAGATAACAGAACTCTAGAAGCGCATTCCCAACCGCACAAATCTAAAAATAGTGTTAAAGCCTAAATTTTTATGAAAAATGTACCTTGGTTAACGTGGAAGAAAATGTGCCCAACACTGGAAAATGTGTTTAACTTTGTCATGACTATCGAGAAAACCATAGAAAAATGTTTCTTTAAATAGGAAAAATAAAACATGCAGCTTTAAACCATAGGAGAGGATGCTTTCTTGAACATATAGAACAAACGTGCAGCTTAAATAAAATAGTAGGTTATATCCATTGCTTACCTCGGAAGCTGCAAATAAGGAAAATAATAAGTATGCCATCAAGAAAGAAGGGGATGAGTCAGATAATGATTCAGGGGATGAGATGTTAGAACAGATGTTGAATTCCAGACCCCGCCATCACATACTACCCTTGTCGGGCAAGGAGATTTGAGTGCCAGTACTAGTCTAACACTGGCTTCTGCCCCTGTGGATCCAAGTTTAACACCAACTGAACGGCCCTTACAAGTCTTGCAGATTGTACCACCAGTTATGGCTCGATCACCAGCTGTAGTTATTGATAGAACTACAGTTGTTATGCCTACCACAGTCCCAGTACCTATTATTAATGCCACAATTGCATCCTGAGTAGTTGTGAGTACTCCCATATCAGCAGAAGTGAGGTCAGAAATACAGCCAGTGGCTATGTCCGGATTTGTTCCGGCTTCCCAAAATTCACAGATAGTTTTGTGGAAGCCACCACAAACTCTACAAGCCTTAGTGGATGGAGGAGGGACGCTGGTCTTTACAACCCTTATGGCTTCTAGTGATTTAAATATTACTAGTGAAGGGTACATACAAGCATGGCTTGAGGAAGCTACAAGAGAAGAAAATAAATTGAGGCTGTGGAATCACGAGAGAAACCAGACACAGAAAGAAAGAGATCTTTAGATATACCAAATTAAAAAGTAGAACTTGAGGAGACGATAAGGGAATGTTTGGAATTGGAACATTTAAATAAATACCAGAGGAAAGAATTAATTTACCTTTGTAAGGAAGTTACACGAAGGGCAGCTTTGGTGCATGATCAATTGAGAGAAATAGCCAAGAAATACAAGGTGGATCTCACCAATAACATAAATTTGCATCGAAGTTACACAATGGAGTTTAATGATACGGCCAAAGAAAACATGAGAATTACAGGAATGCGCTTGCATACTGTGGAATTAATCAAATGCATTCCCAGATGGAAGGATACGAACAATTGGAAATTAGATGGGCAAAGAAGCTTGAAAAGAAAAAGAGAGAAGCAGCTAGTGTAGGAGGACAGGATGAACAACATGAAAATGAAGTGACAGTTTATCCACTTAGAGAAATAGAAGGAGGAATGTATGTGCATGTTCCTTGGAGAAGAGGTGATTTAGAAGCATTTATGAACAATTTTCCAAAGTTACGAGACAAGCCGGTTAAATGGTATGTATTGTATTGTATTTTAATTGCATTTATATAGCGCTTACTACCCCTGATGAGGCGTCAAAGCGCTTTTTTGGCGAGTAGCACGCTACTCCGGAACCCAAAATGATTAGTGATGAATTAGTATAGTGAAATATGAAATTAATTTGAGCGGTGGTCTGTCAGTCGTTTCAGCTAATTCCTTAACATATTGAGAAGTATTTTCAATACGTCTTGCAATCTCTATTGACTTGTCTAACGTAGGATCTTTCAAGTCCAACAATTTTTCTTGAATTTTCACATTGTTGGTTCTATTTATTAATTGATCCCTGATGATTTCATCCCTTAGCTCCTTAAACCTACAGGTTACTGCTAACCTCCTTAAAGCAGCTACCTATTGCTCAATTTTTTAACCTTGTTTTTGGGAACGTGAGAAAAACTTCTGTCTCTCTACTACTATACTCAACTTCTTTCCATAATTGTCAGCTAATGCTGACATGGCATTCTCATACACATCATCCTCATCTTCTTCTGATCCTGCATCAACATTCCTTACACTTGGCTGAATATTTGGTAAAGTGTTTAAAACCCTTCTACCTTCTACACCAAGACTGAGTTTTAAAATAGCTAATTTCCTTTATGCAATAAACACGTCCCCTCCAATAGCTTCCAAGTATGTGATAAATGATTCCTTCCAATCCTCCCATTCCATACAAGTGGGACCAGGTTCTTGCAAGAACGTAGGTGGAGGAGGAATGGATTGCGAAGCCATAATAAAATAATATGTGCTTGGATTATAAATGTATTAATATATGTCTAAATGTACAAGTCTCTGAGGATAAGCAAAGCAAATACAAGGAATGTAAAAACGATCGTAGAACGACGAAACATGCACCAATAGTATAAGTATAAGTTAGAAAACAAACGTGTGCTTGTCACCGACGGTCTCTGACGATAAGCACAAATGGTGTGCTTATCACCGTGTAAGAATTTACCCTTTTTTTCCCCGTTACTTAAATAATGAAATTTGAACAATATGTTGAACTCCAAAACATTGTGCTGCCTCCCAATTCACTGTAAATCAGAATCGCGAACTTCCTTGTTCATATTTTCGCGGCACCTTCACCGCACTGCTCTAACATGCTCCGCGTGTCCAGGAAAGAAAATTTTAAAAAACGAACTGCGCCGAATCAAAATGGCGGCACACAAAGGTTTACTCCGTAACTAAGCAACCACGTTACCGGTTGGACTTTGAAAGTAAATGCCCGCTGGTCGTGTTGCTTGTAACTTGGCAACAAGCTTGGGAGCTAGAGACGTCACGCGGCCAGTTCTTACAACATCATTCTGAAAGCGTGTGGAGGATCGTGTTCGTTCCAGTCCACCCGCCATCTCGTGAACTGTAGTCCTACTTGTTTCTTGCCAGCTTTGATCTCGCACGAGGGCTTCTCCTGCTGGTTCCAGTTCACTGCAACTTGGAGTTCTTTCTGCTTTGTGATAACCTACGCTGCAGATCTTCTGTGTCACGCAAGATAACGTGTGACGTCTGCACGATCTGCGGCGTTGCCTGGTAACAGTGATGCTGGTGTTGTCGGAACCAGCGTGGTAACGTGGTTGCTTAGTTACGGTTTGCGTGCCGCCATTTTGATACGGCGCAGTTCGTTTTTTAAATTTTTCTTTCCTGGACACGCGGAGCATGTTAGAAGAGTGCGGTGAAGGTGCAGCGAAAATATGAACAAGGAAGTTCGCGATTCTGATTTACAGTGAATTGGGAGGCAGCACAATGTTTTGGAGTTCAACATATTGTTCAAATTTCATTATTTAAGTAACGGGAAAAAAAGGGTAAATTCTTACACGGTGATAAGCACACCATTTGTGCTTATCGTCAGAGACCGTCGGTGACAAGCACACGTTTGTTTTCTAACTTATACTTATACTATTGGTGCATGTTTCGTCGTTCTACGATCGTTTTTACATTCCTTGTATTTGCTTTGCTTATCCTCAGAGACTTGTACATTTAGACATATATTAATACATTTATAATCCAAGCACTTATTATTTTATTATGGCTGCGCAATCCATTCCTCCTCCGCCTACGTTCTTGCAAGAACCTGGTACCACTTGTATGGAATGGGAGGATTGCAAGGAATCATTTATCACATATTTGGAAGCTATTGGAGGGACGTGTTTATTGCAAAAAGGAAATTAGCTATTTTAAAACTCAGTCTTGGTGTGGAAGGTAGAAGGGTTTTAAACACTTTACCAAATATTCAGCCAAGTGTAAGGAATGTTGATGCAGGATCAGAAGAAGATGAGGATGATGTGTATGAGAATGCCATGTCAGCATTAGGTGACAATTATGGAAAGAAGTTGAGTATAGTAGTAGAGAAACATAAGTTTTTCCCACGTTCCCAAAAACAAGGTGAAAAAATTGAGCAATATGTAGCTGCTTTGAGGAGGTTAGCAGTAACCTGTAGGTTTAAGAAGCTAAGGGATGAAATCATCAGGGATCAATTAATAAATAGAACCAACAATGTGAAAATTCAAGAAAAATTGTTGGACTTGAAAGATCCTACGTTAGACAAGTCAATAGAGATTGCAAGACGTATTGAAAATACTTCTCAATATGTTAAGGAATTAGCTGAAACGACGCCAAAAAGTGGTGTGGATCAAAACAAGGTATGCGTGTTGAATCCTACTAAGAAAACTGTGAAGGTAGACAGGATAACAAAAACCTTATTAGTAAGCAAGAAGGGGGTTATTAAAGGTCATGCTATAGGTGTGGTAGTAATAGACACCCTGCTGAAGCCAGTTATTGTCCTGCTACTAAGAGCCGTTGTTACAAATGTAGAAAAATTGGCCATTTTTCGAGGGTTTGTAAGGCTGAAGATTTCCACAAACAAAAGAAATCTGTAAATGTAATAAACAACACCTTTGTACCTCAATCCGCAAATGATGCACAAGACGAGAGCGATACAGATTTAGAAGTGTTAGTGGTTAGCGATGTTAACATTTTGGACAAGAAACCAACGGAAGTGTATGTGCCTCCTAAGTGTGTCGTATCCATAAATAATATTGATGTACATATGTGGGCAGACTCTTGTTCCCCTTTTACATTGATAGACAAGCAGAAGTGGGAAGAGTTGGGTGCCACAAAATTGAACTCAACTGATGTTGAGCCACAGGGGTATTGTGGAATTAAATTACCTGTTTTGGGATACTTTGATGCTATGGTGCAATTTAAAGGAAGAAAGACTATCGCAAAAATGTATGTTGTAGAAGCTGGAAAATGTTTGTTAGGATGGAAAGAACAGAAAAAATTGGGCATCATTCTCAACCCGAATCATCCTTTACAAGTTTTATTAACGAATTCTCATGATGATAGTAAATGGGTTGAGAAGTTTCCTAATTTATTTAAGGAAGAATTGGGATGTCTTAAAAAGTTTGAACATCGGATAGTGTTAAAGAAGGATGCCACACCCAAGGTGCACAAGGTTCGAAATGTTCCTATGGCGTTAAGAGAAAAATTGAAGGATGAACTACAAAGGTTGTGTAAGGAAAAAATCATAGAGCATCAGAATCGTTAATTCCGATTGTAATCGCACACAAACGCAATGAAAATATCTGCATGTGTGTGGATTTGAGAGACTTAAATGAGTGCATATGGGTCGACAGACATCCTTTACCCCGCATAAACGAAATGTTGTCCAGTGTTGCCGGTGGTAGGTACTTTACTACACTAGATTTATCCAGTGCATACCACCAGGTGCGTTTACAGCCTGAATCGAAGCATTTAGCGTCCTTCATCACACCTGAAGGGGCGTTTCAGTTCATCTGAATGCCTTTTGGGCTTGCTTCGGCATCAGCCGTATTTCAAAGAGTGATGCAAAGAATTTTGAAGGATGTAAAAAATGTATTGGTATTCCAAGAGGACGTGTTAATATGGGGAAGGGATGAAAATCACCATGATAACATTTTGATGGAGGTACTTACAAAGCTAGAAGCAGCCGGTCTCACCATTAGTCTACAGAAATGTAAATTTTGTAAACATGAAGTAGGTTATTTGGGACACACATTGTCTTTCAATGGAATTAAACCAAAGTTAAATTTGGTGGAAGATTTAGAAAAAGCTCCTTCTCCACAGGACAAGGATCAGTTAAGGTCATTTCTCGGTTTAGCCAAGTTTTATGCTAAATTTGTGTACCATTTTTCTGAATTAGTACATCCTTTGTGCGAACTCATGAAAAAGGGGGTGGTATTTCAATGGACAGATGAATGCCAGGCAGCGTTCGAGGCGGTGAAGAAGGCAGTGGCTAGTGCCACTGCTTTGAAGTCATATAATCCCCAAGACAAGACCATGATTGTAACTGATACCAGTGGTTATGGCCTGGGAGCTGTACTTATGCAAGAGAATGTAGGCAAAGAAAGAGTAGTGGCTTTTGCATCACGTACTCTTAAGGGTGCAGAGATGTCATATTCCACCATAGAAAAGGAAGCTCTGGCTTGCTGGTGGGGTGTTCAACATTTTCGTGTTTATGCGTGGGGCACAAGATTTGAACTTCGCACGGATCACAGAGCATTGTTAGATATATTTACTACGGCAGGAGCTAGTAGAGCTACTCCGCGCATTGCAAAATGGTTATATCACTTGCAGGAATTTTCATTTGACTTGAAATATGTTCCCGGAGTGAAGAATGTGAATGCGGACTGTTTGTCACGTTTACCAGTAAAGGGGAATACTGTGGATTGTAATGAAGAAGAGGAATGGATAGTAGCAAACATTGTTGACGTATGTCAGGTCATTAGTGAGAATGAATGGAAGGAAGCTATTTCTGCCGATGCTGTTTTAGTGAAGGTGATCAAAACTTTGCCTGCAGCATTTGGATGGAAATTAGACAATGATGTTTTGATATATAAGGATGTGTGGGAAGAGTTATCGGTTGTGAATGATGTGGTGAGAAGGTGTGACAAGTTAGTTGTGCCTGAACCGTTGAGGCTCAGGTTGATGGAATTGTTACATGAGGGACATGGTGGCATGTCAGCGGTTAAAAGAAAAGCCAGAATGGATTTTTGGTGGCCGGGCATGGATAGAGATATAGAAAGATTTGTGAGGGAGTGTGTATCTTGTACATGTAGTGATAAATCACATGTATAGCTACTGGTTGGAGACCCCTAGTGTTATTCGGATTGAGAAGGATAGTGGAGGGATAGATGAGGCAAAGGTTTGCTTTTTTATAGCGCTTGCTACCCCTGATGAGGTGTTGAAGCGCTTTTCGGCGAATAGCACACTACTCTGGGACCAAAAAAGAATTAGTGGTGAATTAATCGAGGGAAATATGAAATTAAATTGAGCAGTGAACGTTAGTCTGTTATTTGGATTGTAAAAGGATTGTGGAGGGATAGAGGAGGGAAGGGTTTGCATTTATATAGCGCTTGCTACCCCTCATAAACACACATATATATATATATATATATATATACATAATATATTAAACAGAGACAAGACATGGCACTGAAGGGCAGCCCATTCAGGGTGGAATTATGAGAAGGACTGAAATAATTATGGCCATCCTTGAATGAGATACTCAGTACTATCGTTTTTTGTCTATGTAAGACTAATATTGTATTGGCTCATTTGGGACGGTATAAATGAGGAATATAAAAAACTAAGTAGTGCCATTTGGATTATATGATTGCAACAACATTCCAGCATGGCCGCCGTAATAACAGTATGTGAACTATAATGGCAGTAGTCCTTCCTTGTTTGCCATTACGATATCGTCCAATAGGATCAGTTCTATAGATTTTTAAATGCATGTCATTAACTTTGCAGTGTCAACTTTACAAGCATTGAGGAAGGCAAATCGCCGAAACGCGTCTGCTCATCAAAATGAATGTCTAATAAAACCCTGCGAGTGCTTCGTGTTTGTTTTGGAGAGAAATGTACGTGAGCCCACCCTCACGATAAAGGATGCACCCGCCTTGGAGTTCGGCAGTCTTGGTGGAACTTGTGTTGGGAAATATATATATATATATACACACACACATACATACATATACGCGGCTGACATAGGATCTACGGCTCCCCCCACCCTTTTACACCTCCTAGAGGACAGAAGGGCCCGGATGCCATGTTGTTTGGATAGGCCTCTTAACCACCTTTATACGCCTTAACAGATCACACACTTTCAACTTCAACTCCAACCCAAACTTACTTTCGCCTACTATTTATTGGTCCAGAATTACACTCACGTCGAAGTAACATCATACAAACCGACAGGTAGACAAACCTTTCGTTCATCCCCCTCCGATGAAGACACCGCCAGAAGTACAGCTACTCGACAAACTTTACAAGAGGCGACCGACACCGCGCCGACACCTAAAGCTTCACAACACACTGACTTTATACAACTACCTGGATCTTACCCCGACACCATGACAGTATGAGGGCATTCCCGGCATGGCCTCTGCCGCCTTAAGGACTACTATGATTCTGAGTATGTGCAATGTATCACTTCATAGCTACAACCTCTACATGCTGTCTGCCTTAAATGGCTGTGGAGGTCTCGATTCTCCATTCTCATATTTGTACACGCACAACATGAATTTACAGGCCCCGGTATCCCGTCAGTGGTTTTTGTGTTATATAATAACCCCTCACTCTATCAAGGATTGGAGTGGCTCCATCCAACCAACCAGGAAGTATATGGTTAGTATGGGGCTCATAGATTCCTCACAAATCGCCAATAATCATGCATAAATCATCCCCAGTCTGCCCTCGTTCTTGTACGGATATCATATAGTAAAGCACGAGAGGCAGCTTGTGAAATAAAGTGAGTCTCTCAACCCGTACCACACTGCCACTGCATAGTTCCATTATTGGCACAAGACCCCCACCCCCACAATAGAGTAGGCATGCATAAATAAATACGCCACACACCTTTTGTTTGGAGAAAATAATGCTTCAGGTTTATTCCATACAAAAGTATGCAAAACATGGTGGGTTATCTTACGGGCGATCCAAGGGCAGGCAGCTAAACCAACCTATGCTGCCCACCCGCCTGCTGAGCCAAGCACCGTGGAGAACCCAATCGGCGCTACCCTTATGGGGGTGATCCCCTTACTGGATCACGTGACACATTGGTCCCTATTACTCACGCCCCTTTCAGGGCGGAGCGTAGCAAGGCAAACCCCCGGTTGTTCAGGCCCACAACCGCCCGGAGGACTAACGGGGCGCCGACGTAATTGTTCCAGGACCCTCCCATGAGGTTCCTGGGGTTTGGCTCTGGCACCCCTATTGTGCTCTTGCAGAGGTAAGGGCACAAAATGGAGTGGGGAGGCCTAAATACCCTCCCCTCCCCAATCCAAGCCGGAAGTGACGTGCTTGGAACGTCATGTAAGGGGACTCCGCTTGGAGTCCCGCAATAGCACAACACAGGGGGTGGGGACGTGCCCAAATGCCACTAAAGGGGCCGCCCTTTTAGGGTGGCCCCCTGCGGGGGCCGCGGGCAGCCTCAGATTGTCACGTATCTCTTTACCCCCGTAGGAATCAAGCACACACGTAGCGATTGGAGAAAAAAAGTAGAAAGATTTGGCCCAGGTGCCCCCCTATGCTCGTATGGTCACCATATGGTGAGGCACACAAGGCGGCATGTAAGTTAGAGTGTGTTTCTCAGCCCGTCTCCCGTCACCAAAAGACGGTATGATGTATTTTTACCCCGTACAACCACATAACACATGGCATGGTTTAAATAAGCTCAAGTAAGAAACAATTCGGACCCAAGTACTCCCTACCATCTCCTTACTTCATCAATGTGTAGATCCCGTGTCTAAGATCTAAAGCAATGTCTTGAAAGGGCTGCCGCGTCCTACCGTGCTGTCGGGCATAGGGCGGGTAGGTGGTAATCAGCAGTCACGATCCACACCGACGACATGGCTCCCCTGCCGCCACTGGCGGTGCTCCCCACTGGCACGGACATACCTCGCCCGGTGATTCCTTCTCACACACAACATGGTGATACCTTCTCTGTAAAGATCCTCTTTATATCGTCTCAAGAGAGCCCAGGACTAATACCTAATATACGTATAGGGGCGATCAGACATCTCTCTCTCTTCACCCATTGGTCTGCTGTTGTCTCGATCAGATTGTTCTTACCTCCACTACAGCATACTGCAATAGGTCAGTCCACTTCACTCGAGTGACAGCATTCTGCTCTTTCGCAAAGGGCGCATCTGCACACAAAGGGTTTTCTTTCAGTGCCTTGGACCACTACGGCAATTTGTGGTTTTTGAGACCAAAAATATTTTTTGTTTTTAGATTATTTTTTTTAAATATTGGAATGGGTCCAGCAGTTCCCCTAACAAAGTTTAACAAAAACTGTGTCAGAATAAAAGAAGCATTGACAAATGGTAAAAGCTGGCAGCCAATTGCAAACCTGTCTTTGCCAAAGCTCGTTTTACGTTATTGTCACATTTGACAGCACGTTAAAATAAATCAGTCCAGGAAGTGTGCTGTACAAAAGACACTCTTGAATATGTTGTAATATACTTTAATGTTGTTCCATCTGCACTAAGAACCTAGGCCACATACAAGGTATGCATGACAAATGACTGCCTCTTAGTTCAGTAACAGCATTGTCATCAGGATGGTGATTGGGGGGGCGAGAGGTTTGTTTCTAAGCTCATGTTATAAACTATGACTTCCAATAAATGCCACTCAACGCAGTGAAACATGCTAATGCTCTAAAGTGAAATACTTCAGTGTGCTCAAAAATACAGCTTTTTTAAGTTTGATGAATTTTGATCATATACGGACATATCGTTTGTGGCACAATTTACATGCAAAGACGCTGTCAGCTCGAGTCAGGGCTCCTGGAGCAGAGCCAGAACCTCGGCTTACCTTTCCCTGAGAGTAATTGTTTGCTTGGCCGTCAAGAAGCAGAAGGCAGGGTAATCTGTTGCACAACAAGCTCCGTGCCCCTCATGGTGGTGGTGCTCTGTGCTGTTACTGTGATGGGGAGATGAGTAACATGTGGCCTGGTGTACTCTGCCCTCTATCACCCCTGCCTTTATCACAGTGATGCTGTCCTGAAGCTATTGCCTTAGGGATGTTTATATGTCAAGGGTGGGTGGTTCTGAAGGGAGCTGACGTGTTCCTTATGGAGTCTTAATCTGTCACGCTGACACCGTTATCACCTGACTAAAGACACTTAAGATACTTGTGGCTTGTTCTCACACGTGCTAAAGCGATATGCTACGTTCCCTGCCCCAACGGCCGCCTGGCATGGATATTTCTGCTGTGCTCAGGGGCAGACCACGCAGTACAAGCTGACAGCCTCACCGAGGCAGGACACAACCTACCAGCGTGGGTGCTTTAGTGACTTTTAACACCGGGCGGTTCTGCTCCTTGCGCCCTGCGTATGCACAAGTAGAGTGATTCATAAAAATTTCTAAAGTACTGTGGACT
Source organism: Calotriton arnoldi (assembly GCA_963921515.1). Classification (NCBI taxonomy): domain Eukaryota; kingdom Metazoa; phylum Chordata; class Amphibia; order Caudata; family Salamandridae; genus Calotriton; species Calotriton arnoldi. The sequence goes on from CAWUFW010003641.1 coordinate 848,773, forward strand.
GATTTGAATACATTCTTTGACACTGTGGTGCCTGCTGATTTATAGGCTGAATGCAAGATTGCAGTGCAATGGCCAAAGGAGGAACCAACTAGGGAGAAAGGGAGGAATGCACCATCTACTCTGGTAATTGAAAAATACGAAGCAGTTGTTACATTTTTGAAAGGCAGAGTACCCCCAAAAGATATGGATTGGCTCAAGATTAAAAGAACCACACAAGAGCCAAAAGCCGCAGTTCTTGAGTATTATGAGAATTTATTGCAGGTGTTTCAGCAGCACGGTGGATGTGAGTATCCCGAGGAAAGTGACATGGGGATATTTGTTTTGCAGTTTGTTTTAGGATTAAAGCCTGAGATCTGCGCACACATAACCCAAAGTGTGATCTGTTGGCAAAATACATCTTGTGATGATATCCTGCGATATGCTAAATATTGTAGTGATGAATTGTAAATGAAGCAGAAAAAGATTAAAGAGAAGTTCATGTTGGCCCAGACCAAGCAAGCTCAGAAAGGATTTCAAAATCCTCCTTTTGTAGGAAATCAGGGAAACATGCAAGCCGCTGTTGCCCAACCGCCTGGTTTTCAGGGAAATCAAGGGGGAACAAATGTGTCACAGGGTAGAGATAGAGGTGTTCCTAGAGGTACAGGATCGGGATCAGACGTGGCTGCTGTGAAAAAGATTACGGCTTGTCACATCTGTCATAGAATTGGACATTGAAAGCGAGAATGTCAATTTAATCTTGAAAATGCTCGGGAAAATATACAAACACCATGAGGGTGTGCCGGTTCCAAAAATGCCTATGCTACAGATTCAAATGCCAATGTAGGGACAAGTCCCAATGATATCTCCCGTGCCCACACAGACGGGGAATCATAGATTAAAATTAAACCAAATGCCAAAAATGAATAGATACCCATTTCAAAATGACATGCCTCAGTTTCAAAACCCTATACCACAGTTCAGAATGCTGCACAGCAATTCCAAAATCCAAACCAGAACTCACTGCAACAATTCCCTTTATTTGAAACAGATGGCTCTGCTTCTGATAATTCCCAATGATGGTGCCCGAGATGGGAGGAAGATTGCGTTCTTGGCGTAGTCTTAGAGGTAGACTAAAGTGGCCCATATGTAGATGCTGAGGCTTATGGTCCCCCTATATAGTTTCTCTTCGATACCGGAGCTACCCGTTCTACAGTGGGAAGTTCCAGACCTACCTCTCTCTGGGAAAACTATCCAAGTAGTCAGAGTTCCAAATAAACAAATACTGAATCCAATTTCAGAGAATTCCCCAGTAAAAATAGGCACGTCCAGAGAAAAGCACCAATTTGTTGTGTGCGACACAAGACACGTGAACCTGTAGGGAGAGATCTACTGTGCAAGTTAAATCGCACCATTTAATGTACACCAAATGGTGTTGTGTTTCAAACATGATGAGGATGTAGATTTCAAATTAATTAAACAGGAAGCTGAAGTAAGGATGTTCCCTTTATTGACCACTGATGCATTACCTGAGGAGTAAAGTGAAACCATGAATGCAGAAGAGTGTGATTTCACAGGAAAAGACGTCGAACTTATCAAAGGTGTAGAACTGGTCCGAATAAATGTGAAGCCAAATGTTGTCTATCCCAGAACGCCCTAATTATCATTGACTCCAGAAACCATTGCAGGAATAAAACCAGTGATAGAGGATATGGTACAGAAAGGGATCTTGAAGGAAAAAATTGGGAGTCCATGTAATTTCCCAATTATGGGCTTACAGAGTCCCAATGGAAAGTACAGGATAGTTCAGGATTTGAGGAAGGTGAATGAGATAATGGTGACCTGTTGTCCCATGGTACCGAATCCAGCCACTGTATTGTTTCTAATACCATGTACTGCAGAGTGGTTTACTGCCATTGATTTATGTCAAACCTTATTCTCAGTGGCATTGCATGAAGAAAGCCAGTATATTTTCTCATTTGTGTTCCAGCAGAAGGTATTAACATAGTGGTGTGTCCCACAAGGGTATACAGAGAGTCCATTTATTTTTAACCAGTTTCTGAAAAGAAATCCGGAAACCCTATAGATGCCATGTAAGTCTACACTCATTCTGTATATAGATGACCTGCTTGTGGCATCAGAAACACATGATGCATGTAAACATGACAACATCGCACTCTTGAATCACCTGGCTGATATTTTACACAAAGGGGCCTATTACAATGTTGGAGTTTCCTCCGACCGACACTGTGGCGGAAACGGGACCAACCGACCTCCGGTCGGTGTTCCCGACCACCTAATTATGATGCGACTGCACATGGTGCGTCGCATTCTCCCATTTCTCAATGGGAGCTTGGGTTACGGCCGTAAACCAGCCGTAACAAGCTCCCATAGAGAAATGGGAGATTGTGTTAATCCCTGCACCCTGTGGCAGGCACCTTGAGTTGACTGCCACGGGGTGCAGGGATTAACAGGGAGGCACCATAGGTGCCCCTTCGGCCCCCAACCGGAGGCCACAAGGGAAAGGGGGCCCTGCTAGGGGCCCCCAAACACGCTTTCCAACAGGGTTTTCATGTTGGAAAGGCCGGCATCGAAACCCTGCCGGAAAATGTGCATCGTAATCCGCACGGCGTAAACCGTAGTCCATATGGATTACGCGCCGTTCCGACTGGCAGACGGGCTCCTTGAGCCAGCAGGAATGACTGGCCGGTTTCAATTCCGATTGGCTGTTTAGTAATCAGCTGGTTGGACAGACGATGTCGGTCATAAAGCCTCCGAGTCTTTATGACCGACATCGTAATCAGCCCCAAAGAGTCTCCAGGCAAACTGCAGTACTGTAAAAAAAGAAGTTCAATATCTGGGACATATTATTGATAAGGGAGCCAGAAAGGGGTTTCCAGAAACGGTGGAAGCCACTTTACAGATAAATCCACTCTGTACTCAAAAGGAAGTCAGAATATGTTTGGGAATCGTTGGCTACTGCAGGCAGTGGATACCAAACCTTTCCTTAATGGCATAACCTCTACTGAGGTTTACACACAGATGTGTCAGATCTGATTCCAGGGGACAACGAATGTACAAAGCATTCCTGGAACTGAAAGAAAAGTTGTGTGGATCCCAGCACTAGGAATGCCTGATTATTCGAAATAATTCACTTTATTTTGCAGTGATAGAGATGGATGCGCTCTCTCAGAGTTGACACAAACACACGAAGGAGCTCAAAAGCCCATTTTTCCACTACACTTGATCCTGTAGCGGCAGGTGTTCCTGGCTGCCTAAAAGTGGTAACCATGGTAAGGACTAGTTTGGAAAAGAGTGAGAATATAGTGATGGGATACTCTTTAACTGTTATCGTCCCACACTCTGTGGAGCCATTGATGACAAGAACTAAGACACAGTATATGACTCATTACAGATTGACCAGTCATGAGCAGAGTATTTTGTCCGCAGACAATATCACACTAAAACGTTGTCCAATCCAGAATCATTCAACGTTATCGCCTATAAATAAAACTGATGATAAATGTGATGAATATGACCATGACTGCCTAGATGTCACGGAATTGTGCACCAAACCCCGTCCCGACATTAATGATGAACCACTAATTGAGCCCAAACATGTGTTATTTGTGTATGGTTCATGCCTAAGAGGAAACAATGGTACACCGAGCGCAGCATATGCCGTGTTCACCATAAATGATGTTATAGAAGCGTCATGGCTTCAAACAGTGTTCTTCGCACAAGTTGCCGAGCTAATTGCCCTTACCAGAGACTGCAGTTTAACTTAGAAAATGAGTTACCATATTTACGGACAGCCGATATGGGTTTGGTGTGGCCCATGATTTTGGGCAGTTAGGGTCTCAGCGTGGTTTTCTTACTTCTGCAGGAACGCCAATACGGAATGGGGTCCAAGTCAAGAACCTTTTAGAATTACGAAAAAAATGGCCGCACTCCGAGTGTTAACAAAATTCACTTTGTTCTTCAAAGTGTAGAGCACCTGTGTAGGGTGCAGGTGGATATTACTCTCCGATCAAACGCGTAGACTGTGACTACATACAAATAAGTGTTGTTCTAGAACTGAACAACGTCCCCACTTTGCACTCCAATAATATCTGTTGAGATAATTTCCTTCTTTTCTTATCAAAGGTAAAAAATCGGTCATCAATTCTTCAATTGTAAATCTTCTTTTATTTAACTTAGAAATAATTCATATTCATGATGTTGGATCATTACACAATGATTGAAAAATTTCTAGTGCATATGTCAGAAATCCAAATGCATTTCAGGACTAGCACTTCATCAGGCGAAATTGTCCTGCCATAGCGTCCAGATGAGCTCGTGAATAGCGGTCGGTGAACTCCGGCGATATCCTGCAACATTTCCTTCAGTTTACTAATGTAAGGAAAGGGAACTCCCTCTGGAAGGATTATTCAGGTCAGGGAGAAAGAGGGGAAACAACAATAAATACAATCAGCAAAAAAGCTCCCTCATGACCTATATCTCTTTGTAAAATAGACTAAATCTAGTATGGGTTATGCACAATACATAATCAAACCAAATCAATTGTTGTATTACAACCTTGTTGTTTATTTTTTCATTTACTTATTATTCATAGTTTCCTTTTTCATAACATTTATATCCGCATTGCTTCGTTGTCTTTTAAAAGAAGTACAATTGTATTTTTTTATAGATTTTTCTTTTTTTAATAAACATTATTATTCTTAAGACAAAAATATTCTAAACATGTATAGTAAAATACAGTACAATACTCTGGACCCCTAAGAAAAACGAAATATACAACCAAATACAATGATCAATCTCACTCACTCAAATCAACCAAACACAGACAACCCAAACACACATACACATCTAGGTCTAAGGGAGAGACAAAGATATTTCCGGTCTCCAAGACCAAGTTAGATGAGCCTATTCAACAAGGTCTGTTCTAATGAGGTCGACGCGCGTTTCGGTGGGGTGTAGCATGGTATAAACCACCTTCTTCAGGACCTTTCCCAAATATTATGGACTCTCACACAACAAGAGTAAAGGGGTACCTAGAGGGTGTAAACAATATATTTTTAATTACCCATCCAGAATAATGATACACAATTGATTGGACCAATTACTTATAAAAGGAAGAAAAGTGGGTCAGATGCCCAGTATTGCAACACAGGCCAGAAAATTAGAAAGCTGAAGTCTAAAGTTGTTAGCCAAACAAAACTTTCTAAAAAGGAAGAGTTTAAACATAAAAATTGCAAAGACCAAGTCCATGAATCTTCTCCTACTTACTATGAGAAGTTCCATGTAGAGAAAAAGAAAAATAGAGTCTACCTTATCACCACGGTGAAACACCCAACAGTGAGAAAGGAGTGATCTCAAACCGGTGAGGTTATAAGACTATAGTGGTCATACTGTGCACATTCAGTAGACATGCAGTGGGCTCCTTCCATGGGTGTGTCTACTACCAAGACGCAACAAGAAAAAAAGGAATTGCTGAAGTCCTGACTTACAGATGGTACTAATCACCGAATTGTTCTCCGATTGATGTCACATTAAAAGAATAGGCTAGACATTTGTAGGTAGGGCATAGGGCAACTGTGCATTTTTCATATTCAGCACTGATCCACTTGATGGGCTGGTGTTGTAGATGGAATGGACAAGAAAAAAAGAAGTTTTTTAGTCCTGTTGATAAATACTGCAAGCAAGAGGGTCAAGATAGTAATATATTGTTGGACTTTACCCTGTACCCTTGTATATATTTATAGTTTAAAGGTTCCTTTCCTTTATTCCAAAAGGCAATCACACGGCTGTCAGTACGAATTTCCTATGAGAAAAAATGGAAAGCATATTCTACCAAGATTGGTATTTTAGTCACAATGTACTCATATCGTTAAGGATATAAGCCTCATATACACAGTGAACTGTGTAAAGGAAGATACGCACCTATGCTGTTTGCGTATGGCGCTCTTTTCAGGAAGACGGAGCCAGTCCTACGTAGTCACAAGGTTTGTATATACCTGCATCGATTGATATGGTGTCCCTGTAGACAGTTGACAAAAAAGAGAGAATTCCATATTACGATGATTTTATCGATTCAGAGTCAAAGTGGTACAGCAGGCTGGAAATATTACCAATAATAATAATGGGACTGTTAATCTGCAAAACAAACTAACCTATTACCCAAAATTTAACTAACAGCATCAGCGCACTCTGTATAGACATGCCTTCAAGTGCATACGATACCAGATTGGGGTGGGCTATTTGTAAGAAACCTATGTTTCAAACAAGATCGCGGGAATATGTGGATCCTAGAGACATTCTCAACCTCCTACTGTTACAGATCTGTCTTCATATAAGATAACCAGTGCTAGAGATATATTAACTCGACCACTCACTAGCGATATATTAACTCGACCACTCACCTATTCTCAATTCGTCTATATTCCTGGGACTTCACCTATAACAGCAGCGTTCGGTACCCTCCGATATCTGAAACCGCCATTAAATCGGTTTGGATCCGGCGGGAATCAATTGACATGGTCGACGTCTCGTGACGCGACGCATCATCACAGCAAAGAAGGACTCTAACAGTCAAGCACTGCAGCTCGCGCCATCTTTAAATGGGTAAATACATAAAGTAATACATTGAGACACACTTGTGTCACATATTCTAGTACTTAAAAAAGAATGCATATTATATATGGGCTTGAATAAATAGATGCTATTATTTATGTCAGATGCTGGATAATATCGCGTTAAACGTTAAATTTCAATCGTGTGTGCTAGCTATGAGGAAGGTATACTTTACTCATATGCTTCTCATCACTGGTCGATCAAGAGAAATAATGAGGGGCTATGATGAAATTATCAGCCCAAGTAGGTATAAGGTCTAGTTATAGGAACCATGTGATCTTGAATGTAGGAATATGGGGATATGCCATAACCGATAGGTAGTCAAATGTCCATACTAAGCAGACTGCTAGATGGAAAAATGATAATTTCATGAAGAATCAGAAATATGTGTCCCAAGAATACTACAAATAGTCTGATGTCAATGGGTACATATGTGTATAATTGACAAATATAGGTAATATAGGAGTTTCACCTAGTCTGCATGAACTCAGTTTATTGTATTGCACAGAAAGATTAGTTAGTAATAATCTGTGACATTCCAGATAATTTCTTCATTTAACCCATCTTTGACACTATTGAAGGTAAAATTCCAGAAAGTTTCCCTTCTTTTCCTAATCACTTCTACAGGCAATCCTGCCTGTGGTTTAATCTTCTCTAGAATACACCATCTAAGATCACTTTCCACATGATTAATTTCTAGACCGTGTTGAACAATGGGAGCTGTCAGTTTTTCCGTGCGAATAGCCGATTTATGCTCGCTATATCTGATGTGGAATTCGCGACCAGTCTCTCCTATATATGCCAGTTCGCAAGGGCACAGGATAAGTTTTACAATGTTATGGCTTCTACAATTACTTAGGTCTCTCAGTTTGATGTTTTTACCTTTATATGTAAGGGAACTCGTTACCATGGCCGTATCACAGGCGTGGCAGGAGCCACATCTGTGGTTCCCTAATATAGGGGGTAATCCCGTAATGGTGGTCTGATGATTGGTGTTACGGGTTTCTTGTCTCGTGTGTACTAGTGTATCCCGGAGATTTTTATTTCTCCTGTAGGCTACTAAGGGGGGTTTTAGTTGTTCCTCATCCTCATTTACATTCAAAATGTTCCAATTTTTGATTAAGATGTTCTTAATTTTGTAGTTCAGTTGGGAGTGATTAATAACACATACCACTTGTTCTTGTGAAGCACGAGTATTACCCTGTAATAATGCGTCCCGATTATAGTATTTCGCCCTTTAAAGGCCGTTTTACCAATCGGTGTGGGTACCCTCGGGCTAAGAGACGTTTTTTCAACGCATCACCATGTGTGTGAAAATCTTTCATATTTGTGCAATTCCGGCACACACGCAAAAATTCCCCAAAAGGAATAGAATCTTTCTGACACGAGGGGTGGAAACTTTGGTGCTGGAGGATGGTATTTTTCGCTGTTGGCTTTCTAAAAAAGCTGACTTGTAATCTTTCATCTGAACCAAGGATCAATATATCTAAAAATTCAACTTCAACTGGGCTAAATTTAGCTGTAAACTTCAAATTAGTATCACTGGCATTAAGCCAAGAGATATATTCCTGCAGAGTGTCGTGGTCTCCTCTCCAAATGAATATATCATCAATGAAGAGCTTCCATGTGCTGACGTTCTCAAAAAAAGGTGCTTCTTCAATTCCCATTCCCCCATATAAATATTCGCTATACTCTGCGCACAAGAAGCCCCCATACTGGTGCCCTTGATCTGTTGGTATGTAAGTCCATTAAAATCAAAAAAGTTATTCAAGAGGACCATCTCAAGGCATTCTAGAATGAAGGCATCAGGCCTGTTTCCGGGGGATCTACTGAGAGGTGCTGCCACTGATTGTAATGCTTGACACTGAGGGATGTTGGTATACAACGCTTCTATATCGAGTGTTACCAAAATTTCTTGATTGCAATCAAATGGCATACCTTCAATTTTGTCAATGATGTCTCCCGTATCGCGAATGTAAGAGTCATAGTTCTTTGTAAGAGGGCATAAAAAGGTATCAACATATTTGGAGAGCGGCTCAGTGCTGGATCCTATGGTGGAAATGATAGGGCGTAGAGGGGTGTCAACAGTGCTTTTGTGAGTCTTGGGGACCCCATACAATGCCGGTACTATAGGGCATGATTTATTCAAAAATACGTACTCTTGTTGGCAAAGGAGTCCCTGTTCTAAGGCTCTTTTGGTCATATCTTGAATATAAGTATTCAATTTACCCAGCTCCCTGGGATGAGATTTTTTATAATGCTCCTGTATTGATAACATATCAAGGATTTTGTCATTGTAGTTGGTTTTATTCATGACCACAATGCCCCCGCCCTTATCACAGGGTTTGATGATGATATCTTTGTTGTTTTTGATGTTATTGAGGGCCAAATGGTCCTTCAGGGACAAATTGTGTTGTTTATATGGAGGATGTTTAGTGATACGTTGTACCTCTTTCAGGACTGTTTTTTCGAATATGCTTACCTCTGGTCCCACCATTTCCAAGGTGTGTGAGAAAGTAGAAGGAGGTTTACACTTAGATAAATTGTCATCAATATTATTCAGAGATTTATTCATGAAAAATTTCTTTAATCTAATCTTCCTGAAAAATGAGAACATATCTTGATGGAGTTTGAAAGAATTTAAACACGTATTGGGGACAAAAGATTGACCGCTGCCTAATACTGCTTTTTCCTCATGTGTAAGGTCCACAGAGGATAAGTTAAATATAGGTAAGATGTCTTCTGTGATGGTGCTGCGATTAGCAGGCCTATTTACGTCCTCCAGTATTGCTGATTGCGGGTCTTTAAATATGGTTGTTGATGTTTTGGGGCCATCTGTTGTTGCTGGTCCCCTCTGTCTTGTGCCCAACGTCTGTTCCGCCCTCTGTATTGGCCCCGCTGTAAAAAAGGGGACTGTCCTTGGTAGGGTTGTTGATACATTTGTCTACCTCTGTTGGGTCCATGGTTGTATTGCGTTTCTTCAGTTCCATGGGAATTATCTGTCTCCGAATCTGATGAATATGTGTCTGAAAAATTAATAACCTTCCTTCTGTTATTTCTACCATGGTTTTGGTAATTGGTGCCCTGATTCCAATCTTGGTAATAGGACTTGTCTAGGTAAGGGTAAGCTTTTGTCTTGGGTGTACCACCTCACATCTTTTCTCAATTTTTCTGACTTTTTATTGGTCAGATAGTCTTCAAACTCCTTCATGTCCACACTCATCCTATCCAGTCTGGCCTTGGCTTCTTCAAGTGCTGTAGCTGATTTCAATTTCTCTTCCAGTTCTATTATTTCCTGGTTCAACACAGCCATCACCTCCTTTGCGGTTTCAATAATCAAGATCATCCAGTCCCTGGAGCAGCGGTTCGCAATGTGGGACCACCGCTCCAGGAACTTTCGTATCTCGACAAATAATGCCGGAACATTCCGAAACCTGAAGCCTGATGGGATCACTCCCGCTCGTAGATGCTCCAACATGTAATGAGCATGTGACTCCATCCTTTTTAGTTTTTTTCTAAGATTCAACAGATTATCCCATTCAGTATTGTCTCCACTTTGTAGTGTGGTAGAACCTGCACTAGAAATAGCTTGTCCTATAAGTGCAGAAAAATCCTCATCGGAGAACCCAAACGTTTTGAGGCCCTCCATAATGGTGATTGCTATGTGAGAGGATGGTTAGTACTAAAGCTGCGATGATATAAGTATATTTACTGCTAAAGTGAATAAAGCAGTTGTGAGTGAGAAAATACACAAGACTATATCTAGTGTGCTATATAATCCAGGCCCTCAGCTAACACCTAACAAAGTAAGAAAATATTATCATAAGTTTGAAAAAAGAGGTTAGATAATAAGATGAGGCAAGAGAAGGCCTCAAGAAAAACAACACATTCAGAAAACAGTCCAATCAAAATGTTTGAGAAAATTGTGAACAAATCACCATCCCACAGTTAAAAAACCGTGAATGCTAATGTAAGGAAAGGGAACCCCCTCTGGAAGGATTATTCAGGTCAGGGAGAAAGAGGGGAAACAACAATAAATACAATCAACAAAAAAGCTCCCTCATGACCTATATCTCTTTGTAAAATAGACTAAATGTAGTATGGGTAATGCACAATACATAATCAAACCAAATCAATTGTTGTATTACAACCTTGTTGTTTATTTTTTCATTTACTTATTATTCATAGTTTCCTTTCTCATAACATTTATATCCGCATTGCTTCGTTGTCTTTTAAAAGACTGCAAGACAGGGGATCATTTCTTACTCTATGACAAGCAGGTACAACACCATCCTGCAACCTGATGCGATTCCCAGTTCACTGGTGAAAAGCTCAGGATACTTGTGATGGAGCTGGGTTTTGCGACATAAAACCTGCTCGAATTAACGCCCCAGTAACATTTACTAATAGTGTGCTGTGAAAATAATATGCACCAACATGAATACATTGAGAAATGCTTTGCGCATGCGTGCACTGATGCTAAGACTAATGCATGAAAAGACAAGGCCGCATTTTCTTCACGTTGCTATTAAAATTAATAAAATAACACTGCTTTGCACAATAATCGCTATTCGCTAGGAAAACCTAACTTTTGGTTAGTGCAATGGTGGGAGGTAAACAGTGGAAAGTACATTTCATGAAATTAATAATGTTTGTGTTCTTATTCATTTTAGTAAATACGGGCCTATGTTTTCTGCATGAATATTAATGGTTAATGATGAAGAAATATTAAATAAAAGCTGAAAAATCAAGCTCTGACAGAGAGAGAAAAGATGTGGCTGAAGCTAGTGTTATTGTCCTTGAAGAAGAAAGTTGTATGTCTCCCAAAGAACAGAAAGACGACCATGAGAATGAAAGGAAGATGTACAATTTCTTCCGTCGAAAGCGGCAGTGCTGAATCACGAGAATGTATAAAAGTTGCAAACTGTTTGCCTGGGAAAGGAAATGCGCTCTGTGGATGTAGTAATGTCATGGGAAGCTGTGTTAAACAAAGAACTCTATGAAGAATATGATGAGACTATGGTGGTGTGATTGAACACCCACTAAATCAGCCAATGAGAGACAGAGTTTTCGTTAATGTTTCAACTACTGTGGGTTGGAAGTGTAGGTTTTAGGGTATAACTGGGGTGCTCCAGGGGGTGTGTTAAGGAAGAAAGGAAGGCGTTAGGAAAGGAGAGTAGAGGGAGATCGTCGCTGTCCGTCGGTTTGCTGATAGGGGCCTACCTGTTTCCTGTATCCTGATCTAATCTTTGTTCCCTGAACCTCTCTCAGGGGACCCCTTACCATCTCCGTGGCCAGGGGGTGGTATTTCGTTTATTTCATTAGGTTAGTATTAGCTAAATGAACAGTACTTTACATAATAATTTGCAAATGTATTTTGTCTCTGAAACTTTTGTCTCTTCGCCTATTCACTCCTTCATGTGCATTTATTGATATGAGTTTTGACACTGTTTGCATTGATATTATTGTTCTTTCTCCCTGTGATTAATGCATTTTTCTCTCTGTGATTCTGTACATCTTTGAGCTTTATTTACATTATTTGAAGATAAACACTTAACTTTTCATTGAGTTTGTGGTTATTTAGTGATATGTTTTGTTAGATAGTTAATTCTATTATTACCATCAACTTCTCAACTTTATGGTCCATCAACCGAAAGGAGAGAAGTTGACATGCAGGCTCAGTTAGCTTATTTAGAGTGTTAGATACGAGCTTGAATAATGAACAATCAGTGCTTTAAATGGGCCGGTACTCACCGGTACTGAGTACCGGCACTTCCGAATTTTCTTGCCGTCAGTACCGGCACTTTTCTTTATCCAGGGAGCGTACCGGTACCCTGTTCGGCGGCACAGCAGGCTCCGGCTAGGCATCTCCTCCAGCTCAGGGCAGTGCTTCCGACGAGCGTGTAAGTCACTGAGCCCCTCAGTGGCCTTGCAGAGTCCCTGCTGAAGATTCCAGCAGCGCCCACTTGAATGTCCCCAGACTGCAGGGGGTTGAGAGGGCTTCCATCACGCTGTGATTAACAGGACAGGGTAATCACAGCGTGATGTAAGCCCTCTCAACCCCCTGCAGTCTGGGGACAATTAGACTCTAGAGTCTAGACACACCCTGCACTGTCGATCGGATACGCAAAGCCCATTCAGCTGAAAGTGATTTCGCCCCTCCCCCCTCTCCGTTAGGTGAGTGAAATGGGCTGGGACTGCCTGTTTTTGAGTGAGAGAACGAGGGAGAGTATCAGGACATATATTAAAGGGAATGTGTGGAATGCTTTTGCGTACAGGTCTGCTTGTTTCTGTCGGTTTGTGCACTTGAGAATATATAGTATTATGCCAAACCACCATAAATAACAGTAGGGCATTAAGAAACAGCAAATATCACAAAACAAGAAAATGTTACCATATAATCCTGTTTGGCTTTCAATTGTGTAATGAGTTAACCTGTTTTCTTTACATAAACGCATTTCATGTGTTTTGATATGTGCTGCAACTTGTACAGAATCCATTATGTACCATCATATCTTGCCCGTAGCCCCGCCCCTAGCTCCGCCCACTTGCCACACCTCTAGCTTATTTTAATGAGTACCTGCACTTATTTTTTCCCATTTAAAGCACTGTGAACAACTGATTAGTGTTCATTAAGTCTTGCCAAACTGAGTAGTCAAACAAACAGAAAATAATATACAGCGTCATTCAGAGGGTTATGTGGGTAAGTTGTTGTTTGGGGCCCGTTGTTTGCTGCACGTGTATGTCATTGGCCCCTATTTGGCGCTGGATCAGTTTTTGGTAGCAGATTAATGGTTTGTTATTGATTAGTTTGGTAATAATTATTGATTATATGTTTCCTAACATGAAAAGTTAGTGTTTTGTTTTATGTTGTCTGGAAATGCGGGTTCGGAGTTACCTGAGATCCCGGGATGTTAATAATGTTTTAGCCTGAAGTAGGCAGAAGAAGAGTGTGGATAACGTATCACACTAGAGAAGCACTTTGTCTGTTGTCATAATACTGAACAGCGAGAGGCTGTAGGTGTTATATTAGGGACTATTTCATATGGGAGTAGTTTTTGTGTGTTATAGCGAAGGGTCCACTTCCGAAACCCTGGCCTTATCCCTAGAGGAGTACCAAGTCCTCCTTAGCTTGCGTGGGTGTAGAATAGCGCTGGTCGTTATTTTACTCGAAGTGAAAGAATCTCGTTTTGAAGTGAAAAACTATCTCTTTATTTAGTGGAACAGACAAGGTAGCATTGTTCTATGTTGTTGTTTACAAAGATTTTTGGTTAAGAAAACTAGAAAACATATTGCTGTATTATTTTGTAAAGGGAGGGTCAGTAGAAGGAGTAATACTGACGTCAGAAAAAGCTGCGCTGGTATTGGTCAGATAGCGAGCGTTTAAAGAACTGTGATTGGTCGATTCTTGTGAGCTACATTTGTATTGGTTTAGATATTGCTTACGTAGTGGTGCTCCGATTGGTTAGTTGGTGTGAGTCGCGCTGGTATTGGACGATCGTTAACCAATAGTAATTGCAGAAGTACGAAGAATTTGTTGTTGGTTTATCGAGTTGTGTTTCGTGTACTGAATCAGGAAAATGAAGCTGATTAATAAGATAGAGAGTTTCTTTAAAAAGACAAACCAATAGTGACTAGGGAGGGAATTCTTATTCCACTCCAGGAACACCTGCTTCTTTTATGATGTTAGAATGTGGTTATCATACGTGTACTTGGTTAGAAAATTGGGTGAAGTATACAGAAAGTGATGGTGTTTTGGCTTTCCCAGAGCATGGAACATTTAATATAAGGATTTTACAGAATCTGAGAGACAGAATGAATTCTTTAGAACCAAGACCTAGACCTACTCAGTATGAAGCGCTTGAGGATTGGGAATATGAGGCGTTTGTACGAGAGAAATATAGGGGTGGAAGAAAATACAGGAATATAATGTCAAGATACCCTTTTGAAAGTCAGCAAGATAGAATAAAAAGATGGAGAAGAGCTGTAGTAACGGAAGGTTTATATCCAGTTTTAGTTGCTGAAGAATCGACTGGAGGTAAATGTAAGGAGAAAAATAAAAATGTAGAGACATCGGAATTAAATTTTAACTTGAATGATTCTGATGATGAATTATTAGACGATATTTTGATGAAAAGACCTCCACCATATCAAGAAAGTCCAAAGGAGACCGTTCCGAATGCACCATTAATGGGAACACCACTGATTCCGCAAGTTCCGGTAGTTACTAGAGTAGTACAAGAGAGTGAAATGGATTTGTTAACTAGAGCAAGAGAGGAGTTAACTCAGAAAATTAATCAATTGAGTCTGAATACAGAAGCATTGACAGTACCAGTAACAATTGGTCCCATAGTTCCATTGTATGGAGATAAACAGAATATATCAAGAGTGCATGCACTGACGGTTCCAATGAACGGTGTTAGGAATGAGGTGATAGCAGTAGCGGATCAGGTTGAACGAGTTGAAGCAAATACCTCATTGATTGATCTTCCGGTTTGTGAGTTAATAACTGAAACTCCAAAAAGAAGTGCACAAATAGAGCCAAGAAAAATAGTGCAGAATACTACTTCGGTGTCTGGGAGTTCAATGGGTCCCTTGCCAGATGAGTTAGATGACTGGATAAGGGGAATGGAAAAACGAAAACCTCAACCACAAGGTATAGATGTGAGTAAATTGAGAGTGGATTTGGAGGAAATGATTATTGGTACGATAAGTCCAGATAGATTAAGTACCTACCGAGATGAAGAGTTATTGTTCTTGTGTAAAAATATTACTTGGAAAGCAAGAAATCTTCATGAGAAATTGACAGAAGCTGTTTGTGAATATGGAATAGATATAGAGAAATCAAAGGTATTACAGAAAACGTACAGGTTGGATTTTACTGAAAAAGATTTAGAGAGTTTGAATGCGTCTGGTAAAAGATTGCAAATAAAAGAGTTAATGAACACCTTGAAGAAATGGGGAGATGTAGAACGTTGGAAAGTCTGATGGGCGAAAAACAAAGATGAAATGAATACTGACAAAAGTGCGTCTTTGTTTCCGTTAAGGGCGACAGAACAAGCTGAAAGGGTATGTCCGAGGAGAGAAGTTCCAGGTGGTGGATATGTTCACGTTCCTTGGAGTAGACAGGATATATTGTCTTTTACAAATGACTTTCCTAGATTAAGGGAAAAACCAGTTGAGTGGTATAAACAAGTAGAGAGGTTTGTGAAAGTTTCAAAAGTTCTGTTGAAAGATTTGGATGGTTTGTTCGAGATTGTAGTTCCAGCTGATTTATGGACCGAATGTAAAATTACTGTTGATTGGCCTAAAGAGGAATATCCAAGGGATCCAAAAACAGGTGCACCTTCAGATGAGGTGATGAGAAAGTACAATCGGGTAATAACTTTTTTGAAAGGTAAAATGTCTCCAAAGGAAACTGATTGGGTCAAAATAGATAGGACGACTCAGGAACCAAAAGAATCAGTACATGCATACTATGAGAGGCTGTTACAGGTGTTCAAACAGTACAGTGGATTTGAGAATATTGGTGATAAAGATATGGGACATTTTGTATATCGTTTTGTGTTCGGTTTGAAACTAGAGATTAGTAACATGATTCAGCAACATTTGATTTGTTGGCAGAGTAAGACGATTGATGAAATTTTGAGAAATGCAAAATATTGTAGTGATGATATTGAGTCAAGACATAAAAAGCTAAAAGAGAAAATGATGTGGGCACAAGTGAAGGTAGCGGAACAGCAAGAAGCAAATAATGGTTCTCAAACGGATTATCAGATGAAGGGTCAGAATCAGAATGGTCAGGCATTAGGTGGTGGCAGAGGTAGAGGAAAATTGAGTAAAGATGATTTGAAAAGGAAATATCCTTGTCATGCGTGCGGAAAGTTTGGACTTTTGAAGTATGAGTGTAGAAATGTTATGAAAAGTAATGGGGTAAATCAAAATTTAAATTCACAGATGAAGAATGAAGTGGTTGTGACACAACAACAACAGCAACAGCAGGTAGTTACTCCACAGTTACAGGTGCCACAAGCTCCTATGCCAAATAATGTGAATGCTCAAGTACAGAGATACAGTGCGAATACTGGATTTCACGGAAGTGAACAAGTTGGTAAGAATCAAAATGTGCAAATGGTTTCGCAATACTTGTTGCAATGCAATGAGAGTGATTCAGATTCATCTCAATGTCGGTGCCTGAGGGGAGAGGAAGAGTGCGTGCTTGGCGCAACTCTAGAGGTAGATCGGTCAGGTCCATTTGTTGATGGAAAAGTGGAAGGTAATAATATTACATTCCTAGTGGATACTGGTGCTACCCGTTCTACTGTAAGAGCAGCAGAAATTCTTAACCTACCCCTCTCAGGAGAAACAATCCAAGTTGTAGGAGTGTCTAATAAGCAAATTAAAACTCCAATTACAAAGCCAATTGAGGTTCATATTGGAAGATTCAAAGACATGCATCGATTCGTGGTATGTGATACGAGTCTGGTGAATCTCCTAGGGAGGGATTTACTTTGCAAAATGAATTGCACCATCTAATGTACTCCTGATGGTATTGCTTTCCAAACACCAGATGAGGATGTTGCGTTTAAAATGATGCTAGCGAAGCAAGGGACAGAAGTGGATGAGTTGTATTCACTTCTCACTGAACAAGATTTGCCTGCAGAACTGAGAGAGTCAGTAAGGTCTGATGTATGGGATTTTACACGAAAAGAAATTGGTTTGATGGAAGGTGTGGATCCTATTCAGGTTACAGTGAAACCTGGTGCAACATATCCAAATACACCTCGTACAAGATGAGTCCCGAGATAATAGCAGGAATTTCTCCTGTGATTGACCAAATGATTGAGCAGGGTATTTTAAGAGAATTACTGAGCAGTCCTTGTAATTTGCCTATTATGGGAATTAAAAAGCCAAACGGAAAGTACAGGATAGTGCAGGATTTACGAAAAAGTAATAAAATAGTGGTACCCTGTTGTCCAATAGTGCCAAATCCAGCCGTGATTCTTTATCACATTCCCTGTGATGCGGAATGGTACATAGTAATTGATCTGTGCCAAGCATTTTTCTCAATTCCTTTACATTCATGGCATGGTGCCGAGTTCCTCAAGGGTACACAGAAAGTCCTTCAATTTTTAATCAGATCTTGAAAAAGTGTTTGGAGACTTTGATCACGCCAGGAAATTCAGTTTTGGTTCAATACATTGATGACCTAATGCTGGCATCAAAAACACGAGAGGCATGTGTAACAGATACAATTGCCTTACTGAACCATTTGGCAGAAGGTGGACATAAAGTATCACCAGCAAAATTGCAATTTTGTAAACAAGATGTCCAGTATTTAGGACATAAGATAGAGAAGGGAGACAGGAAGGTGACTCTAGAGAGGATCAATGTGATTCAGAAAATGAGCCCCCCCAATACTCAGAAAGAAGTGCGAATGTTTTTTGGAATGGTTGGATACTGCAGACAGTGGATCAGTGGCTTTTCACTGATTGCAAAACCTTTACAGAGGTTAACACACAAGATGTGACTGATCCGATTGAATTGGATGATGAGAGTATGGAAGCTTTTATTAAATTGCGAGACAGTCTGTCGTGCACCTGCATTGGGAATGCCAGATTATGGAAAAGAATTTGCATTATTTTGTTGTGAGAGAAATGGGTATACATTATCAGTTTTAACTCAAAGACATGGAATGGCTCGACGTCCAGTGGCATATGTTTCTGCTACTTTGGATTCAGTGACTGCAGCGTTACCAGGTTGTTTGAAAGCAGTGGCTGCAACTTGTGTGAGTCTGGAACAGAGTGAAGCGATTGTGATGGGACATCCAGTCAAAGTATATGTTCCACATTCGGTTGAGATCCTTTTAACAAAGACACAGACTCAATACATGACCTATAGTCGGCTGACTAGGTATGAAAGAGTGATTTTGGGTGCTGAAAATGGGACCATGGTGAGATGTACGACTCTAAATCCCGCAACTTTGTTGCCAAATCCATTTTGTGAGGAAGTGAGAGAAGAAGCAGATCATGATTGTGTGGATGTGCACCGTCCCATTGAACAGAGAGTACTAGATTCAACAATATCTTCAAACACCCAGCCAAGAGAGAATGTTTCCTTTGGTATTTTATGATGGCAAATTTCCTTTTTTTTTTTTTTTTTTTCGTTATTTGTTGTTTATAGTATTAGTTTGGGTTGCATAGTTTTTAATAATAAGATTTGTTGGACATTCTCGGTGTTCTCGTTTCACACACTGTCACTGGACGGAAATGTCATTTCTTTTATGTAATAACGTACGATTCAGTCCCGAGAAGCAGCAAAGGTATATCTGTGTTGGAGATATATAGGAAAATGTTAATATGTAGCCAATTTATTGAGGCGAGAGTTAGTTATGATTAGGACTGATAATAAAGTTAAAATTGTGTAATAGAAGCATTCTGAGTGATGGCACACTGAAATTCTAGTGTGTATATCTAGCAGAGATGCAAGCCAAGTTCTTCGCAAAGGTAAAGACGTCATCAACGGTGTTTGTTGAAATATAAGATATATTTTGTTCCTTTTTATATTGTATAAAATGTTATTGACATTTGGATATATTGTGAATGTCTGTGTGAAATATTCTGTCTGAGATTGCAGAATTCTGAAAATGCCAATAAAGAAATTTAAACAAAAAAAAAAAAACAAAAAAAATATGATTGTGTGGATGTGACTGAGTTGTGTACGAAACACCGGATATCAAAGACTACCACTAGAAGAATCAGATAATGTGAGGGTTTGTTGATGGATCGTGTCTGAGAAATGAAAGTGGTGTATTAAGTTCTGCCTATGCAGTATGTACAGTGGCTGAAGTTCTAGAAGCATCCTGCCTAATTGGGGTAAAATCTGCACAAATTGCTGAACTAATCGCTCTGATTAGAGCTTGTAAAATTGGCAAAAATTTGAGAGTAACCATATTTACAGACAGTCAATATGGTTTTGGGGTGGTTCATGATTTCGGACAACTATGGATGCAAAGGGGATTTCTGACTTCTTCAGGTTCTCCTATTAGAAATGGAAAAAATGTAAAAGATCTATTGGATGCCTTGCAATTGCCAAAAAGGATTGCAGTGGTCAAATGTTCTGCACATAAGTCTGGAAATGATTGTGTGACGAACGGCAACAGATGCGCAGATCAAGTAGCGCGTTTCTGTGCACAAAATTCAATTGCCATCAACAGAGGGGTGGAAAAGAAAAATGCCAATCGCCACTTGATGTTTTCATCTTTAGAAAGTTGGGAGGAAATTAGGGAGTTGCAGGAGGAGGCAAGTGATGAAGAGAAAGAGCTTTGGATAAAATCAGGCTGTAAAAGGAGAGCAGAAGATGAAGTATGGGTGTATACAGATGAGAGACCAGTCATGCCAGATTGTTTACTTTCCCAAATGGCAAGAGTATACCATGGAATTGCACATGTTGGAAGGGATGCAATGATCAGACTCTTCAAGCAGTCATGGTATAACCCAAAATTCAGAGTCATTGCAGAGAGTCTATGTCAAAGGTGTGTCATCTGTCAGCAGCAAAATCCAGGTAGAAAGACAGTTGTTAGTTGGGGACGAATTGGAAAAGCAGCAGGACCATTTACAAGGCTCCAACTTGATTTTATCGAGTTACCCCCATGTAACGGACTAAAATATGTGTTGGTTGTTGTTTGTCTGTTTTCTCGTTGGGTAGAGTCTTATCCCACAAGAAGAAATGATAGCCTTACCGTAGCTAAACTGCTTTTGAGAGAACTGATACCAAGGTACGGATTTCCAGTCACTTTAGAAATAGATAGGGAATCTCACTTTAATAATGAGATAATTCGGATGATTTGTGCAGCATTACAAATTGAACAAAAGCTGCATTGTGCCTATCGACCAGAGGCTTCTGGAATAGTTGAACAGATCAATGGCACAATAAAATCTAGATTGGGAAAGGTATGTGCATCTACAACACTGAAATGGCCGGATGCTTTGCCCCTAGTATTGATGAGTCTTAGAAGTATTCCTGATAAAAAGACTGGATTGAGTCCTCATGAAGTCCTTATCGGAAGAGCAATGAGACAAGCGATTGTACCAGCAAACAAACTAATGAATATTTCTGATGATCTAGTGCTTGATTATTGCAAAGGATTGGCTGATCTGGTACGTTCTGTGTCCCATCAGGTTGGAGAAAATGCAACCATAACACAGCCGAATAAAGCACATGATCTGAGTCCAGGAGAGTGGGTTCTTATCAAGAAACACGTGAGGAAGTCGTGTTTAGAACCCAGGTGGCATGGACCATATCAGATTATTCTGGTGACAACGACAG
Organism: Calotriton arnoldi; assembly: GCA_963921515.1. Classification (NCBI taxonomy): domain Eukaryota; kingdom Metazoa; phylum Chordata; class Amphibia; order Caudata; family Salamandridae; genus Calotriton; species Calotriton arnoldi. The sequence goes on from CAWUFW010003641.1 coordinate 869,710, forward strand.
CAGTGAAGTGTGGTGGCTTGCCAAATTGGATACATGCAAGTAATACGAGAAGAGTCCCAAGTCCACTTGAAGAGGGTGAGCAGCAACTGGTTAAAGAAAAGAAGAAACCAGAAGCTAAGGGTTGTGAAGCCAAAGAATCTAGATTGACAGATTCTGATGAGCCTGTGGATGATGAACAACCAAGCACAAGCCAGGTAAAGTGGGCACCAGCTACTGGGTCTCCTGAGACTGCTGTTGAAAAAGAAAAGGAGGAAGCTTCTGAAAGTAAAGAACAAACCCAACAAAGAAAAAGGTTGAATAAAAGAACTTGTGAACAAGAAAAAGAAAGTGAAGAAGAAGTTCAAGCTAAGAGAGTGAGAAAAGGAGATAATTGGTCAAGTGGAGTGAAAAGACTGAAATATACTCTTGAAAAGAAAAAGCCAGAACAGATAAACGAAGTCTCAAGTCAAACTGAACAAGAAGAATCAGAGAAAAAATTAGTGCGAAAAACAAAAAGAGTAAGAATTCCAAGCAGGAGCTGTACAGCTCCTTAATGGACATACGTGATACTGGAAGAAATTGAAACTACTAATCAGACGAAAAGAGAAGCTGAAAATGGTACTGAGCACGTGGATGAAAGCAAATTGAAGCCGCCTTAAAAAGAACCATAAAAAATTAAGGAGCAACAAATCCAGTCAAAATAAATTGAAAGATAAAGAAGACCTGAAGAAGACTTGAGAAAGACCCAAGAGGGGGCAAAGAAGAAAGCCTAAAAGTCTTGAAGTGTTTAGATACACAAAAATAGCTAGAAGATTTTTGAGTCTCTAGAAAGTAATTAGAATTTTTTCCTTAGATATTTTTCTATATTTTTTTGTAAATTACAAAATGGCAGAAGTTAGTGACTGAACATCCAAAACCTAGTCTAAAACGTAGATGTATTAAAGCTTGCTTATGTAGTGTCCTACTAATGATTTTGATGTGGTTAACACTAACTGTCATTGTTCCTGTGCTAATGATAACTAATGATAAAAACAATACTAATTATATAATAAATAGAAGAGTGAATGATGTTGTTATTAAAGAAACACCTAGAACTAATATAAATAAAATAGATAAAAGTATTTATCATCAGGATAAATCGATTACTGACTTCTCGTTAAATGTATTTACAAAATTACTCTACGAGTACGTAGACACAATGAATGTGAGTGATTGTTACGTCTGCATGCAATTACCTTCATCTGTCTCGGAGGGAATTACCTACCATCATTTACCTTTAACGTATGGTGTGTCATGTAGTGTACTAACAAGCCTGTTTTATGTGACAGGAAAGTTGGAGTTCTATTATTCTAACATGGATTTGGTATTTTCAGAAATTCCTATTAGAAAAGAGATGAATAAAGTGTATAGTGGTAGAGAAGCAGAATACATGGGAGAATATTTCCATATTACACAGACTTTAGATATAGTGTATGCTCATAAAAATAATCTTACTTGTAGGTTGCAGACTGTGGAAAAAGATTTTATTAATATGGTAGAAGATAGAAGACAAGATTTTCATAGAAAGGCTGCTGAACAGAAATCACATTTATAAAAAAGGGTGAGACTTAAGCTGCAATGTCTCTGGATTGGTATCATAAAGGGAAACTGTGCTTGCTCAGACTAAAAACTAACTATAACAATCCGAGCGCGGCCGCGAGATGCCCCAAAATGTCAGCGTCAGTGGGAGAGGGGCTGATGCGGTAAGGAGTAGCGGGTGGACAACACTGCGCAAGCCGCGGCGCCTTGGCCAGCGGGAGGCCCCTCCTTCGCCCGCTAGGGCGTCCTGCCAAATTCTAAGACAAGAGAGCCCCCCCACCCCGCAATGACACCGGTGAGAAGGACCCAGACGCGAGCACGGTTCTCCAGTGCCCGGCCAGCCCCCGCCTGTGCCGCCTTGTTTAGGGTTTCGAGCTTGCTTTTCTTTTTTGCGGAGTTGCTCGTCCTCCTGACCCTGCAGCTGCCTCCTCCTAAATCTGCCTCCTGAGTGACCGCGCTTTCTCCCCTGCCTTGGATTTCCTTGGAGAGAACGGCGACCTTCAACCTTACCTACTCTCAGACCCATCTGCTACTTTCCCCATGCAGCTTTACCTATGGGGTTAGTTGATTCTATATCCGATTTTCTTGATCGGATTTTTTTGTTTACCCTTAATGTCCGCCATTTTGTTTGCCCAGCTCTCTGGGTCCGTGTCACTGGTTCCTCCATCTTGCGGTTTCGACTGTCCCCACGATGCCCGTTGCCACCGGAGCGACCTGCGCCCTTCATCGACCCATCGGAGCCTGCTACACTTCTCTCTTCTGGTTGGACTTGGTTAGGCACCCCTTTCCACCCCTACCTTTACCCGCCCCAGCTCTGTAGACCGGATTAGATTGTTACCGATACCTGGACCCTCTCCTGTTTTGTCCGACTTGCTTACTCTTAGTTTGGGCACCCACTTAAGAATCTCTTCTCCATGCCCGATCTTCCTGGCTTGTTACGTATCCTTGCCCTTTTCTTTCCCCCTTCTCCAGTTTTGCTCCTTGGTCTTTTTTTCCATCTTTTCTGTTGCTCTAGAAACTGAAGTATTTTTTTTTTTTTTTAACAACAGATTTTATTAAATTTTCAGCATACCAGATGGGCGAAGCCCAACAAGAAAGATACAAAGGAAAGGAATAAAATGATATCTCTGGGTACTTTATACAACCCCTCCATAGCCTGCAGAACATCAGACCAAGGAACCATAAGCCCCCCCACCCCCTCAAAGCGCACCATACATACTTAAAAATCATTACATGTAAATGCCAAGGAAATTCCCAGCCGCGTTTCAGTAGCATCAATACACTAAACAGGTAAGTTGTTCACCACTAATCGTTCAATGGGATCACAAGCAGCAGACTGCGACAATGGGGGCAAATCTATACCTCTGTAGACGGCCCACCGAGACCAGATCCTGCGGTGCTTCTGCCCCTCGCTTGAAACACTACAACCTCCGCAGACATGCATCTGTCCAGTGCCGTTTTCCAGTTGGTGATGCTGGGTGAGGAGGGGTCCTTCCAGTGCTGTGCTATGTCGCGCTTAGCTAAAGTGAGGCCCAAGAATAAAAGATGTCTCTTATAACGGTTCCCCCCAATGTCCTCTGTGCTGTGTAAGAGCGCCAGTCTGGGGTCCAATGGGATATCCCACGCCAGGACACGGCCCAGGCAAGACAGCACGCCGGACCAAAACGGCTGGATCGCCGCACAGCCCCACACCGTGTGTAAGAACAAACCGTCGTCTGCATGGCAGCGGAGACAGATCGGAGATTGGATTGCTCCCATCTTCCAGAGCCTATTGCGAGTGTAATACACCCTATGAAGGTATTTGAACTGTATTAGTCTGTATCTGGTAGACACAACTGCATACCGAGGACTAGCCAGAGCCTCGGCCCAGCCATCATCAGTAAGGGCCGGCAGATCAGCGGCCCAAGCCTCCCGGGTTTTGTGGATAGTGGTCTTAGTATGTGTGATGAGCGTCTGGTAAATTTGCCGAATTTTGTGCGCCCCGATATCCCCCATCAATAAACGGCCCTCCAGCGGGTGGAACTCGGGTAAAGACTCCAGCTGCCGAATCAGGGGGGTCAGGACATGACGGAGCTGCAGATAGCGATGGAACTGCGATTTGTGAAGAGCGAAGTCCGATTGCAACCGCTGAAAGGATTTAAGAGTGGTCCCCTGCATAACATCCCCGAGCGTGGGGATACCAATAAGGTCCCACTTGCGGAATCCCTCAAGCGTCGAAACTGGCCGTAAATGGGTACCCTGCCAGAGGGGAGTGGCGCCCGTCAGCCTGCCCCACCAACCCGTGGACCGGACCACCCATCGCCATGTCTGAATGACTATCTGACAAGCCGGGGGGAGCGCGTCCAGTGATGCATTACTATATAGAAGATGAAGCAAAGGGGTGCCCGCCATTGCAATCCGTTCCACGGCGTAGGCCGGGTCCGCCTGGGATCCATACCACCACTCGTTAATCACCAGGAGGCCCGAGGCGTAGTAGTACGCGTGGACGTCCGCAGCCGCGATTCCCCCACAGTATGTGGACTGTGTACACGTGGAGAGCGCCATGTGAATCGCGCCCCCCTGGCAGAGGAATCTATTAAAAAGTGCGTTAAGCTGGGTAAACCACGACAGAGGAATAGGGTGTGGATAATTCTGAAGCCTATAAAGTAAGCGAGGTAGGGACACCATCTTAAAAATCGCAGACCTACCGTACAACGACAGGGGCAGTTGGGACCAAATCGTCGTTTCGTTGCGAACGGCCAGGAGTAGTGGAGCAATGTTGTGTGTCCAGGCGACAGTGGGGCTCCGCGAAATATAGACCCCCAGGTACTTAAAGCCCGCTTCTGCAATAATCAGCTCCGAAGTCCAGGTCTGGCTCCTTTGATCCCCATGAATTGGAAAGAGCGTAGATTTGGACGGATTAGCGAAGAGACCAGAGGTCTCGCCGAAAATGCGGAGGATTTGGAGGACATGTGGCCCAGAGAACCACGGGTCTGACATGAAGAACAGAGCATCGTCCGCGTAGAGCGCGATTCTATCGGTGCACTCCTGTGACCAATCCATCCCTCTAATTAAGGGGTCCTGGCGTACCCACGCAGCCAGAGGTTCTATCGCCAGGGCGAATAAAAGCGGGGACAAGGGGCATCACTGACGCGTACCCCTGCAAATGGGGAAGGGGGCCGAGCAACAACCGGCTGCACGAACCGAGGCGGTGAGGTCCGTGTACAGCAGCCTCATGTATGCTATAAACCGTGGACCCAGATTGACGGCTGCTAGGAGCTTAAAAAGGTAAATCCAGCTCAGCGAGTCAAACGCCTTGTCTATATCGGCCAGTAAAACTGCCGCTGGGCGACCCAAACGAGAGGCGCCAGCGATGGCATTGTGGACTCGCCCGATATTATGTCTGGTGGAGCGCTGTGGCATAAAGCCGGACTTGTCTGGGTGTACGAGGTCCTGAATACAGGTGCGGAGGCGGTCGGCCAGAACTTTCCCCAGGAGCTTGGGTTCGAAATTCAACAAGGAAATGGGGTGATAAGAGCCTGGGTCTTCTGGAGGACGTCCATGTTTTAAGGAAGACGACAATTTCGGCATGTCGCCAGTCCGGTGGCAAAATGCGCTGTTCCAGGGCTTCATGCAGGGCCTCGAAACTGAAGTATTTTATCTTGTGCTCTATTTCAACAGATGTATTTTTGCAACATGCGGTAGTGTTTGTTTTTTTTTTGCTCCAGAAACTAATTGTAATCACTGTTCTGCTGTAATAATTTCCTTATTTTAATGCGCTCTGATACCTCCGAGTCTAGCTAGCGTTCAGCGAGCCCGAGAACCATTGGCCGTTGCCCAGAGGAGCTGTCCTATGCAGCTATAGAGGAGTCTGGCTATGGCTCATCCCCTCAGCCGTCACCTACCCAGCCGGACTTCGGACATTGCTTCAAACGGTTCCTCACGGCTTTGTCTATCTTTCACATTGACTGCTTTAAATGCTTTATTCCTCCTGAAGTACTCTCCCCCTTCTGGTCTGCCTTACTCTGTCTACTTTCCTTTCCCCCCGTTTTTCCTCTCCACCTCTTCCTTCCATTCCCCTTAAGACGTTAGTCTTGGCTATGCAACACGCTAATAACTTTTTTATTATGTATTCTCATGTCTTTCTCCTATGCCTATACTTGTAATTGTAACTGATGTAACTTATGTAACCTGTAACACACTGATCCTCATGTAAAGCGCTCTGATACCTCTGGGTCTAGCCAGCGCTATATAAAACTCGTCAAATAAAATAAATAAAATTTCATTGGTACTAGTGAATGCGAACATACTCTCTTGATAACTGGCGGATGGGGATTGAAAGGAGGAACTGATCCTGTTTTCCCAGGAGTTTATTATGTGTGTGGTAAAAGTGCCTATTATAGGTTGCCTCTACATTGGTATGGAAGTTGTTATTTTGGGATTGTATTTCCTAAAGTGTATCATGTAGATAGAAATAATAGAATCAATGAAATAAAGCATGAACTAATATGTAAAAAGAGAGCAAGTTTTTCAGAGATAGTAGGTGATATTTTTGGTGCACTGATACCTTCAGTTGGAGTCGTTCTAAATTCACATAAAATTCACAAATTGTCTACAGTGGTTGATCGTTTATCAACGGACACCGCTGGTGGGTTCTTAATGATTGATACTGAAATGGTTGCAATTAGATCAATGGTTTTGCTAAATCGACTTGCCCTTGATATTCTATTGGCAAAAGAGGGTGGAGTCTGTGGCATGTTGAAAATTCAACACTGCTGTACTTATATCCCTGACAAAAGTAAGAGTCTTGAAGGGTATATTAAGAATATTACGAAATTACATGAAGATATGACCCAACTAGAGGTTGATGGTGTTTGGGAGAAACTTAGTAAGAGTTTTTCCTCTATAAGTAAATGGTTTTCTACATTTGGAAGTAGCATATTAGGGAAAATAATAATACCAACTATGACAATAGCAGTAGTAATATTATTAATAATAATGACATACAAATGTTGTAAGTGTAGATGTGGAAAGAAGAAGGTGATCGAAATAGACAACAAACGAAAAGCAAAAAAGAGAAAGAGAGGAGAAATAGAATTAGAAGACATGAAAGGTAAATATTATGAAACAATGAAAGATTTAGATGAGAGAATGATTAAGAGGGAAAAGAGTACAAGTTTTTAAATGAAAATAAAAAGTGACAAATGGGATGATGGATATTTTATGATGGCTCAAAAATACCATCAAAGGGGGGAATTGATGGAGCGGGGTTTTGCGACATAAAACCTGCTCGAATTAACGCCCCAGTAACATTTACTAATAGTGTGCAGTGAAAATAATATGCACCAACATGAATACATTGGGAAATGCTTTGCGCATGCGTGCACTGATGCTAAGACTAATGCATGAAAAGACAAGGCCGCATTTTCTTCACGTTGCTATTAAAATTAATAAAATAACACTGCTTTGCACAATAATCGCTTTTCGCTAGGAAAACCTAACTTTGGGTTAGTGCAATGGTGGGAGGTAAACAGTGAAAAGTACATTTCATGAAATTAATAATGTTTGTGTTCTCATTCATTTTAGTAAATACGGGCCTATGTTTTCTGCATGAATATTAATGGTTAATGACGAAGAAATATTAAATAAAAGCTGAAAAATCAAGCTCTGACAGAGGGAGAAAAGATGTGGGTGAAGCTAGTGTTATTGTCCTTGAAGAAGAAACGTTGTATGTCTGCCAAAGAACGGAAAGACGACCATGAAAATGAAAGGAAGATGTACAATTTCTTCAGTCGAAAGCGGCAGTGCTGAATCACGAGAATGTATAAAAGTTGCAAACTGTTTGCCTGGGAAAGGAAATGCGCTCAGTGGATGTAGTAATGTCATGGGAAGCTGTGTTAAACAAAGAACTCTATGAAGAATATGATAAGACTATGGTGGTGTGATTGAACACCCGCTAAATCAGCCAATGAGAGACTGAGTTTTCGTTAATGTTTCAACTACTGTGGGTTGGACGTGTAGGTTTTAGGGTATAACTGGGGTGCTCCAGGGGGTGTGTTAAGGAAGAAAGGAAGGCGTTAGGAAAGGAGAGTAGAGGGAGATCGTCGCTGTCCGTCGGTTTGCTGATAGAGGCCTACCTGTATCCTGATCTAATCTTTGTTCCCTGAACCTATCTCAGGGGACCCCTTACCATCTCCGTGGCCAGGGGGTGGTATTTCCTTTATTTCATTAGGTTAGTATTAGCTAAATGAACAGTACTTTGCATAATAATTTGCAAATGTATTTTGTCTCTGAAACTTTTGTCTCTTCGCCTATCCACTCCTTCATGTGCATTTATTGATATGAGTTTTGACACTGTTTGCATTGGTATTATTGTTCTTTCTCTCTGTGATTAATGCATTTATCTCTCTGTGATTCTGTACATCTTTGAGCTTTATTTACATTATTTGAAGATAAACACTTTTAACTTTTCATTGAGTTTGTGGTTATTTAGTGATATGTTTTGTTAGATAGTTAGTTCTATTATTACCATCAACTCTTCAACTTTATGGTCCATCGACCGAAAGGAGAGAAGTTCACATGCAGGCTCAGTTAGCTTATTTAGAGTGTTAGATACGAGCTTGAATAACGAACAATTGATTAGTGTTCATTAAGTCTTGCCAAACTGAGTAGTCAAACAAACAGAAAATAATATACAGCGTCATTCGGAGGGTTATGTGGGTAAGTTGTTGTTTGGGGCCCGTTGTTTGCTGCGTGTGTATGTCATTGGCCCCTGTTTGGCGCTGGATCACTTGCGTTTCAATTCCTGCATGAATTCAAAATCATTACTAGGTTTTCCATCACATGTAACTTCAGAGGAAATCCCTATAGCGTAGACAGGAGGATCTGCCCCTGGGTCCAGCTTGATGCCCAGTTCTTTCTGATGTGGCCATTGCAATAAAGATTGACCATTCTTTGCAATATAAATCTTGCAAAACATATGGCATCCAGCAAATTCTATGTTAGCCCAAAAATAATCAACTAATTAAATCTTGTGGCCTGTATATCCCCCTGGAGAAACATCAGGGGGCAACAAAATTCTGTTAGGCCATTTTGTTTTGACAATATAGTGTGCTATTATGGTATTCCAAGCACATGAATCCACCAACATAAGTGTACTCGCACCATCAATGCTAACAATGCACAAGGGAAATTCTGTTACACGCCTGCCATCATTAATATTCAAAACTGTGTTTACATCCTGATCACTGTATTCCAAAACAGACACCCATTCATTTTGGTTTTGTATCACATTCATCCTCCAGTGAGCTGATCCGCACGCCTTTGCGAAATGTCCTTTTTTGATGCATCTAGAACAATTTTTGTCCATAGCAGGACACATTTTAGAATTCCCCTAATGGAAGCTACTACCACATCTAAAACATGAAGTAAAACTTTCCTTTCCCTCTGGTTTTTGCCACCTAGTCTGCCAAGTAGATTTTTGTGTTACCTCATTTTTCTGACTAATGAATTTCTTGTGTTTATCTCCCTCTTTCGTAAAACAATGTGCACCTCACTTTTCTCACTCCCTCTTATCTCATGTACAAATTTTTTCTGAATGTTCAATAGCTTTGGCTATCTTGATGGCAGTATTTAATGACATATCTGCCGTGGCCCACAATCTCTCCTGGATTTTCTTATTGTTAGTTTTCATGAGTATTTGGTCCCGTAAAACTTGTTCATATGTAATATGTTCGAAATCAGAAGTTACTGCCAATGACTCGGGTGAGGACATATAACTATCAATCGACTCATCAGGCTGCTGTTTCCTAGAATAAAATATGAATCTTTCCATGACTACATTTCTTTTCTTATTGTATCTTAAAGATAACTGTTTGGACGCATATTGATAAGCATCAATATTACCTGGATTTACCAACAGAGGAATATTCCAAACTTCTTTCAACCCAAATCCCCCCAGACAATGTTTCAATAGCGATACTCTCCTCTCTGGTTCACATCCTCCCCTTCCAAAACCTCCACATAAGCTAAAAATATGCCCTCCAATGTTTCCCAATCTATCGGTGGCTCTCAAGGAAATGGCACAATTCCTGCCATTATGCTAAACAAATTCTACCCACAGTTAATTATTATACAAATAACAGGAAAGAACCCAAGAAAACAAATAAAGTAGTCACCGCTGTTTCACACACCAATAAGCAACCCCTGTTATTTATCAAGTCCAGCACAATAAAAAAAAATGAAAATAATAAAAGTAGTCACCATAGTCTTAATGTGAAGATGCACAAGAAACAAGTCCTGCTTCGATGTGACGTGCGTGTGACAACTGTACCTGGAACAGCTTACACAGGCTTATTTTCACTTGAGATGACAGAGTCTTGATTAAGCAAATTAGATACTCCCCGTTGCCTGGTAGCAATTTAGATGCTGCAACGTTGTAGATGTAGCTCCACGGAAGATTGATGATGCCAACTAGAACTTTAAATGAATCTCCGCACAAATCAAACCACAGCGCACTAAATGATATCCATTCCCTGGCCGTATATATTACCATCACCGGGACCAATGGTAATCCACATTTGAGATGCAGCCAATGGAACGCAATCCCCCGATCAAAAGAGGCGGGTCTGTTCGCCAGAACTGCCAATAGGAAAAACCCATTGGGGGTGGGGGGAGGATTAGTCCATGTCTTTACTTTTGCCAATGGGAACCAACAAATCCGGAGAACGCCACTCAAAAGAAATCGAAATTCACCGCACTCCAAGAGAATAGATTGACTCAATAGAGATTTATTTGCATGAGTGTCACGGTGGCGTGAGTCCATCTGTTTCTCGATTTATACTGGCTCCCATTGTAGCCCTTTTTCTTATCATTTTGGGTAACAGTTTATTAAATTCAGTTCTTTGTTCGGGGATGTTGCCTTTTGTTTCGATCACGTTTTGTTTCCATCGTCTTTCATGAGAATAAGCTCAGTTGTTTGCGTGCATCCGGTTCAGTGCCCATTGGGATTTCATTTACTATTTCAGAGATCTAAGTGCTCATACCAAGTTGCTTTACTTTCCTGTGTTGTTTGGTTCTTACACTGACGGCTTAATGCCTCATACCCATGTCCTTAGATCTTCTTATATTTCTGTTTTCTTCTTTAATATTGAAGTATATTTTGCTTTGTATGTTACTCAGTTTCGAGCTTAGTGCTATTTTCTCTTTACTTGTCACATTTTGATTATAACTATCGTTTTTCGTCGCCAAGTGCGATTATTATTTTTCGAGCTCAGTGCTCATGAGTAGCTTGCGATCTATGTTCATTGGGTTTTCCGGTTATTAGGCGGTTTATCCTTTTGAACATCATTCATGTCCGACGAGGATCTCTGTAATATATTCGCGGCCTGGAGGTTATAATCCCTTTTTCCCGTGATGTTGGTGTTTTTAGTTGTTTCTCTCCCCTGGCTCTTTTCTTGTTCTTGTCACTTCCAATGTGTATCACGTTCAATTATAAATGGTTATATAATTATTCAACTCCATTTAGACCGTAAGGAGTCCTGGTTCTAAATCTGATGATCAATCTTGATTCGAGTTGTCTCAATTTCAGAGTTCTATTGCCCCCTCTTTCATTTCTTGGGACCGTTGCTAACCCAAAATATCTTATATTTTACCAGTTCCTGTTGGGATGGGTGCAGAGATGTTTAGCAATGGCACAGTTCATATCTCCATTCTGGATTGCTCTTAGGTGTTCCAGGATTCTTTTCTTTAGGGGCATATAGTACTTCCTATGTACCTTAATTCACATGAACATTCGATGACACAGACCACATAAGTCGATTCACATGTAATTCTCTCGCTGATATTAAAAGTTCGCCCCTTAAAATCCTGAATCTCCTTCACGTTCTTCCCAATTCTGCATCTTTGCACTTGTCACAATGAATAAAGCCCATTTGTTGTTTTGTTAGCCAATTGTTCGTTTGGGTGGTGGTGAAGTGACAATTTTTTTATAACATCTGTTTATTCAAACATTTGCTCATATACAGTACACTTATACATTTCAATCAAGTAAGCACAGGATGTACATCCCCTTTTTCCTCCCCCCTGCGAACAATGGAACAAATGATCGCTGAAAGCTCATGTCGCCCTTCATATTCCACCTAGTCTAACCCCTAGATCCGCACGTCATACCGACGGAACAGAGAGGTCCCCCCGTGTCCCCTATACCCTTCCCACCCCCCAAATCTTCGTCCATTTCCTTGGACAGCCCCTGCTCTGGTATATAACCATTTCCGCCTGGCTGCACCAATTTAGATCTTGTTCCCAGGCCTCTAGCCTTGGTGGGAGAGACGCTCCCCATTCCCTAGCCATACTTCACTTAGCCACTGCTGCCGCCGTCAAAAGCCACAGTCTCTGATATTTGGGCCATGGCTCTTCCCCGGATACACATAGTAGCAGCCATTTCGGCTCTAGCGGGACTGCCCTATCTACGACGTCCGACATAACTTTGGTGACATCCATCCAGTACCTCTGAATGTTTGGCCATTCCCATAGAGTATGAAAAAACTATCCCACCTCCCCACATCCCCTTCTACACTTTTCTGTTTCCCCTTGTCCCATCCTATATAGGAGTGTACTGGAGAGGTAAGACCTATACAATATTCTTAGCTGCACTAACCAGAACCGCGATCGTATGGCCACCTCCCTCGGTCCCTGCAATGCCTCCGCCCAGTCATCGTCCTCTCGGATTCCCACTTCCATTTCCCATGCCTCTCTCAGGTGGACTAGTGGGTCTAGTGAATTGTTAATGATTTTCTTATATGTCAGCGAAACTGCTTTGGATACCATAGGGTCCAGCAGAAGTCTATCCTCCAGTGCCGTGTATTCTGGTATGCTATCCCCTATGCGGATGTACGTCCTTAGTGCATGTTCCAGTTGTAGATAGCTAAATCTTTCTGAGTTCGCCATGCTATATTCCTCCTGCAGCTCTTGGAATGTGAGCAATGCTCGGCCCCTCCATACATCCCCAAGCTAGTCTATTCCCAATATCATCCATTTATTAAAACCTTCCAGCCTACACACTTCCCTTAACAAATCACTGTTCCACATGGGTGTTCTTTCAGTCAAAGTATTTGTGCACTTCAAATATCTATTTACCTCGTGCCACACCTGGGTGACTGTCCGAGTGTGTAGTGGGAGATGTTTCATTCCCTTTCTTTGGTATAATACCGCCGGATATCCTCTATCCCCCATCGCTTGTCTGTCAACCCTGTATGCAGGGTCCTCCCTATCTGCATACACCCCCGCATTCACTGTGCTCAGCTGCGCTGCCCAGTAATACTTTTTAATATCTGGGACTGCCAGTCCCCCTTCATAAACCCCCCCCCTCTGTAGCTTTTGAAAGAGCTATTCTGGAACTACCTCTGTTCCAGAGAAGCCCCCGCAACTCCCCATCTATCTTCCAAAAGAGGTCAGGGGGGAACCTGCATGGAGCGTTTTGAAGAATATAAAGAAAGCGGGGCAGGGCCATCATTTAAAGGTGAAGTGACTCTTAACCAGGTTGTCTTTAAGCTAGGGGACTTTGCGATAGGTTATACTTGGTCTTGATCCTATTTTGTCCACAATGTCCGGGTCCTTTTTGAGGATGTTCCAGCATTTTTTTAGTATGTTCACAATTCTATGATTTTCTTTGCTATGAGTATCACTCTCATCACATTATCAAACATTTTCTCCAACCTTTCAGCAAAGAGAGTAGCGGGTGAACAAGATGGGAGTGCCCCCACTGACGTTAGCCGCTTCTCTACTTTTAAGGCCCTTTCAGAAGAGCAACTGGTAAAACTGATTCCACTTATTAAATCTGGGGCACCACAAGACCCCTGTCCCCCTAAGATAATGCACATGATTCCTGCCCAAGTGGCACAATACCTTGGCCATATACTGAATCTCATGCTGGCGGGAAGAACCTTCCCGACACACTGGAAACATGCCTCCATTCTGCCTCTGATAAAGAAGGACAACCTAAATGCACTGGACCCAAATAACTACCGCCCAATCTCAAGGCTCCCTTTTGCTGCCAAGTTGGCGGAGAAAGTTATGAATCAGCAACTTTCAGAGTACTTAGAGGAAAATCTGCTTCTGGACGACACACAACACGGTTTCAGAAAAAACCGAAGTACTGAGTCGGCCCTGGTAGCAGCTACAGAGGAGATTCGGGAAGTGTTGGACAGGGGAGGGACCGCGGCCCTTATCCTGTTGGACCTTTCCGCGGCATTTGACACGGTCAGCCACGATATTTTAGTGGATCGTATGCGTAGCCTAGGGATCGATGATGCAGCTTTAACAGGGGTGTGGAATTTTCAAAATAATCTACTTGTCCAAGAGACAAAATGCCACTGAGATCTACATGTCCTGTAAAATCCACTTGTCCCACCTTCTCCCGTCCCTACATCAAACATAAGGGCTGACAGAGAAACATTTAATATATTTTTGTTTTATTAAAATCAGTAAACCATTAAATGCTTTGCAATAATAATGCTAACGAAAAACTTGACTAGCTGCTTTAAAAAAAAAAAAATATCACTAATAATGAACATTTGTTGCCAACAAGCCACACCTATCCAGAATAGTGGACTATCCCAGAGCATGCTGACATATCACAAATAACGGACAGTCATCACAAACAATATCCACCTGCTGCAAACAGTAAGATCACACAATGACCAAAAGCATCCTGGACTATGATTAAATATAACATGCATTTGCAGAGCTATTTGAGTTTTCGCTATTGATTACAGGGGGTTCTAATACAGTACAGTGATTTGGTGGAGTTACGTTGGGCCAAGTATTTAAATATCAGGTAACTTAAGACACAGTAGAGATGCATTGGCAGAGCTGGGTGTGTATTGTAACAGTGGTGCAACTGTGCACTGGGATGAATTACATGGAACTTCGGAAGTACTCCATGGTTGTTTTAGTATGAACTTGTCAGGTCTAGATTGAGGCACATTTGCAGAGCGGCATACATACCAATACTGAAGTTGCTGAGAGTATACAAATCAGCAAGGAAATGACTATTTCCAAGTAAGATGGACTCTACACTGCTGTAGAAGCTTGAGTACAGGTGGAGAGACGCATCGATAGAGCTGTGCTGGACCAGAGAAGTATCAGATTAGGCCTGGTTGGGCGGTGGGTATTTAGAAAGAGTCGTGCAAGGTCCATCATTTATCACATAAGGCAGAACTGAAGTGCATTGGCAGAGCTATTCATAGAGGCCCCTCTGTTTCACACAAGCACAGAGTGATCTAGTTGTTTTCATTGACAGAGCTCTGCATATGTGTATAAACTAGCACATACCAACTGAACACACCACCAGATTGTTGTACTGCTGCCAAGTGAAATCAGCATTTCTCTTCTTCTTAAATGGTACCTTTCTTATCTTCCTCACCACCTCCCCATTTCACTTGTTTCTAATATCCTAGCCCGAGTTATTTTAAGACTTGACTACTGGACGGGGATACGTTATTCTGATGAATAAAGCAGTTTTACTGATTATTTCTAATCAAACACAAGTTAAAGATGTCTGAACAAACAATGAGAATGCCTCGAGGCAGCAAGTCAGGTCTCGGCTTGAGTGAGAAGTTGCAAACAGGTAGCAATGAGTTCCTGCTCCACCATGTAGTTCTTTGCTCGCTGCTCAGCCCTTAGAAACGAACTTGGGGTCCCCTCTAAACATTTCAGTTATTTGGGGCACACAAGCAGCACTTATTACAGTGCTACACGTCACACGCTGTAGAATTCATTGCTCTTTATTTTGAGGTTGACAGGCTGAGTGGGGCCCAGTAGCAGCCCTCGCTCCCTGCTCCAGTTGACAGAGGGGGGAGGTTCACCACACCACTGAGATGCAGATAAGAAGGTGAGGAAAAACAGCTTCAACCTTTTGAAGGGAGGCAATGTGGTGCTCCAGAACAAAAAGGACAACATTCGAGAAGCAATGAGACAACTGAATGAAAAAAAGAACTATAAAAAATTAACATCTAACCCAATAAATGATCTAACCATGGAACTAGAGATCAAAGGTAATAGGTGGCACCATGAAGGACTTCTAAATGAGGAGGCATCATTACTGAAAAATGACAGCCCAGTGATGCCAACAATGTACTTTCTACCAAAGGTAGACAAAACTCTAATAGACCCCCCAGGAAGACCAATCATTTCGAGTTGCAATTCCCTATATGAGAATATTTCAACGTATGTTGATCACTTCTTGGCACCAATGTTAATGAACCTGAGCTCATATATCCAAGACACCGGTGACTTTTTGAGAATATTAACCAACATAGGATGGCAGGAAGGATTCCACCTTGTAACAATTGACGTGGTATCCTTGTACACATGGATCAGTCATGAAGTAGGCCTCAATGCGATCGGCTATTTCCTAAAACAAAGGAACATCCAGGAACTAAAACATACCAGAATGCTGATGGAAATGATTGAACTTTGCCTTAGAAACAATATTTTTCTAATCAATCACCAAGTATACTCCCAGACATGCTGAACTGCCATGGGAGTTTCCTTCTCTCCAAGCTACGCCAACCTCACCATGGGTTGGTGGGAAAAAATCATACTTTGCTGAGAGGAGAATGAAAAATACACGGCAAAAGTTGCATTGTGGCTTAGGTTCATTGATGATCTGTTCCTGATATGGAATGGGAGCACAGATGAATTCATTGAATACGTTCAGACTTTGAATAACAACTCAGTGGGTCTGAAATTCACGTACAACATCAGCAGGGAGGTAATACAATTCCAGGACGTCACAGTATACATAGAAAGCAATCAAATTCAAACTAAGGTATACAGGAAACCAACATCAACCAACATCAAACTACATGGTTCGAGCTTTCACCCCCATCAATTGAAGAAAAGTATCCCGTATGCGGAGTTTGTAAGGATGAGACGTAATTGCTCTGATGACACTGTGATGGACAAAACATTTCTAGAGACAGAAAAAAGATTTCTGCAGAGAGGCTACAAGCACAGAGACATTAAACAAGAACAGGAACGGGCAAGATCGCTGGCATGAGTGACTACTCTTGTCATCAAAGACAAAGCAAAAGAGAACAAGGAAGATAATGCGATGAGAGTGATACTCACAGCAAAGAAAATCACAGAATTGTGAACATACTAAAAAAATACTGGAACATCCTCAAAAAAGACCCGGACATTGGGGACAAAATAGGATGAAGACCAAGTATAGCCTATCGCAAAGTCCCCTCGCTTAAGACAAGCTGGTTAAGAGTCACTTCACCACCACCCAAACGGACAATTGGCTAACAAAACAACAAATGGGCTTTATTCATTGTGACAAGTGCAAAGCATGCAGAATTGGGAAGAACGTGAAGGAGATTCGGGATTTTAAGGGGCGAACTCTTAATATCAGCGAGAGAATTACATGTGAATGCGGTCTATGTCATCGAATGTTCATGTGGATTAAGGTACATAGGAAGTACTATATGCCCCCTAAAGAAAAGAATCCTGGAACGCCTAAGAGCAATCCAGAATGGAGATATGAACTATGCCATTGCTAAACATCTCTGCACCCATCCCAACAGGAACTGGCAAGATATAAGATATTTTGGGATAGCAACGGTCCCGAGAAATGAAAGAGGGGGCAATAGAACTCTGAAATTGAGACAACTCGAATCAAGATTGATCATCAGATTTAGAACCAAGACTCCTTACACTCTAAATGGAGATGAAGAATTATATATCCATTTATAATTGAACGTGATACACATTGGAAGTGACAAGAACAAGAGAAGAGCCGGGGAGAGAAACAACAAAAAACACCAACATCACGGGAAAAAGGGATTATAACCTACAGGCCGCGGATATATTACAGAGATCATCGTCGGACAGGAATGATGTGCTAAAGGACAGACCGCAGAATAACCAGAAAACCCAATGAACCTAGATCGCAAGCTACTCATGAGCACTGAGCTCGAAACATAATAATCGCACTTTGCAACAAAAAAACGATAGTTATAATCAAAATGTGACAAGGAAAGAGAAAATGAGCACTAAGCTCGAAACTGAGTAACAAACAAAGCAAAATATACTTCAATATTAAAGAAGAAAACGGAAATATAAGAAGATCTAAGGACATGGGTATGAGGCATTAAGCCGTCAGTGAATGAACCAAACAACACAGGAAAGTAGAGCAACTTGGTATGAGCACTTAGCTCTCTGAAATAGTAAATAAAATCCCAATGGGCACTGAACCGGATGCACGCAAGCAACTGAGCTTATCCTCATGAAAGACGATGGAAACAAAACGTGATCGAAACAAAAGGCAACATGCCCGAACAAAGAACTGAATTTAATAAACTATGTAACCCAAAATGATAAGAAAAAGGAATCTAACAAAAAACCATGGTTGTAACCGTTGTGAGATAAACTACGTGTCCCATAAAGCCTAATAATGGGCTACTGTCACGGCACTCACCCAGATGATTGCCCTGCAATCATGGTGGTCCGAAGGAAACTAGGACAAAGTCGACAACGTGGCATCAGGGAAAGGAACTACATTTCCCAGATGACCGTGCAGCGCGCCGTCCGCGCGTCAGGAAATGACGCGTCTTGGGGCCGGAAGGCTATGTAAGCCGTCGAAACCTGCGGGAACGCCACAGATTATTCCGAGCGTTCTTGGTGCCCCCGTAGAAGAGAGCGTTGTATTACCGTGGGACTAGTGCGGTAAGGGTGTCTCTGACACCACCTACTCTGTTTCTTACAGTGAATTGAATATGTGTCAAACTCTGAATTGTTCTAAGAACACCGTTCTGGGAAAGCCCACGAAGGAGGCAATACCTGGAGCCTGGGGCTTTCTTACAAACTTGATATTTGGAATACCCTACAGACTTTCTTTCTTACCAGACAAAGCGATATCTGCATGAGTACCAGGTGGTATAGTACCTGCAAATAAAAGGCTATACTAATTACTTTGCTACAAAGAATTTATACAAACAAATTTAATTTGATGGATTGTTTCAGATAAACAATTTATACCTTAAGGAATGTTACCCAGAATGATCTACCATTCACAAACAAAATGTGCTTATTATGTGTTGTATGTTTCTTGCACATGTTTTCTAACAGGGGGACAGAGAGAGGTTGAAGCTATGGCATAATCCTTCCCCCCCCTGTGAAGTTAGGCTTATAACCAACATAGCACCTTTTGAATGGAATCTAGGTGTATATATTTCTGCTGGAGGTGCTGTAGTTATTTAAGATGATATAGATGAATGCCAATCGCCCTTCTTAAAAACTACTGCAGGATCCTTGTTATCTTTCTTTACAGGTCTCCTTCCCCGCTGTTCCCTTCCTTCCCTTCCCCCGATTGACCACCTCAACCTTCTGTGCTGTAATAGCAAGTCTGAATTGAGGGTGTCAATAGATGGACCAATCTGAGCAATGAACCGATCCTGAGAGGCCGCTGAGGTGCCGGTGACAGAATAATCTGCCCAAGGATAAAATACCTCTCCCGGTCGGTTCATTGCAGCTATGGCCACCTTGGAAGATGTGTTAGCAACCCTGGCTGTATTACAGCAGGAGATCACGACCTCTAGGGCTGAGACAGCAGCATTACAAGACAAAGTAGATTAAATACAGAGAAACCCTTTTGATGTCCAGACTGGACGAAATATGGTGGGGGCCTCATGGCAGTTTGGGGGTCCAGCTTCAAATCCTCCGATTACCGTGGAGGTACCCACACCCATACCCTTAGCTGCTCCTGAGCGTTTCCAGGGAGACGCTTCCAAGGTACAGGTTTTCATGCCCAAATCATGTTGCATTTCTCCTGTAGACCCCGGGCCTTCCCTACCAATCAGGCTAGGGTAGCCTTTATGATCTCATATCTGACCGGGGACGCAGCTCAGTGGGACGTACCCTTTGTACGCCGAGATGATCCCTTATTGTATGACTGGGACGAGTTCCGGAAGGAATTTGAAACGGTGTTTGACCGCAGAGCAGCGTCATTTTCAGCTGACAAAGAGTTACTAGAGCTAAAACAAGGTAATAAAGACCTTGTAGTATACATTAATACATTCCAACGTTTAGTAGCAGAAACACAGTGGCCTGAAGAAAAAAGGGCTGCTCTGTTTTATCAAGGACTAAAAGACGAAATCAAAGATGTTTTAAGACAAATCGATCCCCAGCCATCCACCTGCACGGATCTTATCAATCTCACTTTGCGGTTGGACTACCGTATGGGAGAACGTAAAGGGGATAAGAAGAGGGTCGAGCGACCGCCTACTAGGTTTGACAGATCCCAAACCATAGGGGGATCATCCAGTTTAACCTCAGAACCCATGGAAATAGGTGCAGTGCGCACCTCGCTAACTCAAGAAGAACGAGAAAAGAGGCGCAAAAACGGTCTCTGTATGTATTGCAGTAAAAAAGGCGATTTCGTTAAAGAATGCCTGGCTAAACCACGAACCAAAATCGGTTTTAAGAAGCCGCAAGTAGCCATAACAGAGACAAAGCCGGAAAACTAAAAAACTCAAAGGTACCAGAAGGGAGATCTTTGGATGGTGTGAACATCCCTTCCATTAAGAAAAAAATAGGCCTTTCCACTGATCATTTCTTTTTACCCATCCAGTTACGGACTGATATGGGTTGGCAGAGAGTAGATGCGATGATTGACTCTGGGACAACAGGGTTCTTTGTGGACAACAATGTTGCTAAAAGGCTGCTACTTAGATGAAATAGAAAAGAAAAACCAGAAGAAGTACTAGCAGTAGACGGGACAGAATTGAGCACAGGCCCAACACACTTCCACACAGATAGTTTGGAAATGAGTTGTGGAGAAGGACATACAGAATTCCTGAGGTTTAACATCATCCAGGCTCCCCAAAATGGTGTCACTCTGGGTCTTCCTTGGTTGGTCATTCACAACCCCACTATTAATTGTAGCCTTCTCTAGTCCTTGGTGCAAGGAGCATGGTCATTCCTTTATGTCGACTCCAGTGCAAAGCTTAGTTACGATACACAGTGTTGCCACGGCTGCAGAAACGAATGTTACACTACCCTTATGTTACCAAGACTACCAGGATGTGTTCTGTGAGAAGCAAGCCGATACTCTACCACCACATAGACACTACGATTGCCAGATAGATCTAGTACCAGGAGCAGTGATACCTTGTGGGAGACTGTACGCCCTTACTGAGCCAGAAAACACCCATCTAATAGAATACCTCGATAAGTACCTTGAGAATGGCTTCATACGTCCCTCCAAGTCACCAGCAGCCTCGCCACTTTTTTTTATACCAAAAGCAAATGGTGAGAAAAGAGTGTGCATAGATTATAGAGCCCTTAACAACATTACCATAAAGAATCCATACCCTCTGCCCCCGATTCCTGTCCTACTCGAGCAGGTCAAGACAGCCACCATCTACACCAGACTAGATTTGAAAGGGGCTTATCACTTGGTTCGCATAAGGGAGGGCGATGAGTGGAAGACCACTTTCCGTACTAGGTACGGATTGTATGAATATACGGTGATGCCTTTCGGCCTATGTAATGCCCCCGCAGCATTTCAATACTTTGTGAACGAGGTGCTGCTGGAGTTCTTAGACGATTTTGTGGTGGTATACATCGATGACATTTTGATTTACTCAACCACCATGGAAGACCACTATCAGCATGTTTGCAAGGTGTTCAAGGCACTTCGGCTAAATGGTCTATACTGTAAGCTCAGTAAGTGTGAGTTTCATGTGTACAAGGTGGAATTCTTGGGCGTAATGTTATCACCTACAGGGCAAGAAATGTCTGTACGCAAAATCCTAGCTGTAAAAGAGTGGCCAAGACCTACCAACATCAAAGAAATACAATGTTTTTGGGGGTTTGCGAATTTTTACCGAAGATTCATAAACCACTTTTCTGACACTGTGGCCCCTATTACCAAACTGTTGAGAAAAAACATCCCCTTTCTCTGGACTAGTGAAGCCGAAACATTGTTAAAGAGCCTAAAACAAGCTTTGTTACTGCTCCCATTTTGGCTCACCCCGACCCAGAAAACCCTATATAGTGGAAGCTGACGCATCGGAAGTAGCTATTGGAGCCATCCTCTCGCAAAGACATATAAGTAATGGCCAATTACACCCTGTGGCGTATGTCACGTAAACTGAACGAAGCCGAGGTAAGGTATACCATTGCGGAAAAGGAGTTACTAGCAATAAAAGACGCCTTCAGTGACTGGCGACATCTATTGATGGGGGCTAAGCATGTAGTGACTGTATATTTCGACCACCGTAATCTGAAATTCATGCAGTCTGCCAGAATGCTATCACCCAGACAATTACAGTGGATGCTATTCTTCGCTGAATATCAATTTATTGTTACATACAGGCCGGGAGCGGAAAACAAAAAAGCTGATGCCCTTACCAGACAAGAGACCTCCCAAGAAAGCAAGATTGATATGTGCCATTCTATTTTGAACCCAAAACAAGATATAGGGTCGCTTCAAACAGACTCGTTTTTACGGAAGGTAGCACAGTGCATGCAGACCCACAATTGGAAGGAGTGGCTAAAGAAACATCCCCAGTGGACCTTGGTCAAGGGACTTCCAATAAGAAATAATCAACTGTTGGGGTCCAATAAGGCCTTACGTAAAGAGGTTTTTCAGTGGTGCCACAACGCCCCTAGTGCCAGACATAATGGTATCAACAAAACCCTCGATAGAATATGCCGACAATTTTCGTGGCCTTCCGTACGAACCGATGTAATGGACATGATACGTAGATGCGAGACCTGTGTACAAGCCAAGGTGGATCATGGAAAACCCCAAGGAATGCTACAACCACTTCCGACCCCAATGGTTCCCTGGGAGACCATCTCTCTAGACTTTATAGTTGGATTGCCAAAAGACAAAGGATGTACCACCATCTTGGTAGTAGTGGACAGCCTCACCAAGATGGGCCATTTCATCGCGTGTGCACAGGAACCCACCTCCGGACAATTGGCAAAGATGCTTATGCAGCATGTGGTACAATTGCATGGTCTTCCGACAACTATTGTCTCGGATAGGGGCCCCCAGTTCACAGCTCGGTTCTGGAAGGCCTGGTGTACTGCCTTACATAAGAAATCCGCTAAATCAACCAGTTTCCACCCTCAAACAGATGGACAAACTGAAAGACTCAACCAGACTCTGAAGCAGTACTTAAGATGCTATGTGGAAGATAATTCAGATGCATGGGTTGAATTACTATGTCTAGCGGAGATAGCCTACAACAGCGCCAAACACCAGTCAACCAAGACGGCTCCCTTCTATAGTAGTTACGGTTTTCATCCCAGGTTCCTACCTATGGTGCATCCTGTTTTCGACCAAAAGCTACCTGAAGTACAAGCGAGAATAACCCACATACAACAGACCCTAAAACATACATACAGGAATCTTAAAGATGCAAAGGTGCGGTATAAAAAAGGAGCCGACAAACACCGTAAACCTAACCCCGTGTACCAAGTGGGTCATGTTGTATAGTTGTCTACCAAAAAATTCGTTTTCGCAGGTACAGCATCTTCAACCCTAAATTTATTGGGCCATACAAAAGTTAAGAAATGCATCTCTCCGGTTGCAGTGCTCTTAGCACTACCAAGATCCATGAAGATTCACCAAGTCTTTCATGTATCGCTTCTAAAGCCCTCTTATACGCCAGTCAAAAAACGACCTTCTCCAATATGGGTTAACAATTAGCCTGAATATGAGGTAAATAAAATATTGGATTCCAAGATGAGAGGCACGCGGCTTTGGCATTTGGCTTCCTGGAAAGGATATGGCGCAGAAGAGAACTCGTGGGAACCTGCTACAGGAATGCACGCTCCACGGTGCATAAAGTCCTTTCATGCTAAACATCCGAATAAACCATGTT
Organism: Calotriton arnoldi; assembly: GCA_963921515.1. NCBI lineage: Eukaryota > Metazoa > Chordata > Amphibia > Caudata > Salamandridae > Calotriton > Calotriton arnoldi. The sequence goes on from CAWUFW010003641.1 coordinate 893,148, forward strand.
GGTGTCAGCGTTCTTCGGGAGAGGGATGTGCTGTCACGGCACTCACCCAGATGAATGCTGCCACGCTTTCTGTCCGCTCAGAGAGGCGAGGCACGAGTTGGAAGAAGGGCGCAGCGGTCTACCGTGCCCTGCAATCATGGTGGCCCGAAGGAAACTAGGGCGAAGTCGACAAAGCGGCATCCGGGAAAGGAAATACATTTCCCAGATGACCGTGCAGCGTGCCCTCCGCGCGTCAGGAAATGACGCGTCTTGGGGCCGGAAGGCTATGTATGCCGTCGAAGCCTGCGGGAACGCCGCAGATTATTCCGAGCGTTCTTGGTGCCCCAGTAGAAGAGAGCGTTGTATTACCGTGGGACCAGTGCGGTAAGGATGTCTCTGACACCACCTACTCAGTTTCTTACAGTGAATTGAATGTGTGTCAAACTCTGAATTGTTCTAAGAACACTGTTCTGGGAAAACCCACGAAGGAGGTAATAATAGAGCCTGGGGCTTTCTTACAAACTTGATATTTGGAATACCCTACAGACTTTCTTTCTTACCAGACAAAGCGATATCTGCCTGAGTACCAGGTGGTACAGTACCTGCAAATAAAAGGCTATACTAATTACTTTGCTACAAAGAATTTATACAAACGAATTTAATTTGATGGATTGTTTCAGATAAATAAACAATTTATACCTTAAGGAATGTTACCCAGAATTATCTACCATTCCCAAACAAAACATACTTATTATGTGTTGTATGTTTCTTGCTCATGTTTTCTAATAGGGGGACAGAGAGAGGTTGAAGCTATGGCATAATCCTTCCCCCCCCCTGTGAAGTTAGGCTTATAACCAACATAGCACCTTTTGAATGGAATCTAGGTGTATATATTTCTGCTGGAGGTGCTGTAGTTATTTAAGATGATATCGATGAATGCCAATCGCCCTTCTTAAAAACTACTGCAGGATCCTGGTTATCTTTCTTTACAGGTCTCCTTCAATCAATCATGTCACTTATAAAGCGCACTACATACCCGCGAGGGTCTCAAGGCGCTGGGGGAGGAGGGGGGTGGTGCTGCTACTGATCGAAGAGCCAGGTCTTGAGGAGTCTTCTGAAGGCCAGTAGGTCTTGGGTCTGCCGAAGGTTGGTGGGGAGGGTGTTCCAGGTCTTGGCGGCGAGGTGGGAGAAGGATCTGCCGCCGGCGGTCGTTTTCCGGATGCGGGGGACTGTGGCGAGGGCGAGGCTGGTGGAGCGGAGCTGGCGGGTGGGGGTGTAGAAGCTGAGTCGTCTGTTGAGGTAGGCTGGTCCGGAGTTGTGGAGTGCTTTGTGTGCGTGGGTGAGGAGCTTGAAGGTTATCCTCTTGTTGACAGGGAGCCAGCGCAGGTCTCTCAGGTGGGGTGTGATGTGGCTGCGTCGGGGGATGTCGAGGATAAGACGTGCAGAGGCGTTCTGGATGCGTTGCAGCCGTCTCAGGAGCTTAGCCGTCGTTCCTGCGTAGAGGGCGTTTCCGTAGTCCAGCCTGCTGGTGACGAGGGCCTGGGTGACTGTTTTTCTTGTTTCGGTGGGGATCCACTTGAAGATCCTGCGGAGCATTCGGAGGGTGTTGAAGCAGGATGAGGAAACGGCATTGACCTGCTTAGTCATGGAGAGGGTGGGGTCGAGGATGACCCCTAGGTTGCGTGCGTGGTCGGTGGGTGTCGGGGCTGTTCCCAGTGATGTCGGCCACCAGGAGTCGTCCCATGCTGAAGGGTTGGAACCAAGGATGAGGACCTCCGTCTTGTCCGAGTTCAGCTTCAGGCGGCTGGTACTCATCCATTCGGCGATGGCCTTCATTCCTTCGTGGAGGTGGGCTTTGGCGGTGTGAGGGTCTTTGGTGAGGGAGAGGATCAGCTGGGTGGCGTAGGAGATGATGTTGAGGTTGTGCTGTCGGGCGACGTGGGCGAGGGGTGCCATGTAGATGTTGAACAGCGTTGGGCTGAGGGAGGAGCCTTGGGGTACGCCGCAGGTGATCTTGGTGGCTTTGGATCGGAAGGGGGCGAGGCGGACGCTTTGTGTTCTGCCGGAGAGGAAGGATGTGGTCCAGTCCAGGGCCTTCTCTGGATCCCGGCGTCGTGAAGGCGTGTTCGTAGTGTGTGGTGGCAGACCGTGTCGAAGGCGGCTGATAGGTCCAGGAGGATGAGGGCTGCTGTTTCTCCGTTGTCTAGCAGGGTCCTGATGTCATCGGTGGCGGCGATGAGGGCGGTTTCGGTGCTGTGGTTGCTGCGGAAGCCGGACTGGGAAGGGTCCAGGATGTTGTTCTCCTCGAGGTAGCGGGTCAGTTGTTTGTTGACGATTTTCTCGGTGACCTTCGCGGGGAACGGGAGCAGAGAGATGGGTCGGAAGTTCTTGAGGTCCTTGGGGTCTGCCTTGGGTTTCTTGAGTAAGGCGGTGATCTCGGCGTGCTTCCAGCTTTCCGGGAAGGTTGCTGTCTCGAAGGAGATGTTGATTATTTTCCGGAGATGGGGCGCGATGGCTGTACTGGCTTTGTTGAAGACGTGGTGAGGGCACGGGTCTAGCGGTGAGCCGGAGTGGATGGTGTTCATGATCTCGCTGGTGTCCTCGTCGTTGATGTTGGTCCAGGAGAGCAGGCGGTTGGTGGTTGTGGGGGCAGTGGTCTCGGTGGTTGCCGGGGCGGTCGTGGTGTTGAAGCTGTCGTGGATGTCGGCGATTTTGCGGTGGAAGAAGGTGGCCAGTGAGTCGCACAGGTCTCGCGACGGCGGGATGTCGTTGGTGTTGGAGCTGGGGTTGGAGAGTTCCTTCACGATGTTGAAGAGCTCTTTGCTGTTGTGTGCGTTGTTGTCTAGGCGGTCTTTGAGTGAGGCCCTTTGGCGGATCTGATGAGGTGATGGTGACTGCGGGTGGCGCTCTTGTGGGCGGCGTAGCTGTCCGCTGTCCGTTCGTGGAGCCAGCTCTTCTCCAGTTTTCGGCATGTTCGTTTGGAGGCCTGGAGGTCTTCGGTGAACCAGGTGGCTTTCTTGCTGGTGTGGCTGTTGGGCGGATTCTTGAGCGGGGCGAGGGTGTTGGCGCAGTCGTCGATCCACTGTCTGAGGTTGCGGGCGGCGGTGTCGGAGGGTTCGGCGGGTGGGCTCAGGGCGAGGGTTGTGGTTAGCTGGTCTTCGGTGACTCTGCTCCAGCAGCGGCGAGGCATTTGTTCGGTGCGGTGGTGCGTGGTGGGCTTCCTGTAGGTGAAGTGGATGCAGTGGTGGTCAGTCCAGTGGGGTTCGGAGGTGTGGTTGAAGGAGACGTGTGGGCTTGCGGAAAAGATGGAGTTCTAGCGTGTGGCCGGCGGCGTGGGTGGGTGTAGTCACGAGCTGTCTGAGTCCGAGGGTGGCGAGGTTGTCGATCAGGGTGGTGGAGTTGGTGTCCTTGTTGTTCTCGAGGTGGAAGTTCAGGTCCCCGAGGAGGATGTAGTCCGTGGAGGCGATGGCGTGTGTGCTGACGAAGTCAGCGATAGAATCGCTGAACTGTGGTCGGGGTCCGGGGGTCTGTAGATGAGGGTTCCTCTGAGGGTGGTGTTGGGATCGGTGTGGATCTGGAAGTGCATGTGTTCGGCGGTGCTGAGGGTGTTGTCGGTGTTGGTTGAGACTCTGAGGGTGTTCCTGTGGACGATGGCGATGCCTCCTCCGACTCCGTTGGTGCGGTCCCTGCGGGTGATCTTGTAGCCGTCCGGGATGGCAATGGCGATGTCGGGGGCTGAAGCGGGATTCAGCCAGGTCTCCGTCAGGAATGCGACGTCTGGGGAGGTTGAGTCGAGAAGGTCCCAGAGTTCGATGGCGTGTTTGCGGGCGGAGCGGGTGTTGAGGAGGATGCATCTGAGGTAGTTGGGTTCTTTCCTGGGCGGTGGTTTGGCGGGGCGGGTGCTGGCGAAGCTGCAGTTCCGGCAGGTGAAGGGCCCTTGGGTGCGCTTCGGGGTGGCCAGGTAGCAGGCGTGATCTTTTCCGGGGTTGAGTGCGTGGAGGGTGCTGGCGTCGTATCGGCGTCTGTTGATGTGGCGGGCGCGGGGGATGCCCGGACCAGGGGTTCTGGCGCTGGGAAAATCACAAAAAGAGAGACTAGGGAAAGAAAAACCTCCTCTGACTCCCCTACCATCAATGAAAACTCACTTAACAGAGAAGGACTATAACCAAAACCCCTCCTTATGCTACAACTGTGGGAGCGGCGGTATAGACAGCGTTTTTACTATCAATATTACAAAATAACAACCAGAGGATGAAATACATAAGAAGGAAAACAAACAGGGAAAGACAACACTTGTCTTAATACTGCCCTCACACACTTTGCAGTGTCATGCTTCATCATAGGGCCGCATCTGACGTCTTGGTGCAGACCAACACCAAAGACGGAGCGCAATTATTTTAAATGTCTACGAGAAGACAAAAGTGGTGAGGGTACAGAAAAGGTGACAAAACAATACACCTAAATAAACCCACAATAAAGGGATATAAAGGAAAAAGTGTTCCCTTTAGAAGGGACCAAAGAGTGCAGACACACACAATTAAAACAACCTAGGGGGAAACTGCCACCAATCTTTATTCAAGTAACCCCTTGGTAGTATTAAAAACCACACGGCGGGATATTAGGGGGAGGTAAAGGCCCCTGTCTCCCTACTGCATTAACCAACATGTTTCTGCCATTAATTCTCGCCCAACAGGGTCGTACTGGCATTCATCAGGGTGTAGGTCCCACGTTACCAGGTCTTCACCCCCAATTCGGAGTTGTTACCTTACTTCCACAGGTTACAAAATCCTGTCAGATAAACCCCTCTGGGAAATTTCCGAGAGGGAACAGATTCACGGGTTTATAAGAAAATCTCCCAACCCGGGACCTTCGTGGGGCCGTGTTCTTAAAGTCACACTTACTCCAAAGAACCGTGATGCTTCTATCCCTCACTTAGGTCCTCTGGCGCTGGGCACGGTCCCGGCGCGGACGGGCGCAGACGGGCTTGCCTTAGGCGCGCCCGCTGCGCACGTCCGCTGCGCGGCCGCACAGCGGCCGCCATAAATGGGGAGGTGGGAGGGAGGAGCAGGGAATGGGGCAGCGAATGGGCAGTGAGGGGGCGGGGCCGCAGGGGCGCAGCGGCGGGAAACAGGCACAGAAAGGAAAAAAACGAGCACAATCAGGGCAGCAAGGGGGCACAGAAAGGAAAAACTAGCACAATCAGGGCAGCAAGGGGGCACAGAAAGGAAAAAAACGAGCACAATCAGGGCAGCAAGGGGGCACAGAAAGGAAAAACGAGCACAATCAGGGCAGCAAGGGGGCACAGAAAGGAAAAACGAGCACAATCAGGGCAGCAAGGGGGCACAGAAGGAAAAAACGAGCACAATCAGGGGCAGCAGCAGGGCACACAGACGGAGCTGTGTGGTGGGGGAGCGACCTACCAGTCAAGGTCAGGGGTCGCTGATCCCTTCCCCCGATTGACCACCTCAACCTTTCGTGCTGTAATAGCAAGTCGGAATTGAGGGTGTCAATAGGTGGACCAATATGAGCAACGAACCGATCCTGAGAGGCCGCCGAGGTGCTGGTGACAGATGACAGCTACATTGGAAGCCAACATAAATAGAGAAAGAGATGACGGACTCACGACACAGTGAGCAAGACCCGCTTGGGTTGAAACGCGTTGTTGGTGGTTGTGGTGAAATTTGCACTCATGCAAAGAAATCTATATTGAGGCAATCTATACTCTTGGAGTGCGGTGAATTTTGATTTATTTGGTGATACATGTATGCAAGGGACAGTCCACCCTCGACACCAGCACCCACTGTGCAAAGAGCGCACTACAAACAGACTATTTGTTGGTTAAAATATATATATATATATATATTCCCCCACCCATGAAAAGATGCCCCCACTCGCCCAACAATACCACCAACCTCCATCGCATTATCTGAAAGTGGACACGAGCGTGAAACACGGTTCACGCTCGTGTCTACCTCAAACAATAACACATTTTGCGAGGCAAGGCACAAGCGTGACATAGGAATGCTGCGCTCGTGTATTCAACATATACGTATTCCTAGTCAGAGAGAATTAATGCCTTAATGCCATCCTACACTCGATGCTTCATGCATTGTTTTCCTTTATTCTTGCCCAAATTGCTGTGTGCTACTGCGAACGGTGATTTCCTTTCACTCTGACCCTTTTGCTGGGAGACTTTCTCCTCATGTTGATCATAGCTACTGCTGCAATTCATTTCTTTTGACTTATTAAAAGTTGCTACTGCAACTCATTGGGAAACCCAGCTGGGTCTTCCAGAACTACGCTTTATGGGGAGTTCATTCTTTTGACTAACTAGAAGCTCCAGAATCTTGCTTTTTTTTCGAAAGAACTCTTTATGGGTTCCTATTTAGGTTATGACTCCTAAATTAAGATGGGCACTATCTCCTTTATGGAATATGCTGTCTATTTTATGCGGACTCGTACAACACCTTTCTCGATATTACTGTAAATTGACTAATTTGAATAAAAAAGACAAAAACAATTACTAATCTCTTAATGAGAAATAAAGCTTTGAAACAATTCCAATCATTGACTGAACATTAAGATACTAAAAGTTGATGATTTTATCTGAAATGCATTTGATTACAGCTCAATTCTAAAACGGTGGCAAAGATGCATTTGCCTGGAGACGGAGTGACACCGAAATAAAGAGGCCGCTGTTTTAAGTGCTTTGGGTTTGCACTGGTCATCAATTGGCCCTCAAATTTTAGGCGTTGACAACAGCATGCATTAAGTTAAACTCTAAAGTAATAACTGGGGACTAGTCAGAACATAAAACTGCGTCCCCTGTCTTTGGTACGTCACATAAAGAAAGCTACTGGTACACTAGTGTAAATAAAAGAAGTGTACTAAGGGGTAGGTGGACACTATGGTCAGTGATTTTATGTTTCCCTGGCTATTTTTTATTACTGAAGCATTAACATATGAGTTAATAACAGGTATGCTAAAGGACATTCATTCATATTAGAGCTGTCATGCAGTGTGACAGGCGGCATGCAGGCCAATTACGGCAAACGTTTGCATCCGCCAAGCGAAAGAGAGACCAAAGGAGTCGCCTTCTAAGACACTGCATTGGCATTACACACTCTTCAGGGCACCGGTGGGCGACAGCATTTCTTTCCTATGCCGCTTTGACCTAGAATGTGCTATCTCGGAGCTTACAGACGTTCTTACTTTGACAGTTGAGTAGCTTCCGGTTCGCTGATCTCATCGTGGTTGCGAAAGTTGGCTTCGAAATCGCTGAAGAGATTGTGCGGGGAGAAGAGAACTTAGCATGCTTATCACGTGATTCTTCGCTTTAGCCATGTACACTAAAGCCTATATCCCTTCATTGCTAGACTCTACCTGTGCTTATGTAAGATCGCGTTGGGTATGCACACAAATAGAAGGTCTTACATGAGCGCACAAGATAGATGCTCTGCCTGAGAAGCATTTTGTGGTAAGAGCCATTCAAAAGCTGTTATTTAATTTTTCATAATAGTAAGTTAGATTATAGAGTGAAGTTCATAACGTGCTGAATTAAATACGTGTATAATACTGCGAAAAGTTGGTTTGTTCCAGAACATATAAAATAACAATATTTTAAGCAGTAATACAATTAATAGGATTAATTAATGATTCGCCTTTATTTATTTACGTTATTTTTGTATTTATTACTAACGTTTGTTCGGTCTCTATGTTTACGGCACAAACTTTGTCTTTCTGCTATGGCGGCCGTGTTTGTGCCGGAAAGATTAGGCGCAGTGCTGCTTCGGCCCCAGTCCGTCTTCTGTTTCCACTGGTAGTGGGTGGCTCCAATGTGAGCCAAAAGGTACTCGCCTACAATTTCCTGCTGTCAGTTTTCACCTGCTCCCGATGTTGCTACTCTTTTGTGCTTCTTTCTTGTAAGTTACTTGTCTGGTTCCGGACTTCTCCAGTTGCTTTTGCACGCACGTGTGAATGTTGTCAGTCAAGTAGTCTTTTGTCTATTCCTCAGTCAGTGCTCTGATATCTTTGAATCGTAGTAGCTTTAATACAAACATTCCCTACCCCCTCGATGCCCTGCCCCCGCTGCCGAAAGTACTTCATTCAAGAGAAGCTACTTTGTCATGTGAACTATTTATGCATTGATTGTTGTGGTGTGTGGAGCTGCAGTATTCATATATATCATATCTGCCAAAGGTTTTAGGTTTCGCCTGCAGACAGCTTTTAGCTGTATGTCGTTTAAAGTTCTCGGTAGACAGTATCGGAAACTTACAGTGGACTTTGTGAAGCCTACTGCTACTCAAGACCTGGTTGTTCGACCAGTAGCAGCACCCCACCCCCCCTTTTTTTCTCCCCCAGCGCCTTGAGACCCTCGCGGGTAAGTAGTGCGCTTTACAAATTCTGTGATTGATTGATTGATTACTGTGTGAATAGTGTATTGATTCAATTATTTAAAATTGTTACAATACGTACATACCATACGATCTAACATAAAAATTGTAGATTTAAAATTGTAAAGTTTTCTAATTGTGAAAACAATATTGCTAATACTAAATTTTCAGCAATTCTTTAAATTAATGAAAGTCACCCCTTCAGTGATTTTCGTTATAAAATGTTACCATTCCGTTATTTTAGAGCTGTGTGAGACCGTTCAGTCTTCATTTTATTGTCTACAATATTTATACATTTACCAAATTGTACAAGTGGTGGTGTTTGTGGTAAAATAAAATACTAATGCACTTCTGCAAGTAGTGATTACATTTTTTTGAAACATGGGCTTACGGCGTGCAGACATAAATATAGGGCAGCATGAAAGTATATGTGCCGTCGTTTCTTTTGCGTAGTAGCAAAACCTACAGCCACCCAGTCTGTAACCTTTTTCAGCCTGCTCTGTACTCATGGATTGGCAGGCTCATCCATCGGCTCCTTCAGTCGAGATGTGGCAGCCTCCAAGATAGAGGAGGGCAGCGTCGGGCTCATCTCTTGATCCTCCACGCCTCTCGCTTTTCCACTTACTCCCCACCTTGCTGATCCGGACGCTCTGAATGGGGTCAGATTGTCCTCCTCACTTATTGTCCTGGTTGCCTCAACGCTTCTGGGACTTTGAGAATGGTTTACGGCACCAGGGGCCAGCTCAGCGCCCCGGGAGGCTAGTAGCAGAGGAGGGCAGTAGTGGGAACATCATGGTCTCCTCATTCTCTCTATCCCCTGCTCTGGCAAGTCGTAGGTGACCAGGGGAGCAACTGGTGCAGCGTCAGTGAACCCCTGCCGTTGGTCATGGATTCAGGCTCGCGTTGCTGTTCCTCCGAGAGGGAACGGGTTGCAATGGCACAGCTGGGCAGCCATCCGCAGGCACCCAGCAGGAAAAATCTCATAGGCTTTTTCACCACTACTGGTCTTCACTCTGATCCTCGCAATCTCACTGTGTCGCTCTGGACGCCGTTCTGGGCTCTGTCCACAGCTGCTTGTAGCTGTGCAGGATCGCAAGCCCACTGCCTTTCGTTCCAGGTGGGTAGTGGCTCGATGGGGGGGCTTCTACAGGGATTTACACTGAACGGAGATTCTTGCCCGTGAGATCCCAGCGGGAGCTCCTTAACCGTCTGCCATTTGTGCTTGAACAGCGTGTTGAGGTAAGCCAAAGATATGTCTAAGTTGTGCACTGAAATGTATCTATAAGATGTGAGACTTTTTAAAGGAAGTGCCAGGTGGCCATAAGCAACCGTTGGAATAAGCTTAGCTTTTATTACTCTTAAGTATTGCTTCAGCCGACGTACTATATAGCTGTGAATTTAGTTACAAAGGGTGAATGCTAGATTGCCAGCTTTTTTCCCCATATGTTTTCCTGTAATTAATCGGTTTCTGAAAGCCATACACTCAGGCAATTATATGTTGTAGCGTATCCTATTTTAAGGTGCCCTAGATTCCAATACTGAGTTGACTTATTCTTTAATATTCCAAATATCATCTCCCTGGTTTAACCGCATTCACTTGCAGTTTATTATCTTGGTTGTATTTATGTAGTTTATCCAGGGTGCATTGCATTCTTATTTTGGTTTGATCAAAAATAACCAAGTCATCTGCGTACTGAATACGTTGAATCATATATGTTCAAAAGCTCGGGGGAAAGCTATTTGATTTTGATAAAACGATTCCCATGTCATCTGTATAGGGGTTGGATTAAAATCTGGGCTAGGACACAGCCTTGTTTCAGAACTTGGTTGATGTGAATTCTTTTGGACACCAACCCCTAACTTAACTCGAACCCAATTGCCATTGCTTACCAGTGGTTGGCTTTCTTGTCACGTTCATTTGATTGCTTCTTATTCACTAGCTTTCTTTCCTATTTTTCTGTGTGTCCAACCTCTTCCAGAGCATAGCTTCTTTGCCTTCCTTTTTGGTTGGATGTTGGGTATATTTCCACTGCTCACATTCTGGTAACTACTTTTTTCCTTTTTCATTCAGCCCTCCATGAGAGTGCATGTGTGTTTTTTTGTTTCCTCCCTAGTGCGCTGGTTCCCACATAAAAAAAACTTCCCCCCTGAGCTATGAGTGTTGCTGTCCACCCCTATGAGCTTGCCTGCAAAAACACAGCAACAGGAATATTTTTGCTGGGTTTTGACTAAAGAACATTCTTTAAGGGTTGTTTTTAGTTTCATCACCTGCATTCCAAATATGGCTGGAAAGTACAAGCCTTGGCATAGAAATGCTTTTATGGCTCTGATGAGGTGCTAGCTGTTGCACTCACTCAGCTGGTGTTTGAGGCAGAAAGTGTATTTAGCATGACTGAAAAGGAGTTGCCTCTTCTTATAGATATAGATCGATACATCTTTACCCTGGGCTGCTGCAAAGGTCTAAATGGCTGGAGCATTGATTTCAATTTTTTGTCCTGTGGAAAGTGTGTTAGGCCCCGGCCAGCACTTTTCTTAAATTTCTGACACTTCCTTTCAGAATCAGAATGTAATAATGTATTGTACAATTATTTAAAATAGTTACAAAAACACAAGGTCTAGAAAAGTAGTAACATTTTTAGGCCAAAAAAGCTTGATGTCCGGAATACACATAGCAACCACTGTATTCCTTATGCAGCGTATTAAAACACAGTATGCCATTGCGCTGATGGATGCCTTCGTATTACATGAGGTAGTTTTTACATCTTCTTGTTCTGCAGGGCAAGCCAAACAGTGAAGATTCTCTATTGTGTTTAGTTGATTAAAATAATGCAAGCGCTGTGCTTGTATAGTTGGGTTTAACTTTGCCCTTGCTTAAGAATTTTCCTGATTGCTTATTTTTGCTTCTGCAGCAGAGAGAAATTTCACGAGGTGGCAGCTCATTCTTATGACCTTTGAGTCAAATCAAACTAACAAAGCACTCCTGCACGAGTGGATGTTCCTCTTCATAAAGGCCAGGCTCAGATGGTCCCTTCTGATCCTCAATAGATCTTTACAAATACAAACTAGATGTATTAGGTTTTCTCTTGTCAGCCCATATAGCATACAGGCTGTGTTCTCTGTTGAGTTTAGCCATACGGCATGTGGTCAAGTCAAGGAAGATCCCCAAACCTATACCTCATGAATTTTTTGTTTTAGGCAGATGGAAATACATGCCTCGAGGTAAGGTTGCTACAATAGGGTTTTGTTGTTTTGTATTAGCATCCAGGCTTTGCGATGTTTGGAAAGCAGAATCTTGTGCTTTTCCAAGGATTGTACAATTATTACTTTGTTTAATGTTCTGTTGAAGGTCGAGTAAGTGCATGGGAACTCCCAGAGTGATTTTTTGTTTCGTTTTCCCAGTGAGTGTTCCAAGTAATTTTTACTCGTGAGTTGGTTGCTCCATCACTTATTTCGTGCCACAAGAGTTGGTTTAGTGAATTTTCAGTTGTAGTTTTTAATCTATAGGCAACTTTACAAATAAGTGCAACTTGCTGGGCATTGTTTGTTGTACACGGGCGAATTCCATTCTTATTCGTGCTGGTGATGCATTTTTGAATGGGTGCGGGGGGCAAAGATGTATCTATAGGTTTTAGTCAGTAGTTACTTCTTAAGACTTTGTATCCCTCACTACCATATGTCAATGGTGGAAGCAATTTAGCCGACATTACTTTAAAAATTTCCTTTTTCTTTTTAAATTACGTTCAGAGTTTCCTGAGTGAAATGTATTGGAACAATAAATTGGGCCCTTTATAGAGATGAAATTATTGAATTCGATGTACATGTTTGAAATACCTTAAGATCTGTGCCACCTTTTCCTTCAGTATTTTTTTTTTTTTAAACAATGCCTTGCAAAAAGTTTTGACAAAGCTAGTATTTTGCCACTCTCATTGTAGAGGCATACTCTATTGGATTTGCCAGTGCTTGTTTATACAGCAAACACCCGAAACTGAATTTTTTCAAGATGATCTCAGATTTGACAGTCTTTAAAAATGAAACACAGTGAAGTTAAGTGATTTGCTTTGGATAACACAATTTGATCAATTTGGAAATCTGGAACTTGAACCCCAGTTTCCTGGTCACAAATTGTGCAGTTCAGCCACTGAATGACTATCTCCTTCTCTCTCTTTTACCGCCAAAGGGCAATGGTTTGTCCTCATTTATTTCATGACCTAAGTAAGTACACAATATTAAATGAATAAGAGTCCTGCATATCAATTGTATAATAAATATCCAAAATTCTTTCTTAACACAAAGTAGAAAGTTAAGGGTAAGGGAATTCCTGAGACTATTACTATGTAAATATCACTGTCTTTCCCTGACTTAGCAAAAAACAAGAGAAATTACATTGATTATTAAAACAAAGTGGACTCTGACTTTCCGCAGCTTATCTGACAGGCATATGCGGATTGCAGCTCAGTTTTGGCTGCAGAGACACACAGCAGAAAAGTACGTTTTTAGATTTTGTGCACTCAGCTGTCTGGCATCTACCAGTCTTCGTCTTTTAAAACTGCAATAGTTAGGGAAAAAAGTTGGTGTCTGGCAGGTTGGGTCAACCTTATTTTTGCTCGCCTGACCCCATGAAACCAGGGTTGAGCCAGAGCTAGACATTCAGCTCAGGCCTTGTTAGGGTTCGTTACCTCTTCTTGCTCTACATGCAAACATTTCCCTATTATCCCAAGACACAAAATTCCATCTTCCTTTAAAAGTCAAATCTCATATTCTTAAAGCCAAGTGTCTAAGAATGTGTTGCGACTTTGTTTTCGTTTTGTAAGACCATGCTTTTATTTTCTCTGCTATGAGGAAAGATTGTATGTTGTGACAGCAAGCAGGTTTGCACTTACCGATCAACCTTTTTATGCACTCTTAATTTGGAAAGCAACCTCTTAACTGCTCTCGGCAGATGTTGTTCTGAAATGTTTCCCTGCTTGTCATACCAAACATGTTCACCTAAACCAAAACATTTTATAACTTGCCAATTTGGTTCATTCAAGGCTGCCTCTCTTATATAAAGCGCTGGAGGACTTTATTATGTTTAACGGCTTTTAAACCTCCAGTACAGAATGCCTTTCAGCTGTGCTCTCCGCCCTCTAGCTGCATTTCAGGGTGGTGTTCATTTTATTAGTTTACTATTTTTTTAATGCAGATATTTTCAAACACACGCTTACATTGGTAGAAGTGAAAATCCATAATCCATAATCCAGAATGCTGTGCCTAAAATATCAAGACTGGCTGAAGGGTTTGCGGACAGTATTTGGAAGCTAGACTGATTCTGCCAGTAGCGTTTTAGACTTCTGCTTTTTAAGATCATTTTTGTTTCGAAATGTAGAGAAGTGCAAATAGTCCCAGTAGGTGCCCCAGTCCTTCCTGTTTCTTGACCTAAAAGTAAGGTTCAGGAACATTTATTCAATTTAGCCTAAACTGTCAAGAATTACAGGATGTAACTGTAACAAAAACACTACAGTGATACATTTATGTTTCTCTGATTTGTAACTTGCTACCACTTCATGTTTTTTGCACCACAAACATACCAAACTGATGTTAAGCGTCATATCAGTGACCAACAACAATTCCTCTGTATACGTTTTCTCTAGCATTAGAAATATTCTGGGTGTTTAGATTGCAGACCTGGTCTAGTGCCTTTAGAAGAAGGATGTACTAGCTAGGACTAGAGAGCTCAGCAATTTTTAAGCAGCAAGTTCTGCTCTCTTTAGGAGGATGAATTGGTCCCATTGTTGTACGTTACATTCCGAAGGCTTTTTTGAAAATGGGTTGTCGGGTTCCCCTGAAAAACGATTTGTTCCATTTTTAAATTACCTGTTGCATTCCAGATGCATTCCAAGGCCTTTACATGTGAGCAATAAAACCATTGTAAATAGAAACATAGCATTTTGAAGAAATTGTATTTTCCTGTGCTTGACTCAACTAGTCCCCGAACCAGGCCTAAACTCTATTTTGGATCCTTATGCAATGATGTGTTTTTTCACTTCTCCTTTTAAGGCATGTAATAAAATATGCACCAGTATATTGCATTGTGTTGACATGCTGTTCTCAAAGAACTCCAAAGGAATCATTTAGCAGCTTTCTCCCTGCCTGTGTTTCTGTAGGCCAATTCATTTATGAGACTGTCATTGTTTTTGAGTGTAACCGGATTTGTACTGAAACATCAGATGACATTAGTTCAAAGGAGCGGTTTTAATATTCATATTAGGAGAAGGAGTTGGGATTGTGCTAAATAATGCTGTATTACATTTTGTGTACTGATTTGTCAGTTTCGTAATGATATATGATCAGCTTGTGCTGACTTCATCTTCACAGTGTATTTTTTAATAAAAGAAGCTGAAATTGGATGTGAGCCAATATCTCAGCTCTTTGAGAGTAGAACTAAGTTAGTCTGTTTCTTGATTTGAATTTAGAATATTTTCTCTCTGAGACTTGACTACATGTCAGGCTATTTGCTGCATCTGATTGAGCCTTATGCAAATTGTCTATGTTGATTCACCATGCATTCTGACCAACTATAATTTTTTCCTTCTGTACTGCACTTTAATTATTTAATATGCCTTCATGGTTCAAAACTTTTAGAATGCTCAAGTCCCTTCTTGATTCAAAGAGTATTTAGTTGACTTTGTTGATTTAACAGCTGTTAATCTGTTGGGAAAGATTGCCTCATGTGTTCTTGAGGTTAACACCATTTCTCTGATCTGGCGAAGGTGCTGTTTCTTAGACTGATAAGATTGCGTCAAGAGTAATGCAAATAAAAAGCCTTTGGCAGTAAGCTCATTACAGTTGGAGGGGGTATTTTCTTACCAATATGAACCCTTCTGCTTTTATATAATCAATCACAAAAGAACTAGCCCAGTTGCTGTACAGGATTTTATAATGTTTTATGCAAGCGTTATGTATTCTATGAAATTAAAAATGTGTATTTTACCGAGGCATTCATATGTCTTGTGTGAAATGTTCACTAGAATCTTTAGTGTGAGACTCTAATGCTCATTATCACTCTCCAGCCACTGGTATCCATCTCACTCTGTAGTCTAGTTGATACAGTAGTGCAGTTAAAATAATTCTTCTGAGTCTTGACTTAACTAGCAGAAAGGGATATACATGTTATGTCTGATCATGACAGTAATGGCTGCGAAGGTGGAACAGGTCGGGCTGTCCAGAAAGTTAATAAACGTAAGTGTTTATTTTGGAATGTGGCTGGGCTCGCAAGCAGAGTGAGAAACGATGATTAGTTCTCATAAAGGGCCATGATATTGTTTGCCTCCAAGAAACCTGGGCCCGAGAAATAGTACATTATGATGGGTTTGTATCTATCCACACCCCAGCTGCTTGCTCGTTAGGGGGGCATAACCGAGGTGTTTTGCTTACTTTAATGGCACTCACAATAAGGAGCTATAGAGGGGAAACATCAATCAGGTCGCCCTCCACTCACAAGTAACCAAAAACAATCATAGACCTGATTATAGGGGACATAATCCAATTTCTTTTGTAGGGCTGGTAGTGGGGGGTTACTGTCTCTACCCAACTGCTGGTCCCAAACAATTTACCAGTCTTATCCAGTCCTAAATGCCCACAAAGATTTATAAAAAATTTTAAGAAAGAATTTATCAGTCAACTCTGTACACATATACGCCCTCCTGGACAGGTGTATAAAAGACAAAAAAAGTGTGCGAAGGTGAGAAAGTCCCTCACGTGCGCTACACCAGAGGGGCTACTGGTAGGTTCTCACCAATTAGCCCACATTTCTCATCATTGGTAACTTTCTCACCTGTAGGAAGAGAAAAGAAAAAGTGTCCAGTACAGAAATTAGAGGTGAAAATAGTGATGTATATATCAAAAAAGAAAGAGACCCAGTTATGTGCATGAGAAAAAAGTGTTACTCCAATTAAAATTGAGCTAAGGCTCACATGTACAACGTGCCAATTTTATTCCAGATCGTGAGCTTACTCAAGATTTAAAAACAACTGCATGTTGCACACCATTTCAAGATTGGCCAACATGTTTCATTGCCTGTCCTCTGTTGTGGCAATTTCGTCAGGGCTCGAGGTCAAAATTCACCTCACTGGACTTCGAATTTTGTGCGTAGAGAGACTGATAAACATAAACAAAACACACCAATTAAAAACTCCCAACCGGTTAGGACAACCTCTAGAACATCTAGTAGCCAGTCAGATCAAAAATTGGTCTGAATGACATTGGTTTCAAAGCGTATTTACCAGGTGGTAGCCAAAGGCACTCGTACCAGCTTTCCACCGTGTCAGGGGGGTTATTCCTTCTACCGTATGTCCCCCTACAGCATCATCTGTTACCGTAAATATACCTGCGAAAACATGTAACTCTTGTTAGTTCCATTCCCACATGTTGCATGAGCTCGCTAGTTCAGAACATGGCATTACTACCAATCCCGTCGACTTTACCACAGGTTGTATTCAGAGAGCCAAGATTGATTAGAAGCTCACTGTCATGTCACCCTGTCCCAAATGAGCTTCATACAACGCGGCCTGAAATCTATTTGTTTTAAATCCTTTAAGTGCGTCAGCCCTCTCTGTTGGCATCCACAAAGGGGTCAGGTATCAATGCTGACTCACCGCTTATAATAACCACACGCACACTCTTACCGCGTACACCTGTCTACCGAGCTTCGTCTCATTCCAGCGTGTCTCTGCGGTCCTCGCGCTTTTCTTTCAAAACCTCTGGAAGGGGTTTGATGTATGATGAATATAGTTCTCCTCAAACTGGCCCACATAAATGCAGGCCAGACTCAGCGCAAAAGTTGCACCCATAGATGTTCCTGATACTTGTAAAAAGAGCTGGTTCTTATAGCTGAAATAATTTCTCGTCAGGGCCAGCTCTATACACTGTAGCACAAATGACTGGGGGGTGTCATAAAACCTTTCCTGAGCCCCAAGAGCATGCGCTGCTGCCACCAGGGTATTTATGTGGGCCAGTTTGAAGAGAACTATATTCATCATACATCAAACCCCTTCCAGAGGAATATTTGCCTCTGGAAGAGGTATATTGACGATGTGCTGTGCATATGGTCTGGATCGAAAAATAGTCTCCTAGAGTTCTTGCACTGGCTCAATGAATTGGATAGATGCCTTAAATTTACTTGGACTATGAGCAACCAGCAGGCAGTATATCTTGATTTGGACATCTCAGTGGTTGATAATCGTTTTTAAACTTTGTATACTGTATATTGATTTGCTAGCACATTGCACTTTGCCTCAAGTTCACTCACCCCTTCACTTCAGCTTCCTCAGCCCCTACCCCGGTCCACCACGGGCTCGCCCGATTGTTGTGGAGGGTAGTGAGGGCTGCCGGGCTCTCTGCTTCCGGTCTCGCCTGGGGGAGGAACCAGCGGGTTAGCGTTCTAGCGCCCGGCTACTACTTAAAGACATGACAGTTCCGTCGCGCAGCGGACGCGCGCAGTTGTAAGATACTCGCGCTAGCTGCGTTGCCATTGAAGGACTCTGAATATATTTTTAATCTTTTTTAAACTTTGTATACTGTATATTGATTTGCTAGCCCATTGCACTTTGCCTCAAGTTCACTCACCCCTTCACTTCAGCTTCCTCAGCCCCTACCGCGGTCCACCACGGGCTCGCCCGATTGTTGTGGAGGGTAGTGAGGGCTGCCGGGCTCTCTGCTTCCGGTCTCGCCTGAGGGAGGAACCAGCGGGTTAGCGTTCTAGCGCCCGGCTACTACTTAAAGACATGACAGTTCCGTCGTGCAGCGGGCGCGCCGCTGGTGCGCCAAAGGCGCACCAAAGGCAAGCCCGTCTGCGCCCGTCCGCGCCTGTTACGCTGCCAGCCAGGCTTCTGGTTGCCCCGCCGGAGCACGAATCCACTGGACCAGGTCCCAATTACTTGAAGTCAAAGATAAAGGCTGCAGTGCCCCGACGCTGTGTGAATTCTCAGGGTCTTTCACGGCCCACTTCAATTGTGCCACTTGTCCATTCACTTTAAAGTTGGGTCCTAATGTTTCGTCCGTGCAATACCCTCCGCCTCCAGGACCCGTAAAAGAGCTAACTGATCTCCCACCCAACATCAAAGCCTGCCTACTTAATTGTAGATCGCTACCCCGCCATTCGGGAGACATTTGGCTCTCCCTTGTAGCTCATGCTTGGGATTTAATGTTTCTCACCGAAACTTTGGTAAAGGATTCTTCTAATCCCGACCTCAATCTTGCTATCCCCCCTGACTATCGTTTTGTGGGGATTAACCGTGCCAGCACCAAGGTGGGCGGTGGGATTGCTGTGATCCTACGCTCAGGCTGGAATATCTCCTCCAGGAAACTCTCTAACATTGGCCCTTTAGAAGCCATGTATTTTAGCATTTCGGAGGATGCGAATTCAATCTTGGCCGGAATTCTCTTATACAGACCCCCCAGTTCCCCTCCCCAACATCTTACAGATTTCTACACTATTGCAGCTGACCTATCGCTTAAACACCCCCATTTTACAATACTTGGTGATTTTAACTTGCATGTGGATGATACCTTTTGCACCAAAGCGGGGCTGCTCTTAGAAACCCTGGAGGGCCTCAATTTGACCCAGCGGGTTAGTGGCCCCACTCATCAGGCTGGCCATACGCTGGACCTATTATTTACCAATCATCCCAATCTGACCACAGCACTTCCCCTTCCTCTTACGTGGTCAGACCACTTCCTAATCCCGTTCAGTCTGGCTATAACATCTCGCCCAACCACTTCCGTTAAGGCCCGGGATTATGGTAGGAAATGGTTTAAAATCACCTGTCAAACGATTGCCCCCGCTCTTCATGGCAGTCAGTAGGGGATCTAGATACTGATGTCTCGAATTTTAATGGCTGGCTCTCCTCAGCCATAAACACTATTGCCCCTTTGCAACCGACGGTCTCTTCTAGACTAAAACCTTCAGCCCCCTGGTTCTCCCCCGCTCTGCGTGCGGAGAAGAGCCACTGTAAAAAACTTGAGCGGAGCTGGAGACTATCTTACGACCCAGAGGCAAAATCAACTTATAGAGCTGCCATTAAGAACTTCCATAAACTTAAGCGCTCTGTAATGAGAGAGTACTTTATTAAGAAAGTCAACTCCGCTGATAACTCCTCAAAAACGTTGTTTAAAATAGTGAAAGATTTTTCTAAACCACCCGCATTATCTAGCTTGACCCCCCCCCCTCCAGCCAAGTACTTTGTGATGGTCTATCGGACTTTTTTCATGATAAAATCCTAGACATATACTCCACGTTTAGCCCTTCCCCGGATCCCGTGGTTTTTGACTCTAGGGTAACTAATGAGGAGGCACTTACGTCTTTTAAATCCATCTCCATTGAGACTTCATCCCAAAAATTGCTTGCCTGCAAATCAGGCTCCCCTATGGATCCCTGTCCGGCACAACTGTTCAGCTCGCTGGCCCCCCTTATTATTTCTCCTTTGAATTTGATATGGAACACCTCCTTACAAACTGGTCTCTTCCCTTCGACCTGGAAACAGGCCATGTTAATTCCTATTTTGAAAAAATCCGAAGCTGATCCGTCTGTTTTTAGTAATTACCGTCCCATTTCTCTTTTACCTAAACCAGCTAAAATCCTGGAGAAAGTAGTTCAAGAACAATTATCTAATTACCTTGAGTCCGGTCAACTTCTCCACGACTCGCAGTCCGGTTTCAGATCCGGTTATAGTACCGAGACTGCGTTACTGGAGGTTTCAGAGACCATCCGCGAATGCGTGGACGCAGGCGATGCTAGTGCTCCTCGACCTGTCCGCGGCATTCGATATGGTCTCTCATGCCATATTACTTGAGAGACTGTATAGTCTTGGGATTCAGGGCACCCCTCTGTCCTGGATCAGATCATTTCTAAGTGACCGTACCCAACAGGTCTCCCTTCAGCCTTTTGTCTCGGAGAAGAAACCACTCAGTTGTGGAGTCCCCCAGGGCTCTGCCCTGAGCCCACTTTTTTTTTAATGTCTACCTGTCTCCGTTGGCCACAGTGGCAGAATCCTGTGGGGTCAGAGTGATCTCCTATGCTGATGACACACAACTGGTGTTTTACTTTAGAGATCACTCTGACGCTGCCTTCTCTAACTTCAGACGCTGCCTAAGCAACATCTCCACTTGGATGTCACTCAACACTCTCAGGCTCAACTCGGATAAAACCGAAGTGTTGTTTTTAAATAAAAAAAAAACCCTCTGCCCCTACTTTGGTGGCCACCTGAGCTGAATCCCCCCCTCCAGTCCCGGTGGAATCAGCCAGGAATCTTGGATTCCGATTTGACAATGAATTGTCCTGCAAGTCTCAAATAAATAGGGTTTCCTCTGCGTGCTTTGGTAAGCTACACATGATCCACAAAATCCTCCCTTTTCTCCCTTTGGATTCTCGCCGGACCATTATTCACGCCCTCATTACATCACATCTGGATTACGCGAAGAGTCTGTACACTGGAGCGCCAGCCTACTTGATCAAACACCTGCAGATTGTGCAGAATGCGGCGGCAAGAATGATCTGTAACATTCCATATCGTCACTCAATCTCACCACACTTAAAGCAGTTACACTGGCTGCCCGTGACTAGACGCATTCAATTTAAATCCCTGGTCTTGGCATATAGAGCAATGCAGGGTCCGGGTCCAGCCTATCTCAGAGCTAGACTTAAGCATGCTCAGTCCAACCGATCACTCAGATCGAATCACCTTTGCCTCTTGCGGACTACCCGGTTTCGTCGATCTAGAATGGGGGGGGCTGAGCTTTCGCAGTAATTACTGCTCAAACCTGGAACAGCTTACCGCTGTCCCTTTGTATGACAGAATCTGAATGTTAATTTCGACGCAACTTGAAGACCTGGCTGTTTACCAACCCTTAGCCACTCAATGATACTTACAACTGCCAACCGTCCGAGCGCTGGGACACCCCAGCTGGGGGTAGCTGCGCGCTATACAAGTTCCAATAATAATAATAAATAATGTACCACTGTTCATCAAAAACCCACAGATAGAAACTCATTGCTTCACTATCAGTCCTTTCACCCGAGGACCATACGTGATAACCTTCCTGTGGGCCAGTTTCTGCGGTACCGCAGGAACTGCTCCTCTACGGGGGCCTCTCTTCAGCAGTCTGAAAGTTTGGCTGATAAATTGGTACAATGGGCCTATCCTAGCAGGGTGGTGAAAAAAGCCCGGAAAAGAGCTCTAAATACACCTTGGGATGCTCTACTCGAAAGAAATACCAGACAGAGTAGCGATTGCCTGCCAGTGGTCATGACCTTTAGACCCCTGTCAACTAAAATTCGTCAATCGATTAGGAAACATTGGTCATTGCTATCCACAACTGGATTTACGATGCCACAGGCCAGGTTTGCCTTTAAGCGAGCATGTAACTTAAAAGATAAACTGGTGCATACACGGCCTGTGCAACACATTAAAAGTTCATCGATTCCGCCCGGACACTACCCTTGTGGCAGTTGTTCGGTGTGTGATTTGACGGAGAAGACCAGCAGTGTGCAGTTGCTGAATGGGAGGACATGGCACTTGAATAAATTCAGTAATTGCAACACAGTCAATGTGATATATAGACTCACTTGTGAGTGTGGGTTACACTATATAGGTCTCACTTCACGAAAGATTAAAGTGCGAATTCAAGAACATCTCAGCACAATAAAAGCTGGAAAACTAACCACACGGTTGGTGCAACACTTTCAGGAACAACGCCATGATCATAGAGCGTTGAAATGTCTTGTGCTGGAAAGAGTAATGGGTAAGGCTTGTAATATAGAGAGGATGCTTGCCAAAAAAGAGGCCTGGTGGATTTATTCTGATAAGGCTGATCAACTTGGCCTCAATGATTTGATTGAATGGAATAAGATCAGTAAATAAGGAGTTGGGGCTTAAGATCTGATTCAATATACTAGTGGAAGCTCCTGTGAGGGGAATGATGACTGCAATTTTTTGATATCGGTGATGGTGTCCAATTGATGTTGGTAGATACTTGGAGTGAGCAGGACCATGGAAATGGGCCCATTGATTAGTAATAATATGGGAACTACTAACTGGATCCTTGTTGTTGTGGCCACAACGGGTAAGGTTCGGATCCTTATAGTTATCTCTGGGATTCGACTGAGCATGTAGTAGCAGTGACAAATAAAGGTCACTTAGTAATGTTGAGGCTTTGACATTTTTGATGCACTATGGGCAAGAATGAATTACAAGTGATAAAATATCCTCGGATGCTTTTCTTTGGACATGCTTTGATGTCCTTCTTGATGGAGCAAGTATAATGCCCTGTTAAAGTTTTTAACTGAAAAAGTACCAAGGAAACACCATTCAAAGATGGCGCTGACGCCTTGGCTTTGATGCGTGACGACCGGAGGCGAAGTCGCATGACTCTGTCCTTCCGGGACGCGGTTTTGAAAGAAAAGCGCGAGGACCGCAGAGACACGCCGGAACGAGACGAAGCTCGGTAGACGGGTGTACGCAGTAAGAGTGTGCGTGTGGTTATTATAAGCGGTCAGTCAGCATTGATACCTGACCCCTTTGTGGATGCCAACAGAGAGGGCTGACACACTTAAAGGATTTAAAACAAATAGATTTCAGGCCCCGTTGTATGAAGCTCATTTGGGACAGGGTGACATGACAGTGAGCTTCTAATCAATCTTGGCTCTCTGAATACAACCCGTGGTAAAGTCGACGGGATTGGTAGTAATGCCATGTTCTGAACTAGCGAGCTCATGCAACATGTGTGAATGGAACTAACAAGAGTTACATGTTTTCGCAGGTATATTTACGGTAACAGATGATGCTGTAGGGGGACATACGGTAGAAGGAATAACCCCCCTGACACGGTGGAAAGCTGGTACGAGTGCCTTTGGCTACCACCTGGTAAATACGCTTTGAAACCAATGTCATTCAGACCAATTTTTGATCTGACAGGCTAGTAAATGTTATAGAGGTTGTCCTAACCGGTTGGGAGTTTTTAATTGGTGTGTTTTGTTTATGTTTATCAGTCTCTCTACGCACAAAATTCGAAGTCCAGTGAGGTGAATTTTGACCTCGAGCCCTGACGAAATTGCCACAACAGAGGACAGGCAATGAAACATGTTGGCCCATCTTGAAATGGTCTGCAACATGCAGTTGTTTTTAAATCTTGAGTAAGCTCACGATCTGGAATAAAATTGGCACGTTGTACATGTGAGTCTTAGCTCAATTTTAATTGGAGTAACACTTTTTTCCCATGCACATAACGGGGTCTCTTTCTTTTTTGATATATACATCACTATTGTCACCTCTAATTTCAGTACTGGACACTTTTTCTTTTCTCTTCCTACAGGTGAGAAAGTTACCAATGATGAGAAATGTGGGCTAATTGGTGAGAACCTACCAGTAGCCTCTCTGGTGTAGCGCACGTGAGGGACTTTCTCACCTTCGCACACTTTTTTTGTCTTTTATACACCTGTCCAGGAGGGGGTATATGTGTACAAAGTTGACTGATAAACTGTTTCTTAAATTTTTTTTATAAATCTTTGTGGGCATTTAGGACTGGATAAGACTGGTAAATTGTTTGGGACCAGCAGTTGGGTAGAGGCAGTAACCCCCCACTACCAGCCCTACAAAAGAAATTGGATTATGTCCCCTATAATCAGGTCTATGATTGTTTTTGGTTACTTTAATGGCATCCAATCTAGACAAAAAAATCTGCAATTCCAACTTGGATTCGCCACATTTCTAATTTATTAACATTATGTACGAATCAAATGTCACACTTGTAATTGTAAATTTTTATCACAACAACTTCATTTCGGTTAACACTGAAATAGCCGTAAGCCTTGAAAAAGTAAACATCTTATGGATCTTAACACTGATTACATCATCTTATGGGGCGGGGATTTTAATTGTAGGTTATGTTCACTCTCAAAAATGCCTACTTGTAAACATATGGGAGAGTTTTCTGAGGATCTATGTCATTTTGAACATAGCCCCTGTGGAGATCTTTTTAACTCTATACTATCCACATTTTCTCTATTTTTAACATTTGATCTTACTATTCAGTCAGGAGAGGAGGTAGAGGCCAAGGCAGTCTAATTGACTTTATTGCTATTTCGGAATATTAGAAGCCAAAGTCAATATGTTTTTCTATTTAAAAAAATATTTTAGTGATCATTTTCCTCTGTCAATTCATTTCGAAACACAGAGCAAGAAAGCGACATTAGATTTACAGCCGATAATCTATAATAAAAATAAGGGCCCTCATGCTCAAATGGGCCACTGTAAAGCCTGAGATCATTCTTGAAAAATTAATGAATAAAAATAGGCCCCAAATTCTGACCTGTTTAGAAAGTAACAAAAAGCCAGAAAGAATGTTGGAATTTTTTGCTGCTATAAACCAAACAATAAATGACATTTTAAAAATCTATCGAAAGCCAAAATCCTTTAAAAAACAATAAATGGTTCAATAGCGAATGTTCATAGAGTCATAATAATCTTATCATGGCCCTAAAACAGAAGCCCAGGGACAAAGGGACTGTGAGATCCTGCAGAAATCATTACAAACAAGTACTTGCGAGTCACAGGGTGACCCATCAGGAAAGAGGCGTGGGAGAGATTATATGAAGCCAGTGTTAGCAAAGACCCGAGACTCTTTTGGAAGGCTGTCAATTCCCCTTATTTTCAGGACAGTTATAATAGCAGTATTGATGCTATAATCCGACCTGATAAATGGTGTGATCATTTTTCAGAAGTATACAAGAGTAAAGGGGAGCGCATTTGTCCAATAGAGTCTGATAGACACACAGCTAAGTGTGACCGAAAGTTGGCCCCTCCCACATATCGGGAAGTAGTAAAGGCATTAAACCAGACCACGAAGAACAAAGCACCTAGCCCTGACGGTGTCCTAGCCGATTTATTTATGGCAAGCCCTGACCTATCGCTCCCAGTGTTAACTGACATCCTAAGCTGTGTTGTAATTTCGGGCCCAATAAAATCTTGGTCGAGTGTAATAATTGTTCCCATTTTTAAAAAGGGAGACAGGTCAAACCCTAAATGGTATCGCCCAATCTCATTGATTGACTTCACATGTAAGTTAATGGGCAGAGTCTTACTCGATCGTTTAGAAATATGGTTATCCGAAAAACAGAAATTTTCAGATATTCAATACAGTTTCAGGAGAGATTTGGGCACCATCGAGCAGTGCATCAATCTCCACCTGGTCATAAGAAAATATACGCTGGTCAAAAACGGCACTCTCCATTTAGGTTTTTTTTTTTTTTTTTAAACTCTTTTTATTTACAAAAATAAACTTGTTGGTCATTTACACACAAGGATACTTGTTAAGTACGGTGTTGCATTCACATATTTACAATTCAGTATATTTCCTTTGATGTTACAGCAAACAAGGTGGCCACAATATACAAATCCTTACAGCGTTAATGATTCTTCAAGGGAGGGGACAAGGGGGGGTTCACACAGATGTCCTCGGTATTCATTCCATTTTGTCCAAATTGCTACCCATTTCCGGGGACATCCCCGAGCCACATAGACTGTCCTCTCTCGCAACATGCACCAATCCATGTCTTTTTTCCAGACACTTAGTGTTGGGGGTGTGCCCGCTCCCCATTGGCGTGCTATATTTCGTTTTGCAATCATCTGTCCCAGTGTCGCCCATATTTTGCCTTTTTCGGACATGTCTGTGGGCTCCCAGATGTTTAAAATGCACCTTTTTATTTCGGGTCGTAGTTCTGCCCCCCAGACAGTTCGCATACAGCTGTGTACTCGTTTCCAGTAGGTTTGTATTAGAGGGCACTCCCAAAGTATGTGGAGGAATGTCCCCACCTCCCCACACTGTCTCCTACAAAGCCCGTCCGCACTCCTACCCATCAATACCAGTCGTGTACCCGAGATGTATACGCGGTGTAGTATTTTGAGTTGTATCAGTCTCAGTTTTGCCGAAATCGCTACCTCCCGGGGGGAGGAAAGTGCTTCCCTCCATTCTTCGTCATCGATCTCAAGACCATCAGTCTCCCACTTTCTCCTAAGAGCAAGCAAGGGATCAGGGGTGTGATGTATAAGTTTTTATATGTGAGGGAGATAGCCTTCTCCGGTAGATGGCCGTCCAGCAGTCTGTCCTCCAGGGGGAGGATTCCGGGAGCATCGTGCCGGGTGAAATGTTAGACTGGAGTGAGTGTCTGATCTGTATGTACCGGAAGTATTCCGTTTGCGCTAAGTCGTACTTTTGCTGTAGGGAGGCAAATGTCACCATTCCATTGGGCCCCCATAAGTCTTTTATCTGGGAGATCCCTATCAGGTCCCAGTTGCGAAACCCTTTTGTGCGACCCAGTGTACCCAACCGTTCGGAGACCCAAAGCGGGGTAGCCAAAGTGAGCTTATCGGCCCATCCTAGCTTGCGACTCACCATATGCCAGAGTTGGACCGAATGCCTTGTAGGTCCCGTGAGTGGATATTTGTTAGGTCTAGAGTAGAGCGCAGCCTCAAAATTCCCCCGGGAGGAGCCATCTGTCCATCCCGTAACCGGGATCGTCCCCTCCGCTATATGTGCCCTGGTTTATGGCTGAAAGGTGTGCCGCCCAGTAGTATTTCCGAATGTCTGGGAGTGCTATACCCCCATCGTACCACCCCAGTGTCAGCTTCTGGAGCGATATGCGCGGCGTTCCAGCCCACAACAGGTCCCTCTGAGTAGCTTCAACATCTATAAAGTACTTTTGTGGGACTAAATCTGGATAGTTTTGGAGGGCATATAAAAAGCGCGGGAGCGCCATCATCTTGAAAAGAGCTGCCCGACCCAGGAGGGACAGCGGGAGCTTCTTCCAAATGGTAGTATCCCTTTTAAACCTTTGCAGGGGTGGTAGGAGATTCCGCTCGTATCGTGTCGCCACGTCCATGGAGATAAAGATGCCAAGGTATTTGAACCCCTCTGTGGTCACCTTGATCGGGCAGTCGCGCGGAATTGACGGAGGGGCGCCATGCAGGACGTAAAGCACTGATTTCCCCCAGTTAATACTGTAGCCTGAGTTTCTCCCAAAATTGGTGAAGATATCGAGTGCCACTCTGAGGGACTTTGAGGGGGAGGCCAGATACAAAAGGATGTCGTCCGCATAAAGCGAAATCCGGTCCTCCCACCCATCTGCCCATCTGAGCCCCCGTAGTGAGAGGTTTTGCCGTATCCAGGCCGCTAGAGGCTCCAGGGAGAGGGCGAAAAGCAGGGGCGAGAGGGGACAGCCCTGGCTGTCCCCTCTCTCCAGTGTGAAAACCTCTCTCCAGTGTGAAAACCTCTGAGATCTTATTATTTACCACCACCTGGGCTAGTGGTTCGGTGTAGAGGAGACGCACCCACCCAATGAAATTAGGGCCGAAGCCCAACTTTTTTAGGACCGCCATCATATAAGGCCATTCAAGCGTGTCGAATGCCATAGCGGCATCCAACGAGACCACGACCGCGTCTTCCTGGATCGTGTGACAGCGTCCCAATACTCCGTGGAGTCGTCGCAAGTTGAGCGCAGTGTTGCGGTTCGGCATGAAGCCCGATTGGTCTGGGTGGACCAGTTTGGTGATTATTGGCTTGATCCTGTTTGCGAGCAGCTTCGCGAGGATTTTGGGTTCAGCATTTAGCAATGATATCGGCCTGTAGGAGGCGCATAGTTCTCTGGGTTTCCCTTCTTTAGGGATGGCCACCAATGTGGCGATGCGCTGGTCTCTCGGCAGTTTCCCCCGGACTATACTATCCTCGAACATGTTTTTAAGGTGGTGACCCAGACAGTCAGGTTTGAGCTTGTACAGCTCAATAGGGAGACCATTTGGTCCTAGGGCTTTCCCAGGCTGGAGTTCCTTAATTGCCTTGGCCAGTTCTTCTACAGTGAGCACCCCCTCCTCCATTTAGGTTTTTATGGATTTTATATCTCCTTTTGACTGGGTGGTGAGAGGGAAACTCTGGAAAAAGATGCTGGGAATGGGCATAGATGCACCATTGGTTTATTTTTTAGCTCCGATGCATCAAGATGTGACCTGTAGAGTTAGATATGGGGCAGAAGGTGAATTGTCAGCATCAATCAAAATGAATTGTTGGGTCAGACAAGGGTGCGTGTTAGTCCTTTTTTTATTATGCTTATATATTAATGATCTCAAGAGTTATTTGAATGAGGGGTCGGCTAATGTTCCAAGGGTGGGTCCTAGAAATCTTCCAGCATTGTTAAATGCGGATGATTGCGTATTAATTTCAAGAACTGGTGTGGGCTTACAAATCCTTTTAGGCAGATTTAATGATTTTATGAGCAACTTGGGCCTAACGACTAATACAACTAACATAGCTGCCAAGGTTTCAGATTGTTTATGTGTGACATTTTCATAATTTCAGTGTAATTATGAGTGTCATTCAGCGACTATGAGTGACACTTTCTCCCGAGCAAAAATAAAGCAATGAAGACGATGGAAACATATAAATATCAGAAATTACACCCATTTGAGCAACAAAAAACTCTAAGAAGATCTTAAAACTACTGCAAAGCACAAGGAATGGAAGGGCACTTGTCTAACTGACATGGCACACATACTCCGGTCATGTGTAGGGTTGTTTTTTTTTCTCCATTCTGCACTATAATCTGCTTACAGTAATACCTTTAAAAAGAATAGTGTGGGTTTCTGGTTTGTATGCACGTGTGGCTAGGACCTGCCGTAACTCACAACACCAATAAAGTATGCCTGTCTCTGGTCATGTTACACATTATCTCCGTAAGATGAGGGATAAGTGTGAGCTACAACTGGTCCACTCCCACAGCTCAGAACTGATACATTCGTCCATATTTGCACTTGATAAAGCACCATGAAGGCTCTACCAGGCCGTGCTTACATAGTGCTTGTAAAAAAGTAAAAACTTGTCCCCTTCTCCACTCAGATCGTTTGACTGAATGGTTTCTCCGTAGAGAGGCCAGTTGGACCACTTCTCTGTGTTTTTTTAATTACGTTTCCTCTCCCAGATGGATGAGAATTAATTGTAATCCAACCTGAGATGGAAAATAAAGAAAATAGATTTCCTTTCCTATCTCTAACTGGGGCGGGGGTGATGAAGCTGAAGTCCAGGGTGAAGTTATCTGTCAGTTATGAGGCGAATAACAAGGGTGGGGTCTAGGGAGGGGTTATGTGCAGTTGCTTGAGGTCCAGGTTGGAGGTTATATGTGGGGTTCGTGAGCGGGGTCTGAGGTCGACGGTGGGCTCTATCTACCAGTAAATGGAGGAGAGGGAAGTCTTATGATGGTCCCATTAGCATGATTCGGCACTCAGCAGTGGTCACTGTGAGCGTGCAGGTTCTAGTATCAGCAGTGCTGAAGTGCAAACTCATGGGAGGGGGAAGGTGTTTCTGGGACCGGAGCTGCTCTGGCCGGTTTGAGTGGGTTCTCTGCTTATATCTGGAGGGGAGTGGTAATAGTGCTACCCCCTGAGGAGGGCCTCAGGCTGTGAGAGGAGAAAGGGAGAGATTAATTGCGAACAGGAGGACTGAGCTGCTCCTTTCCACAGTCCTCTAAAAGTTGTCTTCTCCGGTCCAGTCACTCCTCAAAAGCGAGGAGGAAGACTAACGCCCCTCAACTCCCCTCAACCCTACATTAAAAACCAGAGTGACAGCCACCTCTTTCACGAAAACGAACCCAAGAGTGATCCCTCAACCCCCCAGGGGTGCACCCCGGAAGCCGGACACCCTTGCTACAAAAAACCCCGGCTCTGTTTCTTTCTTAGGAGTGAGGATGCCACTCTTTGCTTGGAGCCTACAGTACGCCACCCTGCCATTCAAGGAGAAGTATCTGGGTGAGACTGGAAGGGGGAAGGGTATGCGCAAACATATGTGTTGTGGTTGTCACGCTCCCCTCCCTCTCACATGTTCCACACGTAATGCTTTTTGCCTTCTGTCCCTTCACTGTTGTCACTTCTTCCTCCTGTCACCAGAGCCCCCAATAGAGACGTTTGTCTACCTCTCTCCATCAAAGTCCAGAGAACATTTTGCAAAGTGTAGGTTTTAAAACGTACGTGTTTTTTTGTTAAATTAATTGCGGTGCATATAACTTTAGCCATAGAGCAGGCAGCTGATCACTGACTGCGCGTTAAGCGCCATTTATAAAATAAAGCTCATTTTTGAGTCTGTGAGAGACAGTCCAGAGGCACAACGCTATCTGAGACTGACACTTACCTTGCAAGGGAAGCCGCAGCAATTCCGTTTTACGGCCGGGCCGCCTGTCTCCTTAGAGTCCTCCTGACCGCAAAGAACGTCGACTCCATCGACAAACGTGGCGCATTTATGCTTAGCAGCAGGCAGCTGCACAGTGTGTGCTCTGGGCTGCGCGATCCCGTCGGGTTGGGTCCAGCGCCGGTCGCGTGGATCATTGATTTGAATTTACCGCGCGGCGGTGCTAGTAGTGCTATTTCCACAACCTGTCTCCCACAAACTTTAATAAAAACTGCAGTCACTCACTCGCGCCGCAGGTGGCAGCAGGACATAATGTCCTCCGCAGTCACAGTGCCAAACCTGAGTCGGCTGATCACGATGTCTCGGTAATTGCCATTGGACATTGCCTCTCCTGACGTCAGTCGGAATTAGGTAATGCTGCGCTGCGCCGGCCCTATTGATACATTGTAGCCAGTAAGTAGCTAACTCAGCCAGCTGGGAGCCCCCAAGCCTGCTGGGAGCAGTGCGGTTTGCTACAGCCTTGGCACTCCAGCTTCAGCATATCAGTGTTTGCCTTGACTTGACAGCCGAGGCAGGCAGGAGCTATGCCGATTATGCGTGACTTTGCATTTCAGTGCGGTGATGCGGACCACCACACTGAAATGCGTTAGTCTAACGCCAGATGCGTGGTACTTGGCATGGCTGAACTAAGTCACACCTTATGGTGGTTGGAAAAACTCATTCTAAGTTAAGACCTTGTTTTATCAATAATGATAAGCTACTCCTTGTATCAAACATTTCTTATTTAGGTGTCCCTTTTGACCATAGAGGCTCCTGGCATCAACTCGTTGCGGTTAGGATAAGGAGTTTTGACAGAACTCTTGAGGCTTTATTTAGGTTTGCAAGGAAATTGGGTCCAAACCCATCGATGCAATAATTGACATCTATATCGCCCGGTGTTGCCCTGTCATCCTGTATGCGGCCGGTGTTTGGAGCTTTTGCAACGTCTCCACTTTGCAAACAACAGAAAATGCTTTTCTTAGGAGACTAATGACAGTCCCCACCAGCCTTCCGAGCATTTTATGTCAAATGGAACTAGGTCTGACTCATTTAACACATCGCATTTAAACTGCCCCAATAATGCTATGGCGCTCTATTTGGTCAAATGAAGAACCAGCCCTCAATCGAGCAGTAATACAGGACTGTTTAAGTTTGGATCATGTTCATAAAATACCATGGCTTAGCTATATTAAAAAGCAGTTTGAACTTATGGGGGAAACCAGATTGTTTTACCTATCCACAACTTCTTACTACCGTCTCGAAATCTCAGCTAAAGCAGGATTTTTTAACTGTTTTAACGGAGCATAGGGAACGTTTGGAGTCGGGTAAGAAGAGTGTAGTTGATTATTTACCCCTGGTTAGTACTAAACAAATAGAGCCATACCTTTTGTTCCCTTTTGGTCACTCTAAAAGATTTTATCTTATTAGATTTAGTATTGCTAATCTACTGGTCTCTTACCCCAGCAAAGTATATTGTGATTCTCACTTGGATCCCTGCCCATGTGATTCTAACTCATCCCAGAATATGCTGAACTTGCTTTTTTCTGCCAGTTATACTCTAAGCCCGAAGAGATTTTATCATTCCACTATTAAGGGTGTTAAATATTAGGAAATGTAGGCCGGCATTATATTACCTTCAGCTTCTCTAAACAGAATATATATGTCAAATGATTTATAAATGTATCTCTGCTGCAGTGCGATAAAAAAGCTTAGTAGGGAAATTATTAATTTTCATATTCTGTATTGCACTTTATGCTAAAGTTCTCCTTATAAGATAACATTTTTAAAGGTCATTAATTTTTGTACTTTCAGGTGGCACTTTGTACTTTACATGTTTTGTATGGCTATAGTCTTTATTGTAACCATTATGATAATTTTGAGGGTATTGAACATTAGGAAAATTACTGCGTACTACGCTAAACAAATTCACTTACAAGACAAACGTTCTATATATAGGTTACTAATTTTTGCACTTTCAGGTGGCACCTGCACTTTAAACGTTTTTCCTTATGATCACAGTTTTTAATGTAACCTATATGAACATAGATTTCGTAAACATTGACTGGGTATTGGAGGATACAAATTGGAAATTTTAATGATTGTTTTTAATGTATGTTGTCTGATATACATATGATGAACTGAATAAGGACACCAATTTTTAGATTGTTTGATATGGTTAGTGCATAATGTGTTTAATGAATATTGAATGTGATTATGTCTCTTTATATATTCTTGCGCTACTTTTATGGTTGTCAAAACCGAATAAAGTTTACTGACTGACTGACTAACCAGCAGATCACGGGGTCGAATCTAGTCTTTTATACTTCAGATGGCCATAAAATAAGCACCCTGACATACTGAACAGCAACACCCAGTAAATACTGTGGTTTGAAATGGCAAACATTTGCAGTTGCAGTTACTGCATACAATATGTTACTCTTATTAAATCCTAATTATATCTGACTTCAACTATGAAACTGCATTTTCAATCTAAATGTCGGTAGAATGAAAGCAGAACACCAAAGCTAGCAACCCTAAGAAAGGTCACAACGAACATTTATCGTTTAATGCACAATATTTAAGATTTTTCTTAATTGGGGCTAATTACTTTTGCTTACCAACTGCTGTTTGTTGAAAGAGTGGACTGTGTGGCAACCCACGATGTTGCATTTCCCTTGCTTTCACTTAGTGTTTAATCCCCACTGCTCACATGTATAATTTGAAATTAGAAACTGGTGTCGATTTCCTGTGCTTGCTGTCTGTTTTGCTGCACTTTTAAATCACATTTCTGACATTTGTGTTTGGCTTCTTTCAGGTGATACTACAACTGAACCGTTGGCAGCAACAGTCATTACCAGTAATCAAGTATGAACAAGGTGGCAGTCCCATGCTCACTATCTGGCAAATTTAAAGGGTTTGTATTTATTTAAAACGTAAGGTGCTACTTCATTTTATTGAGTAGAATATGTACAAAGTTTTACAGAGCCAAAGCATTTCATGAAATGCATTACCTTTTGGTACCCAAGTCTGAGTTAAAACTGATTTTTGTCCTGTAGATCTTTCTGTGCGTCTCTTACTCGGACATTGATGAGAATATCATGCTTTTTATTTAAAGTGAAAAAATTAAGTTTTATAAAGTCTGACTTTTTTTTTGTGACGTTTGCCAGTGTTACGACCAAATTGGATAAATCAAGCTTTTGGTAGCAGCATTTCTCTTTTTACCTATGTTTGGTATACATTTTAATTCTGAGGGTCCTCAAATTACAACTTTGTTCCAAAGCACTGTATAAATAAGTTGTTTTAAAATGTTATGTAGCACAATACATTTTTGTCTTGTCAAGCTCATACTTAAATATAAAGAATACACTTCTTCTCCTGCCAAGCCGAGGGACATTTACGGTCTACAAGAACATCTGAAAAGATTCCTATCTAAACAAGGAAAAACTCTTAATTAGTGCAGAAACATTGTAAAACATAAAATACACTGAGCAGTACCTGGTAATAACCTATAGCCTTAACGGGAACCAGGGCCATAGTTTAAATAGAACAATTTTATAACTCAGTTATTTTACCTTCATTAAAGGAGATGTCCAAGTCTCCCTTGCAGCGACCCTTTACATTTGCTTTGAAGTAAGTGGGGTGTTTACATTACAAACGTGGAAATTGTATTTTAGGAATAATAACTTTGGTTCTTTTTTTGTCAATATAGAGTTGTCCATTTCATTAAGTCTAGTTATTGGTTTCCTTGGAGAGAAGTACCCTGGACCAGTTAGGAAGACCTTGTAGCTTAAATATGCCACATAGATGCAAATCATATTCCATCAGGAGTGTGGCCCAGTTACCACCATCGGTATTTACTAAGAATCAGAAATTAAAACAAGCTCTAGGACAAGTTCTGCTTTTCTCCAGCAGGATATTTTAACTTGTATGTAGCATCATCAGAGACCTTGGTCAAGTTTGTCTGCTGAAAATACCAATAATCAACGCTTTGATCAAAATGACTGACAACTTGAGTCTCCAGGCCTTTTGGCCAAGAGTATGTGCATGCTGCAGGACCATGAGGTCTGGTTTACTGTCAAAACATCTTTGTGCATGTTTCTTGATGCTCTTTCTACAGCACTTTGAAGCTTTGGCATGAAAAAGAGAGGGGACCCATTCAGCCACCTATTGGTGGCATTAGACAGCTTTGTTTCGAAATCTGATGTTTCTTTGATCAACAGAGGGTGACTCCTCGGGGGGGCGTGGTCTGCAGCCCACGATGGTGGTTGCATAAACGGCATGCTCCGGGCCGGGGTACATGATCCGTAAATAATCCGGCACTTCCCACTAGGTTCTTATGCTGAATTCCTGCGGGGTGCAGCCTGCCATCGCTGTGCTCCCTGCGGTCGAGATCCTGGGTTTCGCTGATGCTCCCAGTCCCGAGATCGCGACCCGTAGTCCGGCGATGCGGGGCGCCTTGGGGTGGAGCCTACCTCGCACCGAGCTGGCTTGTAGTGGCGCTGGACTGAAGTGTCTGCTGATCGGCTGCTGCTACTAATTGAGCCCCCGGACTCGGGCCTGGTGTCCGGTGCTGCTGCGTACCGCCCGTGCCGCTAATTTTGTTGGCGCCTGCCCAGCGTGGGACCTGTGGTGAGTAGGAGCGCCCCGCCTGTGGTTGCTGTGTGGCTGCCAGGACGACCCTGGGATTCTGTCCGGAGTATTGACACCTTGATATTAAGCTCCTGATGTGCGTGACGGCCCCTTGAAAGGACGGACTGCACCGGTGTGAGCGGGGTTGGGTTCCCCCCCTCCC
The DNA here is from genome assembly GCA_963921515.1 of Calotriton arnoldi. NCBI lineage: Eukaryota > Metazoa > Chordata > Amphibia > Caudata > Salamandridae > Calotriton > Calotriton arnoldi. The sequence continues at coordinate 928,548 of CAWUFW010003641.1, forward strand.
TCGCGTTATGAGCTCGTGGTCGGCTGCCGCCGTTAATATGCAGCAGTGAGGGCCTCCAGCAGGGTTAAATCCGAAGTGCTGCACTCACAAAGAAGGACAGTGATCGACGCTGGTAATTACTGCAGCGTCGCGGAGGCACCTGAGATCAGTTATAACAACTCGGCCGGCCGACATGTTCCGGCCTCTAGTTCTGGAGAGGGCTTGAATCCCCCTATTGTGGCCTTATGGGGGAATACATTGGGACAGGGGGTTGAGACAACACAGGCCTAGCTTTCGCTTCCTCTCACCTCCCCAGTCATTGCGTGGCCCACCGGGCTCACAGTGTCCTGTGTATAGCTGTGTGGAAGTGATTTGGCATTAGCTGTACCTGGAGTATCGGAGCATGGTTACTGCTGTCCCCGGTCTTTCGTCTACTTGTGGGTGTTGTTGCTACCTTCACGTGGAATACCAGGAGTGTCCAGAGGGGCGGTGCCTTACCAGCTATTGACGCGTGTTGGTCTGCAAAAAGGATCAGGCTAGCGGCCTAGCGCATGCCCTTGGACGACGTGCCTGACCTGTGGACGCCACATAATCGCTATTCTCCTCACTAAGTAATTCACTGGTTCATAGGTGCGCATTTCCATGCCGCTGCGGCGACGGACCATTGAAGAGTGACTTTACCTTGCGGTGCACTATCCACATATTACCTGGTCCTTCAACCGGGCTGCAGCTTCCCGGGCTCAGTGGTGCGCCAGCGGTATGCGGAGTTCGCTTGCGACAACCAGTGGCCTCCTGGAGTCCTACGATTGGGCCCTTCTATACTTCATCAGATCTTTACTACCGTGTATAGTGGTGATCATGGGTCGAGGTAAGCTGAGAACGACCTCCGGATGCGGGCGAACAGGATCGCTCTCGCCCTCTTCCGAACATTCCTCTGGGCGCTTGCGCCATGCTGAGGGGGTAGATAAGACCAGCCCACCGAGTGACAAACTCGATATGATTTTGAAAGAAATCCGTGATTCAAGGACAGCGCTAGAAAATCAATTGGGCCCGATTTCTGTGGACCTTAATCTTCTCAAGGATGACCATAGAAAGCTGGCTGATAAAGTAAAATCCACGGAACAAACGCTGAAACCATTGCTGCCACAAGTAGCTGCTCATGAAGAACAGATCTGCCAAATGCGCCAGCAAATTGACTCCCTATTGGCTCGTGCGGGTGATGCGGAAGGACGGGCCCGCCGCAACAACCTGAGAATTGTGGGCTTTCCGGAGGGCTCGGAGGGCTCCAACCCAACGATCTATATAGAGAACTGGTTGAAAAATACGGTGGCTCCCACTGGACTATCCGCACATTTTACCTTTGTGCGGGCCCACCAAGTCCCAGCGCGTCGGCCAGTACCTGGCGCTAACCCTCATCCAATATTGGCCAGAATTCTAAATTATAGAGATCGGGACCGTCTTTTGCCAGCTGCCCGCGACAATGGCCCACTACAGATGGACAATGCGAATATTTTGATTTTCCCTGACTATACATTGGCTGTGCAACGACAACGCTTCTCGTTCATGGAGGTGAAAGCTCGGGTCCGTGCGGCGGGCCTTACATTTGCCTTATTGTTCCCCGCTAAACTGAAAATCATATAGAAGCAACGCTCCTTATTCTTTGTCACACCAGAGGATGCTTGGGATTGGCTAGACAGAACATTTCCAGATACTCTTCCCGCCAGACGCCTGGATTCTACACAACCGAAGTCACAGCGCCCCCCTCGTAGGCGCAAGGTGGGACTCCTTACGCAAAGCACGATCTCTGGCTCTCCGCCGCGGCAGCAGGTGATGGAGGGTCAACAAGAAGCATTGAACTCTGCAATGGCCTTCCGTCCTAATCGACCGCCCATCAGTACCAGTCCTTCAATCGAGGCATCTTCGGACGTTGACTCAGACGGAAGTGTGGCACTGTTTCCATCGGTATCCACGCAGCTAAGTAATGACCCACTTGGGTGACCTTCTGGTATGTAAGTTTGGACCATTCACTTTGCCCGGTTAACTGTACACCTAACGGACATGGTATGTCGAACATAATGTTACCCTAAGGCCTTGTGTTTTCAAAATGTTCAGCATTGTGTATATCAGAACTGTAGTAGTTATACCCCTAGTATGGAATTGAGTAATGTGTGCCCCGGCCTGCCCTGTCGTGGGCATGTTCACGAATTGTTCCTTGTTATCACATAGAAGTGATACTTGCAGACTCCCTCATAGGCATTAGCCACTGTTTGATGTGAAATAGTTTACTGTTTTACATACAGTTTGGTCGAGCGATGTTAGGTCATTGGACCCAGTATTGGGTTAGGTTTTTCCTGTTTGTAATTTTGCCGCATGTTCCGGGGTGTGGGGGGTGGGTGGGGGGGTGGGGTGGGGATGGAGGGGTCCTTCCTGCATGCCCTGATGATGTCTATATCTAAATCTTATACTTTTGTATCATGGAATGTGAGGGGGATGGGAGCAATTCCTAAACGCCATCGTATAGTAGCACAACTACACCGCCGCAAGGCCCAAATAGTATATTTACAGGAGACACATTTAATACCCTCCGAAACTGCGAAATTGCACCGTCGTTGGAGGGGTCAGTTTCATGCTACAGCACATTCTGCCTTTTCTAGAGGGACTGCAATATGGATCCGAGCGGGAATTCCCTTTTCCCTACAGGAGAGCAGGATAGATGACCAGGGGAGGTATGTGCTATTGCGCGGGACCTTAGATGGTACGCAAGTGGTGTTGGGGTCCCTTTATGCACCAAACGTAGATCAAGATACTTTTCTAGCCCGGGTGTCACTGGCTCTTTCAGACTGGTCCTGCTACCCATGGATATTGGGGGGAGATCTGAATGCAGTTTTTAATGTATCCCTGGATCGCTCTCATCCTCCCTTGCCGAACACTAATGCACACTCCCAATCTGCGGCGTTATCACGCTGGGCACAGGGATGGAATTTGATAGATGTCTGGAGGTCCCAGCATGTAAACATGCGGGAGTACTCATTTTACTCTTGCACTCACATGCTACATACACGCCTGGACTATTTTCTCTGTTCACCTGAACTCTCATCAACTATTATGCATAGTACGTACTTGGGCAAGACAATTTCGGATCATAATCCCATTGAATTGACTCAAGTGGGGGCGTGTTCCCACACCTATTCCGACCTGGCGTATGCAACCCCTGCAATTGGAAGACCAGGTATATAGGGCTACGTTAGCTACAGCTATAACGTCAAACTTTACGCTCAATGAAGGAACAGCTGCGACCCGTTCTATTGAGTGGGAAGCATTCAAGGTGGCGATTCGAGGCGTATCATTGAGTTCTCTGGTAGGAATTAGGAAGGAAGCGATTAGAGACCTCACAGAGCTGGAAGGCAAATTACAAGCACTGGAGGTACAGGCCCAAACGGATGATATTGGGGTGGAACTCTTACAAACAGCTAGGATCAAATATGCTGAATTATTAGAACATTTAAGATTGATTGATTTTAATGCATACACACTTCGCACGCACTCTGAAGCAGATCGAGCGAGCACTTTATTGTTAAGGATGATTGCACCCCCGACACTCCCAACTCCTATCTTGGCGATTAATACTACTCAGCAAACACAGGCCACCACACAGACTGAAATAAATTCCACCTTCCAAACTTATTATACTAATTTATATGCGGCTCCCCCCCTGGATGTGCTGGATGCTACTACCCGCTTCCTGGTAAACGTAGACCTCCCGGTGGTTTCGGATTCTGACGTTCAAAACTTGAAAGCTCTGCTTACACCGATGGAAATAAACATGGCAATTAAGGCACTAGCGCGTAATAAAACACCAGGCTCTGACGGGCTGCCTATGGAATTTTACGCAACCTTTTCTACGGCACTGGTGCCTAAACTCTTGCAGCTTTACACTACCTCGCTTGCAGAAGGTGAGCTACCCCCTACAACTAGAGAGGCACTGGTTACCTCTTTGCTGAAACCCGACAAAGATCCCCTGGAGCTCACATCTTACAGACCCCTTTCTATCCTTAACACGGAATATAAAATACTCAGTAAACTCCTGGCGTCTAGACTTCTCCCCTTGCTTCCCCAACTTATACATACAGATCAGTGTGGATTTGTCCCCAAGCGTAGCACCTCCTTAAATATCCGCCGTTTCCACGCAATCTTACATGCAACTAAGGCGCAAGTTCCGCATGCTGGGTGTTTATCCCTGGATATACGCCAAGCCTTTGATACTCTGAGTTGGTCGTATATGCTAGCGATTTTGGCCAAGTTTGGCCTGCCACCGGAATACTGTAACTGGATACAATTACTTTATACTAATCCCACAGCCCGCGCAAAAACCGGGTCGATTATATCACCGGCATACTTTATTTATCGTGGCACACGTCAGGGTTGTCCCCTGTCGCCCTTACTGTTCGTCTTAGCGCTTGAGCCCCTAGCCCAATATCTGCGGCAGGTTATGGTCCCCTATGGTATTTCTATTCAAGGTACAATGCATTCTGTGTCACTCTACGCAGATGACATGTTATTGTATTTTAGGGATTTAAATGATGACATGCACGAAATAGCAGACGTATTTTCACAGTTCGGGGGACTATCTGGATTGCGCCTCAATGCCTCCAAATCCATAGCATATTCTTTTAACAATACGTATGATGCCCCCCTTTTGGAATTTGGTCACTTGCAATTTCGAGTGGAGCCAGTGACCTTCAAATACTTAGGGATTTACATTTACAGAACGGCCGCTGACACAATAGCTGGAAATGTAGGACGGACCATCAACTCCCTTCGCTTCCGGGTCTCCTTCTGGAATGCTTTACCGCTCACAGTAGCGGGCCGTCTTGCGGTCTCCAAAATGGTTATGCTGCCTAGGCTCCTTTATCAATTTGTAAATCTTCCGGTTATCCTTCCAGCATGGATATTTAAAGCATTAGACACCCTATTGATTTCTTTACTTTGGGGCTCGAGTAGACATAGACTGGCACTGGCCAAGATGCGACTTCCTAGTACTGCAGGAGGGTTGGGGGCACCTGATTTTAAAGCATACTGCATAGCTGGGCAATTACAGTGGCTGGCATATTGGCTAGCGGGCCACAACTTATTTGAGATAGCGTACTCTCTAGACCATCTGGGACGTGGTACCTTACAGACATTGCTGTGCCCGGGGGCAGACAAATTGCAGAACCCACCCTTTCTCTTACATATAGCCCTTCATTATTGGAAGCAGGCTCATAAAGATGCGAAAATATCTAACCCGAATATCCCGCTCTGTGGCTTACCCGCGAGGCGGGGAATAGTGAGGCGGACACAAATTCGAGCTTGGACACAGCAAGGGATCCAGACGATTGGGGACTTTTTTCGAGATGGCAACCTGATGCCGCATGAAGAATTTGTACGCACCAACGCAGTGCCTGACACTCTGTTCCTTACCCATGCTACGATTGCACACTATATTCGTAAATACTGGCTAGTGGATCAGGTTGAGCCTCCCACCTTTCATCTGCTGAAATCTCTTCATATAATGGGACATGGCCGTCACCTTGTTCGTTGGTTATATCATGGGCTGAACGTACTTTTAAATATCTCGTTGGGACCTCTTAGACAAAAATAGGAAACTGCTTTACACGTGACTTAAATGATAGGGAATGGACCCTAATATTAGAATTTCCTAGGAAGGTGTCTCGTAACTGCCGTTTGAAAATAATACAATTATTTATAGTTCACAGAGCTTATCCCTCCCCGAAAACGCTGCACCAAATATATATAACTGCCTCCCCGAACTGTCCTAGATGCCCTGCACAGGAAGCTGACTTTATACACATGTTATGGTCCTGCCCGGCGCTACAAGTATTTTGGAGTGAGATCATACAAAATTTGTCCGCCTTAACAGAACACACACCCTGGAACACGGCGGAGGCAGGACTATTGGGCCTTTTCCCACTCCCCAAGAAATCGAAGCTGTTGCGCCGCTTCGCGGGATTAGCCCTGATGGTTGCAAAAAGGCTGATGACACAGCGTTGGAAATCTCGCACTCCTCCACGTGTGGACAAATGGAGAGAGGAGGTTATCCGATGGGCCACTGCGGAGAGGGAAGCGCTACAGCGGGAAGAATACAGGGGTCTACGAAAACGTCCAATATCCCTAGAGTGGGCCCATTTGATAGAATTATTTCGAACAGATGCGAATGAAACATCTGAGGATTCACAACCCCTGCCAATATTGAGTGGTCCGACTAATTAATCCCCCCCCCCTTATATAGCAACTCAGTTATTAATGGAAGTCATGTGGGTGTGGGGCGCGTTCCCTCCCTCTATCCTTTCCTTCCCTGCCCCCTTGTGGGGCTGATCCCCCTCTGCTCCTGAGCCCCCCCCCTTACTTCCCTCTCACCACAATCGGATGTACTCATCGCCAGGTACCGGTTACCTGGAAAATGAGAAAATTGTACAGCGGCAACTGTTTGGTTCTGTTTTGGGTTGGTTTTAAAGGGGGTGGGATAGGGTAAGTGAGGCTACATTGAGTTTTAGCCCATATACAAGCTAGTTATGTACTTGATGATGTATCGCTATAATGATAATGTATATGACTCAATGTTATTTTGAATACTATATTTGTGTGCACTGTCAGATCAATATGTTAAGACGTGATAATACAACATGTATTGTGTATAACTGATGAAAAACACTGCGCATAAAACTGCACGTGTCCTGATTATCCAAATTGTAAACTTACCACTAAAACACCTAATAAAGTTTGTGTTTAAAAAAAAAAAAACAGAGGGTGACTCCTCGTGGCCATGTAATCGCTAATTCACAAATGGTGAGTTTTGGGGCAGACAGAAGCATTGATCTATTCCTAGAATCCTCCTCTTTCTTAAAGAAAAAATGACCAATTGGGAGCAGCATAGGAGCTGTTCCAAAGACCTTTCATCTTCTTCAGATTCCATCTAAATAATGCGTCATAATGCAAAGAACATTTAGACTTTTTGGGCCCACTTTACTCCATGCTTTTCTTCAAGGGTGTTTTCTGTGGCTCAATAACTTAATTCCAGTTAATTTGCCCCATGAGCCTAATCTCTGCAACACACTGGTGAGATCTCTTTCCAGTCAGTATTCATCCAGAATCCTTGACTCCTTTAGATCCTTCGTTGATACTTTGTGATATGCCAAAACATTTTTATTTAGTTATAAATTGTAATGGACGCTTTGAATAAACTCTTAATGTCAAACCATGACATTTGTTTTGCATGGGGATACTTTGTTTTATTTTGAGCTTAAATGTTGTCTGATGGTTAAGTCCTTTACCACTGTTTAAAGTTTGCGCGAACTAGTTCAGCAGTCCCATGGTAGTTAGGTGTTGTTGGTAACCAGTTGTACATCTTGAGCTGTTCCCAGCTGATCTCCTGGAACCCCAAACAGAACACCAAGTACATCCTTCCAGCATTTGACTCTCAGTATGGCGAAGCTTTGCAGCCTAAGACTTTTCTGGCAGGTGTTAAGTGAGAAAAGATTTAGAACTCAATAGAACACACAAAGGCAGTTAATAAATCATTATCCAATCACTGCTTTTACTTAGGAAAACGTACTTTAATCACTATACCCAACTAAATACTACTTGTGATATGCAAAGTGTGAAAACACCCGGTATTTGTAAAGCACGAACTAATCACCACTAAGGCTCTCAAGACTTCGTTCTAAAGTAAGTACTTTTAAGTTATGATTTTTCAAAGTTGGCTAAATAAATCACTGTTGTGCGCAATTACACACAATCTAAGTCAATGGGAGAAAATACGAAAAAGCATATAAAATCACACAGTGGGTTCTCAAGGTTCACCTTCCGGACTCGGGTAAGTAGCAGGGCCAGGTCCAATGTTCTAGCAGTGGAAGCTCGGGAGCGTCCTGGATTCGGCTGGGAGCAGGGTGCTGAGGTCGTTGGTAGCCGGCCCGCTACGAAGAAGGGGGCCACCTGAAAACATGCTGCACAGAGAAACCTAAAGGTAAGTCCGAGGGAGTCCTACTCGAGGGAGCAGGTTCCAAGGGCCTCAGGACCATGGGAGCACAGCTGGTTCGTCGTTACCCAGGCTTGGTGGGCTGGGTGCAGAGCAGATAGGGCAGCCAGCATAGTGTATTGAGATGGTCCTTTCGGTCGGGCAGGCCGGTTGCAGGGACAATTCCAGGACAGCAGGGTCACTCACGGAGCGGTTGTCGGGGTCTCAGTCACTTGATGGGTGTCTGCGTCCTGGGTAGTTAGAGTCTGGATTGGACTCTTTTTCTCAGTCTTGGGCGTAGGGGGTTCAGTCCCCTGGGTATTGGCACAGCACGGCTCCGGTAGGTCCTGGTGTCCTCTCACTTGGTGGGGGGACAGATCTGACCCTCCAGAACTGATGTACCTCTTCTGGCTTGGGTGCTGCGTCGTAGTCGCTGGTCAGCAGCAGTTCGGTAAACCAGACTTCGCGGTTCGGTGGCTGCAGGGGAGTAGTTCCTCTACTCCAAGGGAGGTTCTTGGCAATTGGTCGAAGGCTGTTTTATGCAGCAGGTCTTCGGTCCTGGGGTCAGCCACTCTTTCCATTGCTCTTCATGAGTCAGTTGAATGTAAGTTTGGGGTCTGGGGATGCCACTTAAATACTAAATTTAGGGGTGTTAAAGGGGATAACGGGTAGTAGCCAATGGGCTACCTACCTTTAGGGTGTCACCCTCTAAGTGATCACTTCCTGTGGGAAGGCATACTACCCTAGCCCTGATAGGTTGATTTCCTACCATCACAAGATGGAGGAATTGGAAAAGTAGTGTCCACATGCCTGCCCCACCTTAGGGGTGGTGCTGGCTGAATGTGGGCACACCTCCTAATCTAACTAATTTTTCCGCCTGTCCTCCCGCCAAAAGGAGAGCAAGAAAGGGGGGTTGGCATCCTCCACTATCAGGAGATGCCTTGGTTGCATTTCAAAGGCGGCATCACCTTTGAAGCTTCCTGCCCTGGCAGGCCCTCCTGGCCTGGAGGAGGTGTGAAGCACCTCTGCCAAGAACAGGCTTTGTTCCTGGCCTCTGAGAGCGCTGGGTCTCACCCCATGAGGTCAAAAACATGTCTGGTGGTGGCAGGCTGGCTAAGACTAGTCACAGACCACAACAGTGCTTGGTAGGTTTTCAGGGGACCCTCTAAAATGGTCTCCTCTGTGCAATTATTAATATATCCTCAGTGAGGATTTATTAAGACGAGATGTTTCGTACCAAAGCATCTTAGGGTACAGTGAAGCTATCATGAAGGTAGGAAACTCGTAATGACAAGTATCCATCCCATGTACTCTCTATGGCTTCCCTTTGCACTTACAGTATCCAAGAATGGACTTAGATTGTATATGGTAATATCTGCTCATGCAGACATGTCCACACATGGCATATAGTGCACCCTGCTAAAGATCCTTAAGGCCTGCAGTAGGGGGTGAATTATGTATACCTCATGCAGTGTATGTGGGCATGGCACACAGGGCTGTGTGCCATGTCGACTCTTCAATTTTCTCTGCACTGAGACATGCAGCCTGCAGTGGCAGTGTGCATGATCTTGGTGAGCGGTCCCTAGGATGTCACAAATTGTGCTGCAGCCCTAATGGATCCTCTACAGTCCCAATGCCCTAGGTACCAGGGGTACAATTTACTAGGGACTTATAGGGGTTGCTGAAGTTGTGCCAATTGTGGTACAGTTTTTACGGAAAGAAAGCTGCTACTGGGAACCTGGTTAGCAGGGACCCAGTACACCTCAGTCAAAGGTGCATCAAAAACCAGGCAAAAAGTGGAGGGAGTACTGCAACATAAACCCAGCTTCCCACAGGGAGGAAGGAGGAGATCCATCTCAGGGCAGATCCTTAAATTCCTGAGTCCCGTTGTCTGGTGATGAGGGTGCCATTGTAGATGGTGTTGAAGGCCGCCGAGAGCGGCTGTTTCACTTCTGTCCATGCTGGACAGGATGTCCTCTGTTGCTTCCAGGAGATCAGTTTCCGTGCTGTGGTTGCTACGGAAACCTGACAGTGGTGCTTCTCTAGATGTGCAGAGAGTTGCCTGTTGATCTCTTTCTCCAGGATGTTCGACAGGATAGGAAGAAGCGAAATGAGTCTGTAGTTGCTGAGTTTATTCGGGTTCGCAGCAGGGCCGGACTGGGAACCAAAACCGGCCCTGGCAAAGTGCTCTGCCGGCCCCCCTGGGCGGGGGTTGGGGGTGCGGCCGAGCTGTTTGCCAGGGCCGGTTTCGGCCGATTTTGTTACAGGGGCCGATATTGCAGCTATGCTGCAAAAACGGCCCCCAGGGGCCCAAAACCAGCCCCCACCCTGGCGGCACACCGGGGAAATGCCCGGTGCCCGCTACGGCCAGTCCGGCCCTGGTTTGCAGAGGGTTTCTTCAGGAGAGCTGTGACTGCTGCTTATTTCCAGCTATCCGGGAAGGTTCCGCTAAGGACTGAGGAGTTGATGGTGGTACGGTTTGCGCTGATCAGTGCTCTTCCTAGGTTTTACATGTGGTGAGGTCCGGGATCTGTGGGGGACCCTGAATGGATGGTCTGCATAATTCTGGCAGTATCTTCTGTGGTGAGTCCTGCTTCCTGCACAAAGCAGTGACAGCTCCCGAAACATCCTTTGCACATATCGTGCTGAAACCAGTCTTATACAAATGCTAAATCCTTGGGTATGAATTATAGTTACCAATAGATTCCAGAACCTGTGTTGAGTCCGTCTACAATAACAAGCTTATTACCTCCAACCATATTGCCCAAAACGATGTGTAATATGTAGCCTCGGTTTCCTTTTTCTCCGTGGCAGAAGGCCGGTGAGGATCCCATTTAAGATTTATTTAGTATCCAGGAAGGGCTGCTGTGCAATCCACACTTTTCTGATTTTGTTTCCATGACTCGCCTACATGGCCTTCTGAATTTTCTTGCAATGTGGCCAGGTTACGGTCATTTTCAGTCGGAGACCTTGCTATTCCTCTTGTGCTAAACTGAGTTCTTTTGATTTTTTGTCCTTTGTTGGGTCTACTCTCCACTGATGTCTTAGCTGACTTAATGTTAAGTATTAAGAGCTTGTTGAGAACCCTGTGCTAACATGTCTGTCATAGGAGAACTTTGTCTTGGTCGTACTGGCTTACAAAGTCCCTTGCCAGACATAAACCCTGGAACATGAACATTTTTGTGTGCTGCAAATTCTCTGTTCTCAGTGAATAGTGTACATGGTTCCTTAGTTTTTGTAAGTTTATGGACAAGTGTGTCACTAGGAGGCCTGTTTTTGTGACTTGCTATCTCTGTAGAAAAGGTGGACTGTTTCCCTTGCAAGCAGTTCACTGTTTCATACTGAAATTGTAACCTGAGAAAACGCATATGTATGTAGGAGGAGAATCAGTGGCTCAACATTAGTAGCTTGGCACAATAGCATTGCCTGCTTCAGAGAAAACAACAGAAGTATGTGTGCAGCCAAACATCAATACAATTGATAGTTCAAGACTCTTAAAAAGTCCAAACTCAGCTATTGCAAAAGGTCAGATTCAGTAATTGAGGGCTATAGAAAGTACAAACAAAGGTAAAAGAAACAAAATAGGAAATCTAATATGAGGATCGGAGGTTATTAAGAAAACTAAAACCACCTCTTGGGAAAGAAGGATGTTTAGTGTTATCTCTTGGAAAATGCAAGAAAAGGATTACAAAAATGCTGTTGTCTTACTTTTGGTTGACCAGAACTTATACCCTTTAAGATCAGTCCACAAGGGTCTGACACCGGGTAAAAGTTAGTTGTTGTTTCTCTAAAGAAACAACTTCCTAGGCTGTCGGACCTTTTGCATCCTCCAGCTTCTGAAGGAAGTTTCACTAGTGTGTACATAGGAAATGCCCAGTTCTTCCTGGTATACTTGAATTTTGCTGAACTGTTCGATGTTCCTCAGTGTAGGGTAAACCAGTTGGGTGTTGGTGATGAGGACTAACCTGTCTTACTAAAAGTTCTAAGATTCACATCCCCATTTTTCCAGGAGAAAAATCCTCTCCTACGCAAAAACTTGGTCCAAATCTCCTGTGGTGCCTTGTATCACTGATTCATGAGAAACCCCAGCTATAAGTGGGAAAGGTGCTACAGAGGGCTTTTCAAACCTAGATAGCCTCTGTAGCACCTATCCACTCATATACTTATCTTTTCCAAACCTAGGCAATGTGTGCATAGTGCATTGAATTATCAGATGGCAATCAAGAATTGGTCCACAAAAAACGATTTTCGTAAGACAGTTTATCGGGATGGTGTGAAAAACCTCTCTCACCTTAAGTGTCCTACACGTATTGACCCATCTCAGTGGCGGGTTGAAATTATTTATAAAGTGGAGCATTGTCTTAGTACGAACATCACTCAGGGTTGTTTAGAAGACCCTCTCACACCCTATTTCTGTCATGCTTCATCATCGGGTCTCATCCTGGTCCCTAAAAATCAGGATGGGCTCAACCATATCCCAGGGACCACTTAAGATAATTTCTTCTTCCAGGGTCTCATGCTAAAGTGGAATGTCTAAGGTCTGTGCTACTATGAGTAAGACTGAATCTGTACCAAGAGTGGGTCTAAACCAGGTTGTTCTCATTGATTATATCTTTAGATTCAAGATCATTGTGGAGCTATTCCACACCACAGACTCGAAGGGTAGATAATACATTGTGTATATTACTGCATACGTTATTTACAATTCATTTCAAGAACAAGTGATTTACCACAAACATAATATACAAACAATTGCTGTATTTTTCCTGCGAACGCAGTAGAGTACCTAAAATCTGAACAATCCTGCAAATTATTTGGGAAAATTAATGCATTCAGGCTTCTACCACACCCCTTCATATGCATACTAACATATTTCATGAATTCATCTATTTATTTTCCAATAGCATACATTTTATAGCGGATCTATTTCTGTTGTTTGACTCTTATTCCAGTAAAAAGAGACTGATGTAACAGCAGTTATAGTTAATTAACCGATATTGTGGTTACTCATTTACCGTTCCTGTGTAAATGGTGTTCTGTATTTCTTTATTGTGTGTGATGACTCGAGTATGAAATCCCTGAAAATGTAGGCAAAAAGTTGGAATTAAAAGCAGTAGTTTGAGTCAGTTGGGCAACCATTTCCAAATGTTTGTATTCTTTTCTATGTTGCTTTTCTTTTTATATAAGTCCTGCTAGAGTTATTGCTTCTTTAAAACCGTTGAGCCAGTCATTGATCAGTATACCTATGCTCTTCCAAACTTATTAAATCATTGTGTTGCTGTCACAGTTGCTTTGTTGATGCCATACTATAAACAAGGTAGGCATGTCTCTATTCTGTGAACTTGCCAGCATGGGTTTGAAGACTATAACTTGTCATAAATGTTTTCTCATGTGATTGGGTAGATCTGTCAGTCGCCACCTGTGTGAACTTCAGTAATTCATGCCGAGGTGTATACCAGTAGCTGCTTCACGGTGCAGTAGCTAGATAGACACACTCTCTTGCTAAATTCTAGTAGGTCAGCACCAGAAAGCTTTCATTTTTAAAATATGTTGCAAAACATTCTTTATGGTCTGTTGGGGTAATTTAGATATTTTAAATACCCTGCATCAGTGATTCTTTGCCTTTTTTTCTGTAGGTCTTTCGCATATGTTACCATCAAAGACCGACTACCTCAAATTCTGACAAAGGTTATTGATACTGTGCACAGGCATAAAAATACCTTCTTTGAAAAATATGGAGAGGTATGTTACACAGTCGTTTGTTGACCTGTATTTTCATTCAATGATTTATTGTTTATAGGTTTTCAACCTACCATATATATATACACACATCAGCTTTATTAACCAATTTGATGCATCACTTGTTGGTATGTGGAATCCCCTGAATTGTTGCTCTCCCATTCAGAACATTTTCCACTTGTATCACCGTAGGGCATATATTGCTTCTTTTGCTGATTGTTTTAGCAACCCCTATGATTTAAAAAAAAATATTTTCATGTATGAACAAGTGTATCAACAATACAAGTATTCAGGCAATCGCATGGGAGAAGGCCACTCACCAGGAAACAAAAGAAGCAGCTATAGTCTATCATCTCTGCTTCCCTAACAAGCTTGCTTGGCATTGCCTGCACCATCCTGCAGCTCATTTCTCCAGGAGGAGGTCACAGCAACACGAAACGCTTGAGAACATCAAATGCTGCCTGCATGTGGTGTCGGAGATCAGCAGTATGTAGGAGCAACATAATAAGAGAGTTGACAAAATGCACAGGAGAATCCCGCAGCACCTACTGTGCCTATAATAGACCAAGACAAAGAGGAAAATGCGTAAGAAAAGTCGTAGTAGTAATGTGTGACTTTTTATGCTCAATCATTTTCCTTTGGCTTACCAGGCTGTGGACTCGATCAATCCACTCTGATAGGAAAGACTAGCAGACCTTGACCCGGAGGACCTGTAGTTTCCCATTATTTGAGAAGGTGCATACCTGCATTTATGGAATTTCATTTTGAAGCAGTCAAAGGTGAACCACAGGTCAACCAGTTATTGTGAGTGGTATTGAATAGGTTCAGTTGTTTGCACTTTAAGATCCTAATTGTGGTATTCTTGCAGCCCCTTGGATTGCAGTGTCTCCTAAGCTTTTTCTATTCACTTAGGTAATCTGTATCCATGCATTTAAATCATGCAACAGTGCTTTCTCTCTCGTATGGTAAGATCAGAGAGTGGTTGTAATAATCGTCATATAGTGTCTTTATTGTTTTTTTCCTGGAAACGTACAAGAAACAAAAGCCAGTATGTTTAAGTCTTCAGTGCACCAGAAAACACTTAGTTCCATTTGTTGTATAGATTTTTATTTTTATTTGTTTTATACAACATTCAACAAAACGAATATTTAACAAAAAAGGTGTTTATCAACTTAATCAGTGTATACATATAGATTTGTATAAATTATACCATTAAAAACTCAGGATTTAATAGTAATTATGTGATTGCGTGTTAGAAGGAATATAGTCATAGGTGTTATACACTATTTGTGGGTTTATGGCATCTTAGCATTTGTATTGGGGTTCTTTTTTCCCACCAATTCCGTGTATATTCAGTGCAGCTGTTCTTATATCTAATGTACATTTGTTCCGAATATTAATGCCAAAACACATGGTGGATGGTAATCATGAGAATATAAAAAGAACTGCAGGAAGAATTTCTAGTCACCCAGGTCTTCCCGTTTATCGTCTTTCCTGACTAAATTGAGGTAGTTCTTCTGCTGTACTCCATTCATCCAGGTCATTTAGCTATTGTTCCATTCTAGGTGCCTTGGGACTTATCAATTCAATGGCTGTATCAATATTGTCACTTTCCTCCACATTTTCTTTTTTTGGTAGTTATAGGGACAACTTCTAAAATACATGCCTTAATTGGTGGTCTAGTTTGGACTCTCTTTCATTTGTTGCTAAGTACTGAACTATTACAGGACAGTTCTATAACATATGTAAATATCCCAGAGGGCTCATCTCACATTTGTAACATGTTTTAGATCTTGTGTACTGTGTGGTGTTACATAATTCTGTGTTGGAAACATATTGGGATAAGTTAAATCTTGCCGTACTAGAGCCATTTGACAGCTGGATGCAGGATTGCCCCAGGTCTGTCTGTTCACCACAGTCTTCCTGACATCTTCCTATTGGCCTCTTATTAAACCATCTACTCTTATTGCTTCAGAGAGTAAACATATAGATGTTGATAACAAGCCTCCCAGGGAATTAGAATTTTTGTGCATTCCAGAAGCTAGGCCATGTTTGTCTGGCATTTTACCATTCTGAAGGAATTGATTTGGGCATGTCCCAACTTGTACTGTGTGTCTTCAAATGTCTACAGTTTCCATCTCCATCATGAAATAAGTCTCCCATCTAGTTATAGCTGCATCCTTTACCCACTTTTTTAAATCTGGCTAGGCCCCGTAGAGGTTTGAATTCTACATACAAATGTCATGTTTCATTTTCTTTCCTCCGATTCTTGTCACTGTGCCTGCGAGAAGGGCCAGTTTTGGAGTAACATTTGCAAAACATTCAGGGAGAACACCCCCCTCCCCCCTCCCGACCCCTTCTGAGTTTCCATTTGAATCTGGCATGTCAGTAGGATCTTATCAGAATTATCTTTCTCTGCAAACCACACTATGACATACTGTAGCTGTGCTGCTAGACAATAGCCCTCTGGGCCTGTGACTATCAATCCCTCATCTACTGCTTTGTTTCATTTAGCATGTCCAATTTACACTACTTTCCCCTCCGTGAAACTGAGTTTGCATGCTATCCATATTGACAAATAACAGCCTTGGCATCTGACCCCAGTTCAGACCCAGCCATATGCAAATCAGTCTTGACCCTGTTCCTCATGGGAATAGTCCAGCCTGAACTGCCAAGCCAGGTCTTCCCTGGACCGGAAACAAGCATCCTGGGACTGGTTTCGGGGTAACACCCCTCATCAGCCAGGCTAGCTTGAAACCAGTGGCAAAGTGAGCAAGGGACCCATGTCTGGGCATATTCTGCCAACTTAGGGCAAACAAAGCAAACACAAGGAGGTAATGGACGAAGCACTGAAACTTTTCAGACACTCACCCCCAGTCACAGATCTGGGTTTAATCCATCATCGTTCTTTAGCTCACTTCACCACCCCAGTTCAGACCCAGCCATATGCAAATCACTCTTGACCCTGTTCCTCATGGGAACAGTCTAGCCCGAACTGCCAAGCCAGGTCTTTCCTGGACCGGAAACAAGCATCCTGGGACCGGAATTCTCATGGCCAAGGTTTAGCCAAATACTTTATTGTATTGTTTAGCATCAGCGGCGGTCTATAATATTTGACATCCGTGGGTCTTTATTGGGGTTAATTTTCATGACTTATCTAGCCTCTTGTATCAATTAGGGCAGAGAGGCCTGAGTACTTGGCATCTTCAATTACCATTCAAAATGTTTTTGCTTATATCTGCTCATAAACTGCTTTAAATTACACTGAATGGCCATCGTGGGGGTTGCCTCCTATTCAGGATCTGAATAACTAATGATTTTATAATCTTTCCTCAGATGAGGTTCTTTTGTCCTCTATAAGACATGGAAGGCCGTGTTTTGCATTATCTTGTCCAGATCTGGGACTCTGGGTTGCATATACAGTTCTGTCAAATAACAGCAAAAACGTAATTGAATCTTAAATGGGTTGTATTAATGCACCATTCAAGTCTTTAACAGAGGTGATAATAGTCTAAAATGTCTCTCAGACTAGAGCTTGCAAAGATTGACAGGGAGCAGGCCCTGGCCAAGATTGAAAAGGAACAGGCCCTTGCCAAACTGGAGAAAGAGCAGGCCCTTGTTAGATTGGAGAAAGAGCAAGCTCTAGAAGAGAAAAGGCTGGTCATGGAGGAAAGGAAGATGGCCCAGGAGCTTAGCCTCAGAAGGCTGGATATTGGAGCCCTCCAAGTGGGGTCCATCAACAACCATATTTGTGCCAGCAGACCTGGAGTGTCTTCACGAGTCCATATGTAAAGCTATGTGGTGGGGGATGACATAGATAAATGGTTGGCAGCCTATGAAGTGGCTTTGAAAGTGCACAGGGTCCTAGATGAGTTCTGGGGGGGCGGGGTAGCTTATGGTGGCACGTGCCCACAGTGGGGAGGGACACACTCCTTACACTAGAGGTGGAGGACCAGACCAACTACCATGCCATGAAGACTATTTTAGTCAGTAAGTTTGGGTTGACACCTGAGAGGTACAGGCAACGGTTCAGGGCCTGTCACAAACTCTCTACACAAACATGGGTGGTTTTCTTGAACTATGCTGGTAAGGAACCAAAGAGCTGGGTGAGGGGCAGTAACATTAATGATTATGAAGGGCTGGACAACTTGTTTTTAAAGGAGCACATTCTTGATACTTGTTTTCCAGAGTTGCACAACACCTGGTTGATAGGAAGCTTACTGACTCCAGGAAGCTTCCTGGGGAGGTGGACCTCTGGGTCAGCACCAGAGCGTCCAGAAAGGTATATGGTAGGGTACATCCAAAAGGGTGGTCCGGGTTACCACCAGAAGAAGGAGGGGGGAGATAAGAAGACTGAGTTCTCTAAAAGCCCTAAAAAAAACTCACATCTGAAATGGTCTGGTTCACATTCCCAATCTGGCTACCAGAAGAAAACTTACCCTGACAAGGGTCAGCAGCCCATCAAGTGCTATGAGTGCTACGAGTATGGACACTACAAGGGAATCCCAAGTGTCCAAAAAGAGCACAACCTCCTAATGGAGGAAAGGTTCCAGGAGTGGCTAGGGTAGTGCAGGGGAAGGAGTTTGTCCTAGTTAATAAGGGAGAGTTTACAGAGTTTACCCTAGTGTCCCTGGGTGACATTGAGATGGTTCCTAAGATCCATGTGCCCTCAAATACTACTAAGTATAGGCATCAGCGGGCAAAGAGTGGAGGCTCTGAGGGATACAGGAGCCTGTATGACTGGTAAGGAGGCAGCTGGTTTCCCCAGAGCAGGAAATTCCTAATGCATTCCACCAGGTTGTGGTGGCTGACAACAGAGAGGGTCACTATCCTGTGCCCCTTGTTCCATTTGAGGTGGGGGGGGGGTCTGGTCTTCTGAAAGTTGCAGTGAGCCCTGCTATGGCTGTAAACTGTTTATTAGGTAATGGGCTGGAGCACACTACCTGGAAGGAAGTGGAGCTCAAGACTCATGTGGAGACGGTTGGGTTACCTGAGTGGAACTGTACCACAACAAGGTCCATGGCTGCCCGGGAAGGGAGTCCAGAAGGGCTCAAGCCTGGAACAATGGCCCAGCCCGCTGCTAAGTAGGGGAAAGCCAGATGGCGTGGTAAACCAGCTCCTGAATGTACCTCCAGTGAGATGGATGGGGCACCTCCGGTGGCCGTCCTGGAGTCCACTAAGGACATTGCTTTTCTTGGTGAGCTTGCCTGAAGGCATGTGGAAGGAAGATCCATCGAGAAGTTCTGTAGAGCACAAAGGGAGTGCCCCAAACTTGTGGGCATGAGGCAACAGCCTGTACCAAAAATATCTCTTGCGCTTCAACCATGAGGTGTATGGCGGAGTTCACAGAGTTATTGTCACTCCGCACTCCTCTTGGAGGGCAGAGTTTGGCAAAAAACTCCGCCTACGCCACGTAGCGGCATTTACGGGCACCCCAGCTACCCCACTACTATTCGAAACACCTACTAGGCCTCAACGCAAGCCTTTTCCTCTTTTAGCCAATCAAAAACTGCAGGGAAGGCACCCTCTTCACTGATTGAAGCAGATCCACCCAATCAGAAGAGAGCCATGACTCCAAGCTGGTAATTCCTCTGAAGGAAGAGTCAACAGTGTAAAAGGACAAGCGGCTGCTTAGTTAGCGGCCATCTTGCACTGGGACATTGTATTCCGACAAGGCAAGGGTCGCTGACTCGCTCCTTGGGTCTGTCATGGCCTTCGGATTTTAGTGTCTACTTTTACAGCTCTGCAGCTTTAAGAAAAGTATCTCCTCTTCACCCTCCCTTGCACCCGCTGTCCCCTCCTCATGGGGCAGCCATACTCTGCCGTATGTATGGCACTGAGCATTGCTGGACGTCACAACGTACTGACTGTCGCCTGCACACAGCATAAAAACATTAACCAACCAATCTTTTTTTTTTTTGTTCCATGGAGATGGGATTAGAGTCCAAATTGGCAGTCACATACAGTAGCGCAGTACATGACTACTATGTAGGTATGTATCAAGGGGGACCAATTGCAGGTGCAGTTAGATTTACAGTCAATCAGATACCTTGATGCAATGTAAAGTGCGAGGTACAGAATGCATACAACCAATTTGCTAGTTTGATGCATGACTGAGACACTGAAACAAATTAATCCTGCATGGACGGGTGAAATGTAAGTTTTCAAAATAATATAGCTCTGTTTGGAAAATGTATATCCTCCTCTGCTCTTCGACTCTCTTCAGCGCTCTGCGATATTGGGTAGGTCTGACGACTCCTCTGAACTTCCTCCGATCTCATCACAGCCAGAAGCGAATCGGAAATATTATCTCTGTTCAGTTGGTCAGTCAAAGCAATGTTTATTTAGACCTTGGTCTCTAAACAATTCTACAGCCAATAATAAGTTGAAGCAATTAAAAGCAATATTTATACTTTCCCAATTTAACAATAATTAAAACAACATACTTTGTACAATCTCATATCAGAATAGATTATCAAAAATGGAATAAAACATAGTAACTTTCTGCAATGAGGGGCATGACTCTTTATAAAAATTATATATATATTAAAAACTCCCTTAAAAATACTATACAATCAATTTCTAAGAAGGAAAAATGTTTAACCTTATATAAAATTTAAGACCAGTTAAAATCTCTAAAATACGGCTACTTCTCACCAAGGAAATTTTTAATTGCCCTCAAATATTTCCCCAATGCAATCGCAATCTCAAGATTTGGCATTTCTGTGAATAATTCTACTGCCTGTATCCGTCGCCTTGTATCATATTTTAACAAGGTTGGGCGAAGATATCGTTTACGCTGCTCTAATACAGTTGCACAATCTAACAAAATGTGCAGTATGTCACCTTTAGTTCCCAGTGTGCACTTACAATAACCATCGTTAAGCAACATTTTTATTTTTAGTTCTTCATTTACCAGCCATGGATTTATACCAATTCTTAATCTTAAAATCTCCTGTCTATACCAGCGATTTGGTAAAATATCCAAATAGGGAAACCAATTTTCATTTAACCATGAGTCCCTCATAAATTGCACCGATTTTTTCTTAGCCAGATATTTCATATCTGCTTGTCTAGATGCTTCTTGGCTATATTTTCTAAGCTCACTTTTTGTGAAGTCTGCATGCAAGGAGTCCTGGCTGATTTCCACTTTAATATTTTCACAGGCCAATAATATTTTCTTCCTTGACCTCTTAGCCCATTTCAAACTACTATTTTGGATCTCTTTCCTACACCATTGGGATACCTTCTGGCTTGTCTCTATATCCAGCCGTTTCCAAAATCTAATTAAAGACATTTGTGACTGCACACTCCAAGCAATTGTACCTATCTCGATTCTTATAGCTTGGACCATCGACGAATGTGGCAGAGACAACAATGTTTTCAGGCACTTCCCTTCCTCTAGGTCCCAATCCCCTTTACCATTTAAATAAAGGACTTCTGCGCCATAGAGCACTTGTGGAGGCACCATTGCATTAAAGGCTTTCAACAGCGGTCTGTGGGACATATCCCCATATTCTCTATTGAATTTTTTCAATCCACAGATCGATGTGAAAGCCTTCGCTTTCTGGGCTTTTAGATGAGTATACCACTTTAAGGACCTATCAAACCACATCCCGAGGTAGCGATATTCATTTACCATTTCCAGTTTCAAATCACCTAAAAACCAATTAAATTTAATATCTTTTTTCCCAAAACATAACATTTTTGTCTTATCCATATTTACAGTTAAAAATTTTTCCATCGCAATATTCTCTAAATACATTAATTTTTCTTTGGAGGCCTATTTCGGTTTGGTCCAAAATTACCAAATCATCTGCATACAGTAGACAGGGCACTTTATTTCCATCCATTCTCGGGCTTGCGCTTCTTTTGATTTCTAAGGC
Source organism: Calotriton arnoldi (assembly GCA_963921515.1). Classification (NCBI taxonomy): domain Eukaryota; kingdom Metazoa; phylum Chordata; class Amphibia; order Caudata; family Salamandridae; genus Calotriton; species Calotriton arnoldi. Next base: position 950,166 of record CAWUFW010003641.1, read on the forward strand.
GGCAGGTAGATCTGCTAAAAATAAGGCAAATAACAACGGGGCCAACACACATCCCTGCCTCAGCCCGTTCTTTATTGTTATTTTGGGCGTCAATGACCCTTCTGTATCTTTAATTATTTGTGCCCAGTTACCGCTATGCAGCTCCTTTATTATAGCCAATAGACCTTCGGGTATATTTTTGTTTACAAGGGTTTGCCACAAGGAATTCCGGTCAACTGAATCAAATGCTGCTTTAAAATCAACAAAGCAACAACATAATTTACCATTTTGTTCTATTGACTTACATGCTATTGCCCACAAGGCAAAGCAGTGATCAACCGTGGAGTGGCCTTCTTTAAAACCCCCTTGTTCAACTGGCACAATCGATAACTCTTCCGCCCAATCCTTTAGTCTATTTAAAATAATTTTCGAAAAGACTTTTTCCCAGATGTCTAGCAAATTGATCAACCTATAGTTTTGTGGTTCATTCATGTTACCTTTTTTATGAACTGGTCTTATTACAGCCCCCTTCCAATTCTTAGGTGTTTTCCCTATCTCTAAAATAACTAAAAACATACTGGAGAAAAATCTCACCCACCACTTCATCTGGGACTTTATTATAATTGCTGGGAGGTTGTCTGGTCCTGCTGCACGTGTTAATTTCAATTTGATTATTGTATTTTTTACATTCTCTTCCGTAAAGTCTGGTCTAAATTCTTCCATTAACTCATACCAAGGCTGGGACTCATCTATTTCTAAATCGCCCGGGAACCATACAGATCCTTCAAATGCTTTTCCCACACTGCCTCTTCCACCACACAGTTAATCTCCCCACTTGGTGGTCAGCTGCGGCTTTTACCAGCTTCCAGAACTGTCTTATATTTTTTGATTCGATAGAGTCTAACAAATTTTCCCAGCATTTATCTTTGTACGCCCTTTTTGTACTTATAATTAACTTTTTATACTCTCTTTTCAATTTTTTAAGATAGCTTTGCCTCTTCAGTTCATGATTATTACCAATTCTTCTTATTACTTTCCTTATTTCTCTTTTTTTCTTTAAACACTCCACCGAAAACCATTTTGGTTGTCCAGCGGGGATTAAATGTTGATTTATTTTTATCTTTTTCAGTTCCTTTCGGAGGCATTGCACTACTTGAGCTATTTTTCCTTCATACCATTCCAAAGTCTGGCCCCCTATATCTCCAAAGACTATCTTCTGTTGGAGTTTCTCTAATTTTTCCATATATTCTTCTGTTAATCTAGTAGTCACTCTTTTAGGGTATTCAACTTGTTGAGCAATTACTATTTCACGGGGTTTCGGGGTACCCCTATGGATCTTCACTTGCAGGGGATTATGATCACTGCCTTCTTTCCAATTTATTTTAAATTCCCTTATAAAAGGGAAGTCCCAAGCGAACATAAAAATATAATCTATTGGGCAGTTTTGTGTACCTATTTTAAATGTTTTCTTTGCTGGACAGTCTGACTCTGTTCTGCCATTCAGGCAGAATAGACCCTTTGTCCCTAAATAGTTTCCCAGGTCCTGATCCTGTCTCGTGGATTCACAGCTTGCAAAAGATGCTTGTTTAATCCCATATGCCTCCAGAATTTCCCTATGCCAAAGATCCACCGTCTTTGGATGCAATTTATGATTAAAATCACCCATAATAAAAAATATATCCGACTCATACTTCCCACATAGAGAGTCTACATCCTCTTTAAAATGCCCCAGCTCAATTCCATACTCTACAGCATTCTCCCATTGCATGTATACATTTATAATAATTACATTTTCATGCTTTTTGTCCATTATCGGCAACAATAGTCGACATACCAAGAGCCATTTACATTTTACTTTTAGCACGACCACATTCTTTGCTACTTTTGTGGACAGTAGCGTCATTATCCCCCCAGCCGGGCGTCCAAACCTTTTTTTCCTTGCTGGTCGGTGGAGTTGGAGAAAACCATCAAATATCGGGGTCTCGTCGCATAGCCAAGTTTCTTGTAAACAAATAATTTCCACATTATTTGTTAACCTAATTATACATTCTTGTTTTGTTATGTCTCCAAGGCCATTTATATTCCAAGATAGGAAATTAAGGCTATGCGACTCCCCTCCATCCTATTCCACCTCACTCAGGCCCCCTCTTCATCCGTATCAACCTTATACCACTGGGAATGGCCTGCGGGACTACTTCTTTGGCTCCAATTGCCCCAGGAATTCTCGATTGCCGAATTATTAACTACTACCTTCAGATTACTTCCCCCTCCTTTTTCCTCCTGTAACCTCACCTGTCGCTTTCCAAGGCCTGCATGACAATCTAGAAAATTACTGCCTAAATATCCTTTTCCTTTTAATTCTCTCTCTGAGATTAGGCGAATACCCTCCTGCTCTATCTCCCTCACCGCTTTCCCGATTGCCGATTTTACCAGGTCGGAATAAAATAGAACTCTTGTGATCTCCTTTCCATTTTCATTCTCTATAAAGCCCACCTGTCTCAAGTCTTTTGTTCCTATTCCCCTCAGACTTGGGCACCTAGAGAATGAAAACAGGATTTGAGACCTATTTAAGGGTTTAATCTTCCTTATTTTCTTTCCCTTTTTTTCTAATTGGGCTGGTTCAAAATACAGCCATTTATTACTTCCCCCCTCTGACTCTATCTTAGGGAATTCTATTCCTACCTGCCCGATGTTTTCCCACTTACCAATCCCCTGTTTACTTTTTACTTCTATTTTACCTCGTTGCGAGGTTCCTATTTCTTGCTTTTGGTTCTTCTGGAAATGTATTTTATAACCCGCATTATTTATTTTTGAATCTGGTTTTATTTTTAGTTTCAGCTTATTTGGGCCTTTACTACTTTGTTCCTTTCCTTGACTTTTGAAGATCTTTCTCTTACCCTCAATTCTTGGGGTCTTTCCTGGTAACATTTTTTCTAAAGGGAATTTTACGATAGTCTCTTCCTCCTTTTTGTTTATTTCCTCCCTTATTTCTACCTTGGTTTTCCTCTTTTTATCTATCTTTCTCTTAGGATGACCTCTATTATTTCAGAAGCTATATCTCAGATTTTCCCCTCTTCTTTTTACCAACATAGGTCGTTTCGATATATATACACTGTGTGGGGTATCTACTGAATCTACACATTCTCTCTGTACCGTAGACTCAGGATCTGCTACTGGTCTCATCATATGTGGCATTTGACCTCTTATGCCTTGCAATTCCTCCTCAATCTTTTTTAAATATAACTTCTGCATTTTCTGGACCTCATTATTTAACAATGTAACTTCTAGTATTCCCTGGAGGGTTTTCTGTAACATCAACAGTAAATCCATCATTGAGGAGGAGGGAGTTGCGGAAAAGTCTAAATCCTGTCTGCTATTTCTCTCGGGGTCCTCTATTCTTTCCACACTCGATGCTTGCTGTTGAATTTGAATTCTTTTACTTTTAGTGGTGGATCTGATATATTGAGTACATCCCCCAATCCGCTCTCGATCCTTGGCTAGTGTTCTCCACTTGACCTGAAGTCTCTAATTCTTGTACTTGCGTCGAGAACAATTTAGGGGATGAAGACAATCGTGGTGCTGTTATTGGGTCCTCCTCGTTTAAAAGGAAATGATTTATTGAGAGTGATGCCTCCGATATTTCTTCAGGGGGTTCTACCATATTAATCTCATTATATTGCACTGCTTCCATTGACTTTGTAACTAGGACTAACTGTTTATAGTGTTTACCTACAAAGTCCTTTATAGATTTAGAAGCCGACACATTTCCATTGGTTTTTTGCAGGATCCTTTTAGTTGCTTTCTTACTTTTTCTCTTTTGAGGCACAGCTCCAAGTCCTTCTTTTAGGCTAGCCTGGCTCTCCTGGCTCTCTTCCGAGACCATAATCTCCCCGGAGCACTCTTTCCTTCCCATGTTTTGCTCCGTAATCTCCTTACGGGTTTTTTGTTTCCTTTTTGGTGCCATTGTCCTTTAAAGGTAGCGAAAGTATCAAATATGTCCCTTTTTACTATGGATTTATATACTCCAATTTTGCGGAATTTTCCACGTTCAGCTGAGCTTCCTACTTTCTCCTTTTTAACTTGCCCCCTAACCACCCAATTTTTACACTTATAGGTTACTTAGAGGGGCAAATTGGGTACTAGGAAACTGTTCACAAAGCTTACCTCTGTTGTGCCATTATCCTGCCATGCCACCCCTTAGCGCCTCTCCAATCGCTCCAACCTTCACCCCCTTCTCTCAGATAATCGCCCACTTGCCTCGTCTTCCGTGACTCACAGCTGTAGGCAATTGCAAGCAATTACAGGCACAAGCTCCATATGCCTCCTCTTTACTTTCTCAGCAGCCCCCCCGGGGCTTTCCTCCCGGGGCTTTTCTCCTGCTGTGGCCTCCCGGTGCTTCGCTTCGCCAGATTCCGCTAATTTCAAGTTAGCCGGTCCGCTAGCGGTACAACTCTCTCTTCGCGTCCTGCTTCCCGCGTCCCACAACTCCTGGTGGGCGGGGCGGTACTGGCGCAGAGTGCGTGGCGACGCGACGGCGTTTTTCGGAGGGCGGCGGCAGGCAGGCAAGCAAAAGTTGCATTTTCTCGTTTTCCTTCACAGCGAAGCCGAGTTGTTTTGGTCACCGACTGCAGAATGCATTTAAGGGAAACCCATTATGGGAAACCGGATGTCGAGGGTGCTAATTTATCGGGGTTAAAACGTGGTTAATTAGCATAAGCAGACGGTTCAGATCAGAGGTGGGACGCTGGGAGAGGCTCCAATAAGCTTTCAGCCAGGGCAGGGCAGCGAGAGCAGATCTATGCGCCAGCTGGATATGTGAATAATTTGGTTAAACACAAGGGGCTTTCAGGGTTGTGTCTAATTAAGGCATACAACAGTTTTCAAACGACGTGTTGTTTTGATGCAACATTTCCTGCGAATCATTTTTGGGCTAGCAGAGCACAAAGCAAGCAGTTTATTTTCGTGGCCGTTGTTGGGTCTTTCATACTTGTTGCTTTCACAGATAAAGCGCTGTGAGGCTACTAACTGCAAGGTGGTTGCAGCGCTTTACAAAAACAACAACATAAACATGCTAAAATAAATAGATCTGAAAATGAGGAAGGGGTAACGGGCAGTGGATGTAGAGAGCGTACCAGTATGACATTTCATCACTGTTCACGTTTTGCACTGCTAGCAGCAAATGCACAATTTGGGAATTTTATTTGTTAAACATTTAGAAATGCTACTGACAAGGTGCACATCTTTGCATCTTTGCATTTTGGGCAGCCCTAATTCTGTATTTATTAGTCTATAGGACAACTCTGAGTCTACTATGATAACAATTTACGATGCCCAACGATTTACGATGCCCAAAGCACCGCCATACATTGTCTGCCTGACATGGGGTGGGCGAGTGGAGCAACTCCGCCTGCGAAACTCTGCGGAATTTCACAGAGTTTTTATGCAACTCCGCTGAATTCTGCATAGTTATACTCAGCGAGCTACGCCCACCCCTAATTAACCTTATTCGTGGGGTAAAGTGACTGAAAACTGTTGTGAAAAGCAACCACCAGACACTGGAGTTCTCTAAGCATGGCAAATATTCCTTTGTGTACTGTTATGGGTTAAACAGCCTGCTGCATTATGAATATATTGAAGAAAATGAGTTGGGTATTCCTATAGTTAAGCCTCAACCTTGTAGCAGCAGTAACACCAGAAATACAGCTGGAAGGTAAGCAGGTGGAGTATACTACACACTGGTTATTGAAATAAAAGTAGGTATTGTTCCCAGTTCCAGTCTGAGGAAAAAAGGCATTTGCTCATCAAAGAGAGTTGCCCATGTAACCAGTCCCTTCATTTTCAGTGTTTAATTTTAAGACGGAGGACTGTGTCTATTTCTAGGTAGCAAACCAACAGTAATGAAATGAGGACACTGCTGGAACAGGGTTAATAGAGTGAACACTGAGTATTCTATCTTTATTACTTGAGAACATTTTATGGTTTGGTCACAAGTTATGGTTGGTGTCATCTTTGAATACAAGAAAAGGAATACAGTGGCTTCATTTACTGTTTCACAATGAATGGAGTATGTCTTAAAAAGTTGTTGACACCAGTCCAGCAGATACAGTGCTCAGATGTTGGGCAAGAAATACCTGGTATGAATAAAAAATGTTAACTGATTCAGGACATATACTGTGGCATTATCTTCTTGGCTGATATGTTTGTTGATCTTTTAAGAATAAGTATGCTTATTCTTATGTTATATAGTATGTATGTACACACGCTCTCTCAATATTTTGTGTTGTAATTTAGGACGGCATTAATGCAGAAAAGAAAGCTATATCCTTTTTTTCTAAACTACGAAATGAACTGCAAACAGACAAACCAATAATTCCTTTGGCCGACAAGCTTCCTGATCGAGAATTGTGGAACCAGTATCTGGAATATCAGACAACTTTAATGAATGAAGAGGGACCTCCAAGCTGGTTTAAATCACCTTGGCTGTATGTTGAATGTTACTTGTACCGCAGAATTCATGAAGCAATAACTTTGAGGCAAGTAGCTTAATCTTTGTAGAATATTTATTTGTGGCGGTCTTATAAGATGTAAATGTTAATGAATAGCTAGTGCCACCAGACAAGAGTCTAGACTCAATAGTATTTCTCTGGTGGTTAGTTTTGGCACGTTGGAGCTTGTCTTTAATTTTATTTAGGTTTAATTAAAGAGAAACTCCTTCTTAAATTATAAAGGTATGCCTTCCTCTAACTCTGTAATCTACTTGGGACCTATTGAAACTATTTAAGAGATCTCAGTGATGGGAAGCTAACATTTTGTAATTTCTGGGAAACACTGGAACATGGGGGCTGTATCTGCCACACCTGGGTCCTTCCTTCTGCACTGACATGCCAGTCTGACAGGGCAGTTCCCCTGAGGATGTCAAAGGTAGGTAGTCCTGGGCAGGGAGAAAGCTAACAACATTTGATTGTATTTCCTATTTAAAACACTTATCCTTATCTAATTCCTCGTATGAATGTGTGTCATACTTTATGCTTGTCACCATCACTGCATGTTAATTACTGTATGAATTTACAGGTAAAGTGTTTATGGTCTCTCTATTTTTTATAATAAGTCTTACACCAGGACCCATTCTTGGTCATCTCCCGCTTAGCCTCAAATGCCCTGTCTTTTGGGAAAAGGTTCTGAGTAAAGCTTCATCAGACTTTGTCATCATTGTTATTCATGTTCTGTTGCACTGTTTAATATAATGTCCTTTTTAAAATAATTCATATTGAATTTCATAAAGTAATTTCTAAAAAGTACTACATATTTGTCTATGCCAACATTGTTGTATTCTACAATTCATTTCAAAGTTATTATGAAGTCATATTTTCATGGTTTAAACTTGCCTGCAAATTTGGCAAATTATGCCAATTAACCTATATTGCGGGCCACGAGAATGTTGGTCCTTTGAGTACAAAAGGCAGCAAAAACTATTGAAATTGTCACAAGGACTTTACAGGAAGGTTTTGCCTTATATGGAACACTCAACGTTCTCTGGAGATAGCTTAACCACTGTTTTAATTGTCTTTACAACCACCAGGGACACAGCAATCTTCCTTATGCTTTATCTGTGGATACTCTTATCCTCAATATTTTGTAAAAGAGTAAAAGTATATACATTTCTTTAATATTCCTGAAACAGAAAATAAAGCTTGCCATCAACACATCCCCAGGAACACTAAATAAAACTGCACAAGACTTAAGGCCTCATTACGAGTTTGGCAGTCCGACCGCCCAAATGCTGCATCCGCCATTAGACCATAGTGCTGTTTACCATGATGCTGATGGTGTGGCTGCGGAGATCTTGCGGTGGTGGTGATTTTTTTTTCCATATGTATTTGTGACTCTGAACATTTCAACTGCTTATGTGTAGAATGCACACATATGCATAATACATGTGGAAAAATACCATCTACCCATTGCCGGAGTCTGGCCCATATGTGGGCAGTCCAGGCAATTAGTATTTGGCACAAAAAGTACGAACCTGTATATCGCCGCAAACAGGGTCATAATCCTCAGGGTGAAGATGCTGCTATGAAGGGGGGACCTGAAGAAAGGGATCCACATCGAACTCTAATGGGAAGAACAGGAAAGGGGTGGGTACGCACTCCTAATCCTTCTTTTCCACCTACTTGAAGCTGGTGGTCCAACCGCCGCTGTTTGCTCATCGGAAAACCAACTCCTAATACGGGTGGTGGTTAAACTCCTCTGCACCACCCTATGGCAGCTGCTTTTCCTGAACCGTGATCTCGGTAGTCTGCTGTGTGCTGGCGGTGTCAGCGGTTCAGCCGCAGTCTGTGCAATAGCAATCCGCCCAATTCGTAATACGGCGGTCGGACTGCTGAGCTTGCGACCGCGGGTACAGCGTTTCATGGACCGCCAAACTCATAATAAGACCCTTAGATGGAAGAAAATGATCATATTATGGTAACCGCATCGCCCATGGTGTGCCATTTGAATGGACTTGTCAGGGCTCCTTCTCTTTACTTGGCTGCTTTTGTAATGTTTCCTGATTAGGAAGCAACATGGCCATGCACATCACATACTTCAGGAACCCTTGATTACTTTTGCAAAACAAATACTTTAGCCATTCCAACTATCTTCAATAGGAGGTTTTCCTTTCAGGATCTCCTAAATATGCTGTCCAGCATAACATCTTGAAACTTTAATTTGTTGTTCATTTATGCTAAGCCTGTTCTATCACATTCCTCTTACATTTAGGCTGGGTGCTGTTAGACCGGTCAGCCTTAGGGTCATCTTTCCCAAAACATTTTGCCTACTTCCTTCCTGTTTTATGAAATTCATTTTTGTTGGCTTTAGGACTCCGTGCACTTTGCCACTGTTAGCCAGTGCTAAATTGCTTGTGCTCACACCTTAAAACATGGTACAGTTGGCCTACACCTGATTGGCACATTTAATTTACTGGCAAATCCCCAATAAAGTGGTACAACATATACCCAGGGCCTGTAAATTAAATGCTGCTAGTGACACTTATTGTGTCGCCCACTTAAGTATCTCTTTCAAACATGTGTCAGGCCTGCCATTGCAGCTTGTGTGCAGTTTTAAACTGCCAATTTGCCAGATAACCCTTTTCCCAGGCCTAGTCCTCCCTTTTTAATACATATAAGACATCCCTGAAGTAGGCCGTAAGGGCAAGATGCATTGTATTTAAAGAGTTTGAACACGTACTTTTAAGTTTTACATGTCCTGGTAGTGAAAAACTCCTAAATTAGTTTTCCACTACGGTGAGGCCTGTCTCTCCCATAGAATAACATTGGGTAGCCTTATTACATTTAATAAGTGATAACGTTTGTTTGGGAACAGGTAGAAGTGTCATGTTCACACTCAAATGAATTGTAATTTGAAATCCTTTTTAGTGGTGAAGTCAGATTTTAAGTCACAGTTCTGAAAATGCCACTTTTATAAAATTGGTATTTTCTTGTCCTAACCATTTGGTGCCAGCAGCCTGTGTACTTGGTCACCCGACTGTGATTAGCATGGCAGGTGACCTCAATGTATTCCTCCCAGACAGTGAGACAAAAGGCAGCTAGTTGTTGGCAGGATGTGCCATCCTGCAAGGATGTGTGGAGCAGAGCTGTTCCCTGCTCCACTTCCATTTCAACTGAGCTGCCTCAGCACACTCACACAGAACTCCACACTAGCCATTTATCACCTCAGACCCATGGATCCAGGGCAGGAAGGAAGGAAATTCCAGAGCCATTTGTGGTGGAAAACTCTAGAAGTTTCTTCCACTTCAAAGCTGGCACTTTAGTTCACTTCTGGACCTGCGAAGGACACTCAGAAGGCCTGCCCTGTACTTCAGAAGGACAATGCTGCTGCTTGGGGACTGCATTTCTGCTGAGACCAGTGACTACCAGAGTGACTCCAAGGGCTAGTTGGCTGGCCTCCTGTTCTGAGCTACAAGTAGTCAAAAAGTTCCAACAACCTTTAATTTTCAGCTGGACCCTGCTTGAAGTGAGCCCTGCCTTCCAAGTGGTGCCCACCAAGTCCTGGACACTTGGAAGTGGTGCTAAAGGTGAACAAACAGCAAAAAAACAAAACTTGGGACTCTGAAAATATTGAGTCAAAAAGTGCCCTGAGAACCAAGAGGAGACAAGGACCAATTGCTCTCCAATCTGTCCGAGGTGCATCGCCGTGCGACCTGACTTCGCTGTAGCTCCTACTTCGTTCTTTTCCACAGCAGCAAATACTGTTCAGCGGCTCCTCACATAAGGGGTATCCAGCCTCGTAAAGCTCTCGTCAGCTACAGCCCGCAGCTTCGTCCCACTAGAAATTTTCGACTTCCAAAAATGTGACTAAATTAGAATGTAGAAATCTTCACTGCGACTTCGTGTAGCGGCTCTCCGACAACAACGGCATTTTTCTTCAAAATTTCTTCTAACTCCGAAGGTAAATCGAGACCGGGCCCAATCCACCTTGTCTATCCAGACTGCACGGCATCGGGGTCGCCCATAACTTCGACTTTGCCCCGGTCATGCATGACCGACGCCAGCGGTTGTCGCTTTGTTCTTTTAGGCGCTAGTTTTTCTAAAAACTTGAAAAATTCATAGCTCTGGTTCTACTGATTTTTGTCATTTTGGGGTCAAATAATTTATTACATTTAACTCTTTTTTTTTTTTCTAAATTTGGTGTGGTATTTTTCTTGTGTTGTATTTTTACTTTATTATTTTTGTGTTGCATAAATACTTAACAGTGCCTCCAAGTTTAAGCCTTACTGCTTTTGTGCCAAGCTACCAGAGGGTTAAGCAAAGATTATTTTAGTGACTTTTGTGGTTCACCCTGGCAAGGATTGTGGTTGTTGATTGGGAAGGGTTTCCCCACCCCTCAATCAGAAACCCCATTTTTAACAGGTTCATAACTATTTCTCATAACTCAGAGTTCAAAAGTTATTGTTTAGTATCTAGTTCAACTGAATATTCTTTGGTGATGAAGAACTGCAGCCAAGACAAAGTGCGGCGTCTTGATCCTCATGGTTCCTCATGATGTCTTGTATCATGTAGGGGCTTAGGGTTCTCTGTTTGTCATTTACCACAAAAGGGATACCTGGGCTTAACAACCAAATACATCAGCTCCTAGTGGGATTGCCTATATATAATTATATTTATTCATGCTTCACATAAACTCAGTTAAACCTTCTTCTTAACCTAGACAGCATCAGTGCATATCTACCAACCACCAACATTGTAACACAGTGGTACAGATGTTTCCTGCATCCTCCATGAACACATACCAACCCTTCTACAGGACATCAGTAGGATAAGCTCTTTCTACTTTGACTAATACTTCTCTTCATCAGATAATACTATTGCTTATATTAGAAACCGCAGCAACAGTTCCAACCATAATGAATGGTTCAAGTCAAGCCTTGCAGTTCATATACTGGCACTGTCTTGGAGAAAATCTCAATTTCTTCTATATCTGGAAATTGGCAGATGGTAATCGTAATGCTAAATAGGCTTTTGTGAAAGAGTGCCATCTTAGTTTTGGGGTATATGCATTTTCATAGTGGTAGGATAAAACATTTGATCCATAGATGTAATTCAAATTTCCATAAAACGTGGCATCCTACCAGCTGGATTTTATTTGAAAAATATTGTCTTTCTTCTGTTTAGAAGGTAATTGATTTTCCTTTGGGTAGGGTGGGGTAGACATGCTTCTTTATCTTCCCCTTTTCATTCCATAGTTGAAATGCAGATCACTGTCAGCTATACAAACCATGGGCCAAGAGACGTTACTTTCAAATCATATGCTAGCAGCACAGAGCCTTTGTTGCAAAGAACACCACCCAAATAAGATGATCAGGCAAGCTTTTTTGCACCTCCATCACCAAACACTCAGTTCAGCTGTAATCACTGTCCTGTCAGAAATGACATCACTTCAACATTCTATGGACAGAGATATGAGAATGGAAAGGTGGGGAGAGGGGTAAGGCACGTACCATAACAGCAACTGAGAATTTGAGTAAGGTTCAGGAGAGAAAAAGCTGGGAAGGTAATGAAGAATTATTAATTGCAACACATATCTCTAGGGGAATGAACAACTAAAACACATTATGTAACAGTACTAAGTTGCTGTAGGATTAACAAATTCCGAGAGGAGAGACAAATGGGAAGGGTGACCTCATCACAAAATCTTATTAGCAAGGCATTGTTTTCCTAGCGGTGCACTTTATTTTTTTTATGACTTGATTTAGCTGGTAAGATTTCACTTGTGGTGTCAGTATTATTAGGTAGGTAGGTACTTGGGCACTCAGTCCACACTCCATGTTTGGCCTTTCTCTAAGGTTACAACATTTCATCCTAAACATCACACCTTGCGAGATTTGGAAAACAAACTAATGTCTCCCTTCCTGACCCATGCTATTTTTTACTCCTATGGATTCCCCAGCTTTAATTTGGGAAATTTTTATGTTGTGGTTTACTTTATACCTCTACTTATAGTCTGACTGGTGGGCTCCCATGCTCTCCATGACTCTGTTTAATACTGTTTCCCCCTCATTAACCGTGTGGGAGCACACTTGGCCTCTACATCTCTTCCCTTCAAGGGCAGAATGGAAAAATTCCAGTTACACTGTTGGGTGTGGTGTAATTGGACTTTATTCATTTTTGTAGCTCTCTCTCTCTACAGGTACGCAGTTAAAACACGCCCTCTGAATATTCTCTTTTGTCCAACGTTTATTCTTTCTATAAGGCCATTTGCCCTTGTACACCCTAGGGCTGAGGCCTCCTTTTTTCTGCTATTTGGGGTACTATACACTTACGCCCTAATACCTTTCTTTCACATAAGAAGTCCATGCCAAATTTGCCATCTGTTTTTTCCAGCATCCTGGAGATTCTAAAGGTACATATGGTTTGTAGATTCCCCTAAAGGGATCTGAGAAACTACCTAAAATATAGCATTTTTTTTAAAATAGGGAAAAAGTAATGTTTATTAATGCATGTTTCTTATATTCTTAAAATGGCATCAACGAAAAATTTGCTGTGCTAAGGTCACCATCTTCGCAGCTCTCAGGAGCAAGAAGAGCAGTATCAAAAAACATTTTTTTCCACAAGTGTGGCATTTTCTAAGAAGTAGCCAATTTTTCCTATTTTTGTTGTTGTTTCCAACTACTTGCAGTGTGTGGTGGAAACAGGTGTGAAACCCATGGGTGATCTGGTAAAGATATGCATTTCTGGAAAGTAGACAAAATACTGAGTTCCGCAAGGGATCTTTTGTTTAGATCCCTCAAGATTTCTCAAAGAAACCAACTATTCGACAAGGGTGTGTGTTGGCACCTATTTTATTTTTGCTGAATATAATTGACCTTGAAACCGAATTAGTAAATATGAGGGCGAATGTTCCACTGGTTAACATAAAACCTATACCAACACTCCTATACGCAGACGATGCTGTGTTACTTGCCAGGACGTGCAATGGTCTAAAGATATTAATCTCTACTTTTGTTGCATTTATAAAAAATCTAGACCTGCAAACCAATTACTCACAATTTTGGTTATGGTTTGTGGCCCTAAAAATACTAAAACACGTTTTATGAGTATCAGGGGAAAAGTAATCAAGAAAGTGATCCAGTTCCCGTACCTTGGGTTGATGTTTGACAATGCATGCACATGGGTTCCATGTGTTGGGAACAGGAAAAAATTATTTTTGCATGCGGTTTGCTAAATATTTTCTTTAGCTTCTTCTATAGGGAAAAAGCCCCATAGCCCCAATACTAGAGATCTGTTGGAGGAAGTGTCTCCCCATTCTGACCTATGACTCTGGGATATTGGGCTGTAGGGAGGTGGGCATTATCCAAACTGAGGAAAACAGAGTGTGCCGGCGTGTATTGGGGGTTCCTTTTTGTATATCTCATTTTGCTGTCCATCAGGAACTGGGCTTGGAGTACGTTGAAGATCTGATTAATCTTGCCCGTTTGCTGCTGTGGTGTTCAATTTGGCAGAATGAGGAAGCTGGTTTAAACCGCGCAATTATTACAGATTATCACTTGGTATGGGTCCAGAATTCCTTGGCTAAAATACATCAGGGAGACAACTTCTGTTTTTGGTCCGTTCGAGAATACTACCAGCTACGAATGTGCTGGGGACTGCTCCTTATTTGCACCTGGTCTCGGGCACTTGGAAACCGATGCTATTGACCTGATTTAGACTAGGTTCTGATAGGAGGCTGTTGTGTTTTCCCCAAGGATAGTTTGCTCCCTCTGACATATGTATATGCCTGTGTGATGAGACATCTCCCCAGTCCCTACTGCATTTTGGGTTTGTTTTGCAAATTTTGTCTCTTTAATGTAAGTGTAGCAAGTGTAGAGTGGCACTGATTTTTGTGCAGCAATTAGATTGTCCCATTGCATGTAATGCAGTAGGCTCCTTTTTAAAATGTGCATTGCAATTGTGTCGATCAATGATATTCTAATGATGTGGTTTTATAGTCCTTCTATTTTTATGACGCCAGCTATTATATTGTGTCTGTTTTTACATATCTTTTTACAAGTATTTGTCGTTCCTGTTTTAGTTATTTATGAATTCATTTTTGTATTATGATGTATTGTTCAAGATCTATTTTTATGAGATCGAATAAAGAACTTTGATGGACTGACGTGTTGAAATAAAAAAGAGTGAAAATGAGTAGGAAAAAACATCCATTTGTGACAGTGTTTTTGTCAGTAACTTCTTGTCACTACGGCAGATTTACAAAAGCAATATACCATTGATTCAGATATCCTTTTCTGGTCGCGAAGATATATAGGGTTTGTAGGTTCCCCAAAAACACACAATACTCAGAGCCCACTGAGCTGCACCTTGATTTTTCATATTGTGCCAAATACAAAGCAGTTCATGTGGTAAAATATATAGAGCGAAAATGGGTTTGAAATGTTTAGGGACAGTGGTTATTTGTACACCTATGAATTTGTGGGTACCTATATTATAATGTTATTCAGAAGGCAATTTACAAAATGCCTTTTCTCTTGCACACAGCTTACATTTGGAAGCCACAAAAGCAGAGAAATCCAATGGTAATAACAAATATTCTACTATTCCTTGTTTCCCTTCGTCTCTTGATAAAAACAGTACCTCACTTGTGTGGGTGAGCCTAGAACCCGTGACAGGAAAGGGCCCAAAATGCAACATGGACAGAAACAAAATTTCCACTCAAAACTGATCCTTTTTTTGTAATGTGGGTAGCTGTGGATTTTGGACCTGGGCTTAGTTGCCACCCAGGAAAAGCTACTGTCCCAGACAGTTGTGAAAACTAGACTACCTAAGGAGTTCAGGGTATTGTGACTTGCGTGGATCTCATAAGGCACCAAGAAGCCCTTGCAAACCTTGGCTAAAAACAAACATTTTCCTCAAATTTCTTTGAGAGAAAGTTCTGACATTTGCAGTGAACTACAAATTTACTACAACCCTGTGTTCCCACATGTCTCCCAATAAAAAACGCTACCCCACTCACACAAAAGCGTGCAACAGGAAAGGGCCTAAAGCGCAATATAGACTGATCAAAGTTTTCCCCACAAAACCAATTTTCTTTTTGCAGTATGGTTACTGTCTATTTGTTAGCCTGGGCTCAGCCTCCACTCGGTGAAACCTAATAAACCCAGACCCTTCCAAAAACTAGATACTTGGGGATGTCCAGGGTGGCATGACCTGCATGGATGTGACAAGATTTTATACTCACAATTCCTTGCAAACCTCAGACTTTGGCAACTAATACGCATTTTCTTTACATTTCATTGAAAGTCCTGAAATCTTTGGGGGCCCACAAATTTCCTACCACCCAGCTTTCCCACACATATCCCAATAAAAACACTAGCCCACTTGTGTGGTTCAGCCTAGCATCTGTGACACAAATGGCCCTAACCTGCTATGTGGAGAGATGAGGGATGGGTGTAGCTGCGGTGTTTGAATCTGGGCTCAGCCGCCACCTACGGAAAGCTACCAACCACAGACTTTTTTGTAAACTGGACACCCACAGGATTCGAGGGTGGTGTGCTTTGCGTTGGGTGCAAAAAATGCATCTGTTTTCTGTGGAAATTATTTTGTCAACATTGAGATTTGGGGCCTTTCTTGTCGTAGATGCTAGGCTCACCCACTAAAGTAAGGATGCCATTTTTAATGGGATACTTGTGGGAACAATGGGTCGTATGAAATTGTTGGCTCGTTGAAATGCAAGGAAAACTCTTGTTTGTAGTCGAAGTTTGAGGTTGCAAGGACTTCTGGGTGAGCCCAGTCCGAAAATCCACAGTTTCCCTCATTGCCAATTGCTGCGTGGGGTTTTTACAAAAGTAATCCACAGGTAAGTAATAAATTCAGCAAACAGGAACGTTGGTATGATGTTTATTTGTAACAGCATACATAGAAATGAGAAGCCCACATCAGCGTGGCATATACCTCCAACAAGTAGTGGCAACTGCTTAAACTGGCAGAGCAACCATACATATATAACAAGTTTCACATTTAAATACAAATATGCAACTGCACGCATATGAAAGCATGAACATGCACGTATATGCTATTCAAAAGAACACATTCTAACCCATTCCAATAAGACCGCTCTCGAGCACCCAAAGACAGAGATGCACGTGAGCGCCAGGGAATGCCAAGAATTAAAGGCCCAGTACAACACGTTCCCCTTTCCACAAAAAAATTAAATTAAATAAATATATATAATACAAGAGATAACAATATACAATGCATTGTCAATTCACATAAAAATCTCTATATCTTGTAGGCATGCCCGCATTGCGATGCCCTCTTTGCTGCCAAGCAGGACATGTGACAGAAGAATTAAGAACTGTCTCAGAAATAGAAGGACAAGAGCTCTCTTCACAAGAGGTATATTCACAACCCTCAGGGGAAGGTTTACATCCTGATTCAAAAATATAATCTAGGAAATCATACAAATCCACAATAGCTTACCTTCTAATTTGTTAATTTTTTCTTCCTGTTCTTTGGTCACCTTCACTAAATCTCTTTTGCTCCACCAACCTTTTCCTTACACCAACACTGAACCTTTGGACACTTTTTCAACACACGCTGGGGCTGACCACTTAGACTGCCCCTTTTTAGGTCTCGCTGAGCCAGCGCGCATGCTCTGCTCTGCGAGACTTTAAGGGGCTTTTGAAAGTGCTCCGAAAGCGGCCACCAGCGTGCGGTTACGCGCACAAGCGACGTGCACAGCACTTTTTCTCGTCGCGCGTGCGCACAACTTGCGTCACCACTCGCGTTTTTTTTTTTTATTATTTCATTTCGCGGCCGCGCGGCGTTACTTTTACGGCCACGCGGCCAATGCTTGTTAAATGTTTGTCACCCTCCCTGTGGTTTCATGACCACCTCCTTCCGCTTCCTGTGGTTTCACCCAACCCGTCCGCCCTCCAACGTCTTTCCCACTCGTATTGCTTCACCTCCCCAATCCCCCACACTGTGTTTTTTACATGTTGGCCAGCAGCATAGGCTGCTGTGCACATGCTACAAGTAAAATAAAACAAGCATTGGCATAGCCAATAGACGCCTTTGGGACCTGCTGCATAACTAAATACTTATAAGGTCCCAAAGGCGAGACCTATTGGCTATGCCAATGCTTGTTCAACTGTGTGGGGATCCTCACCAAAACCCAATCACCCACATGCAACTCACATACCCGAAATCTATGTTTAGAGTCAAACAGGTGCTTAGAATGCAACTCTTTTGCGGCAACTCTGTCAGAGATAACATCAGAAGACACAAGACACCTTTCTTTGTTAAGAGTTCTGACCCAATCCAGGCATATTGTGCACCTGGGTAAACTCTTCCTCGTTAAGAGAAAAGGAGAAACTCCTGTAGTGCTAGAAGGGTAAACAAACACTTTCTTCTTTAAAATTCTTTCACTTCGTTTCAGTTAAGGGGAAACATGGCGTCCGCTAGTTGAGCGGAGCGCGCGTCCGGAGAACACACTCTACCCCTTGCAATATGATGCTACTATGTTACCGGCAATGAAGTGATCTTTGCCCATCGGGGCTCCACGGAGCTTTGTGGAGCTTTACGAAGATTCCAAAGGGTCCCGCTGCGGAGATATCTGTGCGTACGTACACCGGCTGAATGTGTGTCGGGTCCTTTGTCCAGGCTTCAGGTGTTCCGCGCCTAACCCGTCCGCTTCACCTCCTACGCTGGTACGGAGCCGCCCTGGAGTTGAGGCGCGGTCGCAGAGTGGCGGCCCGCGGTCTCCTCCGGGTTGGCAGCGCCAGCATCAACCAATTCTTTGGGGCGGCGGCTGGTGAGAGAGTAAGACCTGCGGCAGTTGCTGGTTGCGCCGGGGACAGAGTGGGGCTCGATTTGGAGGAATGCTTGGTGCTGTCGGTCCCGGGCGTCTTTTCTCTTCCAGCTGCTCCTAGAAACATCACTGGCGGTAAGAAGGTGGCATCCCCTGTGCAAGAGGCGGAATTTGCTACAGCCACTTCAAAGGAGAAGCACGAATATCGAGAAGGGGAAGGGGTGTCTTACAACCCAGGTAGCCTGGTGGTAGCTGCAAACAAAAAAGTGGAAAGAAAAGAGGAAATTGTAGGCAGAGGGAGGCTGGCTGGAGGAAAACGAGCGTTAAAGGAAAAGACACTGGGTCACTGGAGCTACATTTAGAGGGGAGTCAGGCTTTAGAGAATACGAGGGACGATAGTATTATACCCTCTAACCAAGGTACAGCCTTCCAGAACTACCAAGTTAAGGGAAGAAGTGTAAAAGGAGGGAGGAATAAGAGTGTCTCCTCGCATTGTAAAGTGAAAGTTACCCCCTCATTACGGTCATTATTTAGGGTGCAACCGGAGGTCCTGACTGTCACAAAGCAGGGGGGCTCTGGAATTCACTCCATTGGCTTCACTGGCTCTGTAGCTGGGGTCTCTCGGGTTAACATGAACTCTAATGAGGGCTCTTCCAGCCAGAGCGCTATACCCCCCAGTTTACCTACAGTAGCCCCTGTGTTGCGGTCTGAACCACAGTCAGGGGAGGTAGCGGAGTCAGATGTCCAGAATCCTGGGGAAGTTGTCAATCATTTCTCAGGGGCCTCGATTGAAGCCTTGTTTACTTCATTAAAGGAAGATATAAAACAGGGCTTTGCAGTTTCTGCAGATAACCAAAGTGAGATAAGAAATGTGTGTGAGACTTTGGAGAGAAAGGTTGATCTCTTAAATTCCAGGACCGAATCCTTAGAGAGTTCAGTTGAGGAACTCAAGACGAATTTGGGGTCAGCAGAGGAAAAGATACAAAGCCTACAGAGAGGTGAAGTTGCTTTGCGGGATAGAATGGAGACATTGGAAAATAATTCCCGCAGAAATAACCTGCGGGTTACGAATATTCCAGAAGGGAAAGAAGGGGCAGACATTAAGGCTTTTATGATTGCCCTGCTTAAGGAGGCCCTATCACTCGAAGAATCAACAGAGTTCTTAGAAAGGGATATCCAAAGAATCCATAGGGACCCATTTCGCCACAACCCCAGGAAGATCCTTATTAACTTTCTCACTTATTCTATTAAAGAGAAAATTCTGAATTTGGCCTTGAAAGCTAAATCATTAAAAAGTAGGGACTTCTCCTTTGAGGTTCGTTCGGACCTTTCTAAAGCTACACTGGAGAGACAATGGGAACTTGGCCGAAGAATGGAAAACTTTAGGAAGGCCGGTGCAGTAGTACAGCTCCAGTTCCCGGCCTTCTTGAAAGTTATGTACAATAATAAGATGCACAACATTAGATCGAGCCAAGAGGCAGATGAATTACTTGATTCCATCAATAGGCAGGCCTCAAAAAGTTTTTAGAGTCACCCCTGTTTCTTCTCTTTACTGTGTGAAAATGTCAGATTAGAGAAAACACATGTGAACTGTGCTTCCTCTGCTACATGGATAACCCTATTTCTCTTATCTTATGCCCTATCCTCCGCTATGTTATGGATTGGCAAGCTTTTTCTTTTCTAAAAAGCTCAGGGAAAGGGGGAAATAGGCTGTATATTGGACTTTTTCTTTAAAAGGAAAAAAAAAAAAAAACATATGTATATATATATATGTGTATGTATATATGTATGTATATGTGTGAGTGTGTGTATATATATGTGTATATGTATATATGTGTAGCCAATTCCTTTTTTTTTTTTTTGGGTTTGGTGACATATAGGCACAATAGAAATAGAGGGGTAGGGGTAGCTCACGGACGCAATAGCTGGTCAACACCAGACCAGAGTAATGGGGGAAGGCTTTCCCAAGGGGGGGAGGGGAGTAGGTGGGGGGAAGGGGAGCACAGGGGGATAAATAACAAAAATACCTCGTTCGCCTCAACCGGGCCAGATCTAGAAACTTTAAAGAGTAGAAATAATGGGAAAGCTGGAAGGTCTCTCGGCTTATGTCCTTGTTCTTGTCCAGTTAGGGCGGAATATGCTAATGCTAACTCTAAAATAGCATGACAATACTCCAGATTTTGTCCTGGAATGTCAATGGCCTGCGCATGAGGGCACGAAGAGCTAGAATTCTACAATATCTGAGAGATTCCCCGGCGCAGGTCATTGTCATTCAGGAGACTCACCTTCTCAAGACAGAGACAAAAGAACTGCTAAAAACTCAGAAATGGGTGGACGATTTCATATGCACCGATCAGACGGCTAATATTAGAGGGGTGTTGATCCTTTTTAAAAAGCAGGCTAGAGCTCAGATTTTACAATACAGGGAAGATCTTAGTGGTAGGTGGCTGATCTTGAAGATCACCTTAATGGGTATCCTCTTTACCTTAGTTGGATATTACGGTCCAAACCAGGATGATCCTTCCTATATAAACTCTATTCGTTCTCATCTCCTGGATTTTCCAGAGCCAGTGATATGGGCAGGAGATTTTAATATCGTCCTGGACCCTAAACTGGACAAATCTCCAAATTGTAGAGCAGCAGTTCCTTCTAAATCCAGGTCGTCTTTATTGACAACGATGGCCCAATTGGGGCTATCCGATATTTGGAGGGAAAGATCGGGAGATCAACCAGGAGTATCTTTTAGAAATTTTAAATACAAACATAAGTCGAGAATAGACTATATTTTGCTTAGTTATAATCTAAAAGACAGAGTTAAAGAGATAAAATACCTACCCTCGCATCTTTCGGACCATTCAGGAGTTATATTAGCTATTGAGTGTATACAGTCACAGCAGATTAGAACATGGTCATTTGATCGAACAATACTGCTTGAAGAAGAAGAGACTGCCTTCTTTATTATTGAGACCAAGCACTTTTTAGAGAACAACTTAGGAACAGCCGACATTACAACTGTCTGGGACACCCTTAAAGCGTTCTTAAGGGCAATATCACCAATAGATCGAGCTATAGGAAAAAAAGTATAGGGAAGTGACCTTAGCTCTGGAAATTGAAATGAGGGCAATCGAGGAAAAAATGAACATCCAGACCGGCATTGGCCGGAAGGAAGATCTGGAAAAGTTCGATCAATTAAAAGAAGAGCTGAAGAGTATTCTTCAAAAGAGGCTTATGCGTAGGTGGGAGGCAAGCAAGATTGCCCATTTTGAGTATGGGGAAGGGGCAGGAAAATTACTGGCTTGGAAAACCAAAACAGACCAGCTCCGGAACCATATAAAGGAAATAAAGGTGGACGATGACGCACCCTCCCTTTCCTCGGACAAAGATATCGGCGAGGCTTTTTGGGTTATTTCCAAGATATTTATAAGGATACTTGCATAGAAGACAGAGCAAAAGTGAAGCTCTGGTTGGATGGGACCACATTACCATCTATTAGACCCAAGCAACAGATAGATTTGGAATGTGCTATCACAGAAGAGGAGGTGAGGAAAGTTATTGCAGGGAGTAAAAGAGGGAAAGCGGCCGGGCCTGACGGCCTACCAGCAGAAATATATCGTGTCTTGCAGGATGCCATAATCCCAGTACTTACTCAACTGTATAATAAGATATTATTGGAAGGAGTTAGCCCCCCTCGTTCTTGGGATGACGCTACGGTGGTCTTAATTTTGAAACCTGGCAAGAATCCAGCTAGGTGTGATTCATATCGACCGATATCACTCTTAAACACAGACTATACATTTTTCTCTTCTATTTTAGCAACTAGGCTGGGGATGGTGGCAGATGACATCCTTCACCCAGACCAAAAAGGGTTTGTAAAAGGGCGACAATTAGCAGACCTAACATACGATCTGGTCGGTGCAATCGATATCGCCTCCACTTATGCCCTCCCTTTGGCAGCCTTAACCCTGGACGCCACCAAGGCTTTCGACAGGGTAAATTGGGGATACCTGTCGGAAGTCATGGTAAGATTTAATTTGGGAGACAAATTCCGCTGTACCATTCAGTTGTTATACCATGCACCGTCAGCGAGGCTGCTGGTCAATGGCACTCTGACTGAGGCATTTAAGATAACTAGGGGAACGAGACAGGGTTGCCCTCTCTCTCCCCTGCTCTTCAACATGTATATAGAGCCCTTTGCACAGAAACTTAGAGATAACTCTAACATCATCTCTTTTAAATATGAGGAGTGGGAGAGGAGGGTGGCCCTGTATGCAGATGATATCCTTATACTGTCAGCAGACTTGGATTCAGCCTTTCCGACAGTTATAAAACTGGCAGAAGAATTCGGTCAAATATCTGGCTATGAAATAAATGCGGGGAAGACGGAAATAATGACGTGGAATATTAGAGAAACCCAATTCCAGGTCAGCTCCGGTATGCGATACTTGGGGGTCAGAATAGTGCAGGAAGTAGGAAAAATCGCAGAAACAAATTTAGCGCGAGTCTTCAGAGAGTGCCAGAAATTGATGAAGTCATGGGCCCATCTCCCCTTATCCATCTTGGGGAGGGTAAACCTGGTCAAATTGACAATTTTACCTAAGATCACATTCCTTTTCAATACAATCCCCCTTTTTTTTGACAAATCCCTGATAGATAAATTTCAACAGGACATAAACTCCTTCATCTGGAAATATAGATCAACCAGGATAGCCTGGAAAAAACTAAGGCGAAGGAGAGAGAAAGGAGGACTGGCGCTACCCGACTTGCAATACTATGCTTGGGCCTTCCAGCTTTCACACTCTCGAATGTTATTAAAAATGCCTGTGAGTACAGGAGGAGGAGACATGTTTCGGGCTATGTTAAGGGGTGCTGGTATATCGGAAGAAGTCTTTATGTTTAAATTTGGGGACCAATTTTTTTTAAAAAGGTTAAACTTAAGGTCCTCCATACAATAGCAAAAACATGGGCCAGATTAAGAACTGTGGTAGGGCTTAACTACTTTTCAAACCTTGCACCTCTCTGGGATTCACCAGGTTCGCCGGAGTGCCTCCAGGATAGTTTGGCGATACCATTAAGAGAAGCTGGCGTTAAAGTGTGGGGAGATCTGATTAATGAGGATACATTTGTCTCATGGGAAGACCTAAGTAAGAGAGCAGGGACGGGCCTCTCAAGATTTAAGTATATCCAGCTAAAAAGCTGGGCACAATCCCAGCTAAGTCTGAAAAAAAATTTTGGCAGGGGCAGTAGCCTGGAACAACAGCTAGTCGAAAGGCCGGCAGGAAAGAGGGAGGTTTCATTGTGGTATTGGGCTATTGAAGAGGCAGTGGATGGAGAATTTAAGCTTGCAGACGAGCTATGGGGTGAACAGATCCCGAATACACTGTGCGAGTCTCTATGGCAAGACTCGTTTAGAACTCTCTTCAGACTAGTTAAACCTGTTTGGTTGAAGCGGAATCACTTGTTCACCGCCCATAGGGCATACCTATCTCCTCTTAGATTATCTAAATTTTTGAAAGGATCCCAAGTTGTATGTAATAAATGTGGGTTGGCTGAAGCATCGGATATACACATGTTTATGGACTGCCCTTTCATTGCTTCTTTCTGGGAAGAGGTGCGGAAGACACTCGAGAGTATTTTAAGAGCATCAATTCATATAAACCTGTCCTTGATAATCTTCGGTCTTAATAGTTACATCGTAGGCCCTGCCAGATTTTTGCTATTTTACTCAATACCAATGGCCAGGAGACAAATCTGTAAACACTGGGTAGATCCAGCTCCCCCCAATCATTCAGACTGGCTGACCTCATTATATGAAGTCTCCAAGATGGACATGTCTAGAACTTGCAGTAAAAAAAAACTCGCATATTGGGACCTGCTTATTCGGTGGAGGTAATTTGTTGGGTTTTTTTTTTGGTTTTTTTCTGGGTCCTATGATTAAGCCTTTTTGGATACTCCCTGGACTATTGCATGCCTTCCCAGGCTATCGACAACGTCCATCAGGCTCTTAAGGACCTAGTTGGAGTAAATCCGACCTCCCCCCCGGGTATCTGTGGGGCAATAACCTTTCGGCCTAAAATTGTACCTTTATAGGCTGAGGCACAGAGAGACCCCATATGAAAAGCCAAGGATATCCCAGGGTATCAAAGTAAGGTTACAAAAAGGCGGCTGGTTTAAGGCGGTTGAAGGCGAATGAGGACAAAAAAAAAGAAGAAAAAAAAAAATTCTTTCACTTCATACCTCATCGACAAAGCAGTGTGGATACCTTCCTTTAAAAAGCGATTCATGCTTTCAACTAATCCGTTGGTTGAAGGAGAATAAAGGGCAACAGTAAAATGTTTAATTTGTTGTTCCTCCAAAAATGGAGGCATCCTTTTAGAAACAAAATGCATACCATTGTCAGAAATTAACTCTTTTGGGGCACCTTTAAGTAAAAACACACTTTTAAGGAATTAATGGCTGATTCTGTGTCAGGATGTGACGTAAAATCAAAATACACCCATTTACTGAAATAATCTACCAAAACTATTAGCGTGGCGAAGCAGGAAGTAACTCAAAAGGCCCCGCAAAATCTAAATCTACCTTACAACAAGGTTCCTCCGGAAAGGGTACTGGAAAAAGGGGAGTTTCATGCCTTTTCCAACGCTTATTCGACGCCAAACAAGAAAATCACGATCAATAAATTTCTCCACCTGGGCTTCTAACGAGGGCCACCAATAAAATTGCTTTAAAGCTGTACAAGTGCTTGACACGACTAAATGTCCCTAATGAGCCTCACTGATGAGAACCGCTCTAAGAGATGACAGAGGTACATACCGGTCTGATCTTACCAAAACTCCACCAACCATAACTAACTCACTAGAAACCTGAACAAAAGGGCGAAGGGAAGCTTCAACACATCTCTCCTTGGGTCACCCTTCTTTAATGAAAGTACTAACGTTTTCCAACTCTGGATCCATAGTTGCTGTCTGTAGCCACTTCAAATGAGTTATGGGTCCAAAATTACAAACAACCTCATCAGCAAAAGCAATGAAGCATTCTATTCACATACATCCTCATGAAATTCCTCCTGAACAGGTAGCCTTGACAAACAATCAGCTCGTATATTCTTTCCTCCAGGAGTATATTTTAAAACAAAATTATGCTCCTGCAACTTAGATAATAATCTCACTAAACATGAAGATGCTCTACCTGTGCCATTTCCATTTAAAAGATGAAGCAAAGGTTTGTGGTCAGTGAACATCGTAAAACGTGCATCCCACAAAAATGTTTTGAACCGTTCTGCCGCCCATGAACATGCTAACGCTTCACGTACAATGGTGCTGTACCGAGATTCAGCCAAGGAAAGTGCACGAGAGGCAAATGCCATTGTGCATTTCTTGCCTTAACCACTTGAGCCAGCACAGCACCAAATCCCACCTGGCTGGCATCCACCGTCACCATGCATTCTTTACCCGCTTGAAATAGTACAAGGGCATGAGCAAAAACAATAGGCTTTTAACAGTATCAAAGGCAGCTTGCACATCGTTATTCCATATGTACTTAACACCTTTCTCAAGAAGTTCCCTCAGGGGTTGCACAGCATAAGCGTAACCATTCACAAATCGAGAATAATACTCGCTCAGACCAAGAAAAGATCTGAGTGAGTCCTTATCACTTGGATTTTGAGCATCTTGAATGGCCTTGATGAGGGGAAACTTAGGTGAAAATCCATCAGGACCAATGGAAAGACCCAAGTAATCAAATTGGTGAGCATTACATTTACATTTGTCAGTTCTTTCATGCTTTGTCATTTATGCTACCAACCATGGGCCTAATACAACACAGCTCAACCCTCACATGGGGACTCTCCGAACACCACAGTTTTCTGGGAGATGAGGAAGTAGTCCAACCTAGATTGCGTGCCATGGACCGGTGAAAGTAAAGTGTACTCCTTATCCGCTGGGTTACTGAGACGCTAGTGGTCTACCAGGCCACGGTCCGAGGCCAGGTCTCGGAGCCGGGCCCTGTCCTCATCGTTGCCTTTGTCTAGAGGGCCTACCCTGTCTAAAACTGCATCCCGGACAAGGTTCTAGTCCCCTCTAATGACATACTGCGATGCCCCGATTTCCACAAGTAGGTGATTCAGTCGAAGAAAGAAGGGGTGTTTCGCCCCAGTCAGGTCGTATACCGATCCCACACAAAGGGATCTGTCCCGTAACCGTACCACTGCCATTCAAGGGCCTTTCACATTTATACGCAACAGAACACAATCACAAATCAAACTACCATGCACCCAGTCATCGACCAACTTTCATACAAACTCCCCACAAGCAAACCTTTACACACATACCATCAGACCTGTTGTAGGTCGATGCCTCTACAACATTCACAAATTCTCAAATGAAAAGAAATCTAGACTAGATTTTTATTACCTGTCAAGTATCTACTTCCTGCGAAGTCCTGAGTGATCCCATATACATGCTAAGTGAACCTATACTGTGATAGGGCAGTTTGCAAATGGCCAATGTTATCTCTTCTCTGCTGATCTCACCCGCAGGAGTTCCATACCCTTGTCCGACAGGCAGGGGAGGTCTATACCCTCCAGGAAGGCGACCACCTGTTCCACGCTGACCGGCTTCTCTGGAGTGTATAATGTCTTGTAGAATGAAGGGACCTTGTCAACTATGTCCTGTGGGCGGTTGAGAACCTAGTCACTCGCCGAGTGTATGGCAGGGATGGCCATGGCGGCCTCCCGTTGCCGCAGTTGGGCTGCGAGTAGGCAACACGCCTTCTCCCCCTGTTCATAGTGCCGTCCTTTCAAGCATTGTAGTGCATATTCAGATTTTGAGGTAAAGAGGCAGTTGAGGACCATGCAGGCCTGTTCTATGCGTCTGCGGTTGGGCATTGTAGGGTGGGAGGACTAGAGGTAGGTAAGAGAAGCTATCTGCCCCTCCAGGTCGATCCAGCGGAGAGCCGCTTGTTTGTTGGATATGGCGGCATCTCTCATGAGTTGGTCCCTTATTGTTGCCTTCGCGGCAGCCTATAGAACTCTGAGGGAGTCCACCGAGTTTCTGTTATCCAGCATGTATGTGGAAACATGGGCTTTCAGTTGGGACTTGCCCTGAGGGGTGCGATATCGTTGTATATTCATTCGCCATGGTTTGCAACCCCGAAAGGCCAGGCCCATGTCCAGGGATAAAAGAATCGGGGCATGATTGGACAGGGCGGCTTCCAGTGTTCGAGACTCTCCGAACGCCACAGTTTTCTGGGAGATGAGGAAGTAGTCCAACCTAGATTGCGTGCCGCGGACCGGTGAAAGTAAAGTGTACTCCTTATCCGGTGGGTGACTGAGACGCTAGTGGTCTAATAGGCCACGGTCCGAGGCCAGGTCTCCAAGCCGGGCCCTGTCCTCATTGTTGCCTTTGTCTAGAGAGCCTGTCCTGTCTAAAAATGCGTCCCAGGCAAGGTTCTAGTCCCCTCTAATGACATACTGCGATGCCCCGATTTCCACAAGTAGGCGATTCAGTCAAAGAAAGAAGGGGCGTTTTACCCCAGTCTGGGCTTATATATACCGATACCACACAAAGGGATCTGTCCCGTAACCCTAGATTGGCAAATGTATATCTGCCCTCCTGGTCATACCATGTTTTCACAACGGTAACGGACAGTGATTTCCGAATAAGGATAGCCACTCTGCACTTGCCGGGTGTCCCACCTTCAGTGGAGGGTGCTGTCGCAACGCTACTATGGATCACTCTGCCCACCCATTCGTGACGCAACTTGTCAGATTCTAGGTTATCCAGGTGTGTCTCCTGCAGGAGAGCCACAGCTGCTTTCTTTGCCTGCAGGTAAGAGAGCACTTTTTTCCGTTTGATATAGTGCGTGATGCCGTTGGCATTCCAAGACAAGACAGAACTTGAAGAGGGTGGTGGGTTTGTGTATTGGGGGCGGACATGGACTCTCAGAAGGCTCTCAACGGAGCCGGGCTGTGATAGGAGTGTAGAAAAGATCAGGAGGTGTCAAGAGGAGTGGGAGTGGATGTGCTCAGCGAGGCAGCGCTGTCAGCTAGGAGGCCGGGTGAGGAAGGGTGTGCGGGGGGAACAGACCCAGGTAAGAGTATGGGGGGAGGTTGAGAGGAGGTTGGAACAACGGATGGTAAAGGAAAGAAGAGTGAGGGCGGGAAGGCTGGGATGCCACTTGGGGGGGAGGGAAGGGGGGTGGGAAAGTACCGGACACGCAGGGGGAAGTGCTCCCCGGTGAGCACTAACTGGTGTGGGACGTGAACTGCTATGGGGCACCTAGGGTGCGTGCTGTGGGAGGGTAGTAGGGGAATAGAGATAGGGAAGGGGTCGGGATGAGCTGCAGCGGTGGGGCGCACCACAGAAGGCACTGAACTGTGTACCGTGGTCTAGACATGTGGAGACGGCACGCTGATGGGGCCTCTTTGGGAAGGCAGGGAAGTGTGAGTGGTGGACAGGTCTGACTAGACGGGGGTACAGGATGGCCGGGGAGGTCGCTGGGGGAAGAAGGCGCACAGAGGCATACCTGGGCATCCTTGAGAGGTGGGGAAAAGAGGATCTGTGGGCCGAGGTGTCTTTTTGGGGGAGGAGGGTGCTGAGAGATGACGCCCCACCCCTGCCAGGAGTGGGGCCACGTCGCCGAGGCCAACGCAGTGGCCGGTGGGTGGAGTGGGCTGGGTTGCATATGGCGAATGCTCAACTCCCAGCAACAGAATAACAGCAGGTGGCCGCCGGCAGGGGGAGTGATATCCCTGCTAATGGAGGGGGGAGGCATCGAGGTGAACGCATAGGGAGTGTTCTCGGGTGATGGGGGTGGGGGGTGGGCGAGCAGAACTCACAACTCATGCAGACGCAGGGATCCCGAAACAGGGGGCTAGGTGAGTCTAACTAGTATACCACGGTAAGCAAAGCCATAGGTCTGTGTATAGTGCTACTAGTAGTAAATGGGCCAAGCTTGCTGGGGAGTTTAAGAGAGGAGTGGTGCCCCGAGGCTGCCAGCTCATCACCATAACATGCATAGGAGTCTAACATTGTTCTCGCTGGGGAGCTGAAACAAAACAGCAGACAACGCACAGAGCATACGTGCAGGAATAACAGTCAGAACATTCAAATACTCAAAAGATAAACAGTCAAATAGTCATTATAATACTCAGCCGTCCGGCGGGCAATGGTCCCATCAGTCCTGCTGCGGTTCTCCCAGCTCCGGTTCGGTACACCACGACCGTTCCCAGGGTGCTCACTCCACGGAGGGAGCAGGTTTCAGGGGGGGAGCGTGATTTGTCTCTGTTCTGTTCCTGAGTGTGAAAGGCGACAGCCTGGAGGGCTCAAAACCACTTTCATAATTAAATTAAAGTAAGTGGCGCAACTTGTTCCTTCTCCTTTAATTCCCTCTGAGTTTGTTCCTTTGCCTAATCCTTCTGCTTGTGTCACAAATCTCTGATGTACATTTGACCACATCCTTTCAATCATCTTTCACATCAACCACATTGCTTCCATTTGATTTTTGTGCATCAGAAAGCTCCTAAAAATCATTCCCAAAATTCAGTTCGTTGTTGGACATTGTCAAGGTGTCTCACCCTCTGATTTTTTTGTTTGAATCTCTTTTATTGATTTTTTTTAAACAAAAGTCCCACGTCTCTCACCCTCTGATACACCTAATGATCTTCCTCGTAAGGTCCGTATCCTTAGCATGAATAGCTGAAACCTGTTGACCGTACTAAGGGGTACAGGAGACCATTGACATCTCAAAAGTATCCAAACACTGATTTTAAAACTTGCCCAAAGTCACCAAGATTAAAATACCTTTTAGGTAGGTGACCTTGAGTCAATTTTAAGTGACTTGTACCTTTTCACGTCACTCTGAAAACAACCAGCTCCGCTGTAATCAGGCTTCGAACCAGGCCTTGGAGGCACTCGACTTCCAGGGTGGGAACCCAGTGATTAAGCATGTCACCAACTAAGTTGGTGAGTGAGGGTTCTTTCTCAAAACCTGAAGGTTCCCCCCTGTATTGCTGTAAGTTAGAGACTCTAAAGGGTCCGAAGTTAGGTAAACAAAGTACTCGCTCTTGTTGTTTGGTAGATTCCTTCAAAAGTAGTCATCAGGGGATTTTTAATTTTTTTATTCTAAATGTTTTGTGGATCTCAGGTGTTGGAGATCAGAGAGAAACCTCATGTTGTGAGAACTCTTGAAACATCCCTGCTCTTAGGTGACTTTCATGACAAATGTATCACTGTGGCTTAAGGTGGGGGGACTCACCTGAAGTGCATTTACCTTTGTAATCTAGGATTGCGCCTTGGCAGGGTATTGTGTAAAAAAAAAGAAAACATCTTTGGAACTATTTGCAGTCAGTTTATCTCTCGTCGACTTCCTTCCACCCATCAGAGGAACGTTGTGAAAATCCTGATGGACAACATCATTACACTACCTGAACAAAAGGAAGCTGTAAGACCCAGCCTTCCTAATGGCAGATATGCTATGGAAACCGATTGTGGGTTCTCAGGCCTTGGTTGCCACCAACAGTGAAGCAACTTGCCTTCCAAGAGAACAATCCGGTGAAGGCAGCTCCAACCTTTCCGAAGTGAGAGAACAATAAGTAGGTGTTCTCAGCATTGTGTTGTGGTGCATGTTGCTGATTGATATGGTTACTGCTAGTTCCCTAGGATGTACTGCTAAAATGGCCTTTTATTCCACCAAAAGCCTTTTGATATAAACACGTCATTGTTGTATAGCTTATGTTACTTTGAGAATGTGTAACAAAATTTCTAATAAATCCAAAATATAGTTGCCTGTTAAATCTTTTTTTTTGCAATGCAGCCCGCCTATCGCTGACTTTGATGTTTTTATGGAAGCAAAACATCAGAGCTTCTTTGAGTCGCAACAAGCTATTATTGCCTTATGCACATACTTCCTGGGGATTATCAGGACTATTGAGGATCTTACCGATGATCAACTGAAGGAGGAGCTTTTTAAACTGCTGCAGGTAACATTAGTATTAATTTTATATCCCAGTCTGGAAATGTTTATCTGTAAAGATGCTGTGTTATATCAAATGAATTTGTTTTGTAGTTCACATTTTTATTGTTCTGCAGGACTGTTTTCATGAGACCGACACTTATAAAACCCATTGGCAATTTGATAGGGGAAGGTGATATTTACATTTTATATTCACTCCACAAAGCAAAAAGCTTTGGATTTCTACACGTGAAGCTGTGAAATCAGGGGTGTAACTTCCAGTGGTGCAACCGATGCAATGTACCGGGCCCAACTACAATCCCTTGAACCCCGAGAGGGAAACTACTAGCAAAGGTGCTGGATGTAGGGGTGCAGGGAGTGCTGTAGCACCCTCAAAATAACTATGCTGCAGTTCGGAAGGATCCGGAGCATTAAAAATGACTTTACATTTTGATTTATCTCATCACCGTGCCTTTAAAGACAGAGGGTAAATGTCAGTCTAGTGTTCTGACAAATTACTGTTTTATTTTTTTTAACATGGAGACTGGTGTTTACTTTTTTTCCCCTTACTGCAGTGTGAGGATTTTATAAAGTGAAATATGTGACAATCTTGCTGGTGTGAAAGGAAATGTTCTAGCATGATGTTTTGTTCTTACACAACATAATTTAAAAACCTATAAATTGACTGTACAAATATTTCAAAATAAACAGTTAGAAAACCTCAAAGCACTTATTTTTCTAATTCTGAAGTGTGATGGAAACCAAGATTTTTATAGGATCAAAACAAATCAAGACACTTTACTTGCTAATGCACAAATGACAAATATTTGTGGAAACCCAATTTCCACATATTATTGTTTGTGCAGTATATAGTTTTATCAGTAAATTGTATGTCTGTGCAAATTTAGAGGTCATTTCAATGGGAAATGTGCTCTCGGTAAATGTGTGCTACCACGACATGTTTTAGTACTGTGTTTGTGACCGAGTGCTCCTAAATGCCAGCTACATACAGCACCCTTGCCATTCCCCTGCTCAGTGGGCATGGCTTATGTGTGACACTTGTTCTTTGTGTGATTCTTGGATTATTTAGAATCCCTATGAGTCCAGTGTTGTAACATTGATGGCAGCACCCACAGTCTGAAACTTGTTCCAGCACCACTGCCTACTATGGCCACAGGAGCTCTTGCAGCACTGGGAGTGAACTGTTGGCTCTGCCCAATTCCCTCCGCTTCAGAAGTCCGAGCAGCAGAATCCACTGAAGCACCTGCGGGGTACTGACTGCCTGCCACCAGCAGAGGTCAAAGAAGAAGGTATGCCCAAAAGTGCTGCATTGTTTCAGACAGTCATAGTAATCGCTGCATTCAGCCTGACTGATGGAGGCAGACGATGGTGGTTAGACAAATAACTTAGATTTACTTAGGACAGAGGGCTGGAACTGGGAAAATGAATTATATGATTGTTTTGTGTTTCATTTTATGCAAAACAATGCACCGGTAATTTTGAAACCGCTTCTTGGCATTCATTTCTAATGCCCAATTCATCCTTCTCTTATTAAAACCAAAAGTAGGAATAGTTATCCTTCTGAGA
The DNA here is from genome assembly GCA_963921515.1 of Calotriton arnoldi. Taxonomy (NCBI): domain Eukaryota; kingdom Metazoa; phylum Chordata; class Amphibia; order Caudata; family Salamandridae; genus Calotriton; species Calotriton arnoldi. The sequence goes on from CAWUFW010003641.1 coordinate 982,983, forward strand.
CCCGTGGAAACTGGCCACAAACTTGGAAAACAAGATGTTGCTCCCCTGAGAGAGAGAGCGGGAGAGCAAGAGAGAGTGAGAGAGAGCTTAAACAGTTGTTATACACAGTTCTATATTAGAGGTGGGCAAGCCAGCAAATGAACAGGGAGAACCGAGCCAAGGGTCTGACTTAGCTCTTAAGAACCCATCATGGCTCTAAGAGCCCAGGCACGAGCTGAGCCATGGGACAATTTGGCATGAAAACCGTTGTTAGAACTGGGGGTTCTGGTTGTCAGAGTATGCACCCTGTACAAGGAGGAACCACCACTCTAGTCGGGGTAAGCTAGATACACACTAAAAGATAACCTGTTCTCACTATTTGGTAGCTTGGCACAGAACAGTCATGTTTATCTAAAGAGGCAATGTGCCAAGTATTTGTGCAACACACACACAGAGTAACACAATGAATACACCACAAAAATACTCCACACAGGGTTAGAACTATAGATAATATTTTTAGGAGTACCACAAGACCAAAATGATAAAAATCCAATTTGTAGAACCGGATTTATGAATTTGTAAAGATAAAATCAAATGCTTAGAGTCAAATAGAGCTTAGGGGTTACTTGTGGGCACGCTGGGCTAGGGTAAATCCAAAGTTCAGGCTGACCTCGATGGAGGGCAGGCTGGCTACAGGACCCTCACAAATCCCGATGAAAAAGTACTTTGGATGGAGCAAGCTTCGACGTCTAAGGCTCAATGTGCCAGTTCTGATCTGTGCAGTCGATGAAGGCTTCGTCTACAAACCCCTTTACGATGCACATGCTGCATCGTCATCATTGAGCCGCACTGTCTGTCATCGTCAAGCTACACTGTCGTCGAGCTGCGCAGTCCGTCGAGGAGATGACGTCGATAGGCAATGCGTTGGTTCCAATTGGTGTAAAGTTGTCACTGCGTATATTTTGAGGGTTCTGGACAGCAGAAATCACCTGTCAAGGGCCCAAGACTGGATTGGCACCACTTGGCAGGGCAGGACTCACAGATGGCAGGGTCCAGCAGCTGTTGCAGGGTTGAAGGAAGTCTGATGGCCCTGAGACTTAAGAACAGGGGGCAAGCTAACAAGCCCTTGGAGTCACTCTGGGTTCAAGTGAGATGGGTCCAGTCCTTGTCCTCAGCAGGGCAGCACAGCAAATCAGAAAAGCAGTTCTTCCAGAATAGCAGTCAAGCAGAGTGGCAGTCCTTGTAGCACCGCAGTCTTTACTGCTGGCAGCGTTCTTCACATGCCCAGTAGTGTACTGCCTTGGTAGGGTTAAAGTCCTAGTGCTTATACCCAGATGTGCCATTGAAGTGGGGGTGACTTCAAAGTCTCCCTTAAAGTGCACAGGTCCCCCTTTCTTCTCATCCCTGGCTTCAGACTAACAGTAGGGGGTAATCAGTCCTTTGTGTGGGAAACAGGACACTGCCTATTCATGTGTAAGTGTCGGCTCCCCCTCCCTATTCTTGCCCAGGAAGAGCTATCCGAATGCAGTGGAGTTCTCTGTCACACCCACCCTTTCTGTGTTTGTGGCTGTCTAGAGGGAATGCACAAAGTGTAGCTGTCACCTCCCCCAGATATGTTTTGGAGAAAGCTGCAAGGCATGCAGAGCAGTAATAGCAGAGAAATGCCCACTTTCTGAAAGTGGCATTTCTAAAATAATAATGTTAAATCCAACTCTTTACCATTAAAGAGGTTTTTTCATTATTATTCCAAAGATATAAAACATGATTTAGCTACTCCTTTCTGATCAGGAATTACAGCTTAAAAGTGTATTAAGGAATTCCCAATGCTAGCCTATGAGGGGAGTAGGCCTCACAGTAGTAAAACATGAATTTTGCTGTTTGTCACTACCAGGACATGTAAACCTTAACAGTGCATGTACTACCTTTTGGTTACACAGCACGCCTGGCCTTAGGGCTACCTAGTGCATACCTTAGCAATCAATAAATCAATCAATCAATCAGGGTCTTGTATAGCACGACTACTCACCTGACAGGGCCTCAAGGCGCTGGGGGAGGGGTGTTGCTGGTCGGACTGGGTGGAGGATTATTCGAAGAGCCAGGTCTTGAGGTCCTTCCTGAATTTTGTCAGCGACGCGGATTGCCTGAGGTGGAGGGGCAGGGTGTTCCAGGTCTTGGCGGCGACGTGGGAGAAAGACCTTCCTCTGGTTCTGGTCTTGTGGCTCCTGGGCCAGGGTGAGTTGGGAGGATCAGAGGATGTAATAAAAGGGGAGTTTAAGGCTTGGCAATGGGGTTTAAATGCCAAGTCGAAGTGGAGGTAAACTACACACACAGGCCCTACTAGTAGCATTTAGGTTACAGGCCCTTTGTATATGGTATAGCACTTTACAAAGGACTTATAAGTAAACTAAATATGCCAATTGGGTATATACCACTGTCACCATGTTTAGGGATAAGCACATGCACTTTAGCACTGCTTAGCAGCAGTAAAGTGCTCAGAGTCCTAAGGCCAGCAAAAAGATACAGCAAAAACAGAAGGTAAGCAGGCAAGAGGGTTGGGGGAAGACCGCTTTAAGGATGACATGTCTAACAATCTTGCAACAAATATTATGTATAAATATGATAGTGTCTTCAAAATTCAAATAATTATATTTCTTTTACAAGTGTTTCACCTTAGTACATAAGATTATATCTCTTCATTGAGAGGCATTTTTAAAAGTGATAGTTTTTTAACATGAACTTAGAAACATACATGCCCCCACTTTTCACCCCAACTACAATACCATTAGTAAACCAAGTTGTAAGCCATTGTTGTTCACCATATATGTGCGCTATTATATTCTTATTTTACACGGAGCAACAATATAGTCCATTATATCAAACACAAGACATTTTTGTACAACATATCATCACATATTTCAAGGTTTTCTCATATGCAATAATGAATAAAGCTGGGATTGATCCCAGGATTTCTGGTTTAAGATTGTGTAATCCAACCACTATATTAGTATCCCTTTCTCGCTTTTGTTTGACGTCAAAGTTTAATGCCTTATCTTTAATTCATGGTGCATTAGTTTAGAACATGGGTAGGAGGCTGAAGCCACAAGAAAGCTCATTTTGTACTTGTGAGCTGAAGACTATCAAATGCTGAATCAGAGCCTGGCATCTGACTCAAGCCTCTATACTTTACTCTGGGTATTAGGTGCCCGAAATAAGCTTAGATGCTGCTGCCAGTGTGATACCTCTTTTGTATGTGAGGAAACCTTAGCTTGTACTACTGCTGACCTTATTGTACCTGTGCTGTGTGTGAAGGGAATTTTCGCTGCTGTCAAATGCTACACTTTGGGTGTGTGTGTATGTGTTTGTGGGATTACACACAGGTTTAGACTGCTGCTTCAGATGCTGTCCATGTTCTGTGCATGCAAGGAAAGCTTGCATTGTTCTCACCAGATCGGTCTGTGCTCTTAGTGTGAGGGAGACGTGTACTCCTTCTTAGTGCTGTACCTGTTTTGTGTGGAAATCTTGCTGTGCGTATGAGTCAATCTTGCTCTCAAATACCCCAGTGTTGTTCCTTACACTTCTATCAAATCTGAAATGCTGCTTATTCGCTGTATGTAAAGGAGAATTTAAATGATGCTGCCCAGTGCCAATCTTGTTCCATGTTGTTGAAGGAAGCTTGCCGTGGCTCTACATCCCCCCACACTTGTTTCATGTCTTTGAAGGAAGCTTGCACTGGCTGGCCCTGCAGTACCACACTTGTACCAGTTCTTTGAAGCAAGCTTGCACTGACCTTGCAGTACCACACTTGTTCCATGTCTTTGAATGAAGCTCACACTGGCACTGCAGTACCACATATGTTCCGTATCTTTGAAGGCAGCTTGCACTCACTGGCGCTCCAGTACCACGCTTGTTTGTTGTTGAACGACACTTGTACTGGTCCTGCAGTACCACACTTGTTTCATGTCTTTCAGGGAATATTGTGATTCTCGTGACCAGTGCTACATGTGTGTGAGTTAAGGGCCCTCTGCGCTCTTGCTCCATGTGCTCTATCTCTTTCTGTGTGTTTTAGGTCTGACCAAAAGACTGCTTGAGCTGTCTCATCAGCCTCGTGTTTTAAAAATAAATATATATATTATGCAAAAAAGAAGCAGAGAACTCTGTAGTGTTCTCAAGTTATGGTGGAAAGCAGCTCCTGTATAGAGCACTCTCAACACCAGCGACACTCTAGATCTGCTCACCTCAAATGTCTGCTTTTCTATCAAAGTCTTTAAGCATAGGATTGGCACAGTGCCATACCCGCCGAGATAGAATTGGTATTTTACCAATTCAAAGCTGTAATAGTGTGCCTGGAGTGGTAAAAGACTTTTGTCATTTTACAGCTCGGCATGGACATCACTGTGCTAAGCCTAGGCTTAAAGACTTTGCTGTAGAAATGGCAAAAGACTTTGTCCCTTTCTATCTCGGCGTGGATGGCACTGTGCTAATCCTATGCTTAAATGGCCTGATGAAAGGATGTAGAAAATGATGCATTTGCTCTTTTCATAAAATCGTTGACCATTCAAGGATAGCCGCTGCCTAAGTGCATCTTCAGATGTATTGATAATAGCGAATTCAATTATATTACTATTGTGTTTAGGGATTATTGAAGAGAGGGTTGACAAAAATAATCATGTTTACCCGTATCATGTTGACCCCTGGCCCTCAAGCCCAGTCAATTTGTATATAAGCATTAACCATTCTAAGATGGCTGCTATACAAACATATTGTTACTTACTTGCCCTTTGTTGATTTCAATGATGAATGCACAATGAACTGCCCCCCTTTTTGTTTTGTTTGTTTTAAATGGTGGAATGAAATTATGAAAGGCGAACGTGCCGAAACGCGTCTGCCCGGTGTTTTTAGTGTGTTGGCAATAAAAACTAAAAATCGGATACTCCTGGTGTGTACTTCATTGCTTGTAGTCGTGACGGTATTAATTCAGCACTTCAGAACAGCATACATAATGTTGGGCATTGGATCAGCCTTTGGTTTTGTTTTCAGTGTTTGGCTGTGCCTTGTAGCTGGTCTTTATGAAGTCAGGCAGCCTGAGCAGTAGTATTTTGCATGCTTACGCTGTGTTAATCTGCATCCAGAGGAGTCCGACCTCAGGATATATTTCCTTTAGTTCAACTCCCCAGCAGTTCACCTGCAACTGCAGACTAGTGCTTATTGAGTAATGAGAGTGCCAACAACACAGCTGCCATTGCTACTGGTCCACAACTTTCCTATGCAGAGCGTCAGATATCATTGCTGCAAACCATGCCAACACATCTTGAAATGGTATTCTGCATACTCTATGCATACTGTTTCAAAATGACAGACGACAGATGATTTTCCCATCAGCATAGGAAGTGACATCAATGGATCTCCCATCATCCACCTGCCCTGGAAGTGACACCGCTCAATTTCCCATCATCCATTTAATCAAGAAATTGTCTTTAAAAGAAGAAGCCAAACAAAAGGACTTCATTTCCCACCATCCATCAGCACAAAAAATAACATTTCGACACCCTGTACTCCTCCCCCTCCCAGGACCAACTTAATGGCAACTGCAACATGGACCCACAGCGGATGCGCCGAAGGTGTGCCATAGGCAAGCCTGTCTGGGAATTGACTGCGCCCCGTGCCAGGAACCCGGGTATGACGACCTCCCAGCGATAATCCGCAGCACTCCTTAGGCAGCTAGACCGTGGACGCTGCTCCCCTAACTGCTGCTGCACCGTGCCTCACACCACGGTAGGAGCTTTCACCTGCACCTACTGCCGGTTCTCCAGTAGCCACCCACCCACACCCCCACGCAAATACTAACAACGCCCTAACACCCCCTCCCAATACACACACACCACACATGCACCATCAACGCCTACGCCCACACATTCTACTACACATCACAGCAAACTCTCACATTAGTACCCGCTTGCATGAGTCCTTCTCAACACATAATCACTCAGCAAACACACAACCAGAATAAAGGACCTGCTGAGCAGCGACGCACCCAACATCCTCTTCCTCCAAATACCTGGCTAAACCCCTCATTGGCTCCCAACATCGCCACAGCTATCCCAGCAGGCTACAAGATCGCTCGACAGGACTGTCTTCACAAACCAGGAGGAGGACTCTCTATCATCTACAGGGAATCCATCAAATGCACATCATCCACAGAGAATACCAGCACTTCAACTGAAGTACGAGCCACCTTTACCAACTTCGTCACTACCCTCACCATTGATTCCAGAGTCTGCATGCTTCTCTGTGACCTCAACTTTTCACCTGGAAGACCAAAAGAACCCCTGCTCCACAGAACTCCTTGCAAGCTTGAGCAACATCAGACTCACCCAGCTCGTCTCAGAACCAACACACACTGCAGGACACATACTGGACCCCATCTTCACCCCAAGTGACAGCATCAAATACAACTCCACTACACCGCTCACATGGACCGACCACGCCATCATCCACATCCAAATCAACACACCAAGTCAGCACCTCTACCCGGTTCAGCATTCCAAGCTGCAGCTGGGGGCAAAATCACAGAAGCAGACTGGCTCGGCACCCTCAGCGCAAATCAACCTAGCCCCACAGACAACCTTGACAAGGACATCAACAACTTCAATAACTGGATTAAGAACTGCGCATACTTCCTTGCACCCATCAAACTCAACGAGTATAGTAGATCAAACAACCTGCTGGTACACAGAAGACGTCTTACACACCAAACAACACTGCAAACAGCTAGAAAGGAAATGGAGAGCCAGTCATGACACCACCAACAACTATTTACTAGGCTGCACTCCGACGCAATCACCAGCAAATAAGAAAAACCAAGGAAAATGCACTAGTGGACCGCATCAAAGCTCCAACATCTGCAAGGCGATCTTTCAGTTGTCAAGGATTTCACCTCGTTTCAGCCACTGTTAACAACATTGCTGCCTCCTAACAACTCTATGACAACCTATCCAACTTCTTCCACAACAAAATCACAAACATGTACAGCAACTTCACGCATTTACCCAGCCCCAGAGAACTCCTCGCTAACCTACTCACCACCAACCAAGACAGTCACTTGACCAAATGGACTTCCCTCACCAGAAACAACACAGCGGCAATCAGGCAGACTGGACCATCCACTCAGGGTCCCCTGTGGACCCATGCCCCCACCTCATCTGCAACCTGGGAACATCATCAATCAGCACCACCCTGACCCACATCATCAACATCTCCATCACGTCCGCCACTTTCACCGATAAATGGTGAGCTGCAAAAATCAACACCCTCCTCAAGAAGTCCTCAGCCAACCCAAATCAACTGAGCAACATCCGACCTGTCTCCCTTATTCAGCCAAAGTGAGTGAGAAGGCCATCAACTTGCAACTCACAACCCACCTCGAAGTTAACCATCCTCTAGTCAGGATTCAGAAAGAACCACAGTATCGAAACGGCACTCATCGCAGCCACCAATGACATTCGAATCATCCTGAACTGAGGAGAAACAGCAGCCCTCAGCCTTCTCAACCTCTCCACAGCCTTTGACATAGTCTTCCACAACACCCTCATCAGAAGACTCTATGAGATTGGCATACAAGGATCTGCTCTCAAATGGATCCGTTCCTGCCTCACGGGAAGAACCCAAAGGGTCAGGCTGCCACCCTTCACGTCTGAGACCAAGAAACTGATATGCGAAGTCCCACAGGGATCACCTCTAAGCCACACCCTTTTCAAAATATACACCGCTCACTTACATCAACCGATTACAAGAAATCACTGTCATCTCATACACCGATAACACCCAACTTATCTCCCTGACAGACGAGACAACCACCACCGGAACCAACTTCACCAACTGCATGACCATTGCAACATACTGGATGCAAACTGCCTGAAGCTCAACTCCAACAAGACGGAAATACAGGTTTTCAGCAACAAGACATCCCTATGCGCCTTCACCTGGTGGCCGTCAGAGCTAGGACCAACACCCAGAGACCACGCAAGAAATCTAGGGATCATCCTAGGTGACAAGCTCAACATGAGGGCTAAAATCAACACGTGTGCGCCTCCTGCTTCCACATACTATGCATACTGCGAAAGATCTTCAAATGGTTCTCTCAAAACATCAGATGGACCCTCACACAAGTACTCATCACCAGCAGGCTGCACTATGGCAACACTCTCTATGCCGGAATCTCCAAACAATTCTTACATAGACTCCAGACCATCCAGAACACCACTGCAAGACTAATACTCAATCTCCTGCACTGCACTCACATCACACCCACCGCAGGAAGGTTCACTGACTCCCCATTAAAAAGAGTAGCAAATTCAAACTTCTCACACAAATATACAAAGCAGCATACACTTTCGCTGACCCGTCAGACACCTACGTTTTTCCTCACTCTCACTTGCACACAGTCCCAACATCCTCAAAAGCAAAATTGGAGATCAGTCATTCTACATCGCACCCAAGTCATGGAACGACCTCCCTCAACACATCAGAAACTTCCCCTCACTTCATGAGTTCCTCAAGAAGCTGAAGACCTGGCTCTTTGTATAAGCACCTTGGGGACCACACATCTACGCACCTGCTCAAGTGCCTGGATACCCTCTAGGGTGATTAGTGTGCTATACAAATTAACATAACCAGTACTAAGCTTTACTTGATAACTTTTTATTGACGCACCTGCTCACCACATTTTGTACCTTGTACTAAGAGGAAGGCAGTCCAAAGGGTGGTCAGAACCTTTGACTTTGAAACGGAACGGACCTATACCTTGTATATAATTGTGTATCTAATTAGTTTATTTCAGTCTTAAATCTCATGAGCTCCCTATGTCACAATTTTTCACTAAAGTCACCTCACTTTCTTGTTGTTTGTTATATCATTTCTGTATGCGACAGCCATTTATAAATTTAACTATTATAAGTATCCTATACATTTTGACATCGTTTGTAGTGCGTTTTTGACTTTTTTGACTTTTATCCCCGTCTTAAAGAATTATGAGACCCTTCCCTGACATTTTGTGCTATTTGGGATAGATACACTTTACTATTAATTACGTTTTGCTATGCTATTGTTTCGCCCAACAGAACTTACTGTAGCGAATATTGCTCATACCCACGTTCTGAGGGACACCGGGTTTACCCCATTGTCTTTAATGGTTTACCAGTGCATGTGCTCATCTGTGAGGGTTTTTCTATCATTTATTGAACTTTTCCTTTAAAATATGTCAGATAGGGAAATACTATCATATAGTGAAGAATATATTAATAAGCTTATTCAGGACCAAGGGGAATTCTGCTTCCTAGGAGTAGGGGCAGCACCATCAGACATTTCCCTTAACGAGAAGTTATCGAAACTCGAAAGATTAGAGAAAAAGTTAATACGTTACAGACTTCACGGCCATCTCTTGACTAAATATCTTCAATCCAACATCATCCTTAAGGGACTACAGGTTAAGAACGAACCGGCAATCTTTGTAGATATCCCAAAATTCCTGGAGGTGTTCAATTTTGTAGCTAACAACTGCTCCAGGCACTGGATGGTCCTTGGGGTGGAAACAGCTCTTGGATACGTCAAAAAACGTACATAAGAGATAGCACACCTAAAAAAAAAAGAGATTCTTGAGGACAGGGCCCTCAATAATGCTAAAGAGGCTTTGGAACGTGCAGAAAAGACTATAATGGAGTTCAACACCGTTACTCTAAATAGAAAACTTGATAAATTAGCTAAAGACATTAGAGCATATGATAAGAAAGTTACTTATCCATATTTATCGGAGTAGTATTACCAACAAGATAACCAGGGGTACTACACCAATAGAGGCAGACAGGTTCACCACTTTTTCTGACTCTTCACTGGGTAGTGGCTCAGAGAGTGACACAGACAGATCTATCATTAGTTCCAACAGTTGTCCTTTTAACCAAGCTCCAAGATTTCAAGTCAGAAATAGTGGTTCACCTTTTTTAGGGGACAACACATGGATGCCACACCGAGGTGGGGGCCAAGACCAAAGCTGGGACAGACCCAGAGGTTGGAATAGAGGAAGGAACACACAGAGAGGGAACACGAGGGTCAGATTTTACCCATAAGAAAACCACGGGGAAATACAGACCCGAAGGCAGACCTACAAATGGTAGTTGCATGTCCGTCCTCCACTCCTATTGCAAACAGTGCACAAGGATCAACTAATCAATATTCTGTAGCCCAAACACAACCTGATCCTATAATTAACATTTCTGATTACACACTGACTGAATCTGAAAAGGACATATTATCGAAGGGCCTTTCTTTCATCCCCACCACCCCACCTAACCCGTTTAATGTGAAATGGGAACTATTACAGTTTTTTAGGAAAATACGACTGGTATTTTTTCTTGCAAAGCCAACCGCCTAATTTACATCAGGCAGCTACAAATTTTAGACCAGCTTCAACTTTCACTCCGGCCTCACATTTATTGACCCACAAAATCCTGGCTTACGAACAGATTGTACTAAAAGAGATTATGGATCTACTGAATGACAGGAAATATATCAAATACAATATCACCAAGCTGGAAAGACAAGGCCTGGAAACATTAAAAAAACAATCCGACTATTGTCATCAAAGCAGCAGACAAGGGAGGTGCAGTGTTCGTACAAAATACGTCTGAGTATGTCACAGAGATTAAGAAACAATTAGCAGTTGAGGAGAGTTACCTTAAGATTAACAAAGACCCAACCCAGGACATAGCCAAACTCATTCAGAAACTGACACGTAGAGGGTTGGATGAAGGTTTTTGTAAGTGAACCGGAGTATAATTTCCTGGATAAGAAAAATCCCCGGATACCCACAATCTACACACTCCCCAAGATTCACAAGAATCTCGAAAACCCTCCAGGGAGACCGATAGTATCTGGTTGTGGCTCCATTTGGAACCTTTAAGTAAATTCCTTGATGCATTTTTGCAGCCTTGGGTGGTTGGAACTAAATCATATGTTAGAGACACCATGAACGTAATACAAATGATAGAGCATCAACCCTTTGACTCCAGCACACAGATCTTAGTTACTCTTGATGTCTCGTCACTATACACCAGCATTCCGCAAGACCAGGCACTTGAGGTAGTACGGGAATTTTTGGATAAAAGAACGAGCCCGACCTGGGTCCCTACAGAATTCCAAATAGAATTATTAGGTATTGCTATGACAAAAAACTACTTTGTCTTCAGAAATGAATACTTCTTCCAATGTAAAGGAGTTGCCATGGGAGCTGGATTCACTCCCAGTTTGGCTATTTTGTTCATGGATAAGTATGAGGATAAGCACATACACAATCTAGACAACCCCTTCGTAGAGAACATCACGATGTTGAAACGCTACATCGATGATGTTCTGATGATCTGGACAGGGAGTGAATTGAGCTTGATTGACTTCACTTTCTGGCTGAATGGTAGGTCTCCAGATCTAAAATTTACCAGGACCTACTATGATAAAGAGACCATTTGCTTCCTTGACCTCTCCTTGAAGATTGCAAAATCTATACTACCCTTTTCAGGAATCCCACAGAATGCAGCATACTACTCGCATATAAATCTCACCATCCTAGGAATTTACAAGACAACCTCCCAAATGGCCAATTTCTAAGGCTACGCCGCAACTGTTCACATAGAACAGACTTTTTTAATGAAACTAACACGCTCGTTCTAAGGCTGAGGGAAAGAGGTTACTCGAAAGGGTTGTTGCACAGGGCGAGGAAAGAGCTTGGTACTTTCCACGGGAGACTCTATCAGAGGTGAGACCCAAAGATAATACGATGAACAAACTAGTCTGTGTCACCACATTTAACACCAGGAGCCACGACATTAAGAAGGTCATTATGAAATACTGGAACCTTGTGGCCTCTGAAATAGACATGAATGAAAAACCCTTGTTTGCATTTAAGAGGGGCAGAAATGTCAAAGTTTATATGGTTAGTTCCTTCTTGGAGACTCCACGTGCACCTGACATTAGAATGCAACTAAGCCTCCCCCCATTAGTGGGACATTTCAAATGCAGGCACTGTAAAGCATGTAAGCTCACAATAGAAGGTAGCGAATTCACACACTTGGACATACCCACTCACTACTACACCATACCAATTGCAATAGCTCTGAGGTGATCTATGCGATTGCCTGTCCATGTGATAAGAAATATGTTGGATAGACAAAACAAAAGGTGAAGACCAGGACTTTACAACACTGCAGTAGGATTCGCTGCCAAGTTCAGGGTGCCCCCATGGTTGAACACTTCCTTAATGCGGGCCACCCTGTTGAGAGTTTGAAATGGTGGGTACTGGAGAAGATATCCCACCACCCAAGAGTAGGTGACATTTCCTCCATACTGAATAGGAGAGAGTGCAGGTGGATGCACACTCTTAACACAGTTGAACAGGGCCTTAATGAATTTGAGGAGACCAACCGACAAATGGGTTTGATTAACTACTCATAGTACGCTTCACTTACACTTCGGTCTCCAGATGTGTTATCTATCGCTCTTTGAAAGTTCTTTCCGGTCTACTTACCTAAGAATATTATGTAAAAAATACCCCTTCATCGACATAGGATTAAAGGATTTTGGATAACTTTGCCTCAGTACATGTAATGATACTGACCAGTTAATTTGATTAATTTTCTTTTTTTTTTGCGGCCATGAAATGCAGTCACTTATCTTTTCCATTGCTAGGAAATAAACTAATTGTCACCTCGTGTAGCTCTATTGCTTTGTTGGAATGTCACTCTTGCAAAAAAACTTTTAATCCCAGAAACATTCTTGATGGCATCAATTGTATAATTTATCATTGTCTACCATAATGTAACATGCTGGTCTGACTCTTCAATTAAATGTTATTGTTATTGTAAAGGCTTTCGACCTCAGTAATATTGTTAACCTTCATACACTATGCAATATCTCTGGCCGTATGATTCACACAATTTAATAGTATGTGATGAGTCTCCCTTCTTTTACTACCATTCAATCACTGTGCATATGTGCTTGCAATTATTTGCAATATAAATGTATTTTGTCTTTAAAGTAGGAGATTACTTAAGCACCTAAAATATATCAATTGTAAGGAACCGAAACACACAACCATGTATGGACCATTCCTCCCCGCTTTCTAGTTTTAGTCGCTGGGTTTTTTAGTAGTCACCCTTCTAATTCTTTCCATTTTACCGAGCTCCAATTAACTCTGTCTGCACACATTTTTAGAATACACGCGTATACACTCTGACGCGTCTAGTGTCATTTGACAGCCCCGCTGCGTACACGCTTATGCAGCGTCTGCCGCATCTACTTATTGACCCCTCCGGTCAATCACGGGCCTCTCAGTACATTCGAAGAACGCGGCCATTCACTGTCGATCTTAGGAAGAGGTAAGACTTGGCTTAGTGCTTCCCGTCTTGCATATTCTTTGAGGCTTTTGTATTGTCCTTGAAACCCCTTTTCACGTTCATTTTCCCTTCAGATTCCAACCGTACGGTGGAATCTTCCACAAATTCCGGGATTTGTTTCCCACCCCTTAATCCAAGAACAAATCCGGGGTTCATTGCCTATCACCACAATCTTTCCAAGATTGTTTCTCGTGGTAAGTCCACCACTAGTTTATTTTCCATTTGTTTTCGATGAATGCGTCTAATATTGGGCATTTTTGGTATATCAGACCCCTTCCCCATTCCTTATTATAGATCCACGCTTTTCTGGTCAACCATTCTGGCATATTGATTCATTTTGGAAATTGTTCTGATGACTTCTAACTAATGAATTCGATGAGAGACGACACCGGAGTCTCCTCCGTATATACTCATACTCCATCCAGGATTGGAGGAGTTTTTCAGAATTGGTGAGTTTCCTTCCCCTCTCTCTTTTAAGTTTTAATGCACCCCACTCATAACATTAATTTCCTTAATATAGGCTGTTCACAGTCCGTACATCAGTCCTGAGGAAGAACTGCAGTGACGCTCATTAATTAAGCATACCTTTGGGTCGAAACGTCAACGCTTCATTAATCTGTCCAAGTCCTGAGTCTCTCCACCCTTGTACTAAGAGGAAGGCAGTCCAAAGGGTGGTCAGAACCTTTGAATTTGAAATGGAACTGACCTATACATTGTATATAATTGTGTATCTAATTTGTTTATTTCCATCTTAAAACTCATGAGCACCCTATGTCACAATTTTTCACCTAAGTAACCTCACTTTCTTGTTGTTTGTTATATCATTTGTGTATGCGACAGCACAAATTTAACTATTATAAATATCATATACATTTTGAAAAAACTGATCCATCTTTTGTGGTGCGTTTTTGACTTTTATCCCTGTCTCAATAATTATGAGACCTTTCCCTGACATTTTGTGCTATTTGGGATAGATACACTTTACTATTAATTAAGTTTTGCTAAGCGATTGTTTCACCCTACAGAACTTACTGTAGCTCATATCGCTCATACCCACGTTCTGAGGGTCACAGGGTTTACCCATTGTCTTTAATGCTCCACATTTTGTTGGCATATTTTTTCTTTAGTTCTGTATTTTAGCGTATGCGTCAACTATAAAGAAAACCACCATCTTGTTTTTTAGAAGGCAATTGGGACTTTTTTTATGAGGAGTCTTCCTGCAAAAGTCCACAATGATCAGACTCCCATAGTCTGCAGTGCTGGTCTAAATGTGATTGATGGGAGATTAGATAACCTCAGTGTACATTCGGGATTCATTGTAGCTTACCTCAACAGCTTTGAATGGCACTAGTAGACCGATATACCTGATACTCAACCTGAGCCTCCTATGCCACCGTCTGTCCCAACTCTGCTGCTTTAAGGTGAGCGGTGTACCTGTGTGTGAGCAGTGTGCTTGCATGAGTGTAGGAGCCACCATGTTTTTGCCTTCCTAGTGAGCAGTGTACATTATTGTGAGCAGTGTGCTTGTGTGAGTGAAGGATAGTCACCTTTGTAAGTGCATTGTGATGAGCGGTGTGCCTGTGTGAATGCAGGCTTAACATTGTCTTTTGTGAAATAAAATAATAATAATAATCAGAATAAGGTATGTGCTTGCGCGAGTGTAACATGAAGGATGAGTAAATCGTTCTTTTCAGGTGTGATGGTTCAGTTGAACCGAAACAGGGCTGTAGCTTCTATAAACAGAATTTCCATTTTTGCTTCGCATTATTATTTACCAGATATGGCATTTCACTTAACAAATCGCTGCTTCCTGGGTCTTTGTTTGCTTCACTTGTGCCACCTGGTCACAACTGATTAGTAAAAAGAAAGTCTGTAAATGAATGCATTGTGTCCTGCCAAGATAGAGCACTCTGTTAATCTTAAAGTTAGGCGCAACAGAAAAATGAGGGCTCCTGAATATGTGCAGTAACTGCATCGGAATTACAAAAAAATGCAGAAAACATAGGGTTAAATGGTTAGAATGTCATTTGCATGAAGGTTTAATTGTGCAGTTTGTGTTTTAATTTATGGACCCTCCTCGTATAATACTTGCATTCAATGAACAAAAGCAAAGAAAATTATGCACGTGTCTGGTACTTCTGTTGCACGAACCTATTCAAAGGCAGCAGAATGGTGTACAGTGTCAAAGACCAATAATAAGTCCAGCGAGTAATAGAAGAGGCAGCTGACTTGTGGACTATTAATGCATTGTGATCAAGTTTTCTTTAGAGAGGTTTGTCTTCAACTTTTCTAAATTGGAGAAGCATTGGGCAGACCTAAAGGATATAGGGATGTTTTTTTAGATCCTGGGTGTATAAATGGAAAAGGTAGTCTGCCTAGTTTTTTTTTTTTCTACAAATCTTAGTCTGAAGTATGATGGTGTGCCGGCTGTGGGTGTGCTAAGAACCACCAGAAACGGTGAGCTTCTTTGTAAGATAAGCTGGGGTGGTGATGGCTTTGTAAATGATACAACTGATTTTGAAGATGGTTCGGGCTGGATGAGACTCGCTGCTGTTCTATGTAGGATGCCTTAAAGATTTCCTATGTGGAGGCCATGACGAAGGGCATTACGACCATTCAAATTACATGTTAACCGGTAAAAATAACAAGCATCTGCAATGCAATCGGTCTCGCCTTTGGGACCTTATATGTATTTAGCTATGCAGCACATTAGCCTGTGTGCTGAAACATCTACTGTTCTTTAACATGGAGGGAAAGTAAGCACCAAACTGCATGACACGCCAGGTATGGGAACACATGGAGAGAAATATTGCCTTTCAGCGGGAATTGGTATAGTCCAAAGCTCTGTTTTTAATATAAAATCAGGATCTTCGGTGGTCATATCACTGAAAATACAAGATTTGAAAAAAATATTGTCTACGGGTGCTCGTGGAAGACCATTTCTATGGACTGGAATCTAGAGAATGCTAAAGTGATTCTGGAATTTTACTGACCTCTGCTGGTCGTTTTCTATCAAGAAAGTTAAATAGAGGCAGTTGACAGAAAAATTTAAAAAAGAAAGTCCCTCAGCAGAAAGCAATTCTGGTTATTTTACTGACTTCTGCTGGTCGTTTTCTATCAAGACAGTTAAATAGAGGCAGTTTAACAGAACAAAAGTCCCTAAGCGGAAGCAGACAAGTCCTAGGGCTGATCTCCAGAGCCCACAAAGTACATACACATATAAGTATATACTAAGGTATATACAAGATGGTCTCGAATGCTCGACCTAAAAATTGAACACGGTCATCGTGCAACTCTTAGTAGCCAGAACATTTAGGGCAAGTGAAACTCACTGCATCTGCTACAGGATCCTGATGTTCCCTAACACTGCAGTGCCAGTTGTGCACAGTCTCTTGTGTGTTTAAGGTACTAATTGGTAACAAACCTGAGTGCAAAGCGAACTAAGGGCTTTATGTACCATTTGCAAACCAGGATATGCAACTTGCACACCAAATAGTTTGCTAATGACTGCCATTTCAGCTGAGACCTATGTATTAATAGGTTGCATCACAGATTGCACATTTGCAGGGGCTCATAAAATGACCTGCCTAATGAATATTAATTAGGAAGCTTGCATTTTGCACCAATTGTAAATGATAGCAAATGCAGAGATGGTAGCTTGTGAGG
The DNA here is from genome assembly GCA_963921515.1 of Calotriton arnoldi. Taxonomy (NCBI): domain Eukaryota; kingdom Metazoa; phylum Chordata; class Amphibia; order Caudata; family Salamandridae; genus Calotriton; species Calotriton arnoldi. The sequence continues at coordinate 1,000,064 of CAWUFW010003641.1, forward strand.
GACAAGAGGCTACCATATTTACTTTTGCTTTTCTAGATGGGCAACTTTTTATATTTTAAGGCAGCTCCCTGTCCAATAAATGGATAGGTGCTGCTTTTAAAAAGCTTCTTGTCAATTTCAGAGTGAGCATGGCTGCCCGACATGATTCCAAAGGGAGAAACATTTCTTCCGGGACAGCTTCCCTTTCAATATTTGAAACAACTTCTGTACAAACATACACTTCCATAGATGTTGAAATATGCAGTGTTTATTGCTGAAATTATGCTTTTGCAAATAATCTGATTACTTTAAACGTACATGTATGCTTGTAAAATAACAGTACTGTGTTGTAATCTAGGGTGGTATCAGGGCAGGGGAATTGGAATGTCACTGTGTCATGGAATGCAGTGATGCACGAGGCTTCGTGAATCACCGCATTCCAGAGTTGGACATCGTGCCGGACTGTCGGTGCTGAATCCACGCCTAACCTGAATAAACCTTCATCTCAACTCTTGTGGCTATTTCCTTATTTTAACACTGGCGACGAGGAGCTTTTGCCTGATTGGGGACAGGCAACCCTCAGCACCGACTCCCCTAACAATTGGACTTTCACCGTTGGAAAATGTGGCCACATGCCTTCGACTTCGAAGAATTTGAATCTTAAAGGACTTGGGCAGTCTTCGCATAGAGAAAACTGTGAGTGACTTTCATTTGTCTTCCTGGCTTCCACGAGCAAAGCTAGCTTCAGCATCCCTACTCACCGGTTTAACTGCCACGGCGCGAGCGGCGTTCTCTCGCGCTCAGCCTGCATTCCTGCAACGCACCCTGGAACGCACGACGATCTACACGCAGCGTGATTACGCAGCGTGCGATGTGCGGCCATTTTCTTTCATGAAAAAAAAAACGGAAAACTTTATTGCATCGAGGAGGAAACAAGCGTTTCTGACTGTATCCTACCACCTCGACTTCTGTGTGCTAATTTCATCATTTCTAATAGTGAAAGAGATTTTATTATTTTTTTTTAAAATACACAGCGAGAGTGCTTTACAAAGTTTTTCTTGTAACCCTTTTAAGTGATTGACACTACATCCTAACTACACCATGGCTACTGCACCAAATATGTCTCAGCCCCCACCCTTCTTATCGGAAAAAGGCGAACCCATTCTTCCCTGGAAAAGATGGAAGAATTTATTTGATTCCTATATTGTAGCAATTGGTGGAGAGAAATTCTCAGCATTCAGAAAACAAGCAATTCTCCTACACAACTTAGGTGTGGAGGGAAGAAATATGTACGATAGTATGGACCTCATTACAGTTGGTAGTGGTGAAGGAGAACCAGCTGACGTGTATGAGATGTCCATGACTATGCTAGAGAAGTACTTTGGTCCCCGCATTAACGTTGTTTTGGAGAGGCACAAATTCTTTACCAGAGTTCAGGACCCAACTGAACGTGTAGGGAGTTATGTCGCTTCCCTGAAGACTTTGGCGAGGACTTGTGAGTTTGGCGAACTGTCTGACTCTTTAGTCAGAGACCAATTAGTGAGGTGCACCAATAGCATTAGAGTACAAGAAAAGCTCTTATCGAAGAACCCAACGTTGGTTGAAGCGGTTGCCATAGTAGAAGGTGTGGAAAACACTTCTACTTGGGTGAAGGAGATGAGGAGGAACCGTGAGGATAAGAAGGAGGGGCAAGGGGATGTCCATACTCTGGCGGATGGTGATTTTCTGGAAGATTGCGACAATGTGGCCAAAGTTTCTCCGGTGGAGAAGTACAGAACTCCTGAAAGGGATACTCGCATGCGTGGTCCTCTCAAAAGTTTGTCGGCAAGAACAGATTTTGAACGACGCCCAAATATCACTACTGCTACTAGTGGTAATTCCAGCGACAAAGCATTTGGGGAGTTTCCTAAACCTAAGTGTTTCAGATGTGGAAGCTTCTCACACTTCTCAAATTATCCTCATTGTTACGCCAGGGATTCGGTATGCAACAAATGTGGTGTCAAGGGGCATTATGCCCGAGTTTGTAAGTCACCTGCCAAAACTCGCAACCCAGAGAAAAGTACTGAGGTTGTGCGTACTGTAGTTCTGAGCATCAATGATAGTGATGGTAAGGTTGATGGAGGGAAGATAGCGATGCCTGAGTGCAACATCTCAGTAGATGACCATGACTTTATTGTTCTTGCTGACTCTGGTTCCCCGTTCACCATGATCGGCAACAAGCAATGGGATGAGGTTGTAGGTTTAGACAGTATGACATTATCACCACCTGACATAAATCCGGTTAGCTACGGTGGTGCAAGGATTAAGGTTCTTGGTTACGTGGAGGCTTGTATTCAATTTAAAAACAGACACACTATTGGCAAGGTCTATGTAGCGGAGAGAGGAGACAATTTGTTGGGATGGAGACATCAACGTGATTTGGGTATCATGCTCAACCCCAGTGCAAGAGACCCCAAAGATCAAGTTATGCTGGTAGACTATGAAGACCAAGGTTGCGAGTACTTCAAAAGATTTCCAGAGGTCTTCACGGATAGTTTGGGCTGCCTCAAAGGTTTCGAGCACCGTATTGTTCTCAAGGAGAGAGCTATACCTTGTGTACATAAAGTCAGGAAGGTGCCCAATATGATGATGGAACCATTAGAAGTCGAACTTAAGAGACTGTTAAGTTTGGGGGTCATTGAAGAAATAGAGGCCTCAGAATGGTTGGCCCCCATCGTTTTAGCCCCAAAGGATGGTGGTGCTAGCGTTAGGATGTGTGTTGATTTGAGGGGTCTGAACGAATGGATTTGGGTGGACCGACAACCTCTGCCCAACATATCTGAGTCCCTCAGCACACTTAAGGGAGCTCGAGTCTTTAGCGTTTTAGATTTGTCATCTGCATATCACCAAATTCTCTTACACAAAGACTCGAGGCATCTTACATCGTTCGTGACACCTCTGAGGGCCTACCGCTTTCTGAGAATGCCCTTTGGGTTAGCATCGGCAGCGGCGTGCTTCCAGAGGGTCATGAAGATGGTCTTGAAGAGCGTGCCCAACATCATGTTCTTCCAGGACGACATTTTGGTGTATGGTAAAAGTGAAACCGAACATGCTAAGACACTAACGTGTGTCTTAGAGAAACTGAGGGAAAAAGGGCTGACAGTAAAGAAGGAAAAATGTCGTATTGGGTTGGGATCGGTTACATATTTAGGACATGTGATCTCTGGGGAGGGGATTCAACCTAAGTTAGAACTTGCAGAGAGTATTATGAAAGCTCCTACACCCAGGGATAAGGATCAAGTGAGGTCATTTTTGGGACTTGCTGAGTTCTATTCTAAATTTGTGCAAAGTTTTGCCTGTGTGACTGAACCTATCAGGACTCTCCTTAAAAAGGGTACGCATTTTTTGTGGTCCAATGACTGCCAGGAAGCGTTTGACAAAATTAAGTCTGAAATTGGAAAAATGCCTACATTGGGGCATTTTGATGTCAACCGAAAGACTGTGTTGACTACAGATGCCAGTCAAGGGGCTAGGGGCAGTACTATCCCAAGTAGTGGAAGGAGAGGAGAGAGCAGTTGCGTTTGCCTCTAGGGCACTTAGGGATGCAGAAGTGAATTACTCGTGTGTTGAGAGAGAAGCACTGAGTGTGTTTTGGGCTATACAGCACTTTAAATTTTATCTTTGGGGTATTCCATTTTTAGTTAAGACGGATCATCGCCCCTTGGTTCAAATTTTCTCGTGTCGCCACAGTGAGCATATCACACCCAGACTTAAGCGTTGGGGTGAGGGTCTTCAGGAATACAATTTCCGGGTACAGTACATACCTGGCTCAACCAACAAATCTGCTGACTGTCTTTCTCGGTTACCTATAGATGATGAACATGGTGAGATTGAAACGGAGAGTGTGTGTTGGATTGCTGAACCAACGTTGTCCAGTGAAGAGTGGTTGAATGGTGTGAAGAAAGATAAAGTTCTTGTTTCTCTCAGAGTGTGGACAAACCAAGGGTGGCCGGATTATAAAACTTTGGACCAAGAAATGAAAGCGTACTGGTCTGTGAGGGACGAGTTGTCGTTTATTTCTGGAAATCTCATGAGGGGAGACAGAGTTGTTCCTCCTGTTGAATTTAGGGACAGGATAGTTAACATAGCTCATGAGGGCCACTTAGGAAGGAGTCTCACCAAGGCTCGGGTGAGAGAAAGATACTGGTGGCCTGGTATGGATCACATGATAGAAAATGTTGTTAAGGAGTGTGTGTCGTGTGCTTCTAATGATAAGTCTCACGTTCCCAATCATGCACCGCTATCACCAGTTGAGGTCCCTGATGCTGTATGGACAAAGTTAGGATTGGATATTGTAGGCCCTTTTGAACTTTTGCCCTCCTGTGAGCGGTTTGTTATTTTGATGGTGGATTATACCTCCAAATGGGTGGTTACTAAGTGTGTGCCTAGTGTGAGCACAAAGACTGTCATTGATTTCCTTAGGGATGTTTTTGCTTCGGAGGGTGTGCCCAAGTTTCTGATTACTGACAATGGAGTGCAATTTGTGTCTCATGAGATGTGCAAATTTCTTAATGATCACAACATAATCCATCAGAAAACAGCCTTATATGCGCCTTAAGCCAATGGTTTGAGTGAAAGGATGAACCGGGTTGTCAAGGATTGTGCTCAACGCGCTCTCGAGTCTAGATTGTCTTTCAATGATATCCTGAGAGACACCTGGTGGGCACACCGCACTACTCCGAATATGGTCACGCAGAAGTCTCCTTTTGAGAGTTTGAGGGGAAGGAAAGCCGTTTCAAAGTTAAACCCATCTTGGCTGCCTGCATGTACGAAGGGAGGTGTTTCTGACGAAACAAGACGTTCTAGGGTTTCGGAGTACCAACATAAATATAAAATCAGTTATGACTCTAAGATGTGTGTGAAGAACAAGAAGTGGAATGTTGGTGACAAGGTGATGGTCAAAAATCCCAGACATACGCTGAAAGGCAAAAGCAGTTTCATTGGTCCTTTCACCATTGTTGCCATCAGGAAAAATGTGGTGAGGGTGGACACGGGGTGCATGTGGAGCATGTCTAGGCTGGTGAAATGCTCTGGGAAATTTACAAATGTATGTTTACCCTGTGAAAAAGATCTGAATAATGGTAATGACCATTTGAATGAGAATATTCATGGCAGAGAAATGAACGCCTCCTCTGGTAGGAGTAGGAACCTGCCTGTGAAGCTTCGAGACTATGTTTTATATTGATACTGCTTGTATTGTGTGAAACTTAGAGATTTTTGTTTTATATAGATACGGCCTGTATCATACGCCATGTTCCTTGTTGTAGCTCCAGGGAGTCCTTAGACAAGTATTCTACTTAGAACATGTTCTTGTGCATTATGTTCCCTCCCTGGGTTCTACTTATCTGTTTCAATTTCTTTACTGCGTCGTTATTCTGTTGTACAATTCTCTTTATCATTATTTGTACTTTGTTGAGAAGGGGATGTGTTGTAATCTAGGGTGGTATCAGGGCAGGGGAATTGGAATGTCACTGTGTCATGGAATGCAGTGATGCACGAGGCTTCGTGAATCACCGCATTCCAGAGTTGGACATCGTGCCGGACTGTCGGTGCTGAATCCACGCCTAACCTGAATAAACCTTCATCTCAACTCTTGTGGCTATTTCCTTATTTTAACATACTGCTTCTGTGAATATTATGAATTTAGATACTGAAACACTTTTTTTATTCAACTGTAAAATGTTAGTCTTTGAACAACTCCTTCAAACTGTCTTGGTGATAGCAAGGTCAAACTTTTGAATAAAAATTTGGAAAAGGCCCTGGAACCTCACAATCTACTGCCAGAGTTATTTAAGAGTCTAGTGGGGTAGGCAGATGTGCAGAACCCAGTAGGTACCTATTGTATGAAATCAGACAAGTGGGCAGACTTCGATTTGCCTGGTTTGTGTACCAACACTGTACCTGCAGTCTAGCAGGAGGAGGACTGTGCCTTGTACAGTCTCATCTCATCTCATTGCTGAACATTCACACTCGCCACAGTTGGCGTTAGCACAGGGCATTTGGCAGAGTTCATCTATCGTCCTACTGGGTGTGGACTATGACAATGTGGACTTACTCAGCAGGATGCAGCAAAAAGGCCACAAGTGGACCTCCACCCAAAGTCCTACTCCCTTATGTCCGTCGTTGGAGGTTTCCCAACGTAGATCGCCACCACTGAAAATGCAAAATTCTCAGGCTTTGCCTCCAGATTTTCACTCCCACAGTCCGTGGGCAATGCACTATGGATTAACTGGTCAAGGATATCTGCCTACGCTTTTGCACCTCTCCTGCTTCTCCCATTTGTGGTTCAGAAGCTTCAGCAAACATCTTTCACTCTTATGTTAGTGACTCACACCTGGGCCAGACAACCCTGGTTCACCACCCTTTTTGGCTTGTCCCTAGTGCCCCACGAGAGGCTGCCCAACTGGCCAGACCCTCTCATGCAGTCAGGGCACAATCGGGTAGGTGAATCCTGTGATTTGACTCTTGAGGTAATAGAATTCGGCTAGCTCAACCTCACTCCGGAATGCATCCTTAAGGAGGCACATGGACCTACAATGTGAACCTGCTATACTGCCAAATGGAAGAGGTTTGTGCACTGTCTCCCCGGGCAATTCGACCCTCTCAACGCTGCAGTTCATGACATTTTCTGGTATCTGCTTCATCTACATAAGTCTGGCCTCGCTAATAACTTCCATCAGACTTCACTTAGCCGCAGTTGAAGATTACCTCAGGAAAGGGAACACACATCACTCTTTAGGGTACCAGTCATTGAGACTTTCATAGAGGGACTAATATTCATTCCACCCAGGATCCCACCTGCTCTAGTGTGGAGCCTCAACATCGTTCTCACAAACTTATGGGCCCTCCTTTTGAACCGATTCACTCTTGCTTTTTACAGTTCCTTTCCTGGAAGGTGGCCTTCCCAGTGGCCATCACTTCCCTTAGGTGTGTGAGTGAGCTTCAGGTTCTAACCATAGAGTAATGTTTCTTCCAGATGCACAACTATAGGGTAGTCCTTAGGACAAATCCCACATTTCTCCCCAAGGTAGTCTCTTTATTCCACCGCACTCAAACTATTGAACTTCCAGTGTTCTTTCCACATCCAGACTCGGTGGCAGAGGGGGCCTTGTACACTCTAGATGTCAAAAGCGTTCTCATGTATTACACTGACAGAACAAAACACTTCCATAAAACACAGCAGCTTTTTGTTTCTTTCTCCAAACCACATAAGGGCTGTGCTTTCTCCAAAATGGGAATAGCATGATTTTTAGTAAAGTGTATGCAGACCCGTTATGCCAAAGCTAAGAGACCTTTGCCCGCCCCTACTAAGCCACACTCTACCCGCAGGTAACACCCCTATAGCTACCTGTTCTATGCCACACACTTTAATCAAGCACTACTGTGTGGATGCCCTAGCACGCCAGCAAGCTAACGTTGGCCAGCCGTACACTTTTCCAGTCCTCTGCAACATCCACTGGCTAGCCACCGCTTAGGAGAAACTGCTTTACAATCTAGGCACAGCATGAGTATCTACAGCTACACTTGCCACAAATGGTAAATGTTATTTACCCTGTAAGCATCTGTCCATGGCATGAGGTGCTGTAGATTCACATGCACCCCGCCTCCTCCCTGGAAACATCAGATTGTTGTAGATGCCTTTCTTCATTGGTTGCATGGTCATTTGTCTCTATGTGCCATTTTCATCCTCACCTGCTGTGCTGGAAAAACAATTTAACATTGGAGCCTACGCCCATTCGCTATACCAGTAATAGGTAGTCACTATACCTCGTGACTGGAAGACTTCTTCGAGGTAAAACAAGTTGCACATGTCCGAGCCTAACCCTGGATGGCAGGAGAATGAACAGCATGTGAATCTACATTACTATATGCCACAAACAGTTGCTTAAAAGGAAAGTAACATTTTCTTTATTACCTCACAAATTCCATTCTATAATTAACTGATAGAAGAAAACAACTGGGCCCATACTCGCAAAAATGTTACTATGAGTGTCTTAATGCACATATTTAACTGTTACTGCCCTGGATATACACCTTCATTTACTACTACACTTGAAAAACTATACAGCATGGCATAAACTATTCATTCAGATCTACTTAGTGTAATATGGTATTTATTACCAATGTTAAGGGAGGGGAGGGCACACTGAACAGTGGTAATATACAACATATACATTACTGTATATTTTGTGGTTCCCTGGGAAATATGGATTTAATCATCATAATGACAGACCCCAAGCTATTCTGCAGAGCTTTACCATTGTGAGGTCTACTAGGATTATGTAGTGTAGAGGACCAGATTATGTGACCAGGTTATCCAATTTATGTGACCAAAAACACAAAATATGCAGCAGATTTTACTAGAAGTATTATTTTCATCCATTTTGTTAGACCGGTCAGCCTTCGGTGGTCTTCCCCCAAATGTTTTGTCTTCACCCTTCTACTTTTGCTGGAATTGTTTTTGTTTGTCTTAGGGCTCTGTGCACTTTACCACTGCTAACCAGCGCTAAAGTGCGTGTGCTCTCTCCTTTAAACAGGGTAAAATTGGCTTACACCTGCGTGCCATATTGAATTTACTTGAAAGTCCCTTGTAGAGTGGTACAACATATACACAGGGCCTATAGATTAAATGCTACTAGTGGGTCGGACATATTGTGCCACCCACTTAAGTAGCCCCTTAAAACATGTCCCAGGCCTGCCATTGCTGCCTGAAGGCAGTTTTAAACTGCTGATTCGACTTGGCAATATAGCCCACTTGCCTAGCCTTAAACTCCCCTTTTATTGCATACAAGCCATCCCTAAGGTAGGCCCTAGGTAGCCCTTAGGGCAGGGTTCATCGTAATTAAATGGTTGGGCATGTACTTTTAAGTTTTTCATGTATTGGTAGTGAAAAACTCCTACATTCATTTTTCACAACTGTTAGCCCTACCTGTCCCATAGGTTGCCTTATTATATTTAATAAGTGATAGCCTTTGATTAGGAACAGGTAAGCATTTCATGTTTGGCGTCTGAAAAATTATAATTAAAAATCCTCTTTAGGTATCTCAAGAGTGGGGGATCTATGGTGTAAGGGAGAGGTCATCTCCTTTACTCAACTCCAAGAGAAGTATGAGATGGTGCCCACTGAAAGGTTCCGCTACATTCAGATCAGGCATGCACTCAAGGCGGCCATTCCATCAGGCACTACCCTCCCGGAGGCCTCCCCATTAGAGGATAGGCTCCTAACCGAATATATGGACAAAAAAGTCATTTCACTTACTTATCGTAAGATTATCAACAACCAACCGGACCCCACAAAACCTCTTCGAGAAAAATGGCAGGCTGATGTAGGAGAGCTGGACGTGACAGATTGGCAGGAGGCACTAGCGTCCCCACAGGAAGTGGCGATACCGTCAAAATTAAAGCTAATGCAGTTAAAAATACTCCATCGAATTTACTACACAAGAGTAACCCTGCAGAAGATAGGGAAAACTGATAGCCAACTTTGCTTACGGAATTGCGGGACAGTCCGCACCTTCTATCCTACACTGTGGGAATGCCCGGAGATAGCGACATATTGGGGAGCAATTATGCACACAATTACACGAGTTAGCGGAGCCGCCATATCTCCAGAACCCAAGAGGTGTCTCCTAAACATCTGGGAACCAACGGATCTAAACCACGCGGCTCAAGACTGGGCAACGCTGGGTATGATGTTAGCCAAATGTAACATTGCTAAACACTGGGGAGCACAAGCTACTCCAACACATCGGGAATGGTGTAGTGATATGGATGGAGCCATGGTGGCGGAGAAGGCAGTATATACACGTAGGGGGTGCCCTAAGAAGTGGAAGCAGGTTTGGGGAAAGTGGAACAACTTTAGAGGGAATATCTGTGATCCACCGCCTGACGAATCAACAACGGACATTAGTGAATAAAGGAAGCGAAACGATGTTATTCGCATAACTATATTGTCAATATAATGATTGTATAATCCTTCGGAAGAAGCTGTTTGTGATGTGACGCATGTATGTATATTTAATAATCTGTAACCGAACTGATGCACGTTAACCGAATATACAATAAAAAGATTAAAAAAAAAAAAAAATCCTCTTTAATGCTAAAGTCTGATTTCAGTTACAATTTTGAAAATGCCACTTTTAGAAAGTTGGCATTTTCCTGCTATAAACTATTTGGTACCTGCAGCCTCTTCTGGGTCACATGACTGAGTGTAGTTGGCAGTTGAACTTTGTTTATTTCTCCCAGACAGCCACAAAATAGAGGGATTAGGTGTTCCTGGATGGGCCATCGACTGGCATGATTAGGGTGGGGCGGAGCTGGGCACAGCCCCACTTGCAACTGAATAAGCTGTGCTCTGCCTTCACACAAAGGACTTTTCACCCCAGAATTGTTCATGCAGCCAGCTTGGAGCGATGGAAACGGAAGCAGGAAACTTCATAGGGAATTCTCTAGAAATATCTACATTCAAGAAGGTGCCATGTATAAAAAGGGGACCCACTCTTCAGTTCACTTTCTGGACCCACGGAAGGACTCTCCGGGTACTGCCTCCTGCTGTGTACTGCGCTAGACTGCTTTCCTAGCACCACTTTCAAGGATCTAGGACTGGAGAGGCACCAGTTGGAGGGTCATGACTCACTCAGGCTGAGTCCAGGTGTGGCTTCCTGATGATTGGAGCCTTTTTTGTTCTTGAGGCTCTGATCAGGGGGCCAGCTAACTAGCCCTTGAGGTCATACTGGTAGCCCTTGGCTCAAGCTGGGAAGCAGGTCTCTAGTAGCAGGGTACTTCTTTTGGTGCAGCTGTGCAGTCCTCTGAAGTACGCAGCAGGCCACAGGCAGGATCGTCTTCTGGGAGTCCAAAAGTGAACTGAAGAGTGGGTCTGAGGGTCCTAATTTTATAGCTGGTGCCAGCTTTGTAGTAAGAGAAAATTCTAGAGTTTTCCCCGAACAAAGGTAGCTGGAAGTTCCTGCCTCCCCGTCTTGGTCCCAGGAAGTCTGAGGAGCTCAAAAGGCTAGTGTGAAGTTTTATGTGTGTGTGCTGAGGCAGTGTCTTTGAAGTGCTAGTGGGGCTGTGCACAGCCCCGCCCATCCTGTGAGGATGGTCGCCCTGCCAACACCCAGTCCCCATATTGATATGTCTGGGAAGAATTCACAAAGGCCAACTGCCAACTACACCATGAAATGTGACCCAGGAAACCGGCTGCAGCCCTAAAAGAATTCTTTCTAAAAATGGCATTTCCAGAATTGGGACATAAAATCTAACATTACCATATAAGAGGATTTTACATTACAATTCATTCGATACCAAACATGATATTTCTACCTGCTCCCAAACAAAAGTTGTCATGTATTAATTGTAATAAGGTAACCCAATGTTATCCTATGGGAGATGTAAATCTCACAGTAGTGAAACACGAATCTGCTTGTTTTTCACTACAAGAACATGTAAAACTTAAAAGTACATGTCCAACATTTTAAATACAAGGCACCCTGCTCTAAGGGCAGTTTAGGGCCTACCCTAGCGGTGACTAACATATATCAAAAAGGGAGTTTTGAGCTTGGCAAATGGTTTATTTTGCCAAGTCGAATTGGCAGTTTAAAACTACATACAGACTGCAGTGGCAGGCCTGAGACATGTTTAAGGATATACTTAAGGGAGTGGCGGAAAAAAGTATTAGAGGCCCACTAGTAGCATTTACCTTACCGGCCCTGGGTATACCAATTTAGTAGGGGCATTAAATTAAATATGCAATTGGGGGTAAGCCAATTTTACCATGGTTTAGAGAAGAAGCACAAGTACTTAAGCACTGGTTAGCTGTGGTAAAGTGAACAGAGTCCTAAGAGCAACAGAAACGTATTCTACAAAACAGGAGGGTAGAGGCAAAACAAATTGGGGCAGGACCACCCTAAGGCTGGCAGGTCTAAATAAGAGCTGAGATGTAATTTCTTTTGTCAATCTGATTGAAAGTAAAACCAGCTGGAGCCTTCTTTTTAATTAGTGCTTAGGGGTCATATCTCAGGCCCTTGAACACCGATGCATGCGGAAGACATACAGCTGGAAAGGGGACAATATCCCCTTTCCAGTGGTAGTACTCCCTATCCACAGGACCCCAATCTCCAAGCAGAGATCCGCCTAATAGACCCCTCGAAGGAGGAATATTCCATCAGACACGGCCAAGTGCTTACCTCCAATTTAAGAAAAATATATTTTTGCCCTCCTGGGAGCGATTTTCACCCAATTGCCCTCCCATAGGGGAGGGCCCCCCTGCGGCCCCCAACAAGTTTATGGTGGGTACCCTAGGTGGGCACCAGGGCACCCACCTTTAAGTAATGCAGGCCCCAGGGATTGGGGTCCCTGGCCCGATAACGGCTTGTGGAAGGGAGGGGAGCCCCATGGCCTCCCTCCCCCTATTTTAAGTAGTGGCCCTGGGGGATAAGGTCCCCAGGGCCTAATATGGCTTGGGAAGGGGGGGGTCACATGGCCCCCCTCCCCTTTAATAAAGAAAATGACCCTGGGGAATGGGGTTCTCAGGACCTAATAAGGCTCGTAGAGGGGGACCACGCGGCCTACCTCCGCCTTAAAAAAGAAAAAGAATACGGCCTGGGGGGGTCCAGAGTGCTAAAATAGGCTTGGGGGGGGGGCGCATGGCCCCCTCCCCTTTTTTAAAAGACACAGTCCTGGGGAATGCGGTACTTGCGGAGGGGGGTGGTGCACGGCCCCCTCACTTTTTATTTTTATTTATATTGATATTTTAGCCCCTGGGATGGGGGCCCCGGGGACCTTTTAGGCTCGGGGAGGGGGGTCCCTTTATTAATGACTCAGCCCCAGGGCATAAGGTCCCCGGGGTCTAAAAAGCCTTGGGAGAGGTGGGCTCCTGCGGCCAACCTTCCGCCACGCACAACTGAAGGCCCTGAGCAGCATGGGGTTGGCTGCCTTTGGGGGCGTGGCCAAAAGGCCTGGCCGTGCGCAGCGTGGGGTTGGCTGCATGGGGGAGGTCGCCCACAGGGGGTTGGATTTACATATGGTAATAAAATATTACTTTACGTTTAAAAAAAACCTCGAAATTCACTGAAAAAAACAAAGGTTAAAGTAATGTTATAGTTAGGTAAAAGGTTCAGTAACGAAACATTTTTAACTCTAAAAACCACAAAAAATTCACTAGTTATAGTTATCTCAAATAACTATAGCTCATGCCCTAAGGTATCTATAACTCGCGCCCTAGCCAAGCACTGCTAATTCCCCTACATATTACATCACTCATGACTTCCTCTATTGCATCACTGATAATATCACTGCAACATTTTCAATTAAATTATTGATGAAAAAACTGTGCATGGCGGGGTTTGAGTGTTCATGTATTATAATTAATAAAGTCCCCCCTGCTGTTCATGAAAGGGATATTGCAAGTCACCTCAGAGTTGCATGACCTTATAAAGGAACTTGGCCTTTGACCTCGTTCCTCTATATGATCATGGAATTCCTCAGTGACTTATAATGTATGGCAAGCGGTACTTTATTCTATGAATAATGTCTTGCACTTGATGTATAGCTTAAATCTCACATTTTCAATTTTGTATTGTACCCAAGAGAGGCCAGTGTAGTAAATTGTAGACAATGGGTGCCATCATCTGTTAATGAACTTCTCATGTTCTCGAAGATTTTTAGTAGCCACCCCTTCATGTCTTTTGCTTCCCGGAACTGATCCTTTCCAAACTTATCCCACAACCTAGTGTTATCTTCCAAATGTATAATCACATATGTCCTAAGAAATTACTTATTGATTGGGCATTTGCCATTATACACATCCAAAGGTTTAGAATGAATTCCTCCACTGTATTCAGTCCATTGGGTATCTTACTAAGTCAATTACATACGATCACCTCACCTTTAATCTTCCAGCCATTTCATTTGAAAGTACTTTAGCAATAACACATCTTCTGAAGATCATTGCCATACATGTCTTCCCAAGGTGTAGGTGTGATCAGGAATTTAAAATCTGAAATCCAAAATCATTGCAGATTTATTGCTTCCTAATATAATACTATCAGCAACGGATCTCAAACATATAAAGTCAGAATTGCAATTAATGGACTTCCTGATCTTTATCTCTTTTCTTTGTTTTTTTACGCTTTTAAAACTTCACATTTTTAGCATTTGAAGGAACCCTCTTCTCCTTTCAGCCCTATTTTTGTTTCCTCTGACTTTAAGTGGCTGTGGACCAACGAGCTTGCCTTCTGTGGGTGATTTGTAGTCCGTTCCCCACTTAATTACCTGAACCTCTGTCCATTTATAATACCTTCCATTGTTTCTTGTGTACCTTTCTTATTTGGTGTATGTCACTGCTATATGTTGTTATCATGAGGATTGGTGTTTTTTGTATCCCTCTTCTTCTCTCATCTAGTTTTGAGGGTAGTTTTTCACACTCTTTTTGCTCAGCTCTCCACCACTTTTATAGGACTCTTTCAGTGTATTCTCTTGCTCTTAACCTATCCAGCACCTCTGTACATTATTCATTCTACATCCCTTCAGTGCTACAGTTATGTTTGGTCCTTAAAAGCTCCCCATATGGTATGTTTCATTTAAGGGCAGTTGGGTGATTACCTCTGCCATGTAGGATACTGATCACTGCTGTAGCTGTCCTGTGCAGTTTATTTTGTAATGATCCATCTTTATTTTATAATTTCAGGTCTAAAAACTGAATAGCCTCATAAATAATGTGACTAGTGAATTGAATACTAGGTTTAAATCCCTTTCATTTAATCTATTGAAGAACTGCCTGCATTCTGTTTCCGAGCCCTTTATACAAGAAATAATTTCTCTATACATTGTAACCACAAACTTAACTGGCTCACAGATTGCTCATGTGGTCTGATCTATAGCACCTTTGGTCCCCTTTCACTAATCTGCACTAAACTTGGAGATAAATATATATTGAGAGACATCTAAGGCTCTGCCAAAGTTGGCACACAAGAGACAAACGGTTCAACATTCATAAAAGTGACTCCCAAAATTGTTTTTCATTTGCCATTATATGGGATTTCCTATTTTAAAAAAAGTGTGTGCAAGTAACGCCGAAACTGCTAATCACATAAGTGCAAGAGTTGTGCAGGTTTATGAGGGCAACTAACAGCTATACTGGTGTGTGTGTCCCTACATTCCCCTCCCCTCTTAGTAAAGAGCAAAGGGGTTAGCAAAAACCCACTACTCACCTGGCACAATGGCAAGGAGTTGGAAAAACAGCCTCCTCACTCCAACACTGCCAAATTGTGGAGGGACTACTGTTGCATCCTGCCCCTCACTTTGCCCAAAGGTGAGGCATGAAATTGCCTTGGGCCCCTCACCTTGCCCAAGGATAAGACTGGAGAATTTGGTCCCTCACCCAACACTGAAAGTGTCAGACGACTATGGTCCAGATGTAGGAATATCTGTTCGCAAACTGTGACTACTATTTAAGGATCAACCTATGTACTAATAGGTCAGTTCCTAAAAATCCTAATCGTAGTGGGTATGAATATAAATGAGGTAGATCACAAATTGTGATTCATGACGATTGGATGCCATTACAGGAATGAAGGCCTTTGTGTGTTTTGTGACCAGATTTCAGTCGCAGAACATTGATACATTAGATACCGATTTCGTATTTGGAAGAAGCACCTACAACACACCACTTCCGGATACTGAATCTGTATCCATCCGCAATCCGATTTTAGGAGTCACAACCACCCAATTAGAGCATTTGCGACTGTTAAAATACTTTGAACATCTGGCCCCATGTTTTTAATTCCCCTCACTGTACCAAAGGTAGATGGGATAGTTGCCCTTACCAAGTGGAAAGGAAGGAGACGATGCTCACTTGTCCAGATCCTGAATGGTTGGCAGGCCTGGGGGGCCCTCAGTCACTATCTCTGCCCTTAAGCAAAGTGTGGTAGGAATTATGTTCACGAACATCGGTATGGATTTTAAAAAATATTTGCAGGGGAGTGGATGCACTACAGGTCTGCAGTGGAGGTGGGGCATAAGGAGGGGCTTCAGGGCGTGGGACACTCACAGGGCCAGCAGAGGTGGAGTACATGGGCTGCAGAGGGGATGGCCATACATAGGGGCAGTAGTGGTGTGGAAGCGGACAAAGAAGGGGATTGCAAGGATTATGGTGAACGCCCACCATGATACAATGCATACACCACACAACACATCCACCGTCATAAGGTCACCCAACCAACATCATATGCCAACACACACCTTCCCACATGTACACAACCAACAATATAGACCAACACATTCACCATTGTATGTCATGGCAAGCAGCATCATGTGTCCACGCAATCCCCATCAGAGCAAACAAACCCACAGTCATACGTCCACACACTCAACATCATACAAATACAAAATAAAACACATAATATTAAATTACCTAAAAAAACTGAAGTTGAAGGACAGTTACATTGGGAAAAAAAATCCTGGTTTTATTCTTGATAATGAGTATTCCAATGAGGTCTCGGGTCAACCACATCGGCACCTTTTGTGGTGTTATTCTCAAAATGCTGAGAACAGTTTTCAAAGTCCTCCCTTTGGACTCTAGCTAATTCTGTCATTCAGTCATTAATTATTGCCAGACTGGATTATGGCAACGCGCTGTATCTGAGCATATCTACCAGACACATTGCTCATTTACAAAAAAATAAATCCGAATTCTGCGGCCAGATCCATACTTAACCTTCCTCGCCAAGTCCATATATCATTACACCTTCAGGCTCCTCACCAGCTTCCTATCGGGGAAAGGGACATTTTTAAGGCTTTGTGTCTGACACACGTAATGGGCCTGGAGTACTTTTTAGACTCTACAAATCTATGTACCTAACAGACCACTTTGATCATCCAACTCCGACTTGATTGCAGTTTCCCTTATCCACCTCGCCTGTTTTGATGTTTGTGCCTTTTTCTTCCTTGCTCCGAAAAGATGGAATGAGATGCTTCCTCACTTAAGATAGGAAGCAAGTTCTTGTCTTTTAGGAAAAAACTGAAAACCTGGCTGTTTGCTGGTACTTTCTGAAGCTCCCCCAACTCCTTTTTGTTGCAGCTTAAGGATACCCCATTTTGAGAAGCAGGGTGCTTTATAACCTTAAATAAGGTTACAATAATAAAAATCTTTAAAAATATTGAGTAGAGGTAAAAAGGTGCAGTATCCTGACAATCTCTAATTATTCCAGGTGTTGTTTTATATAGACAATCATGGTGGCAGTACCACTAGCCTTAATTAGGTGTTTCATAGTTAGGTGTCCCAGAAATAGTTTTGAATGGAGAAACAGGGCTTCAGTACCCCGGAAAATTGTGTCCAGGCAGTAAGAGGTTTTGAAAGGTCATTATTTGGTGGTATTGAAAACACAGGTACCATTTGTATTCATATTCATAATGAAATGTTGTCTCCAAGGTTTTCCCCTAAACAGACTCAGACCAGAGTGGATGTATTTGTAAATGTTATATTATGCTTTATTGTGAGTGCAACGGGTTGTCCGTTGTTATCATCTTAGTAATTCAGGGCATGTATAGGTTCTCTACTGGCCCCAAATAATAACATACACTCATTTCACTCACACTCTGGCCCTTTCCTCACTCTGACTCTTCCCCCACACAGACCCGATAGAGTCTTTCCACAGTATTAATTCTGTATTTATATATTACAAATTGTAATAACCTTTGTAGTGCTTATTACTATTATTTGGGCAACAATATATCGCCTGTACTTCATAAACCAAGGATATGTCCATCAGTTTCTAGTACATGATTCACTCCCACTATGAAACACCTACACTGTTGGGTGAACAGAGCAGTGGCGATCCACCATCTTGAGGATGGTACTGTGGCTCTAGGAACAGAAATTAGATTTGTCTGGAAAGTAACCAAAACGTGGTGACTTGCAATGTGGGATCCTAGTTTTGCAGCTCACAGTAGGAGCAAGGCTAATATGTACAGGGTAATGTATCAGCATTGGAAGATATTGAAGCTAGGAAAAATACGTGAGATGAGTTCCAGCATTATGCTGCCCATCTCATTTGCTAAAGTAGCACCTCACCCAGATGATGTGAATCCTAATGGTTAAAACTACCAACAAACTCTAAGAGAAAATGTACTTAACAAAATCAACTGAAAACCTTTTCTCTGTGATTCCCATCTACTTTGAGCTAAAATATTCCAGGAGAGATAAAAGCCAGCGGAATTCCACTACCACATTATTTTCTTCAATGTTCATTTTCTCACTTCTGAAACAACATTTTCTAATGCGAGAGCAAACTAAGACATTTGGAGAAATTTCACAGTCACCTAATTCTGCGTTAAAGCTCTGAATATTTGTGGCTGAGAGTTTGTAGGCATCTATAAAATGACCCTTTCTACTGGGTCACTAACATGTTTGCTTTCTAATTCACTGAAATATTAGAATTTGAAAAATATTCTTACATTCTCACTGTCTTTCTGTGCAACCTGATGTGCAGGCTTTAGCTCGCCTTCACCTGTATGAAGTGCTTAATCTATTTGTGGCAGTGGGATGCTACAGCTATTTTGTTTCTTATAAACTTGTTGAATAGTTAATTTCAGAATACATTTGGTTTCCTTTACTGTACCCAGGAGTCCAGTAAAGATTGCATTTTGTTTTTCATGAATGGAAAGAGTTTGACCGACTGAGCCAATCGTCTCTGCAGTTGCCTTTTGTTTCTCATACCGTAAAGTGTTTATTTCAAGCCACGGCCAGAGACATAGATCTGCTTAGTCCTGGCTGTCCCAAACTCTCTTTGGAGGTATTGACTACTCTATCTCACAAGAGAAAAAAGGAGAAAACATGGCAAGCCTGCTCCAGAGCATATCTGGGATCCTCACAGTCCTTCTCATGGGCAGGTTCATGGTGTGTGGCTCTGCTTTGACCACGAAGTGGGTCTGGGCTCTCGACTGTGCAGTGTTCCAAAGAAGCAGCCCTGGTCTGGCCGATGTTGTCCAAACTGCAGGTGCACCTCAACTGGACTGATGCAGGTAGTTGCAGCATCGATTGTGCCTATGACACGTGGCAGATGCAGACCTAACAGGCCTTTGTTTTCCCTGGGCAGATGTAGCCCCGATGGGCTGATGTAACATGGCAGATGTAGCCCTGTCCCGCCTATACACACAGTAGTACCAATGATTGGGCTGATGTCCAGAGACAACCCTGACCGGTCCAATATAGGCGATTGCAACTCTGATCGGTCTGATGTTGCCTGGCAGATGCAGCCACAAATCGGGCTGAAACAGACAGCTACGTATAATGGTTCACAGCAGAGACCGGGTTCAAGACCAGGGGACCCTCTGAATTTTGGGTCACTCCTAGCTTGCTCTGAAATGGTCCGCTTCCTCTGGATGTCCAACAGCACCAGGGACATAATGGATTCTCCTTAATCATCTCTCATTCTCACTCCTTCCCACTCTCCGATCTCTAGGCATTCTTGCAGACTCTTAGTGCCTCCATCAGAAAGTGCAGACTTCAGGTGATGTCCCTTTCTTTTGGTAAACTGGCTGACTATTCCTTTCCTTGATCTTTGAAGGACTTGAAACTGGAACAAAGAACTGCTCTCTGCATGACAAAATGGTGTGGTTTGGGTCCTACTTTACCTACGCATAGACGGGAATGTGGGGCCCCTGCCTCAAATTTAAGAATTGGTTTGGGGTGGCTCTCCTTTCAAGAGTTTGTCAGGCTGCTCTCCAGACACAGCCTTTTTGTAGGATGATGCTTCTCGCATAAGGTATCACTGGAATGTCTCCAGACTGGAGCACTCATCAAATAAGCACAGCAAAGTTTGAGGTTTTTTCACATGGCTATCCTCAGCCTTGCTGGAATAGCAATAGAGGACAGACAAAAGAACAGGCCTGTCCTAGAAACTTCTTCACCTTGCCCTTCACACCTGCTATTAACCAAATGACAGTGCTCCTGAAGAACTAGTGAGCTAAACTTTGCTAACAAAAGTCCTCATGGAATTTCTAAAGGTAGCCCGGTCTCCATCCTCCTCACCTCAGTTTTTGAAAATACACCCTTCAGCCCACAAATCCAGTCAATGTACTTCCACTGTATGGGGAAGCTATCCTTATCCTTTTCCTCCTTGCGCTATGCCAAGTAAGAGGCATCCAAAGAAGATCCCACAAGCTTCTGTACTCAGACTTACTTACACACTGAACCCTACTACTGTGCATATGCTACACAAACACACACAAACACACTACATACTTACAGGATGCCAGCACAGGGTTCTGAACATGCACATAACAGCAGAATTTTGCTCGAGGAGTCTGAAGGGCGCACTAACATTGACAGATAAAAAGGTTTGGTCACACTATTAACCTTAAAAACATGGTATGCTGCCACCACTGCTTCATGCGCTATAGCCAAGCATTGAGAGTAGTCCTCTATCAATGGTGAAGCATGCTTGTTGTGCCCTTCCAGGTCACTGGTCAAGCCCTGAGATGTTGCACAGTCAGGGACAGTCCAAGGCCGTTGCACAAACGCTTAGGTCAACGGCACACTAAGGCCAGCATAAAATCAGGATAGCATAGTGTAGGAAGCTGGGTTTCTGTTGTAGTAACCCCCCCCACTTTTTGACAGATTTCTGATGCACTTTGACTTGATGTGGCCTGGGTTCCTGCCAATCAGGTTCCATGGGCCTGTGTTTTTTCCCAAAACTGTACCTTTGTACCCCCCAATTGGCACCTCTCTGGCCACATGTAAGTCCCTTGTAAAGGGTACCTTGGGTACCAAGAGCACTGTGACCAGGGAAGGCCTCTAAGGACTGCAGCACATATTGTGCCACCCTTAGAGGTCCTGTACGTTAACACACACACACACACACTGCCATTGCGGGCTGCATATTTTGGTGCAGAGAAAAGTGAAGTGTCGACGTGGCACACATCCCTGTGTGCCATGCCTACAACCCACTGCCTATGGCATAGGTCAGCCACCCCTCTAGCTGGGTGCACTATGCGACTGGTGAGGGTACAGGTGCATGAGCCCTGTACCCCTACAGTTTCTAAGTCAATTCTTAGACATTGTAAGTGCAGTAAAGCCATAAAGAGTATATGATCTGGGAGTTTGTCATTACGAACTCCACAGCACCATAATGGCTTTTCTGAATTCTGGGAAGTTTGGTATCAAATTTCTCAGCATAATAAACCCACACTGATGCCAGTGTGGGATTTATTATGAAATGCACTCAGAGGGCATCCTAGAGACGCCCCCTGAAAAACGACAAGCCTCTGGTGGGTTCCCTGACTGGTAAACACCAGCCTGCCAACACGAGACATGTTTCTGGACCCCTGGGGTGGGAGTCTTCGCTCCCTGAGCCCAGAAACAAAGCCTTTCCTGGGTGGAGGTGGTCACACCTCCCGCAGGCCAGGAAGAGCCATCTGTGGCAGGGGAGTTTCAGAAGCCTTGCCGCCTTTGTAACTCGACCCCCAGCCTCTCCTGATATCAGGAGCAGGCCCCCTTCCTGTCTCCCCTCCTTTTTGGCGGGAAGACAGGCTGGAAAAATTAGAGCAGACCAGAAGGTGTGCCCACCTCTGCCAACCCCACCCCTCAGGTGGGGGAGGCGAGGTGAAGCCCACTCTTCAGTGCCCGCCATCTTGCAGGCACTCTCCAACCAGGATTAGGGATTGTGCCCACTCCCCCGCGTGGGGTGAGCACACCAAAGGTGTAGTCACCCTAAGGTCAGATGCCTAGATATCACACAGAGACATTTCCTAGACAAAGGTAAGTAATTCACTTTTGGTACATTTGCAGTTTTTCAAGTTTTCATACAAACCAACTCCACACTTTTTCAAAGAAAAGCAGTCAATGCAATCCTATGGGAGGAAATGAAGTTTTTGTACTGGGGTGGTCTCTAGTTCATGAAGGGGTAGTGTTATCTTGCTGTTGCTGGTGGAAGAAAAAAATATTATACCATTGTAGCAGGCAGGGTTTAGAGCTGGTCACTCGACTCTTGATAATATAACTGTAATTCATCTTATAATAGAGAAATATGTGAAATAGAAGGAGATGCCTGTCTACGGGGCCTATATTGATTTCTCAACTGATTTTGATCGTGTAGACAGGCAGACCCTTTGGAGAAAGTTGAATGCCTGGGGGTCTTTTGAAACTTGTCATCGCTCTTCACTCCGCTACCTGGTGTCATGTTATGTTAGGAGGTAAGTGGGTTATGACTCTGAAAATCCATACCAGAAATGGTTTGAAACAGGGATTCCTGTTTGCGACCCTACTTTTTTTAACTATATAAGACTGATCTACCCAAGGTGTTGAGTAAAGTTGCTTGGGATGCCCCAAAAATAGGCTCCTATCCTTTTAGGTACACTCCTTTATGCGGACGATATGGTCTTTCTAGACCTGACTGCCAAAGGCTTCCAGGAACGTCTTGATATTTGTCATCTTATTCAGACGATAGGTTTCCAAAGGGGTGTCTGCTCAATACAAAGTATAAATGGTTTTACAATAATTCTACCATAGAAGTAGTAAAGTCATACTCTTATCTCAAGAATAATGTTGGCAAATTTGGCTGACAGTGAACATATTGCACTTATATCAATTGAGGCGTATGCTCATGAAAATGCACTAAAGGCACTTTATGGAGCAACAGGTCACAAGCACTTTAATCATCTTTTAACCGTATATATAATGAAGATTCCACCAACACTTTTATATGCTATAGAGACAATAAATATTAATCAATAACACTTTATGCATAAGTTGGAGGGGAAGATTCTTCTCACTATTTTGCACTTTAAATTCTATTGTTTCAATAGAAGCCCTAAGGCTAAAATTAGGATTGGTGAGCACTTTCATAAGAGGACTAGCTGTTATTTTACGATGGTGTCATTGTATATTACACGCCAAAGAAAATTCTTCAAGGAGCCTTATGGCTACGGAATGTCTTGTTCCTACTACACAGGCTGGATCGTTTTTAACCAACATTTTATCTGCACTTCATCATTTAAAAATGATCTGAAGGATACAATGAAAAAAATGCTCCATGGAGAATGATATAGATATATGTACAGTGAAATCCTGTTTCCATTGTGTTAATCAAACATGTCAGGCAGCAGTTCCCCAAGTGTATTTAAAATTGGAACCTGGAACACATTGTGCGAAGGTGAATAATGCTATGTAGGCTAAGATGTTTTCTGTTAGCAACTGTGACGGGTGCATGACAGAATGTAGTCTGGGAGGAAAGAATATGCACCTTATGTAATAATGATGTAGAGACTATCATACATGTTATATTTGCCTGTCCTGTTTTAAAATTTTGCCAAGAGATTTTTAAAACCACTTAAAAAAAATATTGTATTACAACAGCTAAAGCTGCAATAGAGATGATGAATTCCCCAGTTAATGAATTAATGTGTTGTAAAATGTTTACATTTTTTAGCTTGTTTTTAAAGTTGTATTGATTGATATAATTTTGTATATTGTAGATCTCATTGTAAGATCTAAATCTCCATTAAAACCTTGAAGTGCGCAATATGGTTGTACTCAGTTGGT
Source organism: Calotriton arnoldi (assembly GCA_963921515.1). Lineage (NCBI taxonomy): Eukaryota > Metazoa > Chordata > Amphibia > Caudata > Salamandridae > Calotriton > Calotriton arnoldi. Next base: position 1,023,618 of record CAWUFW010003641.1, read on the forward strand.
AGCCCAGTTACTGGAACACAAATATAACTCAGTTTATATACAGTCACATTTTGTTAAATCAAGTGAATGCTTAGAAGTACATTTGCCAATGTATTTTATAGTGGCTTCCTCAAAAACTAAAGTAAGGAGAGCAATGGTATGACACAAAAAATGGCATGACACAAAAACATTCTATATCCCAAACTCTTCCATAATCATAAGTCTAGTTTAACAAATGCACTGTTCTAATCAGAGCTCTTCTGTGAATAAAAAGCTGTCGTTAACAGAGGACATTCATAAACAGGGTTGTGAATATTCAAATATTTGACAGACTAGAACACTGATATGTTCAGCGTTCCGTGCATTCAGAAATGTGACCTTATCAGAGCCTTGCTGGAGTCAAAACCCTGACATGAAATGAGCCATGCCATTAACAGAAGGGTCTTTATTGGAGCTCTGATATGAGAAAGTTGGTATAAGTTGTTACTTCACTGCATGGCATCAAATGGGCCAAGTGGATTTCTTACGGTAGATTTATAAATTATTCTGTTCCATGGGCAAGTAGATATTTTGTAAAATTCTACACCCCTGAGTAGAGGTTACTCTCATGTTGTACAGTAATTTAAATGCATGGGAAGTAGTCTGGTATTTACAGCACCTTCCTTTTTCGAGTAAGTGCACAGTAATATGATTAGTATATCACTCCATCCCAGCATTGCTAGTGACCATTACATTTTTGTTTTCTTTCAACAGGTGTCTTTGTGGGGGAACAAGTGTGACCTTTCCATTTCAGCAGGTCAGGAGAATTCCCAAAAATTCTGTCTTCTGGGTGCCCTGGAGGGCTTTTTACCACTCATCTTGGTCAATGACATGGAATATATCTGGTCTGTAACTTCAATCTGCAAAAATGCCAGAAAGAAAGAGGACTCTTCGACTAGAGTAGACATTGTCCTTGATAATGCTGGATTTGAACTAGTTACTGATCTAACATTGGCTGATTTCTTGTTGTCCTCAAAGCTGGCTACTGAAGTCCACTTCCATGTGAAGAGTATACCATGGTATGTTTCAGATACTACAAAGCAAGATTTTAACTGGACAGTTAAACAACTACAAGCGGCAAATCACATCTGGATGTCCAAGTGTGGCATAAAGTGGGAGGGCAATATGAAGACAAATGCTTGGGTTGTTCATGAACACCTGTTTTGGTCTCTTCCACATGAGTTTTGTGACATGGCTCAGGTTGCTCCTGACTTGTATACTGAGCTCCAAAAATCAAATGTAATCTTCTTTAAAGGTGATCTGAATTATCGAAAACTCACAGGGGATAGAAAATGGGACTTTACTGTTCCATTTTCCCAAGCATTAAATGGATTTCAACCCGCAAATCTGTGTAGTGTAAGAACACTTAAATCGGATGTCCAGGTTGGACTGAAACCCGGGCAGGGGCAACAACTTTCAGCTTCTGAGCCCGATTGGTTAATCAGTGGGAAATTTGGAGTCATCCAATTCAATGCTTCTGTGTGAAATGAACAGAAAAATATTAGAATTCCAAAGATGACATTAAAGTTTTAATCCCTCCATAGGAATCAACAGAATTTTCGCTATGACTCCCAGCAGAAACTCTCCAGGTCATTGTCGGCACTTTTGGTCCAGTTCCAGCTAATTAAAAATGCACCTAGTGGCATCAGCGATTGGACTATATGCTACCTTGGAGTGTAGGCGTTGTTAGCAGCTATGGTCACATAGGGCTATTACTGAAGTAGCGCATTGGTGACACAGAAAAATTTACTTTATTTCCTCAACCCAGAAAAGGTAACAGAACGGCGATTCCAATTCAGTTTGGGAGAATTTTGTTGAATTCTCAGGAACTACTGCTTTAAAACATTTTTATTCATATACATTGCTCGTTACAGAATATAATTTGTGCCAAAATTCCATGTCTTTTTTTTCTAGTCTGTCTGCGCATAGAACTTTTTGTGCAGGGGTATTTTACTGCACAGGTGCCAGGAAAAATGCACTTTCCAAAGATCCCAGTCTCTTAAGTACCCAAAATGAAACACACTTTTATTTTCATTTTTGCTATATGCAACCCTTGGCACAGTCTGCCAGTACTTTTTGTGCAGCTACTTATTGGTTGCCAATTTATTATTTGTTCATCACAACTGGATATAGTTGTTTTTCTGCTTACCACCTTTACCAGAATCCTTTGCCAAATTTGATTACATGTGATACTTCTAAAAGTGTACCAACAATATCATAATGTATTATGCTTAATTTTCATTGCATAAAGGATATAATTTTAATCTTAAGAACATCAGTATCTACCATACTCCAACCAAATAGAATAAACGCCAGTTTGTGGCAGGAGATAGGTACCATTGTCATCGCATTTGATGCAGTGTCTGTTTTGATTGTTTCAGATTCGTTGTTACTACTTCATGACTATGAAGTTTAAACCCCAATACTTAATTTAAAGAAATCCATATTATAGAGTCATCGTTGTTCAAATGTATTATTTCCATGTCCTTTTCTTTACCCTAGAAAATGTTTCATGGGTCCGATCAAAAGCAAAGTATGCAAATAAATCTGAAATTTAGTAATAGCTGCTATAAACTCCATATAGTCCTTATTTTATATAGGCGACTTACAACACACCAAAATGTTTTAAAGCACTGGATAAAGAAAAGAATAATTGTCTTTAAAACATGTTGAGGTTGCAGTAACACAAGCAGTGAAAGTAGTTCTTCGTGTGTGAATGATTAAGATAGAGGGGATTAGTCCAATTCAACTGTTTAGCGTTTCAGTGTGTTGTCAATAATCTGTATCCTTAGCATGGCACGGTGTTCTCAAATGCAAGCAATCACTGCAGCATGGATCTTAAATTGGTTTTATGATATGAATGTGTATTTCCTGTATTTCTGTTAACTAAGAAATTGACAATTGTAACAACAATACGATATAAAATATGTGTGTCAAATATTGAAACACATTAGAATCGCCAATTAACATGCTAGACAAATAGTTAAGCTGTGGTATACACAGACATTAGGGCAGATTTAACTGTCCCATTTATTGCCGAAGAAAACCCATCTCTAAAGTTACAATTTTACAACTTTTGCAACATAAAACCTTTGAAATAAAATATTTCATGTGGTTATTCAAACGTTTTTGTATACATTTTAATTTATTTATATTGATGTTGTCCTGCCCGTTGTTCCAAGCACTGCTCCACATTTTCTTTCCAGCCAGTAAGTATGCAATAAACGGTGCTATTTCCTGAATAATATGCCAGCATTGTTTGATAGTATTCTGCTGTTTTCCTTATAATGTGGTCAACAGTAGTATTGTGGTTGGTAGCCAGGCAGGAAGATACTTAAATACCTGCACTCTTTCTAAAAAGACTAGCGTTAATTCTGCAATCATTTACCTCCATCCACTGGAAACAATAATGCTGACTTTAAGAGGAAGTTTTTCTGCATACGATCTGTTCCCTCTGTGCTTAGCTGACTGCTTTCAAATTTTCCTTTGTATTGATGTTGTCCTCCTTTTCTCTTGTATGTTTTACTGGCTGGTTTTGAGAGCAGTGAATTGTTATACATATCCGCATTATTGGTGGGATTGTCACCGGGTAAGCGACAAGATCACTTACTTCAAGTAGCTGACCGAGGTAGACAGGAGTACGAGTCTGAACGGCCAAGAGGAGGTCCTACAAGAGAAAACAGACAGACTAAGGGAATAAGTACTAGAAAAGAAGAAAAATAATAAGGACGAAAAGGCTTGAGACGCAGGAAGAAGGAGTTGAGGCTTAAGAAGGCAGAAAGTAAAGAAAAACTTCAGTTGTGCAAGGCGGGGGAAGATGCCGAGACACTGAAGGATCCAGATGTTGGGAAACAGCTAAAAATGTGGAGCTGCCAGATTGGGAGAAGGCCAACAAATGGACACTGAACCAGTGGCGGCCATCACATAGAAACATTGGTGAGGCAGGTGGAGGGAGCGCGAGGTGAGAAGGGGTGAGCACAGCGGGTGGAATAATAAAACAAGCATTTGCAATGCAATAGGTCTCGCATTTGCGAGAGTTTAAACTATTAGCATTGCAAATGACAATGCGTTTTATTTGTTCTAAAAACCAAAACATAAATGAAAGACATTGTCATTTACAATGCGAATAGCTCAAACTCTCATAAATGCGAGACCTATTGCATTGCAAATGCTTGTTGTGATGCGCCGTCATTCTATCTTTTGTTCTGTGCCCTGCAGGTTATCCTGCTTTTCATTCATACAGGGGCAGGGTGCACTTCACACGTAAGGGCTCTTTAAGTACCTGTCTAAACGCTGCTATCTTCATGCAGATGCAGCGATTAGGCCCAGAGAGAGGGGCCAGCTGGGGAAATTGATAAAAATAGAAAAAATATAAACTCTAAGGGCCCCCCCCCCCCTCCGGCCTCGAAACTCTGCAGTTTTTATAAATGCGAGGCCCCATGGCTGCGAGCAGGCGCGAGGCCCTGGGCAGCTGCCCACACTGCCCATGACTAGCGCCGGCCCTGCACGGATCAGTTCACACTGGTGAACAACACCTGAATATAAGTTAGGCCACTTCTGCTCGGGCCCCCCCCACCCCCTCCCCCCCTGCCCAATCTGCATGAAATAATGACGCCTCCGCGGGCCCCCTTGGTAAAAGGGAGGTAATAGGGGCCCATCTGCCTCCGGAAAGGTCGCTGGCTGCATCTAAACAGAGCAGACAGTCCAAATCGGCTTTCATGCTGCTGCAACTCAGATACCAGCCCATTGCCCACCTTACCAACCCTACTCTGATGCACCAGGTCTTTCTTTCAATGTTGTAAACAATATACTCGATTCCATACACCATGCTTCTTGTAAATTATTGATTGTAATGATTTTTCGACAACCCTCCATTTAGAGACGCGCTTCATATGCAGCCCTCTTGGGTTTTCCATTCCACTCAAAACATTGCTGACACACAGGCACCACCAAAACTAATACCTTTTATTTACAAACCTAGAGAATGGAGAGGTTTGGCCCGAAACCACCGTATAAAACAATGTCTGTTATAATTATTTGAGCAGGACAGATCACAACAGCAAGTTGACAATCAGGGTCGTACTGGAATAGAAAATAGGGTCGTGTTCCAAAGTGACCCCCATAAGCGAATCACATAGCATAAAAGTGGCCCACGTATGCAAAGGATAGGATGTGGTCTGACGACTAGATTGCCGACTTTGGCGCTGGAAACCAAGGTTTGAGCCTTGGGGTCGCGTCCACATCCTGTGATTCTGGGCAAATCACTTAATCTCCCCGTGCCCACCAAAAACATGAATGTGTCCTTGTGTAACGTAACCGGTGCTCATGTAAAGCGCTCCAATACCTTTGGGTAGCGCTATATAAATCTGCACCAAAAAAAAAAACAGGCCAGTTTTGAATTTGTATAGGTGTTTTGTAAGGATGGGAGACTGCATCCATTTGTGCCTGTCGCCGGCAAAGTTTGTAGTAATATAATAGAAATCAACTGTAAAAGCTGGAAACACGAGTCCATACACTTGAATGTAATGCCTGCCCTTCGGGCATGACCAGATTGCTCTATAGCCCAGGCATATCGTGTTTACAATGAAAATTTGTGGTTCCAAAAAGGTGGTGTAAACGTCCCCAAGGCTCTCACTGGCCTGACTCTTCAATGAGACAGAAAGCTGTTATTATATGGCAAGCGTCCAATAACGGAAATGGTGGGTGCACTTGTAAGTCACCCACACCCCGCAGAGAAGGGCATGTTAAACATATGGATAAGGGTTTATCCCCTCAGCCCCACGGGTCAGACTCACCCCTTTTGTAGCTCCCGCAGGCGGTGGCGCAGCAGACAGACGACATAGGCGTCGAAGGTGAGACAGTCCAGGCGGAAGTCAGCAGGACCGCTTCATGCACTGCGAAGGCACGAATGAAAGTAAAAAAAAAAAAAAAAAGCATGTACAATGCAATAGGTCGGATTGCATTGCAAATGCTTAAGTTTAAAACTGAGCACGGCGCCGCTTGAAGGACACTGCGCTCGTTTTTTTTTTTCTAACTTTAACACTGAGCGCGGTGTCCTTGAAGCGGGCGCTGCGCTCAGTGTTAAAGTTAAGAAATATATAAATAAACCGAGCGCGGTGTCCGTGAAGCGGCGCCGCGCTCAGTTTTAAAGTGTGCGCGAGCACAATATCCAGTCCGGGTGGGCGAGCCGGAAAGGAGACAGGGAGGGGGCCAAAAAGCCTCACTACAAATCAAATGACAGCGTTTAACATAAAGTATGACGTGTGCCAATGAAGACCAGAGGCGGAGCTTTCACCCCACTTCCGAAAGCAAACAGACGACAATAGATCTCGCCAGAGCGAGCAGGGCATGCGCTGCGACGCTAGGCGAGACCTAAACATAAAACGTAGCTGATGCTACTTTTGCCGCCTCGTTCCTCAGTGCTCCTCTGCTTCCTGGACCCAGCAGCCCCTGGGACAGCATAAGAGCCCCCTGTGCAAGTCCCGTGCTGCTCTCATGTAGCACGAGAGCAGCAGAGGGATTGGCCTGAGCGGGCTTGTTTAACGTTCGCTCAGGCACCGGGAGTCTGTGCTGTTTCCCCGATCTGGCTGTATAATACAGCTGGGTTGGAGGCCTAAGACAACCGGACAACTGACCTGCTCAGTTAGCAGTGCACATCACTGCGCCCCATCTGCCATGGCCCGGCCTCGCCCATCCCCACACACACTGGCTCAGCCAGCAGCTGAAAAATTAAAACGATAGTAAAATATTGTTTTATTTTTCAGCTGCTGGCTCTGAACCAGTAGGGAAACGCTCCTCCGCTATTGCAGAGGAGCCGTTGCTGCACTGAACAAGTCCAACAGAGGAAGAAGTGCCAGATGTCTCGAGACGCCAAAGAGCCTCACAAGGACTTCAGGAATAAGAATGGAGGAGTACTGCATCCTTGCTCACTGGAATCCAATGGAGAGTGCACCACAAACAAGGTTAAAATCAGCGAGATTCTAACCCAAAGGAGAAGCCTGAGGTATACAACTGATGGCACATTTTCCCTCCACCAGGAGAGCGGGCAAATCTCGATGCCATAGTTCGAGGACGAGCCTAGGACCAGAGAAGTGCTGAGGAAGTAAAGGAGGAAGGCGTGGAACTAGGCAAGTGAGGGTTGGAGCCAAAGTAACCCAGGTGAACTGACGACGAGTCCCCTTTGTATGGAGATGTTTCATGTGTATGGAGATAGAAATAAGTTTAAGACTTGTGAAAAGAAGAAATTGGATTCATTTTTATGTGATCAGTCATGGCAACGTTCTTTTAGACAGTCAAAATATAAAGTAAATTGAGACGAGAGACCACAAACAGAAACAGTAACCGAAAACAAGTTGTTTTATAGAAAGAAAAGATATTTTTTTTTTTTAACTCCAGAGACAAGAAGTTTTTTTTACTTTTATTTTTTCTTTATTTTGCATTTTTTCTCATTACTACGTTCTTGTGTTTTCTTTGTGGGAGGAGTTCCTGGTGGAGGATTATATGCTACCGCTGTCAGTACTTGCCTGAGATTATATTCAGATGTGTTTGTTTCTGTGGAATTGCACAGAATCTTTTGGAAGATATAAAGGTATAGAAGAGAATTATTTTCTAAGAGAAATGCTTGATTCTGATCTCTTATTTCCTAACCCACAAGACTTCGTACCAAAGCGGCCTTTTCTAGTCATTATTCCCCTTCTGCTGCTGAAGGAAAGTGATGGGAATAGTATGTTTTCTGTCTTCAGATAGGCAAATAAACAAGACAAGGAAGGGGAACCAAGTTATTGATAACACTACCTGCACTAGAGGTGTGGGGGGCAGGCAGGCTCCCCGGGCATAATTATAGTTAGAAACAGGAGCAAGGATCGCAGAGATATCAACAGAGCACATTAAGGCTATACAAATCTCAGTTATTGTATGGCAGCTAAGACTGTGTTGTTTTTGAGAAAGGCTTGCAAATTTACAGACGGAGGAAGCTACATTTCAGAGATAGAGATACAAGACTCAAGAATTTCGGACATGGAATGGAAGATACACAGAGGTGGTCCCGCTGAAGAACATACGGGTAATGGGACCAAAGAAGTAGTGGAGAACCCAAACAGGAAGCTATGCTTTGGAAGATTTGTTTTAGGAGTTAGGAGGCCTTGACCAGGAAATCCACTGATGAAAGTGAATATAAATCTTCTACACTAGAGAGACAGGGTCTACATTACTACAGCAATAAAGAACAGCCCTTTTTTACTTGTATTTCACACAACTGTTTTTCCCCCAGATAATGGTATATAGGTGACAAAAGAAAACGAGATTGCTCAAAGAAAGCCAAAAAAACCTCCATAAAATCCATGTAGTAATTTCTTTGTACGTTTTGATTTTGCAAAGGTGGAGGTCTGGTAATGGGTGGAAAAGCTAGAGGAAGATGGGAGGAAACACCAGCACCATTTTAACCATGGGGTAGAGGGAATTAAGAATTATTAGAAAGACTAGACGTTTACTGATGGTAAATAATGTAAGTAAGAAATAAGACAAAGGAGGTGAAGTGATTTGGAGCTTCAGGAGCAGTGCAGTAATAGTGATGGACTGAAATTCTTTATGTGGTGCAGTATAACTGGTTGCAGTGTTATTTGGTATCGGTCCAGGAGGGCTGCAGGATGGGAGGGAAGTGTTGCATATCCACCAATCGCACGGTTATGTTGCCGACAATGGTCCAAGATGCATGGTCGCAGTGCCGAAAAAGCTAGATTTGCACTTCTTAATGTATTTGAAGTTCACTGTCAATGCAGGCTTTATGCTAGTACTGAGGTGACTAGATATCGGCCTCCTTCTATCTTTTTGTATTACATCAACTGCCAAAAGAGATGAACAGGTGGTATTTCTCAATTAAAATCGCTCTCTCTGCACTTTTGATATACCCTTTCATGCCAAAATATTTTTTTAAACATAATTATAAGCGGGTATGAGTATTTACAGACTGAGCATCACACACAAAGACATCCAGCAACACATCCACACACAGCAGACATAGAGGTAACGATGTACATAGATATTTAGATGCCAACCCACAAACACCACCAGATATCCTGCCATCCCTGCACATAGTACGATTACCAAAGCACACATACATACACACATTGATAGCAAAGAAGCAGGAATGCTTGTAAAATGTGAGCATAAACTGTAAGGAGGTGGTGCCACCTCACAGTTACTGTGCTGGTTGGCCAGCTCTCATCAGTAGAGCAACCATCCCTCCCAGAGGGATTATTAAGTGATTGGTAGCAAATCAGATTTTTAGGGGATTGGTAGCAAGCATGGTTCTGCCCTGTAGATTACTATGTGAGGATTATTGAATATTTCATAATATTCTGCATGTATTGATGATTACTATGCAATTGTCACATTATCGAAAGTGACATTTTCAGTACTTCTGTACTCTGATGCAGATGGCACCTTATGGAGCAGTAATGTGGGAGGCTCAGGAGTACCACCAGTATCTAGTCTCAAAGAAATAGTAGTCATTGTTTCTCTAGCGGTCCCGCCAAACATATTGCTGCCTCTACACTGCCGCACCCCTTCCAGGGAACGGGGGTTCCCTGACGGCTGCAGCGGGGTAATGGCAGTCCGACCGCCCTAATTCCAATAGGGCGGTTGGGAGACCGCCCTCCCAACCCCATTGTGGACAGCCAGACTCGTAATCAACCCCTAAATGAGATCAGAAGCACCCAAACCTCTTTCAAACTATTTTCTACGGTGAGTACGGCTTACGTCCAACAAATAGATTGTGCTCGGGCAACCACTTTACATCGAATCTTTATTCCAATTTGGCAGAGCAGGTGATTGCAACACTCTTACTGTTTGTGTTTCAAAGGTATCCTTTTTCACTCGTATTGAGATTTCCTGTTATCTTGTGTAGATTTAAACACACTTCTGAGGTGTAACAATTGACCTGTCGTCTTTCTTTTTTAAAATGGGCTCAATCAATTACACCAGCCGGTTCAATGGCGAGATGTCCGATAAGGATGAGCAAGCCTAGATTTCTTTACTGCCTGCTTCCTGATCCCTACATTTCGTTTTCCAGGCACTGTTTGAAAATGAAGCTCAGAGCCATCAAGTAGAAACACTTGAAGCTGCTTTACTTTCAGCTCGGCACACAAAGCTTCCCAAGATGTCTACTTAAATCGGCCTTCTATAGTTGATACAAGCCCTACTTAGAACCAGCCATCTGGAAATATTCAAGAAAAAAACCTATTTCTTCATCTCCAACTTCAGGTGCGGCCTCCACAAATGTTGGCAATGTGTCTGTTGTGCCCTTCGCCCACCTTTTGTTTGTTCTTTCGCCCTGCTGTCCTTTTCAGTGATCAAGGACCATTGGTGCAGTTTTCTGCAATCTATGTACAGCACTGTGGGGTGCTCTGAAGCTGAGTGATCCACTGGTGCTGAAAGACGAGTATGTGCTACTCGGCACTTCATGGCTTCCAATTTTGAACGATCTTTTTTTACTTGGAATGTTATGTAGCCAGTTTGCTATGGTATGAAAAGAAAGGGAAGCCCAGTATTCCATATAGGAAGAAGGTGTGTAACATAAACCGTCTGCTGTAAAAGAAGATGAGAGGCAAGAAAGTGTAGAACTCGGCCTCACTTAAGAGGGTGACCCTGAGCAAAATGAGAACAGTAATGATAGAGATGATGATGGTGCCACTAAATGGCGACCCATGGGTTGTGGATGACTAGCTTGAGTTTTGAAGGAGCACATCAGGATACCCGTTTTACCACAAAGCAGTTCCCATGTGGTAACCCTTTTGCTTTGCTCACCTTATAAATACAGCTGCAAGGGACGCATTTTGACAGTTCCAGGGCTATTAGGTTACACTCTAGTGGGGCGTAATTACAGTGGCTGAGATTCAGACCTTGTCTTCCTCCGAAGGTTCCCTTCCTCCTGTTTGTCTGGTGGTGTCAGGAGGAGAGTAATGTCCTAGGTGTGCACCTCTGGGTGTTTTTCACTCCAGCTGCTTGTGCCAACTTTATTTTGAGTGGACTGGAAAGAAGCTAATCGGACAAAATGGAGAGTAATCTTTCAGTAATATCTTGAGGTTATGAGGGTGTTGCGTGGGCAAAGGATCAGAGAGGACACCAGGGTGTGATAAAGAGGGTTTAATAGGGATGGACAGGTGTTTCTTTCTTGTTGCCAATGTTCTGGTCACGTAGGGGCCCGGGATGGGTGTACGGGCAGGACTCCGCTCCACTCTTATTGATTCCCTTCTTGACTGGCGCCGAGTCCTCGGGGATATCGTGGCCATGTATCAGGAAAACAGAAGAAAGAAATACTGGGGTAAGGGATCGGTTCCTTATGTTTGCAGTGATAGGGAGGGGTTGTGATAGGACACCAACTCACTCGTGTTTTACTCTCCCTCGGTAGGACGTGCTCGAGTGAAGGGTGATACCGCATACCAAGTGAAACGACAGAAATAAAAGGAGAAGGGACACGCAGTTTCAGGGTCTAAGGGGGTACGCTATCCCGCCTCCCGTACCAACCCGTGAAGCGTTTGCGTACCTCTGAGAGCCACGCACCTCCTGGAGCGTGGCTGGGCGATCCGTGGGGTCGTTGGCCTCCTGGCACCGTTCGGACTCTCGCTGGCTCTGCTTCTCGCTCCGCCTGCTCCCCGGCAATCCGCTCACTCCGTACAAGGCTGGAACCACCTTCAACACCGTCTCCGTCCTGTCGCCGGTGTTAGCACACACCTTCTTCCGGGTCTCCTGCGTCCTTATGGGTCCAGGGAGTGTGACGTCATGGGGCGGAGTTACGTTCTGTAGGAGCCCCCATCCCGTCATCATCCATGGAATCCTCCAGGACGGAAGGAATTCTGGGACCTGTAGTCCAGGTGTCCTGCCGGGAAGAAATAAGAGGTGGAGAGGCGGGACTTACGGTCCACCATTCCATAATGTCCACGTTTTGTACCCCCGATGGGCCCACCTCGTTACAGAGGGGTAAAGTAAAGGCTGCCCTCACTAAAGGGTAAGGTAAGATTTTTTTAATCAAACAATTTGTTCATCAGTGGATATGATAGACCTAAAGCTCAGCTGGTGGATCGTGGTGCATTGCCGCAGAGGCACACTTGGTCTAGGTTATCAGGCCTGTGGTCTAAGGTACAGCAGCTCATTGCCAACTCTCCTATTTCCTGGACGACGCTTTGTCACACAAGCATAATGAGATACAAAGAATTAAGTTAAACTGAGACCGCTGAGTATGTTGGTCTTGAGCACAGTAAAACATCCTGTTCATACAGGAAGCCTTGTGATAACCTGACCTTTTTAGATGCCCTTTTCAATGGATTCAAGTCCCAGGTGATCACCAATTCCATCAATATTCCAGCAGTTAAAGATGTCTGGAGGGAAGCAGAGGTTCTTTGTCAGCCTTCTCCCTGAAAGGAGTAGACCTGTTCCAGTAATGAAGCGTTTGTAGCACTTGCTCGCTCAGGAATAAATCACAACAGATTCTTGAGTGCTTAAGTTTGTGCCCTTGAGTCACAACCTCCACTTTCTTCTGATTCCGCCAGATATTCTACATAAGTCGGTGTTTTGGTTTTTGGAACATCTGAGTCTTCTGTAGGAGGACACCGACACTCTTCTAAAGAAAAATGTAGAAAGTCCTACAGTGAGGAAGATGATACGTAGTGGTGCTCAAGAAAGGTGCAGAAAAGAAAGAGGGCACCTTTAGAACTGGGGTGCCCCAGCACGTTTTTTGCTTAGGAGAAACTGAAGTTGGAGGAGGATTTTTTTGGGTCCTGGTAGATATTTGAGATGTTAACTATAATCCAGTGGCGGCTCCTGCACTAAGGCAGAGGAGCCTCGCCTCACTGCTTTTTAGCAGTGAAGTTAAGGAAAAATAAAGTGATAATAACTTGCATTATTATTTTATTTTGTCCTGATGTCCAGCAGCTTTGCGGGGCGGGGCTGCTCTCACGACAAGAGCAGGGGTAGCGGTGAGCACACTGCAAGTGCGCATGAATGTTTGGCCGGCTGTCTCGGGCCGTCCAAACATTCATGCGCACTTTGCATGTTCTCCACGCAGGCTGCATTACAGCCTGTGTGGAGAACATGCCCATGCTCCCAGTCAGCATCTGAGCGCCGAACCACGGCGCTCAGACCAATCACAGCACTGTATTGCAGCGTTGTGATTGGCTGACTGGGAGCCTGGGTGTGCATCCTGTTCCGGCCAGAGCGAGGGACTACGAGGAGAGACTCCGCGAGAAGGTAAGGTCTTTTTTTAAATTTACACCGCGTGCCCCTGCCCCCCCTCACCCACAATCCATACCGACCGTCACTGCTATAATCTAACAGGCAGAGTTCACCACATGGAGCTTCGTTTCCTGGTGGGAGTCTCCCTCATTTCAAAGTTCTCCCATTCGGCCTCAAATTTGCCCTAGTGGTCTTTACAGTGTGCCTTGCAATGGTTGATGTTGCTGTGACAAGACATGTCTATTTTTCAATATCTGGTTAGCCAACTGCAGTCATCATCTTTGAAGTGGGAATCCACTCAATCTCTGCAGGTCACTGTGTTTCTCCTGTATTACCTGCTTTTCCATCTGTTTGTTGGGTAGGAGGATGGGCGGGGGCGGTAGTTGCCTCTAATACTGTGCACAAGCATTACACTCCTGGGAGCTACATTGAATATCAGCAAGATGACGTTTTTTCTACCAAAGGAGTGTTTAAAAGAGAGGAGGGAGATTTTGGAGTGTAAGGAATATTGCCTTTATTTCGGAGCTGATGTTCTTCTGCATTTTCCCAATTCTACATGTATGCCTGAGCATGTAACCTCTGTAGACGTATATTCAGTCCCAGTGGCAAAGATCTCGGGTCATCGGACTAAAATGATCCCTCTATTTCAGTTGCTTCATGGATTCCAAGGATATTCTGAATGGTTTTCCATTGAAACCATTACCTCACAATGATCTTGGATGCCTTCCTGATGGGCAGTGGCTGCCAGTCGGGTGTGGGAGGCTTGTCAGTGGGGCTCATTCAGTTCCTGTCTCTGACACCATTGCAAAATTATGTACCACATAAACCAAGTTCTAGAGCTTAGAGACCTTGTAGTTACTCTGTAGGACTGCTGAAGGCAACTCTTCTCCATATACACAAGGCAACCAGTCTACTTCACTTCTGCAAACAAGGATGTGTGAGGTCATTTCCCCCCGTCCAGACAAGCCTAAAGCTCATGCAGTGAGAACTTTGGTGTAATTTGAGCCTCTCGATTCAGCACCTTTTAGGCATGAACAATGAGCAAGCAGATGCCATAACCGGGTGCTTTGCAACAGAGCATGAGTTAGAAGCTCATACAGGCACTGTTCATTTTCTATTCTACTCCTGACGAGAACTTCTTATAGAACTTTTTGTTATAGCAAAAAAAAACATTCTTTCTAGGTCTAGGCAACCTGATTGGGCTGTCTTAGGAATGCACTGTTGATAGACTGTTTTTGCCTCTCCTTTTATTCATAACAGCTTTTAATATGTCCAGAATTCACAATGATCTCCTTTGAACCCAACTAGACAAGCTTAAATATGGCACCCAAGCTACAAGTGTCATTCACATCTTCCATCTGGTAGTATTTGTTGTCCATGTGCAGGATTTACCGCCACAACCTAAGCTCTCAGTTTAACTGTCGGACTCCTCTAATCCTTCTATATTGATATTTGCATTTGCCTGAGAAATGTGTAAATATTCTCAATGAGGCTTGAAATCAGTCTATTACGACAGGTATGTTATAGGTGGTATTTGTAGAGCACAACCATAGCTAAAGTTAGAGAAGCACAGTACTGGATCAAAGGCAAAGATTTAGTTCACGTGATTTGGAGGGGTAGCGTGGAAGTAAATGTTTACTGCATTATGATGTTGTTTTCTTTAGACTGGTGTGAATTGAGTTCTTTCTTAAATTGGAGCAGGATTGGGTCACTCCTGATGGGTACAAATATGTAATTTCAAATCCGGGGTGCATTGATGGAGAAGGCCTGGTACCTTGGTTTTTCTATTTTGCACTTCATCGCCTTTCGTCTCGTAGTCTGGCTGCAAGTAACGCTGCAGACAGTGAGCCCAGCCAGATAAGCAAATGTTCTGGTCTAGATTTCATTGTAGTTAATGCAGCTAGTTTGAAGATGGTACGACTGGCAATGGGAGCTAGTGGTGTTTCATCAGTGAGGGGGTTTTCTGCCCATGTTTTCCAGACCCTTGATGATGCATGTTGTGTTGTAGATTGTTTTTGAGGTGAACCATTGTAGGAGAGTAGGATCTGCCTCTTATGGTTACCCCCACTTTTTGCTGATGTCTCACTGTTTTTCGACTTTAGTCTGGCTGGGGCCCTGCTACCCAGGACCCCAGCCTAGCTGCTTCCTCTCTAAATTGATTCCATGTACCTTAAGTACACTTCAGATTGGATTCTAGGGTGCCCTTATAAGTCCCTAGTATATGGTATACTATGTACCAAGGGCTGAAGCATGTATTGTGCCACCCCTGGAAGGCCATCCAAAATGACACCACAGGACTGCTACTGCAGCCTGAGTGAGGTGGTGCATGCACCCCTTGCAGAGATATAGGTTCACTATATTTCACCTATCACTGCACATAGAAACCTATCAGTCACCCCTATGGCAGGCCTTATCAATCCTGAAGGCAGGGTGCTTGGTTATATGTGAGAGGGTGCCCATGCATGAGCAGAGCCCCTCTGCAGCCCTCGGAATCTCCTCTCCGGGGTTGTCTGTGGTGCAGCCTGACCATATACTCTTAAGTGCATTATATCCTTGCGGTAAATGCTAACTTTGGGATGGCTGCACGGAAACATGTCGTGTTTGGTGTCAAACACCTTGGAATCATACCCCCACACCAGTAACTGGTGTGGGAGTATGATCCCACCTTTCTAGAGGGAAAGACATGACAGCACCGGTATACCCGGTACCAGCTAAAAAGAGCCCTGGCATCACAAAATGGATGCTACAGACACGAGTCTGGCCTCCTGCTGCTGACCGAAACTCCGGCAGGGGAGGCCTGGACAATAGGTTTCCTGTCTCAGGGAGGTGTTACCACCTCCCAGACAGGCCTTAGTGGATTAGGGCTGGGTGGGTGCACTCCAAGAGTGCTTTGAAGTCCTGCACTGGGGGCACATTTGGTCTCCTCGTGCATACCCCAGTTCAAACCGGTTGCAGGGGCTGCCAGCCCCAGCTCTGGCGCGAAACTGGACAAAGGAAATGGGTGTAGCCACCCCTCTTTCCAAACCCTCCCATAGGTGGGTCCATCGAGTTAGTCCAACCCCTTTCTTAGGTATAAGTAAGGAACCCCTGGCAACAGGACTTTAGATATCCCTGGACGAAACTCTGCAACTGAATCCTGGAACTTCGACGCTCTACTCAAGACTAGAGGACTGAAGAAATCTCCCTTGGGGTCAAGGAGTGACCCCTGCTTGGCAGGCACCAACAAAGCATTTGCCGGTCTGCATCTCCGAAGCTCCCGCCGGACTCCGAAGTACTTGCAGCCCAGGAAGAGGATTTCCAGACTTCTCACAAGCCGACCCAAGTCCCCAGCAAAGCTGAGACCCGCAGTCCTCACGAGTGACATGGAACCGGAACCCCTGGACACCGTGCACATTTGCTAGTGCATCGACTTCTCGACGACTCTTGAAGTCCTGCTTTGGGTTACTTGTAGCCCAGGCCCCGAGCACCATTTGCACCGAAGATTGTGAGCCTACACTCCACGAGTGTTCCGTGGGCCCGCTTCTTGCATTTCCGCTCGAGTTTCCTTCGCGATCCCTGGTCCGTCGACTGGTGGGTCCCTGTGAAGGCAACTCTGATTTTCTTTGGGCGTTTCTGGTTGCTCCAGACGTGCCCTAACTCCCTCAAGACCTTGCTGGTCTGCACCGAAGCATCTTTCTTCTTTCTGCGTGGGTTGCTGTTGCCAAGGCTTGTTGTGTTCAATCCGGACACCAACGCTGCAGCACTCGACATCCTTCGTGGGACAGCTCGAATCCAGCTCCTGGTCGTCGTCGTCGACGCCTCCTGGTCCTCGTGGCTGAAGAGTCAAGCTTCACCTCCTTCACCTGAAGCACCCGACATCGGTGGGCATTCGACTATCGTGCCCCTGGTCACTGGCAAGTGACCCAGACTCTGTCCCCTCTGCTTTCAGGTTCTTCTCATCTCCGATCCAGGCTTGGATCCCTTCAGACACTTCGCATCTTCCCGGCAGCAGCACTTCGTTGGAGGCTGCCATTGAAATCGACGACCCGACACCATTCGACACCTATGCACCCGGCTTTCCTGGGTGAGGTAACTCAAGTACTCCGGTGCTCCCGTGGGTGTTGACCCTAGAACTGTCTAAGTCCAAGAGGGTTTGGTCCTAGTCCATTTCTAAGTGTCCTTAAACTCTAAAACTCTTACCGCGACTTTCCCATAGACTTTAACGGAGCTCGCGGCTGTGTTCACACACTGCACACAGCCCCCGTGGGTCCCCTGTGTCACTACCTTGGGTGGTTCCTTGGGGTCCCAGCGATTCTACAGGCTCTAGGCCTTGTGTCTACTTAAGTCGTGGTTCTTATACCACTTTCTTAATATATGGTTTGGTACGCCCTAGGGCTAATCGTATATTGTGCTAATTTACTGTGCTGTTTGACTTGTAACTTGTGTACTTTGACCTCTAGCCTCATAAAGAGACTATTGGGTAGTGTTTAGTAATAAATACATATATTTTATATATATATACCTGGTGTGGTTCTCCTTTCATTTGGTCATTCACGAGATTATAACTGGTAAAACAGCTTAACACTCCTTCAAGACTTAGCCAGAAGGCTGCTCTCCATAGCTACCACTAGGATAGCTTTCAATAAAGGTTGTCTTTAAACCTATCATCAATAAAGGTTGTTTGGACTGGTGCAAGGTGCCCACTATAATTAGTGGACAGCATATGCCAGGCCAACTTCTCACATTGGTGTGCAGCGGTTGGATTAAAGCTTGCCTTGTTTTACCAGATAATCTCAAGTGTGTGACTAACTGAAAACCACTAAAGGTACCTGAGGTACATATAAATTCAAGCTTAGAGTTGTGTGTCAAGGGCTTAGCACACCCTTTCTACAACTCAAGAGAGTTTAGTAGGCCACACTAGAGTAGGTAGTACATACACCACACCTCACTAGTGATGTCTTCAAGGCCAGGAACCAGTGGGTCCCTGCCAGAAGCCAATGGGCTTCTACCATCCAAGTATGACAACCTCCCATTCTTGGAATTGAGAGCATTGTGCAGTACTAGGAAGCTGAAGACAGGCAAAAGTGCCTACACCCAACTCCTCATAGAGGTGCTTCTGTTGGATGATCTCAGAAGACCCCCAGGGTCTGAAGGGGTAGGCAGAGAGGGTGGGGCAGAAGATGAGGAAGGGACCAGGGGTGAAGATACCCAGGACCTGACGTCTGAAACTGGCCAGGAAGATGACAATGATCTTGCCCTGGAAAATCCAGCTCCTCCTGCAGATGAGGAGGAGGACCAGAATGGCCTCCCCTTTGTCCCACCAGGAAGAGTTGTGAGTGTGCCTAGAAGGTCAAGATCTCCTTCTCAGGAGTCTAACCATTCTGACACCTCAGTAGGGACCTCTGTTTCCTTTCATAGGAGGGAATCCTCTCATGAAAGGAAAGAGAGACTGCTGAAGTATGGAGAAGTTCAGCTTAGGATCAGAAGAGAGCAGTTGGCTATAGACAGGGAGTCCCTAGAGCTTCAAAGACAAAGAAGAAAGTTGGGATTAGAGTCCCATGGTGGCAGCAACTTCCCTAGTGGTAGGGAAAGGTCTTATTACCATAGAAACCTGAGCAAGATTGTCCCTCCCTACCAGAGTGGGGATGACATCCACAAATGGATTACTGCACTGGAAAGGGCCTGTAAAGTTCAGAGGGTCCCCCAGGAGCAGTGGGCAGCAATCTTGTGGCTCTCCTTTGCAGACAAAGGTAGAGACAAGCTCCTCACTGTAAGAGAAGAGGATGCTGATGATTACCAAGTCCTGAAGAGTTCCCTGATAGATGGGTTTGGCCTAACCACTGAGCAATACAGGTTAAAGTTCAGAGATACCCAAAAGGCACAGACCCAGGACTGGGTGGATTTTGTAGATTGTGCTACTAAGGCTCTGGAAGGCTGGTTACTTGGCAGTAAGGTGTGTGACTTCAAAGGATTGTATAATTTAATCATGAGGGAGCAGATTCTTAATAACTGTCAGAATCAGTTGCTACATCAGTACCTGGTTGACTCTGATCTGACCTCTCCCCAAGAATTGGGAAAGAAGGCAGACAAATGGGTCAGAACCAGGGTGAAGCAGAAGGTACAGAACCAAGGTGGTGACCAAAAGAAGCAAGATTCCAAAAACTCTGACAAGGGTGGGGAAAAGGGTAAAGACCAGAAGTCTTCTCAAGGTCCCCAAAAATCTGCATCTGGTGGGGAATCCCAATCTACTAAAGGAAAAGGCCAAAAGAAACCATGGTGCAAAATCTGTAAGCAGAAGACTCACTGGACAAGTGATTGCACCAAGTCCAAATACTCTAATCCAGCCACCATTGCCCCTAAGGCAACTGTTCCCCCTAGTCCAGTTACAAATGGTGGTGGAAACACTCAGAATAAGGGTTTAGTAGGG
This sequence comes from Calotriton arnoldi, assembly GCA_963921515.1. Classification (NCBI taxonomy): domain Eukaryota; kingdom Metazoa; phylum Chordata; class Amphibia; order Caudata; family Salamandridae; genus Calotriton; species Calotriton arnoldi. Next base: position 1,043,269 of record CAWUFW010003641.1, read on the forward strand.
TTGACCCTGGGTACTGAGATGGGCTCTGGCCTAGTCAGAGTGCCAACTCAGGCTGTCCTAGTCTGTGATGGGGGCATGGATATGTCCCCCTTAGTGAGTCCCAATAATTTGGGCAAATACAGACAGCAGCCTTTAATTAATGGAAGAGAGGCTTTGGCATTCAGGGACACAGGAGCAAGGGTCACCATGGTGACAAAAGATCTTGTGGATCCTGGGCAGATTATACTTGGTGAAATGTACCAAGTGACCAATGCTAGCAATGTCAGAACTGACCATTCTCTGGCAGTTGTTAACTTCTCCTGGGGAGGGGTAACTGGCCTTAAGAAGGTTGTGGTGAGTGCAGACCTACCAGTCGAATGCTATCTTGGCAATGATCTTGAAACCTCAGCTTGGGCAGAGGTGGAGCTCAGGAAACATGCAGAAATGCTAGGGATCCCTGCACATGTCTTTGCTGTGACTAGGTCACAGGCAAAAATGTCAAAAGCTGAACAGGCCCTGGATTCTGGAATAATGGACCAGGTGCCTCCCAAGAGGAGGAGCAGTAGGGTTAAGGCAGTGCCTTCCCCTTGGCTCAGGAAGCAGATCAGTCTTTTGAGGAAGATGATCTCCGGCCTGAAGAAGGAACTGTCCCAGAGGAGCTTGAACCTGATCAGGTTAAGTTTTGGGGACAGGGGCCCTTCCAGGGCAGATCTGAGCCAGGAGCAGCTGAACTGCCCCTCTCTTGAACCCCTCAGACAGCAAGCTGCTGCTGAGGCTGCTGGGAATGCTAGTGGCACCCATAAGATATATTGGGATGATGGACTCCTGTATTCAGAGAGTAGAGACCCCAAGCCTGGAGCAGCCAGGAGGTTGGTCATACCTCTGAAGTTCAGGGGCTTCCTATTGACACTAGCCCATGAGATTCCCTTAGCAGGTCACTTGGGCCAGAACAAGACTTGGGACAGAATTGTCCCTCACTTTCACTGGCCCCACATGTCTGAAGACACCAAGGAGTTTTGTCGCTCCTGTGTAACCTGCCAAGCCAGTGGGTAGGCAGGTGGCACCACAAAGGCCCCCCTGATACCACTACCTGTGGTGGGGGTTCCCTTTGAGAGGGTGGGATTGACATAGTTGGTCCCATGGATCCCCAAACAGCATCTGGGCACAGGTTTATCCTGGTGGTGGGGGACCATGCCACCAGGTACCCAGAAGCAATTCCCCTTAGGACCACTACAGCACCTGTGGTGGCAAGGGCCCTCCTGGGAATTTTCTCAAGAGTGGGCTTTCCTAAGGAGGTAGTATCTGACAGAGGTGCAAACTTTATGTCCAGTTACTTGACTGCAATGTGGAAGGAGTGTGGAGTGACTTATAAGTTCACCACACCCTATCACCCACAATGCAATGGTTTAGTTGAAAGGTTCAACAAAACCTTGAAGGGCATGATTAAAGGGCTCCCAGAAAAGCTTAGGCGAAGATGGGACATACTCTTGCCCTGCCTTTTATTTTCATACAGGGAGGTGCCTCAAAGGGGGTTGGCTACAGCCCTTTTGAACTTTTGTTTGGCCATCCTGTCAGGGGTCCATTGTGTCTGGTGAAGGAAGGTTGGGAGTTACCTCTCAAACCCCTAAACAGGACATAGTGGACTATGTACTTGGTCTCCGCTCCAGGATGGCTGAGTACATGAAAAAGGCAACCAAAAACCTTGAGGCTAGCCAGGAATTACAGAAAGCCTGGCATGACCAAAAGGCTGTGCTGACTGTTTACCAGCCAGGGCAGAAGGTGTGGGTGTTGGAGCCAGTGGCCCCAGCAGCCCTCCAAGACAAGTGGAGTGGCCCCCATACCATTGTTGAACAGAAGGGAGAGGTTACCTATCTGGTAGACCTGGGAACTCCCAGGAGCCCCCTCAGGGTGCTCCATTGTCAACAGGCTGAAGCCATATGTGGACAGGGCTGACATGGGCTTGCTCATGGCAACTGATGAGGGACAGGAGGAGGAGAGTGACCCTCTCCCTGACCTGCTCTCACAGAACCCTGATGATGGGTCAGTAGATGGTGTAGCCTTGGCAGGCAGCCTCACTGCCCAGCAGCAAACTGATTGTAGACAGGTGCTCAATTAGTTCAGACACATGTTTTCTCTGACTCCAAGTCGGACCACCTGGTGCACTCATGAAGTGGACACTGGGGACAGTCTGCCTGTTAAAAGTAAGATTTACAGGCAACCTGACCAAGTCAGGGACTGTATCAGGACAGAAGTCCAGAAAATGTTGGAACTGGATGTCATTGAGCCTTCAAATAGCCCTTGGGCTAGTCCAGTAGTCCTGGTGCCTAAACCTCACACCAAAGATGGTAAGAGAGAGATGAGGTTTTGTGTGGACTACAGAGGCCTCAATGCAGTCACTAGGACTGATGCCCATCCAATCCCCAGGGCAGATGAGCTAATAGACACTTTGGCCTCAGCCAAGTATCTAAGCACATTTGACCTGACAGCTGGCTACTGGCAGATCAGACTAGCTGATGATGCAAAGCCAAAAACTGCATTTTCTACCCCTGGTGGGCTTTACCAATTTGTGGTGATGCCCTTTGGTTTGAAGAATGCACCTGCCACTTTTCAGAGGTTGGTGAACACAGTCCTTACAGGTCTGGAAGCCTATAGTGCAGCCTATCTAGATGATATTGCTGTCTTTAGCTCCACCTGGGAGGATCACCTGGTCCACCTCAGAAATGTTTTGGAGGCCCTGCAGAAGGCAGGCCTCACTATCAAGGCCACTAAGTGCCAGATAGGGCAGAGTCCGGTTGTGTACCTGGGCCACCTTGTGGGTGGAGGCCAGGTTCAACCATTGCAGAGCAAAATCCAGACCATCATGGACTGGGTTGCTCCAACTACCCAGACTCAGGTGAGAGCCTTTTTAGGCCTGACTGGGTACTACAGAAGATTTGTCAAGGGGTATGGATCAATAGTGACACCCCTGAATGACTTAACCTCTAAGAAAATGCCCAAAAAGGTTCAGTGGACAGTTAGCTGTCAAAAGGCATTGATGACCTGAAGCAGGCCATGTGCACTGCTCCCATTCTGCAGAGTCCTGATTACTCCAAAAAGTTCATTGTGCAAACAAATGCATCTGAGTTGGGGGTAGGGGCTGTACTATCACAGTTGAATGATGAAGGTCAGGATCATCCAGAAGCTTTTATTAGCAGAAGGCTGACCCCCAAAGAGAAACGTTGGTCAGCCATTGAGAGGGAGGCCTTTGCTGTGGTTTGGGCTCTGAAGAAGCTGAGGCCATACTTGTTTGGCACTTACTTCCTTGTTCAGACAGACCATAAGCCCCTCTTATGGCTAAAACAGATGAAGGCTGAAAACCCCAAACTTTTGAGGTGGTCCATTTCCCTACAGGGGATGGACTATACAGTGGAACACAGACCTGGGAGTAACCATGCCAATGCAGATGGACTCTCCAGATATTTCCACTTAGAACATGAAGACTCAACTGGTCAAGGTTAGTTTAATGTCCCTGCGTTTGGGGGGGGGGGTTGTGTAGGAGAGTAGGATCTGCCTCTTATGGTTACCACCCACTTTTTGCTGATGTCTCACAGTTTTTCGACTTTAGTCTGGCTGGGGCCCTGCTATCCAGGACCCCAGCCTAGCTGCTTCCTCTCTAAATTGATTCCATGTACCTTAAGTACACTTCAGATTGGATTCTGGGGTGCCCTTATAAGTCCCTAGTATAAGGTATACTATGTACCAAGGGCATAGGTACCTCAGAGGCCTACCAGGGGCTGAAGCATGTATTGTGCCACCCCTGGAAGGCCATCCAAAATGACACCACAGGACTGCTACTGCAGCCTGAGTGAGGTGGTGCATGCGCCCCTTGCAGAGATATAGGTTCACTATATCTCACCTATCACTGCACATAGAAACCTATCAGTCACCCCTATGGCAGGCCTTATCAATCCTGAAGGCAGGGTGCTTGGTTATATGTGAGAGGGTGCCCATGCATGAGCAGAGCCCCTCTGCAGCCCTCGGAATCTCCTCTCCGGGGTTATCTGTGGTGCAGCCTGACCATATACTCTTAAGTGCATTATATCCTCGTGGTAAATGCTAACTTTGGGATGGCTGCACGGAAACATGTCGTGTTTGGTGTCAAACACCTTGGAATCATACCCCCACACCAGTAACTGGTGTGGGAGTATGATCCCACTTTTCTAGAGGGAAAGACATGACAGCACCGGTATACCTGGTACCAGCTTAACAGAGCCCTGGCATCACAAAATGGATGCTGCAGCCACAGACCCGAGTCTGGCCTCCTGCTGCTGACCGAAACTCCGGCAGGGGAGGCCTGGACAATAGGTTTCCTGTCTCAGGGAGGTGTTACCACCTCTCAGACAGGCCTTAGTGGATTAGGGCTGGGTGGGTGCACTCCAAGAGTGCTTTGAAGTCCTGCACTGGGGGCACATTTGGTGTCCTCGTGCATACCCCAGTTCAAACCGGTTGCAGGGGCTGCCAGCCCCTGCTCTGGCGCAAAACTGGACAAAGGAAATGGGTGTAGCCACCCCTCTTTCCAAACCCTCCCATAGGTGGGTCCACCGAGTTAGTCCAACCCCTTTCTTAGGTATAAGTAAGGAACCCCTGGCAACAGGACTTTAGATATCCCTGGACGAAACTCTGCAACTGAATCCTGGAACTTCGACGCTCTACTCAAGACTAGAGGACTGAAGAAATCTCCCTTGGGGTCAAGGAGTGACTCCCCTGCTTGGCAGGCACCAACGGAGATGCATTTGCCGGTCTGCATCTCCGAAGCTCCCGCCGGACTCCGAAGTACTTGCAGCCCAGGAAGATGATTTCCAGACTTCTCAGAGGCCTGTAGTGTAGTTCCTATTTCCCTAATAGGCTCTGCGCATTGGAATAATATAACCTATAGGTTTGACATAGGACTAAGGTCGGTATGTCCCTATCGATTATACTAAACTTAATTACCTGTGCCAGCTAGCTCAGAGGCCACTAGAAACTTCTTGAAGACAAGAAGGGAATAGTTTCTGGCAACCACATAACATAAAACCCTGATCCCTCAGGATCGTGGAAACAATATACTACTTTTCATTCAGTCACTCATCTCAGAGAAGTACATAGAAGAAACAGTCGGGTGTGTTTACAATAAAATTTATTGCACAGTTGTTGTTCTAGTACTGGTTATATGTGCTGCGACAACTGTTGGACAGTAGCAGAGAAATATGGCCAGCAGTGCAGTTAAATAAAAATGCATGGTACAGTTTTACCATTGTGCAATAGTAATGAACACATACATGAAATGCAGAATGCATTAAGATAAAGCCTATACCCCTATGATGCCTAACTAGATGTACCTAGCATGTGTGTAGGTCTTAGAGAGCCAAGAATCCCCCTAGGATTTAATCTAACCCCATTACCTTAGTGGGACTTCATCCTGGTGTTGAGCTGGACACCCCAGGATGGGTGGATGGACCTCTGCCAGCTGGAGCTGTGGCATGATGCAGGTTGCAGCGTCTCATGTCAGAGTGTCCGCATGGAAAGTCTCGGTCCTCTCTAGTTTGCTTGGGCAAAGGGAGGTATATTTATACCTGATAGATGCCTTGGAATGTTAGTATTGACGTACAGTCGGTCAGAGGAAGATGTCAGGAATGAACCCTTAGGAAATAGTGGTTCATGCATATTTAATGAGTTCTTGGAGAAATCAATAATCCTGTGCTAGGGAAAATCCTAAGAGCGAAGGGTCTTTTGTCTAAGAACTCGTTGTGACATAGGTTAGTCACTGTTGGACATGGATATGACGTATTTAGGATGGACCGTCTTCTGCACCCAGAGCACACGTCAGATAAGGGACAGACTCTGTTGCTCGTTATTTGTAAAGGGAGGGCCAATGTAGGTGAAAGGTCCTGCCTGTCTCTGTGGCATGAAGGATTTGAGCCTCTGAAACGGCGCACCTATGTTAGGGCCTCAATCCAGCACATAACACCCACTCCTATCTATGGACAATCGTGAATAACCCATTAAAAGCAAACTACGTGACTAAAATAGGCATTTGCACATAATTGGCAGGTAGTTTGCATGAGAGTGGTTTATGAGCTGAAAAAATAGCAGCTGTTAAAATATGTAAAATTACTATATACTCTGTGGAGACAGGAAAAATCTATAGTGTCATTAAAAAATACTCTCTTAGAGTCAGTAGTTACTTATAAAAGTTTCTGTTTATAAAATTGAAAACTCTTACAAGCTGTTCAGAAGACCATGCTTTCTTTAGAAGAAAAAAAAAAGAAAGAGAAAGGTCATTTTTAGAGGGAATGCTCCAAGCACTCGGTCAGAGTTGAAACAATAAGAGAAAAAATGTGTTTCAGGACATGTTTTAGCAAAATCGAGATAACAAGTGACTGAGAGACACAACATTTCTGTTGCTATAGTTACTGCAGGGGACGGACCTTTGTAATACCTCGCAGAATCGTTGTGGGAGCACAGAATGAGCAGTGCTGCCAGTTGCTGGTTCTGAGGCAGCCGGTGCTGTAATCGATACCTTGGTGCTAGCTAAAGGAAGCAAAAAGGCACCCTCCGGATTTGCAAGGAATGCTTTGGTTTGATGGGAATACGCTGGGACACAGCCAAGCATGGGACTTCAGCAGTTCCAGCCTGGTGGTAAATGCCGCTGGCGTTTCCTTTGGAAGTGTCAGACAGATGATGACCACGCATTCTTCACTGCAAAAAACAGGCATCAGAGAACAGGTATGTTGCAGTTGCAGTCTTTTCAGACTGGTCTTTTAAATATTAGAAACCATGAGAAGCATAGTTCCTGTTTGCAAGGTATTCCCAAGGTGCATCACACTGCTTGTGTGTGAAAGATAAAATTTATCAAAAAGGAAAGAGGGGCAGTCTGTATTTGAGTGCTATTTTGCAAAAAGAAAAAATATTTCTTTAGCTGATGTGAAAATGAAAAATAAAAGTGCTGCACAAGCATGGTTTTCAGATTGCTCAAGGCATTGAATTTTACAAAGGAAACTTTTGGTTCACTACTTTCAGTGTTGGGGCTTCTAGCCAAAAAGGGCACAACTTCCCTACACTTGTAGGATTTCACTACCTCTGGATGTTATCTGTACATAACGTAGGTCTGGCTTATATATACTGAATCCCTTGGTGATATTCAGGAATCATTTTTGTGACCGGTATTTGTGTCAAAGGGCCAAACCATCCATACTTTCCTAACTGGGTCTGTCCTGTTGTTTTGTAAATGGCATCTAATGTTGCCCCTGCTGATGTATGTCAACTATTCCACCCCCGTACAATGGTGTTTGGTGGTGTTTGGCAACGTTCCTACTGGTGTTTAAACAACCACATTTCTAGATGCATTACAATTGTGTAGGAGTTGATAACCTTAATGAAGGTAACAGGTATAAAGCGTCACAATAAGAATAAATCTCTAACATTTCATGATCTGAAAATGTAGCAATTATTCCTAAAACAGACAGCATATTATTTACTGTATCAGTAACCCAATTTTCAGAAAAATGTACTGCAGGTAATGACATCACTGAATGAATGATAAAATGAATGAAAATGAATGAAAGTTCAAAATACATTAATCAGAATTAAAAACCGGATGATTAAATACATCATTTAGAATACAAAGGCTTGTTCAGGCCGAATACATTTATAAGTCTCTTTTGCATTTGAATTTAAAATGGATGTGGCTTCAGTTTTATGTTGAGTCTGTTTTGTAGAAAAGTGTCCACTAAGAGTCATACTAAAAGCTAGCTCTAAGCAAAGCTAGAACAGAAAAAGATGAACCCAGAAATGCTCCATAGTTCTACCCATGGTGAAGCCAGGTCTGTAACTTTTTGGAAAAAGAAAAGGTTCAAAAGTTTGTACTTGCATGTTTGTTGTTTGTTTTTGGCTGGCTTCGCTTCCTGTTCACGTGGAGCCATGGAAAACGTATCACAGTTAATGAAATAGCCAGTAGCTGTATGATCAATTGTTGAAATTGCATCGTGTTTAGTTGAAGTTATTTCTGCTGTTTTTGTTGAAAAACGTTTAAAATGTTGAAATTAATAGTTGATGTCTTTGCTGAAAAACTTTCAGATGTTGAAGTTAATATTTTATGTTTTTGTTGAAAAACATTGATGCATTTTTATTTGATGCTTTTGTTGAAAAACGTTGAAGCATTTATTATTTGATGTCTTTGTTGAAAAACGTTGAAGCTTTTAATATTTGATGCTTTTGTTGAAAAACGTTGGTGTACACATTTGTTTTTGGCCAAATTGCAACTTGAGTGTTGTCTTGACTTTTTCCTTGAATTTGAAAGGTTGGTTCAAGGAGAACTAGTTCCATTGCATTGTTGCATAGTCCCCCACTCCATGGATTTGATTTCTCAAACGTGATGAGCTTTTCAGTTTGAAGTTCTTGAATAGTAGTGAGAGGGACGTCTACTACTGTGGAGTTCACAAGGCCTACTGCTCAGTATTGGCCACATAGTTTTGGTTGATTCTTTCATTTGAAATGAATCTGTTTTACTTTTTCACGGCAAGATGCGGCAAAAGTACAGTTCTTGTTCCTTTCACTTCAAGGAATGGCACAGGTTTTCCGGTATGAGGGGCCAAATTCCTTTGTGTCCGTGATCTTTATCTCTCTCTGCCCAGATCCCCGACTTTTGGGATTCAGACAGGTCTTGCCGTGATTACCTCGACTTCCCAGTGGCGGCCTGTTTCACTTTGACAGAATCTTTGTTTGTTTCCTTAAGTTCCTGTAAAACAGCCAAGCGATCATAGATACAGAATGGTTTTCATCCGCCACTGTGCCTTCACATTTATGATCAGGTTCCCACATTCGTAAATGGAGTCAGACCTCCTAGAGAGCTTCTTGGCTGGGTGTGTATTGCCCCCTGAATCCATATAAGTGTTTGACCTCACTAGCGCCCCGCCTAATACCCTAGCTGTTAAGGATTGCTCTATGCCCCAGTCCTTCCTCTCCTCTACCTAAATTCCCTCAGGATGGCGTTGGAGAGGAGTACCGCAATATTACGTCCATCCCTTCCATGGCCTCTTTGTCAGCCCGAGAGCTAAGCGTGGAGCCACAGTCCGGGTGTAACGTTGATTGCGTATCTCCTGTTATGGACTCGCAAATCTTTTTATAACAGTTTTGAGCGTCAGCCGAGCGCTAAGGCCATACCTATAGGAAACTTGAGCACGGATCCACTGCCACCAAGATATATTTTTAAGCCACCTCAAAATTTGAGGGGCCACAGTGGTCCTGTTACATGACACGATCAAGTGGACAGTCTGATGCTGTCTAGCAATGGGACCTGCGCGGGTCTTGTGATGGTGTAGCCTGGCATTTGTTTGCAGATTTTGAAGTTCAAGACAAAGCCAATAGTCTGACTTCTGAACCCTGGCCACCAATAGCACTGTTTGCAATGAAGAAATAGTAGCTATTACCCCTGAATGTGCGGAGCCCAAGCCCTTGTGTGCTTTAAATGATTATTTCCTGCCTACTATCCATATTTGGAAATACTCTATCCCCCACTCCAGGAATCTGAGCATATGGAATGTTGTTTGCACCTAACTTGTAGGAGTATATAAGTGGAAATTTCTTAGGCACTGCTGTGCTGCCTTTGCGTGAAGCAATTACAGCCACCATATTCTAACCGTCTATTCTCGTTGTTGAACGAGTGTGCGCAGCTACGGAAGCTGTGTGAACAGCCCCCTGTGTGGCTTCTACAGCCAATGAATTCCCTGCAACGTGCACGCCATCACGTTGATGACTCAGTGTGTTAATCACGTGAGTTTTTGTTTGGTAGGTCGTATTTTTCAACTCTACTACCTTTTCCCATAATTTTTGTGTTTAATTATGCCACCTTTTTCATCTTTAAACCCATTTTGTTCCCAATGGTGTAAATATTTATTACATTATTGCACACAGTAAAAGGAATTGCACACTATAAGTGTGGGGAATTCGCGATCCGTGTTTACAAGTGCAAGTATCAGGGCTTTTAAAGCTGCCAACCGAGCCGTGCTATTATCTAGAGGTAGTTCTTTGGTGCAATGAGGACGGAACTTGCCATCCAGCATCTGTTCCTTAACAAAGGCGGCCGGTGGGGCAGACCCATCAGTGTAAATTAAAAAAAAAATCATACTGGTCTAGAGGCAAGATTTCATTTGGTAGATGATGTTCTTTCTCATATTGCAGGAATGCCTATGTTTTTAAACTTGGATCAAATCTGGATTCAAAGTCTGATGCAGCAAAACAATTAGCCCTTTGTATCCATTCTGGATGTAAGGCTTTGGCATTAGGAATGCTAGCCCCGGTACCGGGGTGACGGCAATAATGCATCATCCCATGAGCCAGTGCTCTTTCTTTTGCTACAGCAGTCTGAATGGTTGTCAGAATTTTTTCCTGTTGAATTAAAACTCATTTCTGTGTTTGTGTACAGATGAGATTTGTATGCGATTGGTACAGTTTCACCTTCATTAAAGGTTTAATAAGTGTACCCGCATTGACCCAAAATGATACTGAGTACCAAGTGGTGCAAGTTTACACATGTGTGTATGTGTTTGGCAGCAATAATATCTTCCTGGAGTGAACAAAGAATATTGGTGTGTTCTTGTGTCCAGTGTTTGACTGAAAAGTCAGGTTTGAAAAAGGTCGTAGAAAGGTTTTACTCTCTCTGCGAAATGTATGTTCTGCCAAAATCTAGGAATCCCAGTACTGATTAGAAGTTGTTTCAATGTCTTTGGAGGCTGGAGCAGCGCACACTTTTCTAAAAAGTTAGCTGCCAGGCTTTTCCCTTCACTTGAAAACTAGTATCCCAAAAATAGGACACAGAGGTGGGCAATTTTTGATTTCTCAAAATTAAATTTGCTAGCCCCCAGAGGCGAATCCCATAATAATGGTGCTCAGCCTGGTCAAGTGTTTCCCAATACGTCGTCCGTTAGATAAATATCATCCAAATAGGACAATGCTTCTTCATCAAAGTGCTTTAGCCATTCAGTAACTCTTTCAGAAAATACCCCTGAGCTGTTCTTATACCCACGGGGAGATGACAAAAAATTGTCACTGGGACTCTAATATACTAAATGCTGTTAGGTACCTGTTTTCAGGTGCTATAGTTTGACAGAAAAATCCATTTGAGACAACAAGTGTCGTTTTGTATTTTTTCCCGCATAATGTTATTCATTAATGCGGCACTATCTGCATGTTGGACAGCATATGTCTTTGTGCAAGTGTTCAAGTGTCTGTAAATGAAAACTAGACGAAATGTATTATCATGTTTTGATAAGTGAAACAAGGGATTGTTCTTTTGTGAAGTGCATTTTTCAATGATCTCCTGGTATTCAAGTTGATCTAAGATCTCCCTGACCTGTGTTTTTAGCTTCTTGCTTAATACGATATTGTCTTTGAGCATGTGGTGAAACTATCAATGGGATCACGTGGTGGGTTGAGGCATCATCCCATCCAGCGTGATTTTTATACAATGCTGGAGCTTGGGCTACTGCCCACTCCCGTGCATATGTATGTTTAAGGTGAACTGGAACATGGTTGGAAAATGCAGGAAAAATATACTTTCTCCCTTTGGGCGCTCCCTCACGAATGCTGGCGGCTAATCTTGTTCTGCTAACAGTATGTCAAAACCAGACAATAGGTTCTTCGCAAAAAGACCATTTACTTTCCTGTGTTTGTCCTCCTCCATGCGGAGTGTTATTTCATATAACTTGTGTGGGACGCTCACCCTTTTGTCTGGTGTTTCCACCGTGATGTAATCATTCAATTTTTCTGTCCAGAAATTCCTTCAGGTTCTGGCTAGCTATTGTTACTGCTGCCGCGCTGTATAGCATTGTCTGAGCCCATTCCCCGTTCAGAAGTTGAGTCCTTAGGATTCTGTGCATGTCTAACTTTGAGACCTGCAACTTCCTTCTTTTTAAATTGAGGTTTGGATTGTGGCTTGTCTTCTGTTTTAGAAGAGTCCTGAGCGTGCTTGTCCCTGGACTGCTTGCGCTCTTCTTTGTGTGCTGACTTTCCTTCTCTCCCTGTGTTGTTTGTCGAGAGGAATGTGTATCAGTATCCTGATACCTGTCAGGTTTCCTAATATTATCCCTATTTCTAAGGTTATACCTCTTTGCAGAGGGCTCCTGTTGAGGAGATCTACCTCGGGACTGAGAATCCTTTCTGAAAAATTTTGTTTTTATTATTATCCCACTTCTTTTTAGAAGAAGTAGGTGTCTGCTTAGAATTGTCCTTCTCAGGACTGCCCATTAGCTGTGGTTTTAAAAGCTTTCCCACCCAAACTGTCCCTTCCCAGTTCTGCATAGGCAGTTTCAATTATTTTGGGAAGTTCTTGTGGTTGGTCTATAAGACTGATCTCTCTTAGGTGTTGGCGGATCGCCACTGAAGCTGCTTCCCCTTTAATGTTAGCTAGTATTATTGTTGATACCTGGTCGTAATTACCTAGTAACTTCATACCTAAGGTCAGAGCTGGTTCAGCTCCATACTTGTTCTGTATCTGTCGTAAGACATCTGGAATTACGGCTAAGGAAGGAATACCATGAGTCCTGGTATGTATGGCAGCAAAGACTGTACCCCAAGTGGTGCAGTCCTCTAACTGTGGTGTGATCCCCATGGGCAAGCAGAGTGTTAGCATTATATGCTTTCAAATGGTGTGGTATTTGGAAATACTACTTCTAACTGGATAATTTTCTGAGCTACCCAGAAAGGAATCTGTTCACATTTTGTGGGCAGTTTACCCATTACTGTGTGTAATGTTTGTGGAGTGATTTTAGTAGCGGTGCTCTGTGTTGGAGCCGTGTTATTTGTAGCTACTGTGGGCTGGACACCAAGTGTCCTCATGACGAGTTGCGTCATGGCTCTTTAAGAGTTTTACCAACTCTTTGTGTTGTAGGAGCAGTGCATCTTGTGGCATTATATCAATGTCAGGATGTGGTGTGTAGCCAGCTAATATTGGCCTTGTAGCTCCTGGTCTGCCTAGTGGACCGAACCTGGTTTTATTTATTTGTTGTAGGGCGCCATTAAACCAGAAATTGTGATCCTGGTCAGTGTGCGGAATCTTAATCTCCTCGAACGGAGTGTAGACCGCTGGGACTTTTTCAAGTATGTAAGAATGAAAAGTCTGAGTTGTTGCATTTACTGCTGGGAATGTAACCCAAGAATAGAACACATCTGTTTGATAATCTTCGTGTGCCTCTATTAATATCACTGTACCCTCTCGGTCTGTTAAACCATGTCTGAGGGGTTTTTGTGTGAGTGTATGCCTGATTTTGGGTGCAAAATGTATTGCATTTGCTTCCTCTTCGTCGTTTGAGACCTGTGTCCCAGTGACAGGAGCAGCTGCCTCGACAGACATTGTGTTGTGAAAACTAAATGTCCTAAAAAAGGGTTTTAAGATAAGGTTTTAAAAGGCACAATTGTTCGGGAACTTTTTCCTTCAAGCTTGATTAACCTACAGCCAATACATAGGAAGATTGCCAACTCAGCTGTGGCGGAACTTTGTGCCTACCCACTCCAGACGTCTCTGGCGTTTTGTGAGTAGGGGTCTCTGAGAATAAGTATGACTGAACTACTCAGATTCTACTGTTAAATAAGTGCCAAATTCACGTTTGGGCGTCATGTAGTGTAGTTCCTATTTCCCTAATAGGCTCTGCGCATTGGAATAATATAACCTATAGGTTTGACATAGGACTAAGGTCGGTATGTCCCTATCGATTATATTAAACTTAATTACCTGTGCCAGCTAGCTCAGAGGCCACTAGAAACTTCTTGAAGACAAGAAGGGAATAGTTTCTGGCAACCACATAACAGAAAACCCTGATCTCTCAGGATCGTGGAAACAATATACTACTTTTCATTCAGTCACTCATCTCAGAGAAGTACATAGAAGAAACAGTCGGGTGTGTTTACAATAACATTTATTGCACAGTTGTTGTTCTAATACTGGTTATATGTGCTGCGACAACTGTTGGACAGTAGCAGAGAAATATGGCCAGCGATGCAGTTAAATAAAAATGCATGGTACAGTTTTACCATTGTGCAATAGTAATGAACACATACATGAAATGCAGAATGCATTAAGATAAAGCCTATACCCCTATGATGCCTAACTAGATGTACCTAAGTGTACCTAGCATGTGTGTAGGTCTTAGAGAGCCAAGAATCCCCTAGGATTTAATCTAAACCCATTACCTTAGTGGGACTTCATCCTGGTGTTGAGCTGGACACCCCAGGATGGGTGGATGGACCTCTGCCAGCTGGAGCTGTGGCATGATGCAGGTTGCAGCGTCTCACGTCAGAGTGTCCGCATGGAAAGTCTCGGTCCTCTCTAGTTTGCTTGGGCAAAGGGAGGTATATTTATACCTGATAGATGCCTTGGAATGTTAGTATTGACGTACAGTCGGTCAGAGGAAGACGTCAGGAAGGAACCCTTAGGAAATAGTGGTTCATGCATATTTAATGAGTTCTTGGAGAAATCAATAATCCTGTGCTAGGGAAAATCCCAAGAGCGAAGGGTCTTTTGTCTAAGAACTCGTTGTGACATAGGTTAGTCACTGTTGGACATGGATATGACGTATTTAGGATGGACCGTCTTCTGCACCCAGAGCACACGTCAGATAAGGGACAGACTCTGTTGCTCGTTATTTGTAAAGGGAGGGCCAATGTAGGTGAAAGGTCCTGCCTGTCTCTGTGGCATGAAGGATTTGAGCCTCTGAAACGGCGCACCTATGTTAGGGCCTCAATCCAGCACATAACAGGCCGACCAGAGTCCCCAGCAAAGCTGAGACCCGCAGCCCTCACGAGTGACGTGGAACTGGAACCCCTGGACACCGTGCACATTTGCTAGTGCATCAACTTCTCGACGACTCTTGAAGTCCTGCTTTGGGTTACTTGTAGCCCAGGCCCCGAGCACCATTTGCACCGAAGATTGTGAGCCTACACTCCACGAGTGTTCCGTGGGCCCGCTTCTTGCATTTCCGCTCGATGCTCCTTCGCGATCCCTGGTCCGTCGACTGGTGGGTCCCTGTGAAGGCAACTCTGATTTTCTTTGGGCATTTCTGGTTGCTCCAGACGTGCCCTAACTCCCCACCGAGTGGTGAGTCCCTCAAGACCTTGCTGGTCTGCACCGAAGCATCTTTCTCCTTTCTTCGTGGGTTGCTGTTGCCAAGGCTTGTTGTGTTCAATCCGGACACCAACGCTGCAGCACTCGACATCCTTCGTGGGACAGCTCGAATCCAGCTCCTGGTCGTCATCGACGCCTCCTGTCCTCGTGGCTGAAGAGTCAAGCTTCACCTCTTTCACCTGAAGCACCCGACATCGGTGGGCATTCGACTATTGTACCCCTGGTCACTGGCAAGTGACCCAGACTCTGTCCCCTCTGCTTTCAGGTTCTTCTCATCTCCGATCCAGGCTTGGATCCCTTCGGACACTTCGCATCTTCCCGGCGGCAGCACTTCGTTGCAGGCTGCCATTGAAATCGACGACGCGACCCACCATTCGACACCTATGCACCCGGCTTCCCTGGGTGAGGAAACTCGAGTACTCCGGTGCTCCCGTGGGTGTTAACCCTAGAACTGTCTAAGTCCAAGAGGGTTTGGTCCTAGTCCATTTCTAAGTGTCCTTAAACTCTGAAACTCTTACCGCGACTTTCCCATAGACTTGAACGGAGCTCGTGGCTGTGTTCACACACTGCACACAGCCCCCGTGGGTCCCCTGTGTCACTACCTTGGGCGGTTCCTTGGAGTCCCAGCGATTCTACAGGCTCTAGGCCTTGTGTCTACTTAAGTCGTGGTTCTTATACCACTTTCTTAATATATGGTTTGGTACGCCCCTAGGGCTAATCGTATATTGTGCTAATTTACTGTGCTATTTGACTTGTAACTTGTGTACTTTGACCTCTAGCCTCATAAAGAGACTATTGGGTAGTGTTTAGTAATAAATACATATATTTTATATATATACCTGGTGTGGTTCTCCTTTCATTTGGTCATTCACGAGATTATAACTGGTAAAACAACAGCTTAACACTCCTTCAAGACTTAGCCTGAAGGCTGCTCTCCATAGCTACCACTAGGATAGCTTTCAATAAAGGTTGTCTTTAAACCTATCATCAATAAAGGTCGTTTGGACTGGTGCAAGGTGCCCACTATAATTAGTGGACAGCATATGCCAGGCCAACTTCTCACAACCATTTATATAAATTGCTCTTCAGGTGACCCATCTGTATAAATAGGGGGGAAGAGAGGTTGATCGGTCCGTCATAAGTCCTCTCAGCTTTAAGCATATACAAAAATGATGACGTTCTGGAACTATATCTGTAAGTTTGATTTATTGATCAGTTTTTGGTTACTTTAGGGATCGTCACTAATTTAGGGGCCTCCCTTGTTAGGATACAGTCACTCTCTGAGGTGGCATGCGTCATCATTGGGTCCTGCTCCTTGTCGGTTGGGTGTGCAATACCTGGCGGGCATCCTTTCAGAGCTCTTTATGGAGATCTTTTATTCTAAGTTCAAAATGTCACTGTGGCCCGATTAGGCAAATGTTTTCTTGGCAACATTTTCCTTGGGGGTCTAATCCATCCAGGTTCATATCTTTAAGCCAGAATTAAACTAATTGTTGCGTGTTGCAGAAAGTCTGTTCTGGCGAAGCTATGTTAAATACAGATGCTAGACATCCAAGTCTGTTTGAGGTGCAGGTAGTGTTTGAGACATTGGATGTCTACAGCAGAGAAGACTTTCAAATATAGCTGTGTATTAGGATGCTGTTGAGAGTGAGTGAAGTCCAGAGAGGCTCCATATAGCCATTGAACATGACTGCGGCAAAATGTAAACCTGGGAGACTCTGCAGGTGATAGGGATCTTCTGGTATCTGAGGTTCCTATGTGAATGAACTGGTGCCAGTTGGATAAGTAGGAGAATTAGTTGTCAGTGAATCCCATTCAACACTTCGGGGTTCAGTTGAGGGTGGGATGGTCGATTGTGTCAAAGGCAGCTGAGAGGCCCAATAATATCAAGAAGCAGGGGTGTTGGGATGAGAAGGTCTGCTGCATTGTATACAGGTGTCAATTCCTGCTCTGTGTGCACAACTGCAACTGACTTTTAATTTGGGACCTTGGAATCACGCTAATCTAGCATGGGCACAGAGGCCTAGGTCTGTCCTTAACAATGCATGGTCCAGGAGCTGAGGACTCCTGTCCCTGTCATAGTTTAGCACGTTAGGCAGTGGTAACAGCATACCGAATTGTGTGATCTTAGTCAATCGGGAAGACTTCAGCTGTTCTATTAAAAAAAAAAAAAACACAAGAATCTTGTACGAGATCCTATGTGTATGTCAAGTTCATGTGTAGTATGCATGTGCACTTGTGTAGTAGTTAGGACTCTGTGTATGTATGATTCTCAATACTTAAACCAGTGGGATCTATTTTGTAAACTCCAGGTTTCCCCATGGCACAATATGGGAGATGAGAACAGCTTCCCCAGACAGGGGACATGTATGGCCTGCATTCCAGTGACTGGAAAGAGGAGATACAGACACTGAGTGAGGAGGATGGAGACAGGGCTGCCTTTAGAAATTCAATGAAGACTTTGTTACCAAGAAGCAGCTGATTAGTTCTTACTAAGCTCTTCCAATTGGTAGTTGGTAAGGGAGAAGGGTAAGTGTGATAAGCCGGGTCAGTATATGGTGCTCACTTATGTAAGTGTTGCACCCTGCACTAACCTGGGCGACCCTTATGGTGATTTTAGGGGTTTAGGTAACCATAGAAAGCTCTCTAAGTGGTAGCTGTGGAGATCAGCCTTCAGGCTTAACCTAGGAGGAGTGCAAAGCAGCTCGGTTTACCAGTATCTAATTGGTTACTGTAGACTAAATGAAAAAGAACCAAACAGTGCACTTATAAAAATAGATATTTATTACAATCACTCACTAACATGTTACAGTATCTCCTACCTGGAGATTTCACACCACACACAATACTTTGGACATAGAACAGCAGTTAGCACCAATACACAGTGGTCCCCAGAGGGGAGACAGACCATATATCAAATAAGTAGGAAGTGAACCACGACCTAAGTCGAGACTGGACCCAGGAGATGTAGAGGAGTTGGGGACCCAAGGAACCACCCCAGGTGAGACTCGTGGAACCCCCCCAACGGTCAGGTGAGAAGGGACACTTCACCGTACACTCAAAACTGTTCAGCGGGTACGTCGCGGTTAAAGTCTTACCACAAATAGACGAAAAAGTCTGTTGGGACTCCGAAGCAAGTTCAGAACGAAGAGTACCTGAAAGCAGAGGGGACAGAGTCTATGCCACACCGGGATGTCCAGGAGGCACAGAGGATGTAGGAAGACAAGTTTAGTGAAGAGGCTTCAAGCTGGGGTACAATGAAGCGGTAGCTCTGCCCGAGCCACAGGGATGCTGAAGACAACAGAATCGGTCCGTTCAACCAACCGCGTCGGCATGGGTCAGTTATAGCGGGGACAGACTCGTCGACAGAACCTCTCGATGCGTCCGACTCTGTTGGCACAAGTCGATCGTGGTAACCGTTGAGGTCACCGGGTGATTAAAGCGATGCAGCGACACGGTGCACAGGGGTTTGGTTCCAGGGCGTTCTACGAAGGATGCTGGCCTCAACTCGACGAGAGGACAGCTCAGGCCTCGAGGGAACGCAGAACCACCACCTGTGTTGCAGAGCCTTGTGGAGTCCGTGGGAGCCCAGGTTTGGCAAACCAGTCGATTTTGTTGCGGATGCAGGGGAGTGACTCCTTCACTCCAAGGGAGATTCCTTTGGATGTCGTTAGAGGTCCACAGGTCCAGGACGAAACCTGTATGGAGCACGGACACTGATGTTGCAGCGAGCTTGCAGGACGACAAGGTCGGGAGTCAACAGTCTTCTCCGTTGCAGTCTTGGTCCGGAAGCAAGAGGACGATGTGATCAGTTCGGCCCAGTCAGCACGACTCAGCCAAGGTGTCCAGACGGTCAAAGAAGAAGTGGAGTTGGATCTGAATCGAATCCCATGACGAATCTAGGCACCCACCCACAGGTAAACCCTTAAGTACCCTAAGGTGAGGGTTGGGACGATTCAGGGGTCCCTCCCAGAAGAGGGGTCGGACAGTGGGGAGGATACTCCCATGTCCTTTGTCCAGTTTCGCGCCAAAGCAGGGAGCCAATGGCTCCCTGATCTGGTTTGAACTGGAGTATGCAAAGAGGGCAAATGTGCCCTTCGAGCAGACTATGTGGCGCTGGCAAGCACTCCTGCCGTGGCCCAATACACCATGTCCTGTCTGGGAGGTGGTCACAACTCCCTGTGACAGGAAACCTATTGTCCTACCTTCCCCTGCTCGGGCTTGTCCCAGCAGCAGGAGGGCAGAACTGTGTCTGTGGTCCGCAGCAGCCCTAGGTTGCTGTCAGGCTCTGTTTGATCGGTCCCGAGAGCATGGAGGGCCTCCTGGAGGGGCCCTACCCTGGATGGAATCATACCTCCAACATCGGATACGGTGTTGGGGTATGATTCCAACATGTTTGATACCAAACATGCCCAGGCTTGTTCCAGCCAGTTTAGAGATGGTCATCGCGTAATGACGCGTTGCCCCTATTTATGTTATATGGCTGATGCACTTACAACCCGGGAGTATGGACTCGGTAGGCTGTAGGGGTCTCTTGCTCATGCAGGGGCACTCTCACACTTGGGCCCGAGCACCCTGCCTTCAGGACTGGAAGGCCTGCAAGAGGGGTGACTTATGAGTCTTAAGTGCAGGGATCTTGGATATAGGGAAACCTATATCTGTCGTAAGTGGTGCTAGCACCAGCTTACACAGGCAGCAATGCCAGGCCTGTGGCTATAGTTTGAGTGGTCTCCCACGGGTGGCATAATACAGGCTTCAGCCCATGGGGAGGGGACCCCTGGTGTACCTATGCCCTGGGTACCTCCGTACCATATACTAGGGACTTACAAGGGTACACCAGTATCCAATCTGGGATGTACTTAAGTATGTACTGTTACCAATTTCGGGAGGAAGCACAGTGACTGGGGTCCTGATCAGCAGGATCCCAGTCAGACTAGTCAGAAAACAGTTGAATAACAGCAAAAAGGGGGGTAAACAGTAAAGCAGATCCTACTTTCCTACAGTAAGGCTGCAGTTTTTTTTGTTCAGCGTGACATTTCCAGGTGTACCGACCCTTTGGTCTATCGCTGACTACTGATTCAGAGAGACTGATGGCACCTAGGTGCAGAAACCTCACACTTCATTATGCCCATGTTGTGAGTGCTCCAGTTTGGAGACTGCCCCAGTGCTACTTGCTGTGAGAAGAATCACTTTACACAAAGGCTGTATCTGGAGAGCAGCCTGATATCAGCACATAAAAGATAACCACTGGTTCTGAAGCCTTAGCCAGTACATCCATATCCCCTGTTAGAAATTATGTGAAGTGGAATCCAAACCACCCTGCTTTGTTCCAGTACTAAGTTCTTCTTGTCTTGACCAAGGAAGGAAGTGTTCCAGAGTACTTATAGAACTGATGTGTAACCAGGGCTTGTGTCTTCCTGAAAGCCACTCCCCGTGGTTGAGGGAACATCACTTCAAGTCTGTACGTTGCGCTGGAGGAGCTGAGGGTCTGACTTGTGCATAGCCATCTGCCTGTTTGCTTAGAGAGGAAGGAGTCTGTCTGGGCCTGCAGGAGGAGAGACTAACCAGAAGGAGTAGCCCAACATGCTCCTGGCATGAGGATCACCTAGAGAAAGCACACTGCCTGACAGAGAAGCCTGTGTTCCAGAGGGTCTTCCAATTTCTCTGCGGTTCCCAGCAAGAACAACAAAAGTCTACATTGGCCCAAAGCGAGCTGCTTCTACCTTGCTGTGTTGATTGGCCCAGGTCGGAGCTGCATCTGCCATGCAGATGTGTAGCTATCACTGCTGCAGAAGCTAAAGTGGCACAGGAACCCAGGCCTGAGAAAGGGGATCAGCTAGCCCTGCACTGTCTGCAATTATTTAAGAGGCCACTTGCTTACATTTTTAAACACAAAACTGGCCTCAAGTCTGACCCTGTGTTTACTCTTTGTGGAGTTTGGGAGAGGTTCAGGGGGTAAAGGATAAGAGATAAATATGGGAGAACACACCTGTTCGTAGTGGAAGTGCTCTTGTTCTGGAAGTCCATATTTTTTACAATCAGCAAATGTCCTAAGGTCCCCCTATAGAAACATATCTAATATGATCCTATATTCTTCCATTGGCCAGTGTGAGCGAGAATTTGGTCCTAGTACTGGCGTGAACTCCGGGTTCTCCGGAATTGGCTTCAGGGGTGAGGGAAAATTGGTAATTTTATACTGCAGAACTATGGCATCCCAAATATCCATCAGTGTGCTTGTGATATGGCTGCAGTACACTATTTGCAGACTTTGTTTGCGCTGCAACCATCTTGAGTCCCACAGGGATACATCAGCTACAGTCCTGTACATGTGTTTCTAATGTTTATCAAATTCTCTCTGTGGCCATTCTCCTATGACTCTCAACTCTGCTGTTCTGTAGTAATTTCCTATTTGGGGTAATCTGAGGCCTTCTTTATCCCTGGTGCGAGTAGGATTTTCCAGGTAACCCTACGGTGTTATGTTCCGTATAGAGGCCCTAATGTAGACCCGTTCATACATGCCCTAAAATGGACGTATTCATATTTGCCCTAATACGGTCATATTTGTACTTGCCCTATTATGGTCAAAGCCGCATATGCCCTATTACGGTCATAACTGTACATGTCCTATTATAGTCATGATTCCTTATATAGGCATGATCTTTCACCTACATTGGTCCTCGCTAGTACACAACGAGCTCTGTGGGCTGAACGTTATCTCGCCTGTGGTTTTGAATACAGCAGGGTTTTTCCCAAACAGGCCCACACTGTACTCATCAATTATGCATGACTCTCTAGGAATACACCACCTGCATAATATGTATGTACAAAGTTCACCCCTGACGTCTTCCTCAAGTCTAATAAAGGCCCAATACAAACCATACAAAGCAACTAGAGTCTTCAGGGTATAAATACACCACATCTTACCCCGGTAAGACAGAGGGAACCGAGACTTCCATGCTGACACACTGACCAGAGACGCTGAGACTCCTGCATGCAGTCGCTCCAGCTGACAGCGGTCTGACACAGCCCTTGCGGGGTGTCCAACTCGGGACCAGGACAGGGTTCCACACTCTCTCTATTCAGGTATGGGGGTTCGACTAAATCCTAGAAGGATTCTTGGCTCTTAGACTTGTAGACCTACACATATGCTAGGTACACTCAGGTACATCTAGTTAGGCATCGTAGGAGTACGCACACTTTCATAATGCTTTTATATTCATGTATGTATTCATGATTATTGCAATATGGTAGAACTGTTCTATCCCTTTGCTTTTATCGTACTGCAGATAATATATCTCTGCTATTGTCTGCTGGTTTCTGCAACACATATATTTTACACTAGAATAACAACTGTTCAATAAATACTTATTGAAACGCCCAGACTGTTTATTCTGTGTAACTCTCTGAGACAAACCGAATAAGTAAGCACGAGTGACTGAGCGAAAAGTAGTATATTGTTGCCACGATTCTGAGGGATCAGGGTTGTCATGGGATCACGGGAGACCACACTAGGTTCTCAGACGGGTTCCATCTCCATACCAAATTCTGTCATCGGATGCGACCCCTCCCGAGTCCCGATCGGCTGCCAATTTTCACACATAGTGTCTTTTTCAGTGTCCGTAAGTACGTTGACACACAGTCCACACACCTTAGCGCGTGTGTAGGTATTTTCTTATTTTTTTCACGTGGCATCACTCACTTTGCCACTCACGTTTTCACCACTCGGTCCTGAAGAAAGCCCCTCATAATCCTCATTGTGGGCTGAAACATGTAGACCATTCACATAGCCAATTAGGGATAATAACCTCCCATTCTAGTTGCACTACACTTATTTTAACCATATCCTGAGCCGCCACTAATAAAGTTTACAGGCTAGGATTCTCAGAGATATTTTTAAATTAATTTCACATCAAATCACATACATCAAACCAGCTCCGCTGTAATCAGGCGTCGTAGCACAACCGGGCGGCATTCGGCCACCCGGTTGGGACCCCAATGATGAAGCATGACACCGACTAGGTCGGTGTGTGAGGGGTCTTTTAAATAAACCTAGTGGGTCCATGTACCAACCAGACCAGTGATTGTATCACATCCACACAGAGGGTTCGTCCTTCTTTGTTTAACTTATGGTTTAAGGTTGCCAGAAACTAATCTCTCCCCGATAAGAGGAGATTCTAGTGGCACTGTGAGCTAGCTAATGCAAATCAGGCTAACATATGCGGTGGGGGTGCACAGAATCAGTGTGCCACCAAGCCCACTGTTTATGTTATCCAAACGCGCAGGTCCTGCATGGGTACTATAGGAACTACACACATGGCGCCCAACGTTGGTTTGGTACTTATTTAACAGTAGAATCTGAGTAGTTCAGTCGTGCTATTCTCAGAGAACCTACTCACAAAACCCCAGAGACGTCTGGAGTGGGTGGGCACAAACTCCGCCGCAGCTGAGTAGTACGAAAATACTATTTATTGGCTGTTGGTTAATCAAGCTTGAAGGACATTTGGTTCCTAAATTGTGCATAACACCTTGTCTTAGTTCCCTTGGAACACTTCTTCCTCAAAAACATGCCTGGTTCCGGGGATGAAAGAGTTGACTTGAATTTTTTAACAGGAGAAGAAGATCCTGAGGATGCAATACAGATTGCACCAAACTTCAGAAGGACAGTCACCATAAGACTATTAGAAAATGGTCTGACACCTAGGAGTGGCAAAATAGTTTTCGTGATTGAGGCACATGAATCAAACGAAACAGAGGTGTTCTATTCATGGGCTACATTCCCAGCAGCAAATGCTATTACAAATACATTTCACTACTACATAGAAGGAGATGCACCAGCGGAATACTGTCCATTCGATGGCATAGAGATTCCACTCACTTACCAGGAACACTTATACTGGTTGAAAGGCGCCCTACCCCACATAAGAGAAAGAGTAAGATTAGGCCCCCTCGGAGGAGACTGGGCCACATGGCCAATACTAGCAGCTTACACACCGCATCCTGACATTAACACAATGCCACAGCCAGACTTACTCGTACAACACAGAGATTTAATTAAAGTCTACAGAAACCTGACACAATTCGTCATGAGGACTTTAACAATCCAACCTGCACCAGCAGGTGCAGCAAACAGTACTCCAGCTCAGGGTACAGGAAATAAAATTACTCCTCAAACATTACACGCATTAATGGGCAAAATGCCCGCAAAACGCGAACAAATACCATTCTGGATAGCTCAGAAAATAACTCAGCTTGAGGCAGTATTCCCGAATACTACCACCTCTGATAAACACAGAATACTAACAATCTGCTTGCCCATGGGGATCACACCACAAATAGAGGATTGCACCTCTTGGGGTTCAGTCTTTGCTGCCATATATACCAGAACACATGGTATCCCGTCCTTAGCAGTAATACCTGATGTATTGAGACAGATACAAAATGAGTACGGAGCAGAACCTGCCCTTAACTTAGGGATGAAGTTACTAAATAACTTTGACCAGGTATCAGCCATAATACTATCTAACATTAAGGGGGAAGCAGCTTCAGTGGCGATCCGCCAACGCCTAAGGGAGTTCAGTCCTTCAGAACAGGAGCAGGAACTACCGAAAATAATTGAAACTGCATATGCAGAACTAGGCAGAGACAGTCTAGGTGGGAAAGCATTAAAACCACAACTGGTGGGCAGTCCTGAAAAGGACACTACAAAGCAGACACCTACTTCTTCTAAAAAGAAGTGGGAAAATAAAAAACAACAAAAGTCTAAAGACAGCAGATCTCAATCCAGAGGTAGGTCTCCTCAACAGGAACCCTCTGAAAGGAGGTATAACCTCAGGAATAGGGATAATATTAAAAACCTGACGGGTATCAGGATACTGATACTCGTTCCTCTCGTTCCTTTCAGGGTTCATCAAAAAACTCAGAGAGGGAAGGACGGTCAGAGGAGCGTACAAAGTACAGAGACACGCAACGCGCTGCGGACTACGCACCTAAAAAAGAAGATAACAAAAATCAAAACCTCAGTTTAAAAAGAAGAAGGTAGCAGGTCTCAAGATCAGACATGCCCAGAATTCTGAGGACACAGCTTCTGAACGGGGAATGGGCTCTGACGATGCTAGACAGCGCGGCAGAAGTAACGATAGCTCGCCAGAACCTGAAGGAATTTCTGGTGACAGCGGAGTTGAGTGAGTATATCACGGTGGAAACACCTAATACTCGGGTAAGTGTCCCACATAAGTTACATGAGATAACACTCCGGCTGGAGGGGGACAAGCCCAGGAAAATTAAAGGTCTCTCTTGGAAAAATTTGTCATCTGGTTATGACATTCTATTAGCAGAACAAGACTGGCCGCCAGCATTCGTCATGGAGTGCCCTAGGGGAGAAACTGTAATTTTTCCAGCTTTTTCCGACCTTGTTCCCATACATTTAAAACATGCATATGCGCAGGAGTGGGCGGTTGCCCTAGCTCCAGCATTGTATAAAAATCATGTTGGTTGGGATGAGGATTCAACCCACCATGTGATCCCGTTAAAAGTTTCCGCAAATGCTCAAAGGCAATACCCTATAAAGCAGGAAGCTAAAAAACAAGTCAGGGAGATCCTAGATCAACTAGAATACCAGGGGTGATAGAAAATTGCACTTCACCTATGAACAATCCTTTGTTTCCCGTAATGAAACCTGACAACACATATCGTTTAGTTTTGGATTACAGACATTTAAACACTTGCACAAAGACATTTGCAGTTCAAAATGCACACAGTGCCGCATTAATGAATAACATTGTGCGCAAAAAATACAAAACAACACTAGATATCTCAAATGGATTTTTCTGCCAAAATACAGCGCCTGAAAGCAGGTATCTGACCGCATTCAGTGCGTTAGGGTCCCAGCGACAATTTTGTCGACTAGGCCAAGGGTATAAAAACAGCCCCGGGGTATTTTCAGCAAGAGTAACAGAGTTACTCCAAAATTTGGATGAAGAAGCATTGTCCTATGTAGATGATATTTATCTGACGGACGATGACTTACCGAGGCACTTGACCAGGGTGAGCAGCATTATTATGGGATTCGCCTCTGAGGGCTATAAATTGAATTTCAAAAAATCAAAAATTGCCCACCTCAGTGTCCTATTTTTAGGATACGAGCTGTCAAGTGAAGGAAAAAGCTTAGCAGCTAACTTTTTAGAAAAGTGTGCGCTGCTCCAACCTCCAAAAACATTAAAGAATTTACAATCAATTCTGGGATTCCTAAATTTTGGTCGAACATACATTTTGGATTACGCAGAAAGAGTAAAACCTTTCTACGACTTAATAAAACCTGATTTTTCAGTCCGACAATGGACACAGGAACATACAAATATCCTACGTTCCCTACAGGAAGACATGATAGCTTCTAAACATTTACAGACATGCGGAAACGTACGCAATTTGGTGATCCGAGTAATAGCGGGTCAATGCGGGTATACTTATTTAACTTTTAATGAAGTTGAAACAGTACCAATCGCATATAAATCACACCTGTACACAAACGCAGAGATGCGTTTCACTTCAACAGAAAAAATCCTGACAGCAGTGCATACCGCTGTAGCAAGAGAAAGAGCTCTGGCTCAGGGTAAATGCATAATTGTCGTAACCCCAGTACCAGCTTTAGAAGCTGTTACAAAGGCTAGCATTCCAAATGCGAAAGCCTTACATCCGAGATGGATACAATGGGCTAATTCTCTTACTGCAACGGATGTTGAATACAGATTTGATCCAAGTTTAAAAACACAAGCATTTCTGCAATACGAACAAGAATATCCTCTTCCAAATAAGATTTTGTCTCTAGATCAGTATGAATATATTATTTACACTGACGGATCTGCTCAACCGGCCATAGGGAGTAAGCAAGCTTACAGCGCGGCGTGTGCGATTGTTAAAGGTCGCATGCACGATGGAAAATTCCATCCGAGTTGCACTAAAACGCAATCTCTAGGAGACTGCACGGCTCAGTTGGCAGAGTTAAAAGCACTTATACTGGTACTGGTGAATACGGAACATGAATTCCCCACACTGATTGTGTGTGATTCCTTTTCCTGTGTACATTCGTACAATGAATACTTACATCATTGGGAACAAAACGGGTTCAAAGATGCAAAAGGTGGCACAATTAAGCATAAAATGCTATGGGAACAGGTAGTGGAGTTGAGAAACGAACTACCAAGGGCTCACGTGATCCATACACTGAGTCATCAGCGTGATGGCGTTCACGTTGAAGGGAATTCATTGGGTGATGAAGCCGCAAAGGGGGCTGTTCGCACAGCCGCCGTAGCTGCAGTTACTCGTTCAAAGACGAGAGTAGACGGCGAGATTATGGTAGCTGTCAATGCTTCACGCAAAGGCAGCACAGCAGTACCAAAGAAATTTCCACTCAAATACTCCTACAAGTTAGATGCACAAAACATTCCATATGCTCAGATTCCTGGAGTGGGGGATAGAGTAATACCAAATATGGATCGTAGGCAAAGTTTAATTGTGGCAGCACACGAAGGGACAGGTTCTGTACATTCGGGACGTAGGGCGACTGTTTCTTTATTGAAACAAAGCTACTGGTGGCCTGTTATGAGAAGGCAAATTCGAGACTATATCTGGAACTGCGACATCTGCAAGCAGATGGAGGGGTCCACCACAACACGTCCAGTACAGATACCATTATTAGACAGCATTAGGTTGTCCGTTTGTGTACGTGCAGCTCAAGTTTCCTAAAAGATCTGGCCTCGGCGCTCGGCTGACGCTCGAACTGTTATAAAAGATTCACGAGTCTTTATCGGCACATACGCAGTTGGCACGTTACATTCTGACCGTGGTCCGGCATTTAGCTCTCGGGCTTACAAAGAGGCCATGGAAGGAATGGGCATAGCATTGCGGTACTCCTCTCCGTACCATCCCGAGGGAAATTCTGTTGTGGAGAGGAAAAACCGGGACTTAAAGCAATCTTTAACAGCTAGGGTATTAGGCAAGGGCGGTAGATGGGTCGATCACTTTTATGGGGTACAGCGAGCGATCAATAATCAGCCAAGAAGCTCTCTAGGGGGTGTCACTCCTTACGAGGTCCTATTTGGGACAAGAATGTGGGTACCTGATCTTGATTGTGAAGGCACAGTGGCGGATGAAAAACCATTTGATATCCATGATCGTTTGGCTGTTTTACAGGATCTAAATAAATCCAGAACACAACAAAGTAACGTGCTCCAGAAACAGACCGCCACTGAGGAAGTCAAGGCAGTAACGGCAAGACCTGTTTGGATCCCAAAAATCGGAGATCTGGTCAGAGAAAAGATTGCAGACAAGAAAGAATTTGGGCCATCCTACAGAAAGCCTGTACCTGTCCTAGCAATCCAAGGCACAAGAGCTGTACTTCTGCTGCCTCTTGCCGGAAAAAAGGAGAAAAGATTTGTCTCAATCTACTTAATCAAACCACACTATGTGGCCGATACTGAACAGTAGGCCTCGTGGACTCCACAGTAGCAGACGCCCTCCTCTTGCTACAATCCAAGAAGTTTAAACAGAAAGACTCATCACGTTTGAAGAGCCACCTGTACGGAATGAAGGACTAAGCAACAATGCTATGGAACTCGTTCCACTTCAACAAGAAGAAACTCAACTTAACAACCAAGTTGCAATAAGACCGACTACTGACATCTACGTCAACATTCCTCATCAAGAGCAAAATCCAATTTCAACAAATCCCGATGCAATTCCAACAATTGATCGAACTGCTTCTGGCTATTTCATGAACTTTGATACGTTTTCACTGGATCCAAGCAAGCCGGAAACGACGCCAGCCAAAAAAATCACATAAAGAGAAACTCACTGACTTTTTGAACTTTTTTAGAAAGACTTACCTGGTGTCACCTTGGATAGAACTATGGTATATCACTGGGATTTTATTTTTTCTTTTCTGGCTAGGTTTAATTATAACTTTTAGTATGCTTATTAATGGACGATATAT
Source organism: Calotriton arnoldi (assembly GCA_963921515.1). Lineage (NCBI taxonomy): Eukaryota > Metazoa > Chordata > Amphibia > Caudata > Salamandridae > Calotriton > Calotriton arnoldi. The sequence continues at coordinate 1,072,368 of CAWUFW010003641.1, forward strand.
CCAGCAGAGCTCTACAGCCCAAAGAGTCAATTTGATTTTAAAACCACACCAGTCTTCACATCGTGAACCAAGAGACTTGTCTTCAGTGAACATTACAGCAGTTCCTATACCGGACGGTATAGTATGGGACAAGATTGATTATGATATATTCGGTCCGACTGAACTTTTAAAGCTTAAACATGTATTTAAAATTTCATTAAGTGATATCGTTACCTCCAGTACATTTTCTGATGATTGGGACACTGAAACTGTGAATGCTATGATGTCTGATTTAGAAAAAACTGCTGCATTTCCGAACAATGAAATGTTAGAAGGTACTTCAGACTATGATACATTGTACTGTTACCAACATTATGGTCATCATTTCTTATTCAAATCTATAACACCTAGAAATGTATTTGAATACCACCAGTGGGAACACTGCCCAACTCCTCCAAAAGGTAGTTCGCAAACATTTGCACAGAAATTCACATACTTTTCAGGGTTTAATACATCAGACCCAAAGTCATTTTATTACAAAGTGGCAAAAACATCAGCACAGAAAATTATGTTGACTAACACCAAACAGATTTACTCTGCTTCCTTTATGGCCCAGTTGTCTACACAGGGTTTCGACCTATGGAAGGACACTATAGATTTAAAATCAATCTGGGGTTCTAGGGACTGGCAAGTCCAGGGAACAGAAGCGCTATTTAGAGCATGCCTCATTCCACAGCAAATTATATTTCTGAATGAAACTGTGCAACAGACATCCTGTCTTGGACTAGCCAAGAACAAGGAACTGAACTCACCCGGGTTTCCAACACCATCACAGATGGGTGGGGGACAGAATTCAACTACACAAGGGGTAGGATTAGATGACATTTTCCGGTACAACAGATCAGATCCTGATTGGACGAAATGGCTGATTTGGCCCATTGACACAAACACCTGTCAACTGAGATTTATGAATACAACCGAAGGGTTTAGTATCCATAGGCCAGATACTCGCTATGTACAAAGACAACACCCAGGGGTAGTGACATCCTATAGTGTTGGGAAGTTGTGCCTTGATTGGCTAGAGACCGCAACACTCACAGAAGTGAAACATCACTTAAACTTACGCACACCTGATGTAGACCTTAGGGATTTCTTGCTAGGGCCAAGGAAAACACGTCAGAGACGTTTCATATATGCCGGCATTTATGCCTATTATAATGAAAACTGGAAAATATCCCAACAGGAGGCCGCAGAAAGAATACGGGAAATAGACCGTATTAACCTAGCGAAGGCATTAGCTGTAGTGGATAATGGGTTAACAACTTTGATCTCCAGGATTTACTCCTTAGGCAACATTGTGTCTTCGGCAATCGACATATTAGAAAAGGATCTGGCCTTGTTACAACACGGGCAATCTCAGCTGCGTTCTATTATGATGCTAAGCTGGACGCTACAATCTTTGCGTGCAGGCTATGTGCCCTGGCTTTTCATAAACACCACGTCTCTGTTTTCAGAATACAATCTAACTGATAAACAGACAGAAATGGCACAAAGGGGAGCCAAATATACAATGCTGCATATTGAGAAACTGGAAAGGTTACCATTCACTGTAGCCGAATCACCATCAACTGAATGGCTAATTCATGGCCAAATCACTCTGCCGGTCACTACGTTTCAGTTTCAATATTGCCTTGAGCAAAGGCAGGCAGGCAAATATGAAAAAATGGGTAAGGGATACATTAAGGAATCTTGGGAGTTACCATATAGATATCGATGCCGGAATGGGGACCGAGAAGTATTTCTGAGTGGTACAAACTGCAAGAACGCTTTAAGCGGTTCTCTCATGTGTCAGCATATTTCTCTGCACGGAGCATGTAGTGGTTCGGTAGCGAACTTATCGTGTCACATGTCAGGGACCCCAGCGGCCATGATCCCGCCGGTTTTCCAGCTGCTCTCGAATGGGAGTTACTTGATGCTAAACGATCAAGGTTGCTGTGGGATGCTTCCGGGCGTCGCATATCTGGTCACCGTTAACTCCAGGGTTACTTGCTGTATGCAAGTATTGTTTCCGCCACTGAACACAGTCAGGGAGGCGCCGCTATGGCCTTCACTGAACGTTTCTTTCATACAATTTGATACTCTGAGCAGAATGCAAGCCATGCTTTTACAGCAACCCTTAACCTCCGCTCGAGAAACCTATGAACTTCAAGTTGCAAGGACCTCGAGTGAGATACAGGCGCTCATACGTACAAACTGCCCCATTCATTTCGCAGAAATGGTGGGTCGTTTCTTCAATATGTCTGATACGAGCGGTATTGTACACCTATTTAAGACCAGAGGGTCAGGACTGTTGAGCACCTTTCAGACAGTCCTCGGAGTAATCCCAAATTTTATACACTCCGTATTGGGAAGCGTATTTGGAGGACTCCCGCTTATCCTGTTGCTGATTGCAGGGGTCCTGTTTATAATACTACTGCTACGCAATGGACGGCCCAATTCCCGAAGGAATGGCAAACATGCTCCTGGAGCGGAAATACCGTGAACGCATGGTACAACTTCTAGGCATTTCTTGCCTGCGAGAACTCAATGCCTCCTGGTTTCTATCCTTTCGACCAGTCTGGGTAGACTGCATCTTACCTGTTCTTCGATGCCTGTTTTGCGGAGAAGAATGCACGTTGGATCTTTATCTAACATTTCCATCAGATGCGCCTCCGGACACGGATGCAATGCTGGACCCCATAAAGGCCCATGCTCTGCGTTGTCCCCAGCGCCTTCCGATTCTGATGAACGCATTCCTGGAGAATCCACAGGTGCCTGTTTGCTCCTGCTGGGTTAGGTGACTCCTCCACAGGCACCCAGGTAACAACTGCCGCACAAGCTGCCACAGCACCGACTGTTGGCAGTGCTACATACCATCTATGTGCGATTGATGTTCTCTGTGAGGCATTGGATTTGTCGTCTGCAGTAGCTAACACTGATAGTGTTGTTCTTCCCAGCCAGGACACTTAATCTCGAATTGGCTCATCGCGTCCTGGGAAAGAATTCGGCTTCTCCATTCGTTTTCATAATAAACGAGCAAATTTGGAACATTTCCTAAATTGACACTTTCGCTTGAGAAAAGCATGGCCTTCTTCCGCTTTGAGTGAAGCAACTTATATAGAGAAACAAAAAAGACATTTCTTTTGTTAGTGGCAATTGGAAATAGCTGAATTACAACATTTTTGAATTTTTTTTTTTTTAACAATTTTAAAACCATGTTTTTATTTGCTTTTAAAATGTTTTAAATTGTCCAGATTTTAAGTATGGTCATTATCATCCTATTCGGAAGTGGAGTGGGTGTTATGTTCCGTATAGAGGCCCTAATGTAGACCCGTTCATACATGCCCTAAAATGGACGTATTCATATTTGCCCTAATGCGGTCATATTCGTACTTGCCCTATTAGGGTCAAAGCAGCATATGCCCTATTACGGTCATAACTGTACATGTCCTATTATAGTCATGATTCCTTATATAGGCATGATCTTTCACCTACATTGGTCCTCGCTAGTACACAACGAGCTCTGTGGGCTGAACGTTATCTCGCCTGTGGTTTTGAATACAGCAGGGTTTTCCCCAAACACAGGCCCACACTGTACTCATCAATTATGCATGACTCTCTAGGAATACACCACCTGCATAATATGTATGTACAAAGTTCACCCCTGACGTCTTCCTCAAGTCTAATAAAGGCCCAATACAAACCATACGAAGCAACTAGAGTCTTCAGGGTATAAATACACCACATCTTACCCCGGTAAGACAGAGGGAACCGAGACTTCCATGCTGACACACTGACCAGAGACGCTGAGGCTCCTGCATGCAGTCGCTCCAGCTGACAGCGGTCTGACACAGCCCTTGCGGGGTGTCCAACTTGAGACCAGGACGTGGTCCCACACTCTCTCTATTCAGGTATGGGGGTTCGACTAAATCCTAGAAGGATTCTTGGCTCTTAGGCTTGTAGACCTACACATATGCTAGGTACACTCAGGTACATCTAGTTAGGCATCGTAGGAGTACGCACACTTTCATAATGCTTTTATATTCTTGATTATTGCAATATGGTAGAACTGTTTTATCCCTTTGCTTTTATCGTACTGCTGATAATATATCAGTGCTATTGTCTGCTGGTTTCTGCACATATATTTTACACTAGAATAACAACTGTTCAATAAATACTTATTGAAACGCCCAGACTGTTTATTCTGTGTAACTCTCTGAGAGAAACCGAATAAGTAGCACGAGTGACTGAGCGAAAAGTAGTATATTGTTTCCACGACTCTGAGGGATCAGGGTTGTCATGGTCTAAGGTTGCCAGAAACTAATCTCTCCCCGATAAGAGGAGATTCTAGTGGCACTGTGAGCTAGCTAATGCGAATCAGGCTAACATACGCAGTGGGGGTGCACAGAATCAGTCTGCCACCAAGCCCACGATTTATGTTATCCAAACGCGCAGGTCCTGCATGGGTACTATAGGAACTACACGACAACGGGTCTTATTCTGGCACACATATTTGATTAGAGTGTTTTCTGGATCATCTGGTGTGGGTTTGTCAATCCAAATTGGCAAGACTTGAAAGAGGTAGATCAGTCTGGGTACTAGATTCACTTTAATAGCCATTATGTGACCCACCCAGGAGACGTACAACTTTCCCCATTTATTCAAGTCAGACTTAATTTCGCTCTACAAGGAAGGTATGTTGGCTTGGTACCAATCTGATAAGGACTGCATCAGGTTTACTGCCAGGTATCTTTCCGTCCCAGTGGTTATTTTGAAGGGGATACCCTCTCTAAAAGATTGGACATCCGCTGCAGTCAGGCTAAGGGTAAGAGTTCATATATAGTTTTTGTTTTTATTAACATTTGTTATTTTATAACAAACACAACAACAGACATGGTCATGTAGAAGGATTTTCCCATTTCTGCCTGCCATACAGTAGACATCAAGCTATTTCACAAAGAACCCAAGGCAGAAGCTGCCAGATTTGATATGCACATCCACTGTTTTTGTATGTCTGAGAAAATAATTTACAAGGACTTGATGTATGTTAGGTGCTCTTCAGGCAAAATGTCCTCCTCCGCCTTTGGAAGACAAAACAACCGCCACAGGAGACAAAGTCCCCTCTGGAGTCAGCTAATGTATCACACAATTGCCGAGGCACACTGAATTTTAATCAAAGCCAGTGAAGCTAGCTTTCATCATTACTCACAAAATAGTTGAAAATCACAAATCGATTCACGGTTTTCTTTGCTTTGTTCTTTATTATTCTTTTTGGAGAGATGTACTATATACACAGCAGCCGACACGTGTTTCGTCCAAAGGACTTTCTCAAGGCTAATATGTGTAAATATATCGAATAATGACTCCGTGATCAGTAATCCGAAGACCTGCTGAGACGTGGAAGTTCCATGTCACATCTCTAAAAATCACTATTTGGAAAAGTTTCCACTCCAACCATTATTTTGAAGAGGTCATGATAAACCTTTCTCCTTGTACTCCTTCTCGCGTATGGCGAAAAATACACAAAGGATTTCATGCCCAAAAATAAGGATATGGGGGCATTCCCAAGCAAGGTGAAGGAATCCAGAGTCATCTTGCCTGCAGCGACGGCAACTGTGGGGGAAAGCAGGGTCGATTCTATGTTACTTTTGTGGAGTGACCGTGACGTAAGCACGATGTAAATATTTGTAGTGTACTAACTTGTACCTGTAGTTCATGGACAGGGTACCGGTTTGTTCCCAGCAGTATTTCCAATGAGCTGCCTGAACAGGTGTCCCGATCTCCAATTACCAAGCCACCCTAGCCGAGTCAGTTCTGGCCGTCGGAAGTTGTGACACCAGGTTGTATAGTTTAGAGACCCGTTGAGCGGTGTCAGCTAACATGATGAATTGTGTCAAGGAAAGACATTCAGCAGGCTCCTGCGAGAACTCTGGCCAAGCCTTTCTCACCCCGTTGCTTGCGTAAAAGGGCATATATAACAAGCATTTGCAATGCACTAGGTCTCGCATTTACGCAAGTTTAAGCTATTGGCATTGTAAATGACAATACGCTTTATTTATGTTTTAAAAACCAAAACATGGTAGGCATCACGGTCAACGGAAGGGAGGGATGGTGCGGGGGAAGGCACGGACAAAGGGAGGGCGTGGGGTGGTAAAGAAGGCACAGACAACGGGAGGGAATGCAGGGTTGTAAAGAAGGCATCAAAGCACGTCGTGCCTGCAGTAAGAGAAAATGGATTAAGAAAATAGTGCTTAAAGACTAAATAACAGGTACCGTGTAAGAACCGAAGTAAAAGGGCCAGTCGCCATGGGCGGTGACAAATGAAGAGGAGGCAGTACTAAGGAGGGACTAACAAGCCTATTTACGAATCAGAAGCCAGCATTTAGGACGCACAATGACACAAGCCAATGACAAATATGGGAGGAGAGTGGGCAGGGCTTCTGTTCCCTACTCCACTACAACAAGTCTCGCAGCGCATGCACGCTGGCTCTAGGCTCGACCTAACAAGTCTCGCAGAGCAGCGCATGCGCGCTGGCTCTAGGCTCGACCTAAAAATGTCAAGCGCGATATCATTGTCACAAGAACGAAACTGGTCTAGGGACATAAATGTACCTTTGGTATAGAGGTGGCCCATATTCACCACAGCCATCTTAGACAAAGTATTCTGCACCATGCGCCCGAGCGTGAGAGCAGTTTGATGGCCGGAGAGTATAGACACGACATGCCAGCCTTACGACATAACGATCTCCAGGCCCACAAGTGATGGGAACGGTGTGAATGTCCTTCTGTGATCTGGGCAAGCCTCATGACGGAAGTGAGGCCAACGAAATCCCGCCGGTCTGAACTCACTCCTGAAAAAGGTAGGGAATATGTACATCGGAGTAATACCAAAACTTAGCAAAGTGACTTTGGGCGTCTAAATAATACATTTTGGGGTCTAAACTGTCAAAGCCCCTTATCTGGAGACAGCGAAGTGTGGTGAAGAATTGTTTATTTAGAGGTATAGGGATATTCGTAAAAAGATATAATTATTTAAGGAGGGTCACCATTTTAATCAGGGTTACCCTACCGGCCAAAAAGTGGAAGCCGGAGCCATAAATCTAAAGGGTGCTATAAATTGTCCATTACTGGGATATATAGATAGGTTAAGTTTATACCCTGACATTTTCCCATATTGCATCAAAACTTAATGTAGCGCAATATTGATTGTTCTGGCTCCAGGATTCAGAGTACATCATCAGCAAACAGTGATATGTTGTGAGTAGGGCCTCTGAAAGAAATGCCTTTCATGTCATTACGGAGACGGATTTTCATAACTAATGGTTCTATCACCAGTACACAGCGTAACCGAGACATGAAGCAGCCCTGCCTTTTGTCTGCCTTATGTGGGAAACGTGAGAAAATGCACCCCTCATCAGCACTCATACTTTGGGATCTTGGTACCCTGCCATTACTGTTATATTCCATATAGGTACCATAATATAGGCCCAGGTTACTTCATTACCCTTCACCTATATCCTTCCCTACATTACACTTATAACGGTTTACAGGGACTGACCTTTTACCTAGATACGACACTGTATTGAGAACCCGGGTTTTCCCTAGTTCGAAATCTCATACATTATGCATGAGGATTCTTGGAAGCACAGCAGGACTACCATCTCCTGTATAATATCTATGTATAAAGTTCATGGCTGACGTCATCCTTACGCCGACACAGTAATACAGCGAGGTAGGACCCCTGGGGAGACCTATGGGTATATATATATATATATATATATCACATCTTGCTAAGATAGACAGAGGAGATCAGGACTTCCCGGCCGACACACTGACCAGAGACGCTGAGGTTCCTGTATGCAGACACTCCAGCTCGCAGTGGTCTTACATCCCTCGCGGGGTGTCCAACTCGAGACCAGGACGGGGTCCCACAGTCTCTCACTTCAAGTAATGGGGTTTACTTTATCCTAGAGGGATTCTTGGCTTAACACCTACACACATGCTAGGTACACTTAGGTACATCTAGTTAGGGAGACATCATAGGAGTACACATCTTTTTATTATCATGTATTTTATGTACTTGTATGTATTCATGACTTCTGCAAGATGGTAGAACTTTACCATCCGTTAACTTTCATAGTACTGCTAATCATTTATATCTTTTACTGTCTAATGGTTGTTGCAGCTCATCTATTTTACACTAGAATAACAACTGTTCAATAAATACTTACTGAAAACGCCCAGCCCGTTTATTCTGTGTACCTCTCTAAGACAGACTAAGTAAGCATGCGTGACTGAGTGAAAAGTAGTATATTGTTTCCACGGTCATGAGGGATCAGGGTTGTCATGTTCGATGGTTGCCAAGAACTATTCTCTCCTTGGTAAGAGGAGATTCTAGTGGCACTATGAGCTAGTTGGTACAAAAGGCCAACATACCCGTGTTCAGTCTGACACCAATCCGACAGTGTATGCTGTCCAAACGCGCAGATCCTGTATAGGTTTTATAGGAACTATACGACATGGCGCCGCCAACGTTGGTTGGGTACTTATTTAACAGTAGAAACTGAGTAGTTCAGTCGTGCTAGTCTCAGAGACCCCTACTCACATTTCCCCAGAGACGTCTGGAGTGGGTAGGCACAAACTCCGCCATAGCTGAGTAGGCAAAAAATCCTATTTATTGGCTGTTGGTTAATCAAGCTTGAAGGACACATTGTTCCTAAACTGTGCAAAACACCTTATCTTAGTTCCCATGAAAAGCTCTTCCTTTCTTTCGTTTATAAAAAAAAAAAAGAAAACTATGACTGAGGAAGGGGATAGAGTTGTGCAAGAACTAAATCTCTCAGCAAATGAGGAAGATGCAGATGCAATTCCCGTTGCAGAAAATGTTAGAAATGCCGTTACCATAAAACTAGGTGCACACGGTCTAACATCTAGGGGTGGACCAGTAGCTTTCGTGATTGAGGCACACGAATCATATAGAACAGAGGTATTCTATTCATGGGTTACATTCCCAGTTGCAAATGCAAGAACAAAAACATTTCATTTCTACACAGAAAGTGGAATACCGGACGAATATTGTCCCTATGAGGACATTGAAGTTCCACTAACTTACCAGGAACATTTATACTGGTTTAAAGGCGCCCTCCCCAATACAAGAAATAAAGTAAGACTCGGTCCGCTCGGAAGAGAAGGAGCGACATGACCAATATTAGCGGCCTACACACCACATCCTGACATTGAAACAATTCCAGGAGGAGGCTTACTTATACTTCACAAAGAACTGATACAAATTTACAGAAACATGACACAGTTTGTCATGAGGAGACTTATGGTCCAGTCGGCAAGAGTTACAACAAACACAAATACAGGTCAAAATACAGCAACTAAAATCACACCACAAACTTTACACCACTAATGGGTAAAATGCACGCAAAACGTGAACAAATGCCATTCTGGGTAGCTTAAAAAATAACACAGCTAGAAGCAGTATTCCCGAATACTAGCCCCTATGAAAAACACAGAATGTTGACAATCTGCTTGCCCATGGGGATAACACCACAGATAGAGGATTGTACCTCTTGGGGTACAGTTTTCGCTGCCATATATACCAGAACTCATGGTATCACGTCATTAGCAGTAATACCAGATGTATTAAGACAAATACTAAATGAGTACGGAGCAGAACCTGCTTTGAACTTGGGTATGAAATTACTAGGTAATTATGCCCAGGTATCAGCTATAATATTAGCAAATATTAAAGGGGAAGCAGCATCAGTGGCAATCCGTCAACGCCTAAGGGAGTTCAGTCCTTAACAACAGGAACATGAATTACCTAAAATAATTGAGACTGTGTATGCAGAGTTAGGCAGAGACAACTTGGGTGGAAAAGCATTAAAACCCCAACTGATGGGTAATCCCGAAAAGGACACTTTCAAACAGACACCTGCTTCATCAAAGAAGAAGTGGGACAATAACAAAAAGCAAAAAGTTAAAGAAAACAGATCTCACTCCAGAGGTAGATCTCCTACACAGGAGCCCTCCGAAAGGAGGTATGACCTTTGAATAGGGACAATATTAGGAAACCTGGCAGGTATCAGGATACTGATACACGTTCATCTTGTTCCTTTCAGGGTTCAACGAAAAACTCCGAGAGTGAAGGGCGGTCAGACAGACAAGAAGAGCGTACAAAGTCCAGAGACAAGCAACACGCTCAAGACTATACTTCCAAAAAAGAAGATAAATTCAAACCAAAACCTCAGTTGAAAAAGAAGAAGGTTGCATGTCTAAAGATCAGACATGCCCAGAATTCTGAGGACTCAACTAATGAACGGGGAATGGGCTCTGATGATGCTAGACAGTGCGGCAGAAATAACAATAGCTCGCCAGAACCTGATGGAATTTCTGGTGACAGCGGACTTGAATGATTATATCACGGTGGAAATACCAGATACTAGGGTAAGTGTCCCACATACATTGTATGAAATAACACTCCAAATGGAGGGGGACAAGCCCAAGAAAGTTAGAGGTCTCTTTTGGGAGAACCTGACGTTTGGTTATGACATTTTGTTAGCTGAACAAGATTGGCCGCCAGTATTCGCCATGGACTGCCCTAGGGGAGAAATAGTAATATTAGCAGCCTTTTCCGACCCTGTTCCGAAATATCTAAAACACACATATGCACAGGAGTGGGCGGTAGCCCTTGCCCCAGCATTATATAAAAACCATGTTGGATGGGATGAGGATTCAACCCATCACATTATTCTATTAAAAAATACTCCGACTGCACAGAGGTAGTATCCAATAACGCAAGAAGCTAAAAAAACAGGTCAGGGAGATCTTAGATCAACTTGAATACCAAGGGGTGATTGAAACCTGCACCTCTCAAATGAATAATCCTTTATTTCCCGTAATGAAACCTGACAACTCATATCGTCTAGTTTTAGATTACGGACATCTAAACACTTGCACAAAGACATTTGCAGTACAGAATGCACACAGTGCCGCACTAATGAATAACATTGTGCGGAAAAAATACAAAACAACACTAGATATCTCAAATGGATTCTTTTGCCAAAAGATAGTGCCTGAAAGCGGGTATTTAACCGCATTCTCCACGTTAGGCTCCCAGCGTCAATTTTGTAGACTCCTTCAGGGGTATAAGAACAGCCCTGGGTTGTTTTTGGCCAGAGTAACTGAATTACTTCAAAATCAGGAAGAAGAGGCATTTCCTACGTGGATGATATTTATCTAACGGATGATGACCTGGAGGAACACTTGAACAGAGTAAATACCATAATATTGGGATTTGCCTCTAAGGGCTACAAATATAATTTAAAAAAATCAAAGATAGCCCTCCTCAATGTCCTTTTTCTGGGATATGAGCTTTCAAATGAAGGGAAAAGCTTAGCAGCTAACTTTTAGAAAAGTGTGCACTGCTACAACCTCCAAAATCATTAAAAAACTTACAATCAATACTGGGATTCCTGAACTTTGGCAGAACATACATTTGAGATTACGCAGAAAGGGTTAAACCTTTCTACGATCTAATAAGACATGATTTTTCAGTTAGGCAATGGACACAGGAACACACAGATATTCTTTGTTCTCTACAAGCTGATATGATAGCTTCAAAACACTTACAGACATGCATAAATGTACGCAACTTAGTGATAAGTATAGTTGCGGGTCATTCGGGGGACACCTACCTAACGTATAATGAAGGTGAAACAGTACCAATAGCATACAAATCACAGTTGTACACAAATGCTGAGATGCGTTTTGCATCAACAGAAAAAATTCTGACTGCAGTACAGACTGCTGTAGTGAGAGAAAGAGCACTGGTTCAGGGGAAACGAATAATTGTCGTAACCCCGGTACCAGCCTTAGAGGCAGCTACAAAGGCAAGCATTCCTAATGCTAAAGCCTTACATCCGAGATGGATACAATGGGCTAATTCTCTTACTGCAACAGATGCAGAATACAGGTATGACCCAAGTCTAAAAACACAAGCATTCTTGCAATACGAACAAGAATATCCTCTCCCTAATGAAATAATGCCTCTAGATCAGTATGAATATATAATTTACACTGACGGATCTGCTCAGCCGGCCATTGGGAGTAAACAGCAATAGAGCGCCGCATGGACAATCGTAAAAGGTTGCATGCAGGATGGAAAATTTCATCCAAGTTGTACAAAAACTCAGTCACTAGGAGACTGCACGGCGCAGCTGGCAGAATTAAAAGCCCTGTTACTGGCACTGGTAAATACGGATCGAGAATTCCCCACACTAATTGTGTGTGATTCCTTTTACTGTGTACAGCCATACAATGAATACTTACACCACTGGGGACAAAATGGGTTCAAGGATGCATAAGGTGGCACAATTAAGCACAAAACGCTATGGGAACAGGTAGTAGAGTTGAAAAACGAACTACCAAGGGCTCACGTGATACACACACTGAGTCATCAACGTGATAGCGTTCACGTTGAAGGGAATTCATTGGCTGACGAAGCCGGGAAGGGGGCCGTACGCACGGCTTCCAGAGCTCCAATCACTCGTTCAAAAACGAGAATAGACAGTGAGATTATGGTTGCGATTATTGCTACATGCAATAAATCGGCTGTACCAAAAAGATTTCCACTCAAGTACTCCTACAAGTTAGATGCAAATAACGTTCCATTTGCTCAGATTCCTGGATTCGGGGATAGAGTAATACCAAACATGGAACGCAGGTTAGGTTTAATTCTAGCAGCACACAAGGGTATAGGTTCTGCACACGCAGGAGTTACAGCGACTTTTTCCCTACTTAAACAACGCTACTGGTGGCCGGGATTAACAAAGCAGACTAAGGACTATGTCTTGAAATGCGACATCTGTCAGCAGATGAAAGGCTCCACCGTAACACGTCCAGCGCAGACACCATTGCTAATATCAGACAAACCACTCGCGTGTGTTTAGTTGGACAACTACGGCCCCTTACAAACGGATGGGGCTTACAGGCATATTGTGGTTGCAGTGGATTTCTGCTCTAGATTCCTATGGGTGTGGCCCCAGCGCTCGGCTGACGCTCGAACTGTTATAAAAGATTTGCAAGTCTTTATAGGGACATACGAAATTGGCACATTACATTCTGACCGTGGCCCCGCGTTTAGCTCTCAGGCTTACAAGGAAGCCATGGGAGGTTTGGGTGTAGCATTGCGGTACTCCTCTCCGTACCATCCCAAGGAAAATTCGGTAGTGGAGAGGAAAAACCGGGACTTAAAGCAATCTTTAACAGCTAGAGTATTAGGTTTGGGTGGTAGTTGGGTCAAACATTTATATGGAGTACAAAGAGCTTTGAACAACATGTTCTCTAGGGGGTGTCACTCCTTATGAGGTCCTATTTGGGACGACAATGTGGGTACCTGATCTTGATTGTGAAGGCACAGTGGCGGATGAAAAACCTTTTGACATCCATAAACGTTTGGCTGTTTTACAGGATCTGAATGAATCCAGGGCACTACAAAGCAATGTCCAGGTAAAACAGACCGCCACTGGGGAAGTCAAGTCAGTCACGGCAAGACCTGTCTGGGTCCCTAAAGTCGGGGACCTGGTCAGAGAAAGAATAGCGGACAAAAAGGAATATGGGCCATCATACAGTAAGCCTGTACCTGTCCTGGCAGTTGAAGGAACAAGAACTGTACTTCTGCCGCCTCTTGCCGGTAAAAAGGAGAAAAGATTTGTCTCAATTGACCTAATCAAACCACACTATGTGGCCAATACTGAGTAGTAGGCCGCGTGGACTCCGGAGCGACCGACGCCCTCCTCTTGCTACCATACAAGAAGTTCAAACAGAAAGACTCATCACGTTTGAAGAGTCACCTATACGGAATGATGGACTATGCAACAATGCCATGGAACTAGTTCCTCTTGAAACTGAAGTTCAAATTCAGAAGCAAAATGAAAGACCAATTTCAATTTGACCAAACACAGATATCTACATCAACATGCCTCAACAAGAGCAAGCTACAGTTTCCACAAAACCTGCGGAAACACCGAAAATTGATCGAACTGCATCTGGCTACTTCATAGACTTTGATACCTTTTCATTGGATCCAATTGAACCTGAAACAATGCCAGCTAAAAGAACACGCAACCAGCAAATTAAAGATCTTCTGAACTTTCTTAAAAAGACTTACTTGGTATCACCTTGGATAGCACTCTGGGTGATTTCCGGGATACTCTTCTTTCTTTTCTGGATAGGCTTAGTTACTGTCTTTAGTATGCTTATAAATGGAACTTACCTTCGACAAAGCTCTGCAGCACAAAAAGTTAATCTGATTCTGAAACCTCACTTATCATCACATCATGAGCAAAGAGACTTGTCATCATTGAACATTACACCAGTTCCTATACCTGACGGTATAGTGTGGGACAAGGTTGATTACGATATATTTGGTCCGACCGAACTTTTAAAAATTCCACATTTATTTAAAATATCATTGAGTGATATCATTACCTCCAGTACATTTTCTGATGATTGGGATTATGAAACTGTAAATAATATGTTGTCTGATTTAGAAAAATCTGCTGCCTTTTCCAATAGTGAAATGTTGGAAGACACATCAGATTTTTGAAACAATGTATTGCTATCAACATTATGGTCATCATTTTCTGCATAAATTCACTAATCCTAGAAATGTTTTCACCTACCACCAATGGGAACATTGCCGTACACCGCCGAAGAGCAGTTCAAAAACATTTGCACATAAATTTCCATATTTTTCAGGGTTTAACATGTCAGACCCAGCTTCATATTAGTATAAGATTGCACCGACACCAGCACAGAAAAATATGTTGACAAACACCAAACAGATTTATTCTGCTTCCTTTATTACCGAGTTTTCTGAAAAAGGTTTCGACTTATGGAAAGACACTGTAGACTGAAAATCTGTCTGGGGTACTAGAGACTGGCAGGTCCAGGGAACTGAAGCGCTATTTCGAGCATGCCTCATTCCTCAGCAAATCATGTTTTTGAAAGAAACTGTGCAACAAACTTCCTGTCTTGGAATAGCCAAGAACAAAGACTTGAATACACCTCGGATGCCCACACCATCACACACCAAGGGTAACATAACATCACAAGAACAAGAAGGGATTACGCTAGATGAGATCATGCGATACAATAGATCAGACCCCGATTGGAAGGGATGGTTGATTTGGCCCACAGACACCAATAGATGTCAGGAAAGATTCATGGGTAAAACCAAAGGGTTTAATATCCACAGGCCAGATCCACGCTATGTACAGAGAGAACATCCAGGGGTAGTGACATCATACAGTGTTGGGAAGTTATGGCTTGATTGGCTAAAAACCTCAACACTTACACAGGTGAAACAACACTTATCCTTACTTACACAGGATGTGGACCTACGAGATTTTTTATTAGGTCCTAGAAAGCCACGTCAAAAACGTGTCTATAATGATATCTGGAAAATATCGCAACAAGAGGCCGCGGAGAGATTACGAGAAATAGTTCGTATAAACCTAGAGAAAGCTCTAGCAGTGGTTGACAATGGTTCAACTACACTGACCTCCAGGATATATTCACTGGGCAACATTGTATCTTCTGCAATAGATATATTAGAACAGGATTTGTCCATATTACGGGCAATCACAATTGCGTTCTATTATATTGTTGAGCTGGACGCTGCAATCTTTGCGCCCAGGCTATGTGCCTTGGCGTTTCATCAACAGTACGTCTCTGTTTTCTTCATACAATCTAACAGAAAAACAGATAGAAATGGCACAAAGAGGAGCAAAATATACAATGCTGCGTATTGAAAAACTGGATAGATTAGCTTTTACAGTGGCAGAATCACCATCCACAGAATGGTTAATCCATGGACACATAACTCTACCGGTCACTACTTTTCAATTTCAATATTGCCTTGAACAGAAGCAGGCAGGCAGATATGAAGAAATGGGTATGGAATTCATCAAGGAATTTTGGGAATTACCGTACAGATTTCGATGCCGGAGTGGGGTTAGAAAAGTGTTTTTAAGCGGTACAAACTGTGAGTACACTTTAAGTGGATCACTCATATGTCAGGATATAATACTGCATAGGGCCTGTAACGGTTCAGTAGCGAACTTATCCTGTCACTTGAGGGGTGCCCCAACTACAGTGATCACTCCAGTGTTCAGGCTACTTTTGAATGGGAGTTACTTGATGCTGAACGATCAAGGTTGCTGTGGGATGCTTCTGGGCATCGCATATCTGGTAACCGTGAACTCCAGGGTTACTTGCTGTATGCACGTATTGTTTCTACCAACACATACAGTCAGGGAGGCGCCGTTATGGCCTTCGTTAAATGTTTCATTAATACGGTTTGATGCTTTGAGCAGAATAAAAGCCATGCTTTTACAGAAGTCCGTGCCCTTAACCTCCGCTCGAGAGACTTTTGATCTCCAGATCGCAAGGTCTTCAGCAGAGATACAGGCGCTCATATGTATGAACTGCCCCTTCCGTTTTGCAGAAATGGTAAATCGTATCTTTAACATGTCTGATACGACAGGCATCGTCCGCCTATTTAAGACCATAGATTCTGGACTCTTAAGCACCTTTCAGACGGTCCTCGGAGTTATACCAAACTTTATACACTCTGTTTTTGGAAGCATTTTTGGAGGACTGCCGCTGATCCTGTTTCTAATAGCAGGTATCCTTATTGTTATTTTTCTGCTACGCAATGGACGTCCCAGTCACCAAGGAGATAGAAACAGTACTCCTGGAGCGAAAATACCGTGATCGCATGGTACAACATCTAGGCACACCTCGCCTAAGAGAACTAAGTGTGTCTTGGTTCCTGTCATTTAGACCAGTCTGGATGGACTGCATCTCACCTGAAAAATGCGTGTTGGATCTCTGTCTGACACTCCCATCATGTGCGCAACCGGATGTTGATGCTTTACTGGACCCGATAACGGCCCATGTTCTGCAGTGTCCCAAGCGTATCCCGATGTTGATGGCGGCATTCCAAGAGCCACCACAGGTAGTATCAGCTCCTGTTGGTATGGACATCAGCTCCTCCTCTGACACCCAGGCCTTGGATGGCGCTCAGGCTGCCCCAGCATCTGCTGTGGACAGTACGGAAAATCATGTGTGCTCAATTGACAATCTGCGAGGTGTTACAGGGACAGTCGTCTGCGGAAGCAGGCAACGATAATATTGCGTCTACCAGCCAGGACACATAAAAAATGTTCTCATTTGGCCCGTTGTGTGCTGGGAGAAATTCGACCTTTTGAAAAACATTCTGAAAATTGGAACTCCATAACAAACTTGACTTTCTTTTGAGCATGCATGGCTTTCAAATGCTTGTAGTAGTTCGAACTATATCTACGGACACATTAGAGCTATGGCTTGAGTGACAATTTCCTTTTTAAAACCCTTTTTAAGATGTTTTAGAACTTTTTAAGTATTTTTAAGCAAGAGCTAATGTTTTTTTAATTAAACTATTAGCGTACCAGTGTCTAGTCAACCTAGTAGTACGTTGAGAATTTAACTATGTCGTCCATTCGGAAGAGGAGTGGGTGTTATATTCCATATAGGTACCATAATATGGGCCCAGGTTACTTCATTACCCTTCACCTATATCCTTCCCTACATTACACTTATAACGGTTTACAGGGACTGACCTTTTACCTAGATACGACACTGCATTGAGAACACGGGTTTTCCCTAGTTCGAAATCTCATACATTATGCATGAGGATTCTTGGAAGCACAGCAGGACTACCATCTCCTGTATAATATCTATGTATAAAGTTCATGCCCGACGTCATCCTTAGGCCGACACAGTAATACAGCGAGGTAGGACCCCTGGGGAGACCTATGGGTATATATACATCACATCTTGCTAAGATAGACACAGGAGATCAGGCTTCCTAGCCGACACACTGACCAGAGACGCTGAGGTTCCTGCATGCAGACACTCCAGCTCGCAGTGGTCTAACATTTCTCGTGGGGTGTCCAACTCGAGACCAGGACGGGGTCCCACAGTCTCTCACTTCAGGTAATGGGGTTGACTTTATCCTAGAGGGATTCTTGGCTTAACACCTACACACATGCTAGGTACACTTAGGTACATCTAGTAAGGGAGACATCGTAGGAGTACGCATCTTTTTATTATCATGTATTTTATGTACTTGTATGTATTCATGACTACTGCAAGATGGTAGAACTTTACCATCCATTTACTTTCATAGTACTGCTAATCATTTATATCTTTTACTATCTAATGGTTGTTGCAGCTCATCTATTTTACACTAGAATAACAACTGTTCAATAAATACTTATTGAAAACGCCCAGCCCGTTTATTCTGTGTACCTCTCTAAGACAGACTAAGTAAGCACGAGTGACTGAGCGAAAAGTAGTACATTGTTTCCACGGTCCTGAGGGATCAGGGTTGTCATGTTCGATGATTGCCAAGAACTATTCTCTCCTTGGTAAGAGGAGATTCTAGTGGCACTGTGAGCTAGCTGGTACAAAAGGCCAACATACCCGGTGGGGGTGTTCAGAAACAGTCTGACACCAATCCTACAGTGTATGCTGTCCAAACGCGCAGATCCTGTATCGGTTTTATAGGAACTACACGACATTACCATTTATATAAATATGTATCTTAGCTCAAAGTGACTCAGCACTGCTGTCATAAAGCTCCAGTCCACCCTGTTGAAGGTTTTTTGGCATCCCTCAATTGTTTATGCTTCGCCTTTTCAACAAGGTGGACTATTGGTTATACATTATGAAAGGTTTGTCTATCTGTCACAAAACTGGACTAGTCTTCATGGATCATTGATGGAAGGCTAGGGGTCACCAATATCTTCATTCATTTATTCATGTATAGTCTGTAAAGTTTCCCACTGAAACCATTTAGTCTTGGGGCTTTATTCAACTTTATGTAATTTCGCCTTCTTCTATAGGTGCCTGGAGCCCTTCTCTCTGCCCTGGTGGGATTGTAGGAAACTCTAAGCCTCCTAGGAATGAATTTATCGCCCCATACCCACACTGCCCTGGCTTGAATAATTTAGTCTAATAGGTTCTAAATAAATTTGCTTTTTCTTGTATATCGTAATTGAGTAGGCCTCAAGAATTTCTGAGTTCCATTGTGCTATCTCTATTGGATCTAACTTTAGGTCTGTTGCCTAAGATGCGGTCTGCTTTATCTTCGGTTTTGCACACTTTACTTTTCAGGAACAGGAGAGTCCTCCCTGCTCTGTTACTCTGCAGGGCCCATAGTTAACCCCTTATGGTTTAATCAGTCCTAGACCATGAACGTTTGTGTTTCTCTTCTGCCAGTTGTTTTTCCAGTTTAGTCTGCACCAATGTCTGTTCTCTTTAGGCCATGGCCGCTAAAGCTAGCAGTTTGGCCCTTAGCACTGCCTTAAGGGTGTCCCAGTATGTACCTGGAGAGGTATCCGTTAATGTATTCACTGAAGTAAATTGTTCTACAGCAGATGAAATTTCTGCTCTTTTTGCTGCATCTTGAAGCAGGTACCTCCCCAGTCTCCACACTCTCCCTGCATTTTTGCACCCAGGGGCTCACCAGCCACCATATGTGAGCATGGTCAGAAAAAGCTATAACGCTATGCCAGTTTCTGACAGCGAGTACATTGCTATGCTGAAGATGAAAACCATATTGATCATCGGAAAGGAGAGATGGACAGGTGAGTATGAAGTCCCTGTCCAGTGAGTGCATCTCTCTCCAGGCGTCCACCAGTCCTAGGTCCCGGATTTGTTCCTGAATCTCCCCTTACATCTCACTGCTAGTAGATTGAGTGTGTTTCTGTCAAATGCCTTCTGTGGAACTGTGTTTAAGTCTCCAGTCCCTCCTTAAAGCCTGATCATTTTCATTGTACCTTAGCTAGGAATCTGTCCTATCCCTGATTCAGTGGATTTTAAATCACTATTGTGATAATTTCCTCCTAGATACATGGCTTTTATCATTGAGTACCTCTCTTACTTGTCTACTAGTATTGTCTACTAAGGCCTCCCGTACTATCATGTCAAAGTTCTTTGCTAGTAGTATAGAAACTCCCCTGTTTTGGTAGATGCATTTGAGTGGTACTGGCGTGTGTACATTTTCAAGTGAAAGCAGTCTGAATTGTCTTTTTTAAGTGTGTCTCCTGCTGTGTTGCACTTTCTGCTTGATCTGAGGTTAGTTAGGCATGGAATCTCTTCCTCTTGGAAGTGAAATAACGCCCCTTCACATTTAATGATATGTCTCTGAATGGTATGCACATTGGTGTAGCTACTAATAAGAGCGCCTCAGGTTTTAAAACATTTCTGTGTCCTTAATGTTTCTCCCCACCACTCTACCCCTAAACCTCTCTAGTACTAACATCTAACATTTAAATGATGCAACGTAACATTCTAAACATGGCTTCCCCAATCTGCAACAAACAAAGAAAAAAGAAAAAAAATCAACAACCCTTGTCGGGTACTTTCTCACCTTTTAACTATCATGTAAAAATGAGTCTAACATCCAGAAGTTGTAATAATAATGTCTACTGGGGGTAAGTTGTTCTGTGAGCAGATTCTGAGTTCTCATGCGAATCACTAGCCACACGTTGGCACTGAGTAGCAAGTTTTTCTTTTGGTGGTTATATATGTCGAAGGACTATCTCAACAAGCATTTGCAATGCAATCGGTCTCGCCTTTGGGACCTTATATTTATTTAGCTATGCAGCACATTAGCCTGGGTGCTGAAACCTTTACTGTTTTTTTAACATGGAGGGAAAGTAAGCACCAAACTGTGTGACACGCCAGGTATGGGAACACATGGAGAGAAATATTGCCTTTCAACAGGAAATGGTATAGTGCAAAGCTCTGTTTTTAATATAAAATCAGGGCCTTTGGTGGTCATATCACTGAAAATACAAAATTTGAAAAAAATATTATTGTCTACGGGTGCTTGTGGAAGACAATTTCTATGGACTGGAATGTAGAGAATGCTAAAGTGATTCTGGTACTTTACTGACCTCTGCTGGTCGTTTTCTATCAAGACAGTTAAATAGAGGCAGTTGCCAGAAAAATAAAAAAAGAAAGTCCATAAGCAGAAAGCAATTCTGGTATTTTACTGACCTCTACTGGTCGTTTTCTATCAAGACAGTTAAATAGAGGCAGTTGAACAAGCAGAAAGCAATTCTGGTATTCTACTGACCTCTACTGGTCGTTTTCTATCAAGACAGTTAAATAGAGGCAGTTGAACAGAAAAAAAAAGTCCCTGAGCAGAAGCAGACAAGTCCTAGGGCTGATCTCCAGAGCCCACAAAGTACATACACATATAAGTATATACTAAAGTATATACAAGAGGTCTCGAATGCTCAACCTAAAAATGGTCTGGTTTCCTCCTGTACTCTTGCCGTACCTGGTTTTCAGTGGATCTTTGCTTTGGTTGGGATGACCTCCCTTTAGCTTCATCTTAATTTACGGCTACTAGTGTCTGTGAGTGCTCATAATGTTGAACTTCCACACAAGGATTTTAAGTCCTTCCTCAGTTGTGCGTACATGGTTTGCCATTCTCTCGAGCTCAAAGACTATTCCACACAGAAATATCAATCGGAATCTGATTTTCTCCTTGTTCAGTGTGTCAGTAAGGGATTTCAGTTTCTGACGTAGAGAGGTCCAGTTGGAGTATAAATTGGAGTATAAGTTTGTAGATGCCATATTAAAGCGGTGAAGATCTGCATGTCTCCTTGAGAATTGTCTCCTTTTGCTGCAATGAAGAGTGGTTCATTACTGCACCAATAGGCCTAGATCTGACATTGGTAGAGATAAATTTTAGCCCGACTCTGTGTGCTTTCTCGATTCTGACAGTCTCTTCTTCCTTCATACGCAGTATTTGAGCAAACAGGGAGTGGACGTACGCATTAATATTTATTCCCCCGCTTCTTCAGTTACCTTCTGGATTCCGATATTATCTCTGTCTGCCCTATATTCTAATTTCTTGCAGGATGTCCACCTGAGTCTTCATGGACTGAATTGTATTGGTGTCTTCTGTTCTCTTTTGCTATAGCTCTTGTACATCTTTCTCCAGGTCTTCCGCTCTAGTTCCATGTTGAACAATAACTTTGCTAATAGGCAAGATTGATTTGTTTAGACTTTTAGTTATTTTTTGCAGTTCTTGTTTCAGATTCGCCTTCCATTCCTCCCCCAGCTCCTCGAGGTTGCCTTAAGTGAGGGAAGGTTAATCTTTCTTATATGTCATGTTTCTGGTTCTCCGAGGACTTTGAGTATCTCTCCGCTTTGTGTTGTGTAGTGCCACAGAAGAACTCTATTCCTTTGCTTGGTGTTTTACTAGACTTCTGAGGCATTCAGAATGGCAGCAGGTTGGGTTGGGAGTACCCAGTGACGCAGGGAGGTCTGTGACACCTCGCTCTTTCAGATGAGTGCTACAGATGTACACTATCATTAACCACCCCCACTGTAGCCATTCATAGTGTTCCAGGGCGGGGTGGAGCTGTACCCCTGGGCTATTTCCCAGTGCTATTTCTTTCTCTTAAGTTTGGTATGGACACAATACACGGCCAGGAGCAAGCTTGTGCAGGCCTATGCCCCCTCCCACTCTAACGAGAAGATCGTAAATGTCCCTGTGGGGAGGAGTCCCCATCCAGCTGAGCATAGTGAGTATTAAAATTGCAGTGGAGTCCCTGAGGGGTATATTCACTCCATTTGTCTTTATCGGGAAGTTCTCCTACGTTGGTTGGGCCTCCCTAGTTCAGAGTCTAAGGCAGGGCTGCGGGCCCATCCAAACTATCAGCCCAGCTGCCCAGGGGAGCTGCCCAGCTCACAGCAACCATGCCACCCCTCAAAGGGCACAACTCTTCCTGCTGGGACACTGCAACCCCCAATTGGGCCCTCCAGTGGACGGGGCCTCTGTTACAGTGCGGGCACCACCATCTTGAATTGTTGCAGCATCTCCTCTGCATTCAGTGAAGTTCCTGAGCACCTACTTGGTGACAGCCCGTTACTTACATTTTAGGGAAGCGGCGGCTGCCTTCATCCTATTTCAGACAGGTAGTGGCAGAGCTCAAAAGCTCGTGTCTGCCATGATGCTTGCTAGCCATGTCCCTATTCCGACTTTACCCTTTTTAAGCCTGTGGATTGTGCATCGTGAGAGAGAAATGAAGATAGTAAGGGAGAATGGTATAAGGACTTGTGCTGAGGCTTTAGCTACTTGAATGTAGGTTTGCAGCATAACTTGGTCTGCTGTGGCCAGAGATTCTCTCTAGAGTAGCGGTATCCACAGTGGCAAAGGTGGTCCAGCTTTTATTTTGTAGCTTGGGATGAAGGCTTTAGGGAAATGCATAGAGTTTTCAACACTAGTTTGTCTCTGGTCTTCTGTATCATTTTCAGAAAACAGTAACTAGCTCTAGAGATCAGTCAGTTGTACAGGTGTTATTGTTTGGATGAGATTTGTGTATTGGGTTGGTTTTTGTTTCATTCAACTGGCTTTTGAAAAAGGAGGCTTTGGGTTTGAACATATTAGCTGTGAAGGTCTTCATATGGGTTAATGGGAACGTTTCGAAGGTGAAGATCAATTTTCTCCAGCAGCATTCTAAGCAGCGTAGAAAGTTTCTTCCCAAGTAAAGTTCAGTTAAGTACCATCTGTGGGAGTTTTTTGGCTCTAGTCCTTTTCTACGTAAGCTGGGAAAGGTTGTCAGAATAAAGTGGTGGTATAATGTTCGACTAAGGCAGAGGTGTGAGTTGAGTTGACCTTGTTATAGAGGAGTTGACAGAGCAGAGCGCATCTGCTGAAAAACCTCTGGTGTCCTTATTCCATAGGTAGGAGTGTTTGCCTTGCTAGCAATAGTTGTACGTTGGGAAATTCAATAGGAAGGGGATCAGATGATGATCTCATCAAGACAGTGGCTGTGAGGTCCTCCTTTGAGAAGAATGTAGGATTGGCTATCGTTACATCTGGTATAGATTCTTGGAAGAGGGTTGTGTTGCAGGAGGCCATTTTCAATTAAGAAAGGTTTTAGAACTGCTAATGGTAGATCTGGATCTTTATTCCAAGGTAGATTGAAGTTGCCTAGAAGTGGGAGAAGGAGAGTAGCAGGTCTGCAGAGTAGTAAATGAGTTCTTTCAAAGTATCTTCTCTACTGGATTATTGAAAAGGAAGGGGTAGAGATAGGGTAGGGAGTTGCTCTGCCACAGTTTTCTCACAGTTTAATAATTCCTTCAGCTGATTGTGACCCCTCTGCTTCTTTTGTTTTCCCAATCGGACTATTTTGCAACCTTCTGGTAGTAAAATGTCCATAAAGTGAAAAAAATATGGGTAAGCCGGATTTTGATCACAAGAAGATCTGGCTCTTGGTCCATGAGAAGTGCAGTTTGAATAGCGGCATTTGAAATTGTTGATCTATTCTTGGGCAGTATACTCTGTACCTTAGATTTGGATGGTGCTGACTAATACAACAGTTGGGTCAGCCTTTAATCTAGATAATGATGTTCAGATATTCTGTGCGATGCTTCTTCATATGATTGAATTATCTGTCAGTGAACTGAAGAGTGGGATGCCCATTGAGTTTGTAGTAGGCCAATCGTAGATCCAGTCTAAGGTGTTCAAAGTCTACACATGACCAGCACGTAGATGTGTTTTGTGTTTAGAGTAATCATTATGGATGATAGTGCTGAAGAGGGAATTAGTTTCAATTAAAATCTTGGTTCACAATCATCAGAGCAAATCCCTGCTGTCTCTGGGCCGATGGATCTTTGACGTTGAGTGAGATTAATCAGGAGCTGTGCATCACATGAAATTATTACAATCTCTATATTAGGCAATAATGAGAGTTTGGTGTGAGCTAAAGGGTTTTATTATTCAAACTCTTTAGTAAGTCATTTTTATTAGGTCACAAGTTAAATTCACATTCTTAGTCATTATAATCTCATTAGAAATCAATTAATCAATAAGTAATCAATAAATTGAAAGAAAATGCATTAAGCGTGTTCCATAAAGGAAAGAAAATCCCTATTCTAAGAATGGGGAGAAATGGTGTTAGTCAGAACCCATAAAGAGTTCTAGTTCGAGAGAGTGAGAGTACAAGCATAAAGCTTCAGCATTAATAATCAACTCAATAAATCAATAGTCAAGCAAAGAAGAACTTCCGATAAAGAGAGGTTCAAGAAACTCAGTAGAGCTTCAAAGCAGCGTGGGCTAGGGAGAGTGGATACATCGGAGCATTGGGCAGAGTATCAGAGAGATCTCTGAGTGAATGAGGTTAACCTAATCTAAGAACACACACTATTATAGACAAAAAAATGACTGTTGCAATCTTCATGTTGCTTCTTCTCTCTTCTGTTGACCAATACATTTTCGATGTACTCATGGGAACGCGTTCACTCCCCGTCTTCTCACAGAAATACAATAGTCAACAGACAGCAATGTCCAGTGAAACTTTTTTTTATCAAATACAATGTTAAACTTTCACATCATTCATTCCCTTTAGAAAGGCTGCATCTTCATCTGTGAACTTCTTCATTATCTCAATAAATTACAAATCTCTAATCATTAGTTAACAGTGATCTTTGTGTAAGTAGACCGATTTTGCAGAGTTAGATGAAAACATTTATTGAGCTATTATTCATTATGAAAAACATGTCCATGAAAAGGCAAAGAAATAAAGATGCATGTGTGAGCATTTTCTAGTCATGTCAGTTTGTCAGGCACTGTTGCTTCAGCCATTTGACGCCTAGTAGGAATAAATATGGTTGCCTACTACGATTTTTGCATTTAAATGCATTTTTTCACTACAGCCTACATGTTAATTCTACACATTTACTTTAAAATTATATTATTAAAATGAGTCTTCAATCCCCCCTTTGATTGTTATCTAACTATCCCATTTTCTTTACAATGAATAGTTAAGTTCACTATCATCCGCAGTTGAGTCTTTTCTCTGTCTTTTCAAATTCTCAGATTCCTTTAACCTCTTGTATTCTTGATTGATGTGATCATTTAAATCCAATTCCCGCTTTTTCTGTTTGTTTCTCTCTCTGTTCTTTCTTTTATTAAAATAATATCTGCAACTTTTATAAAAAGCAAACAAGGTTAATAAGCAAAACCCTATTATTAATACTGGCATAAATATAGCCCTCAGAATTCATCCTCCATTGGCAGAAAACCAGTTGCAATGGCAGAAATTCTTTGCCAATATTTCCTAAAATCCCAGAAGTTTCTAATGGTTCTAACTCCCGTTTCAGATCAGAAATATTCTTTGCAAAATCGAGAATTTTCTTAGTCTCAACTGGTAAATATGAGCAGCAAGGCTGGGCTTTCAGCATCTTGCAGACTCCACCTTTTTCTGCGTGTAAAATGTTTAATGTTAGGTGATTTTGTAAAACCATTGCTCTAATAGCCACTAATTATTTATTAACAACTCAAAGAGCTCTAGAAGTACTGTTGCCAACTTGTTCACAACTGTTGAAAGTTTTCTAACCTTTCATCATTCAAATATAACCCCCACTGGTGGTATGATTGCTCCAAAATATCATCAACCAGTTGTGTTTCATCTCCTATGCCACGTGTATGTCTGTGAGATTGTGTCATTGTTAAAACATCTATACTATACTATATACATGATACATCTTCGGAAACAGCAGAGCTAAATAGCAAATAGCCTCCCAATCAGCTGGCAATTGAAAATAAGCACCCTGTCCACAAACAAAATAAACTCCTGGAATTACTGTTTTTCCTTGTAAAATTTGCCATGTACCCCATAATTTCAAAGGAGTGTTCACACCTACTAATCCCCTTGGGTCTATTTCTAAATTGGGTTCTTATTCTGTAAACACATAATTTATCCTTTTGTCGCCTGTCTAATTTTACTTTCAGATAAACCATTTTCTTTCTAAATTCCTCTTCTACTTCCAATTTTTTTTCAACTTGTCTTCCTCTCTGTTTTTACTGTGTCAATTGTTTGTTCTACTTCCCTCTAATGTCATAATGAATACTTTTTCTAAGGGTCTCATTAAGCAGGTTAAATTGTTTTCACATGCCTTAACACTGTCTATAGGCATGGATGGTCAAAATTAATACCACGCTGTGTCCATTTCTTTTGCCTGTGGGTGTCGCTTCATGCTTTTCTGTAATGGAACTTTTGAAAGAATCATGTCGTAATTTGAGTAATAATATTCAAAGTGTTCTTGCCTTTATACTAAGCTAAGCAAAATACCACATGTGATTGCATATGACAAAGGTATGTGATGATGTCACTTCCTATGCAGCTGAAGAAGGTAAGTGTGCAAAGACGTGGCAGTCTTTCTCATCTAGTGCCTGTGTGTATTCTTGAACTAACCTAGAATGAATATTTGTTGAATAATCTTCTTTCATGTAGTTCATGAATGATGCCTTCAATTTCTCCTCATCTGTTGTGTGTGTGTGTGTAGATGTCATAGGAGCAAGTGTAGACATAATTTTCTCTTTCTCTGGTGTGAGATAAAACCCCATTATTATTGTTATGCTCACTAACAATGCTACTAAAAATGTAATACCCATAAGGATCTTGCATCTAGCCCAATTTAGGAAACACATGTTTGTCTGTAGCCAGAGAGTTCAGCAAAAATAAAGCAGCAATAATCCACTAGTTCAGATTTTTCTTAAAGCAGCATCTTGTGTTTTTCTTTTTTGTAGTTAGTTCTTTCAGCTTTATTTAAAGTAATCTTCGTATAGTCATCCTTAACTCTACGCTGTCTTCTAAATGTGTGATCCCTACTCTTTTACAGCAGCCTTGGGCCTAGGGAATCTTCTTAACTCTTTTAAAACAAAAACATTTTTATTTCAATCTTTTGCACTCTCTTATTTGATAAAGTCTCTCAAACTTTTGTTTTTTTCCAGAAATCTTTTTCAATTTTGTGGCCATTCAGCATTGTGGGTGACTCTTCTTGATCCAGTTCTTGTCCCTTCACTTGAATAATCTACTTGTTCTGGTGTTGTCTCAACTGTACTCTCAGGTTGAGATATGTTCTCTTCTTCTTCTTTAGAAATTTTACTTTATGAAATCACAGGAATCTGGAATGTTGTGACTCTAGTTCTTCACCCCTTTCTCCTTGCTGTGGTGTCTCTTGTGGTATTGTTCATTGCAATTGTCCAGCTTGCGGTGATTCTGTCACCAGGGCTCTTGGTTCTGGCCGA
Organism: Calotriton arnoldi; assembly: GCA_963921515.1. Lineage (NCBI taxonomy): Eukaryota > Metazoa > Chordata > Amphibia > Caudata > Salamandridae > Calotriton > Calotriton arnoldi. Next base: position 1,100,563 of record CAWUFW010003641.1, read on the forward strand.
GAACACTGTTTCTTTATATGAATGAATGAATGAATATGAGATTTGTAGAGCGCGAACTAAGCCCAAGGGCGTCAAGGCGCTATAAGCGGACATAAGGGTGCAGAGCAGAGAGACATGCTCATACCGAGGTCAGTGAGAAAAGCCAGGTCTTTAAGGCCCTGCGAAAGAGGGAATGGGAGACCTGGCTAGAAAGCTGTTCCGGGAGGGAGTTCCACAGTTTAGCAGCAGCAGTGGAGAAAGCTCTACCTCCCCATGTAACCTTCTTGAATCTCGGTACAATAAGCAGGTTTTTATCTGCAGACCGGAGCCGTCTGCTAGGAACATAGCGATGGACAATAGCCTTAATTGCCTCAGGACCTGACCCATAATAGGCATCGTGGGTCATACACAAGGTCTTAAAGAGGATCCTGCGGTCCACCGGCAGCCAGTGCAGCAACCTAATAGAGGCTGTGACTGAATGATATTTAGGTAGATTCATCACCAGCCTAGCTGCGGCGTTCTGCACCATCTGCAGACGTCGCACTAGGCCTTTATTAATGCCCAAATAAAGGGCATTACAATAGTCCAATCTGGACGTTACCAGGGCAATAACGGCCTGCTAGCGAGCATCGAAAGAGAGAAAATGGGAAATTTTCCGTAGGATCCTGATGATCCCAAAACATGTGGAGACTGTCCTACTAACCTGCAAACTTAGGGAAAGTGAATTATCCACGATAACCCCAAGATTTTTACCATGGGAAACTGGGGAGGGACACACGCCAAGCGCGTCCGGCCACCAGTCACTGGACCAAATTTCCTGTTTACTCCCAAAGATCAAGACCTCCGTCTTCTCTCCATTTAATTTCAGAAAATTTTCCACCATCCAGGAGGAAACTGCCTGCATACAGTTCCTGAAATTAAGGGCCGAATCCTTTATACTATGCGAAATAGACACCATTATCTGGGTGTCATCCGCATAGGACAACACCTCAAGCCCAAAAGATCTCACAACCTTCGCAAGAGGGGCAACATAGATATTAAAAAGAGTAGGGCTCAGGGAGGAGCCCTGAGGAACACCACACAGCAGAGGTTTGGGGGCTGAGTAAAATTGACCAAGCTTAACCGTCTGGGACCGCTCTCTGAGAAAGGAAGCGAGAAGCCCCAAAGCCGAGCCCCCTATACCTATCTCTCTAAGGCGATCAATCAGTCTGCATGGACTTCTTACTCTCTGCGTGTGCGATGCATGCACCCAGTTTGGTACTCCGACACACTTAACAGCAGTGTTTGTGATGAGAATCCCTGGAAGGGGCCATTCCATCTTGGTTCCAAGCAAGACTTCCACACATGCTTCTTGATCAAAACCAAGTCACCAGGACTGAGGTCGTGGCACTGTTCTTGATGCAGATTTAAGGTGGCAGCTTCAACCTGGTGGGAGACAGAACGCACCACATCAGCCAATCCCTTGCAGTAATCAAGAATCATGCCATCTGTGATATTCAAAAGTACATTTGCTGGTAAAGAAGGCATTCTCATTGAACGCCCCATCAATATCTCATGTAGAGATAGCCCTGTCTTTCTGTCAGGAATTCTTTGGATACTCATCAGCACCAAAGGCAAAGCATCTGCCCATTTCAGTGAAGTGGAGGCACAAACTTTTGACAGTTGGGACTTTATGGTTCCTTTCAGCTGTTCAACAATTCCAGAAGCTTCTGGTCAATAACTAACAGTGTAATCAATGCTGCACAAAGTATCCTTAGGAACTCATTATTGAAATGAGTCCCATGATCTGACTTCAGAGAAACAGGTAATCTGTACTTGGGTATCAACTCTCTCAACTGCAATTTTGCTACAGTGAGACTATCATTTCTCCGTGTTGGGTAGGCTTCAACCCATCGAGATGAAATATACATTATAACCAGGACGCATCTCAGTCCGTTACAAACATGCCTCTCGATAAAGTCCATCTGCATTCTGCTGAAGGGACCACCTGATTGCTCTATGTGACTTAGTGTTACTGGTGTTCTTTTCTCTATGTACATGTCACACATCGATGGCACAGTTCTTCTGCAAGCATCCTAAATCTAGGGTTAAACCAAACCTGTCTGAATAATCTCACCATTGTATCTCTTCCTAGATGTGTTGGGCCATGCAAATGTTGTGTCATAGCAAACAATAAACTGTCTGGCAACACTGGTCTTCCATCAGCTGACATCCAGATGCCATTTGCATTCTTCCCACATCTTGCTCTGAGCCAACTCTGCTGTTCTGCTCCTCAAACTTTTTCCTGCAATCTTTTGAGTTCTTCCCATGTATCAGCTACTGACTACAACATTGAAAAAACAGTGTCCTCTTTAGATTCATTTGTGTAAGCCCCTTTAAATGTGCAGGTCACAAGTGCACAATACCGAGCAACTTTGTCTGCAAATCTGTTTCCAACTGTGACATATTCATTGCCACTTCTGTGAGCTGCACTTTTAACTATTGCCCTTCTGTTGGCATTAACAATGATTCAAGCAGTTACCTTACATGTTCCCTATTCCTGATGTGTGTACCAGATGAGGTCAAGAAACCTCTTTGTGACCATAATTGTCCAAAATCCTGGACCACACTAAAGCCATATTGACTATTTGTAAATGTAGTAACTCTCAATTGGGCTGTTAGCCTGCAAGATCTTATAAGGGCAATTAATTCTGCAATTTGTGCTGAGGTAACACCTTGAAGCCATGAAGCTTCCCCAACCTCTGGAATTGTACAGACAGCGTAAGCTACTCTCAAGGTGCCTTCATTATTTGTCAGTCATGAGCCATCTACAGAGATTACATAATCAGCCTCAATTAATGGTTCGTCTTTTACATCTGGCTTTGGCTTGGTGCATAAACCTATGACATCTAGACAATTATGTTCAATTCAACTTCATTTCCACGAAGTCCTCATTAACATATAGTAAAGTTGACAGGTCACAAAATGTTCGACTTTTAAGAATATTTTCGGCAGGAAGGATCTGCTGCTCATACTTTGTAAGTCTACTGTTTATGATGTATTGGGTTTTTGTTCTAGTGAGTAATATTTCTAGAGTGTGGGAGCATAACAGTTAAAGGATGTCCCACTACTATGTTCTCACACCTCTCTATACTGACATCAACCACGGCGACTGATTTAGGCAGCTGGGCAGTCCTGCAGCTACAGGGTCAAAGGTAGTCGAAAAGTAGGCCACAGGTCTTTATGAATCGCCATGCATCTGAGTAACCACCATGAAAGTGCAACCCTCCCTCTCACTGCAAAAGAATTTGAACATCTTACTGTAATCAGGCATTCCTGGTGCTGAGGCACAACAGAGACTTTCTCTCAGCTCTAAGAAAGTTTTCAAGCGCTCGTTGTCCCATAGAAGCGGATCAGGCACATATTTGTGTGTCAGCCTCAGTAAAGGCTTAGCCACTAAGGAAAAGTTCGGTATCCACTGTCTACAGTAGCCAACCATTCCCAATAACATCCTGACTTCTCTCTGTGTCCTGGGTGGCTTTCTCTGGAGGATGGTCTCTACTCTCTCTTGTGATACCTTTCTCGTTCTTTTATCAATGATATGTCCTAAGTATAGGACTTCTTTTTGACAGTATTACAGTTTACCTGGAGACACTTTGTCCATTCTCAGCCAGGTGATTTAACAGTGCAATTGTATCCTGTTTGCAAGCTTCTCATATATCCGATGCCACAAGCAGGTCATCAAAATACTGCACGAGAACTGATTTGTAAGGCATCTGCAGTGACTCAAGATTCTTTTTCAAGATCTGATTGAAAATGAATGAGCTCTCTGTATACCCTTGTGGAACTCGGCACCATGCCAGAACTCTTTCTCAGAATACAAAAGAGAACAAGAACTGGCTGTCCTCATGCAGTGGAACAGAAGAGAAGGCCTGGCACAAGTGCACAACAGTAAACCATTCTGCAGTGCACAGAATTTGGAAAAGGATGGTGGCTAGATTCAGTTTCACAGGACAACATAGAACAACAATGCTGTTAATATTTTGAAGGCCTTGCACAATCCGGTATTTACCATTAGGTTTCTGCAAACCCATGATCATAGAGTTGCATGGGGTTACAACATTTTCTTTTAGAATCCCTTTCCTCAGCATGTCTTCAACTACTAGTGTTATTCCTGCACCTTTCTCTGGGGTCAGATTGTATGGTGGTGTTCTCAGATATACAGCATTAGGTTTCACTGTGATTCGGACAGGTTCTACACCTTTAATAAGTCTGATATCGTTCCCTGTGAAGTCCCATACTGCTGGGTTCACAATCTCTTTTAAATCAGGAGGTAAGTCATCTACTGTTCTCACTGGGTATAATCCTACAGCTGTTGCTTGTTGGGCCATTTTAAATTCAACATCTTCATCATGTGTTCGAATTTCAACATCCTCCGGTGTACAGTAAATAGTGCAATTTAACTTACACAAAAGAGCTCTCCCTAACAGGTTTACAGGACTAGAATCACAAACCACAAATTGAAGGTTTTCCTCAAATTAATCTATTTTTACCAGGACATTTTCTGAAACTGGGTTGGTTATCTGTTTATTTGTAAATCCTACAATCTGTATCTTCTTTCCCTAGAGGGGTAAGTCTGGGACTTCCGCTGTTCTAACAGTGGAACGGGTAGCTTCGGTGTCGATCAAAAATGACTCTTGGTGGCCATTACCTTCTCCTTCTACAAATGTTCCACTCTGGTCTACCTCCAAGACTGCGCCAAGTACGCAATCTTCCTCCCCCCTCAGGCACCGTCATTAGAAATTGCCTAAGCAGAAACTGTATTTATCTAGCATAGGGTACTGTTGAAATGTGTTCTGGTTCTGTTTTTGAAATGTAACCAAATTTGCTCTCAGCATCGGATTCATATTAAATCTAGGGGTTTCCATATTCTGTGGGATCATCGGGCATGGGGAACCTGCATCATTGTCTCTGCATTGGCACTTGCAATTGCTGAATGTACCAATTCTGCACTTGAGTTCCTCCCTGCACTTGATCATTTCCACTCATTATATCTGGATTTAGACTACACTCCCCCTTCCAATGCCCAATTTTACTACAAAAATGACAAGGGGTCGTTTTCTTCAGCGTCGCAATATCTACACCAGAATTCGGATCAATTGGAACACCTCTGCCTCTACCCTGTGAAACACCAACTTCTCCTTGAACACCTTGAGTTTGGAAACCAACATCTTGTATCCCACTCTGATTCCCTGCAAACGACTGATTCTGAAAACATTTCTGAGCCAACTTCGTTTGGGCAAGCATAAATTTCTCCTGGAGCCTTTTCTGTTTCATCTCTTGTTCGTCACTACAATATTTTGCATACCTCAAAATGTCATATAACACGGTTGTCTGCCAGAAAATCACACTCTGTTGTATCTGCATACTGATCTCTGGTCTTAACCCAAGAACAAACTGTGACACAAAAAATCCCATATCACTCTTGCCGGGATGTTCCTGTCGACTGTGTTGTTGAAACACTTGAAGCAATTGCTCAGAGTAACCATGCACTGATTCTTTTGGCTCTTGTGAGGTTCCTTTTATCTTTACCTAATCAATACCCTTTGAAGCAACTTTGCCTTTAAGAAATGTAATCACCTCATTGTATTTATTCATTACCACAGGAGATTGTATATTAGTGCGGGCATCTCTCCTTAGTTGTGTACACGGCCATTTTACAGCAATTATACACTCACCCACAAATCACTTGGCACTACAATATCAAAGAACGTATTCAGATCAGCCACAGCACTTTTGAAATCTTTACAAATCTGTCAACTTGTGTATACCATTGTACAGGTTTGTCTCTCAGCTTTGGAAAATTATTTGTAAATGCTGCAAGATAGTCTCTGCTCCAAGGTACATGAACATTCCCTCCACCTATTTCTCTCAACAGAAAATTCAAGGCTTCTCCTTCATCTAGGGAACCAGACTATGGCTTATTATTAGCTTTAACTATCTCTAATTGTTTCTCATGCTTCTCTTCCCATTTACTCTCTACTTCCTCAAAATAACTCCATTTACAAATGCATTTGACTAAGTCAGTAATGTTTAATCGCATTCCTGAAGAACGCATTGTCTCAATAGCTTCATCATCCAATTGTACCCTGAAACTTTTCTGCAGTAGGACACTTTTTTGAAAGATTGACTTCATATTTGCAGGCTAATTCAGTTAGTTTATCATGAGTAGCGGGTGCACGCCCAGTAATTTCTTTGCTCAAATATATCAGCTCTTTTTCTTGGTACTGATTCACATGCTCACGATCTAAACATCTTCTGATTTTGTCCTTCTCTGTCTCATGTGCAGTGTAAACTTGACTTTCTGCATTTCCTGCCTTTTTATTCTCTGCTGTTTCTTTATAGTTCAAATCTTTTATTGCAATTTTTATAGAAACAAACAAACAATGCCATTTGTAGACCATGCATTTTCGTGGCTGAGCAAGCCCTGCATATTGTAACATTAAGCAAAGGTCAGTTAGGCAGACTAACCCCAAACCAAACCCCTCCCACCACCCTCCCTCCATTCACCTCCGTGTTATCACTTGGGAGTCAGTGTTGATGGTATTGTCAGTTAATTCTGCTCCGGGGTTGAGGGTGCAGCCATCTTGGGCAAGCGTAATAGGCGTAGGTATTTGGGGAAGGTAAGCTCTCAGAATTCTTGTGATAGCAGAGATAAGAATGGCTGCCACATGTCCCTAAAGGCCGAGCCTTGCCCGGACATCATGAGCATTATCTTTTGCACTCCTAGGATGTGCCCCAACCGTATGAACCAGCCCGTGCGAGTAGGAATCTGTGGGGTCCCCCAGTGGGTGAGAATGTTCTGCAATGCCGCCCCTAGGGCAAGTCCAATCAGACGGCCCTTTCTAGATTTCAAGAGGTACGTAAGAGGGTTAGGTAGCCCCAAGAGTATATATGCAGGGAACCTTGGTAGTTGGTTGTCTAAGTGTATGTCGATTTCGTTCAGCACTTGAGTCCAGTAGTGCTGTAGTCGCTGACATTCCCATAATAAGTGCACCAGTGTTCCCGGTTCCCCACAACCCCGCCAGCAGTCTGCGCTCCATGCAGGGTTGACCTTATGTATCCTCACTGGGGTGTAGTACCAGTAGGCGGTTACTTTTGTTAGCGTTTCTGCCAGGGCAGTGTTTGTAGCTGTGTGCCTGGCTCTATAGTATATCCCTTCCCATCCTTTGTCACTCAATATCCTCCCTATGTCCTTTTCCCACCTAGACCGTTCCGCGTTGTGCACGTGCTTATTTCGCATGTTCAGCAGGGTGTAGAGTTCTGAGATTAATTTCTTATCTGAGGACTTGGATGGAAGCCATTTCTCATACTGAGTAAGGTGTCTGTGCGCGTTGGGCCTATTTTGTGGCTGTAGTGCCCAGTGTCTGAGTAGCAAATAACTTATTCTCTCCGTCTCTGGAATCCCATAGTCAGCTTTGACCCGCAAGAAAGGGAGCACTCCTTCAACATCAAAGAGATGACCCAGAGCGCGGCACTCAGAGCTGCGCCACCGTGTGAGCCTGGACTCTAACACCCCCGACTCAAACTCTGGGTTGTCGAATAGTGGAGTCAGGGGGGAAGGGAAAGTTGTCCGGTTGTGTTGGCCTGATCCCACGCTACCATTGTAGTTTGCGTAATGGGGGACAGGTACAGGTTCCGGGGTCTGTGTGACTTCCTGAGGAAGGGGACCTTCTGAAGTGATGTTCCGGCCACTGCCCTGTCCTGAAACAGCCAGTGCTTCTCTGATTCGACACGGTTCCATTCCACGAGGCACCTCATCTGTGCTGTGCAGAAGTACAATTGGAGGTTGGGGATCCCCAGGCCTCCTTCGCTGAGCAGTAGAAAACTAATGGCTTTTTTCATCCGGGGTCTCCGGCCCTGCCAAATGAACCGCTGAATTTCTGTTTGCATCCTATGGATCAAGCCGGGAGGTGGCTGCAGGGGTAGGGTCTGGAATAGGTATAGGATCTTGGGGAGAACCATCATCAATAGCTGCTACTCTGCCCAGCTAGGAGATCGGGTGGTGTTTCCACCTTTGGATATCGGCATGGATTTGCCTAAGGAGAATGCGGTAGTTGATGTCGGCGGTAGCTTGAGGCCAGCTGGATTCCCAGATGGGGGATGGTGCTATGAGACCACTGTAAGGGGTGCTGTTGCTGAAGTTGTTCCACCACTGGGGGTGGGAGGGAGAGGCTGAGTGTCACAGATTTTTCTACATTTACTTTGAAGCCTGAGGCCCTGCCAAAGGAATCCAGTTCCTCGAGAAAAGTGCCCAAGGAAGTGTCTGGGTTGTCAAGTGTCGCCAGGACGTCATCTGCATAGAGACTTATGGTGTGTCTATCTCCCCCAAATGGCATCCCAGAGATACTTGGGTGCGTGCTAATTTTCTGCGTTAGTGGCTCCATGTATAGCCCAAACAGGAGGGGTGATAGGGGACACCCCTGCCACATACCCCTTCCTATCTGAAACGGGCTTGATGTGTGGCCATTGACTCTGAATGTCGCCGTGAGGAGACAATAACAATTTAGTATCTTGGTCCTCATCCTCTCCCCCAACCCGAAATGTTTCAATACCTGCTCATGATAAGGCCTGTGTACCCTATCAAAGGCCTTTACGGCGTCTATGGTCATTAGCATATATTTGCCCGGGGCTCTGGGCGCCTTTTCTATTATGTGGTGTTATATGGGCCTTGGGGACATTCTCGACATTGCTAAGTTAGCATGAGCTTGGCTGCCATGATGCTGCTTTTGTGCACGTTACTACATGACTTTCTTTTTGCAAGCCTCTGTTTATGCCTTTCACATGAGAACTGTCTGCTTTTCACGTTTTCTGCTGAGTTCCTGGAGTTTTATCTGAACACGATGTGCAAGGTCGATAAACAATGCCCCTTGTTATTCTGTTCTGGTCAGTCCCTAGCACCTAGACACAACATGCTAAACACAGCTGCAAGGCTGGAGACTCGTGCTTTGATATTACGGAGATGCATGTTCTTTTAACACACACTTGGAGAGAGCCTTTCTATGGAGACGAGCTACGCTGTTCCTATGATGTAAACCTTACATCCAGGCTTTAAGGTATGGGGTCTGCTGTCAAAGCCCAGAGATCTTCCTTTATATAAAATAAACTTCTTCCAGCCAAGGGGAGGGTGGTTAGGGCAATTAGTCCTCATTCCACTGTCTTTATATAAAATTACTTCCCCCTTTGTATTCTATGGAATTGTAACAATGCTAACCATTCTTAGTTTATGCATTTTGCTGCTGGTAGTGGCTCGTATACTGTATTGTAGAGCACAATAGTTAAAATAAAAATTTTGAACTATTTACAGTGACTCTGCCAATTCTTATTGTGGACAAGTACGAGTGAGTGAGCGAAAGAGTATGTCTTGCTACCGCGATTCCTGAGAGAGTCGGGAGTGTTGTGTTCTGGGTTGTCTAATCATTTGTAACTGGAGGAGAACGAATGAGACACTATAGCTAGTCGGTTTTGGGATTTTGGGTACTAAGGTGATGGGTAGGTACACCCCTATACACCGAAGCCCTGTTTTCCTGCGCATAGTTCTGTGTAGGTGCAGAATCCCCGCAACAGTGGAGGACCCTTTTGGTATTGTCGCTTGTCTGCCTCTGGGGGATGAACCCTGCCTGGCCGGGGTCAATTAGGGCGGGCATGTGTGTGTTCAGCCTGTGGGCCAATATTTCTGTAAATAGTTTCAGGTCCACGTTTAGAAGTGAGATGGGCCGGAACGAACTACAGTTTGTTTTGTCTTTCGCTGGTTTGAGGATAACAGTAATTGCGGCCTCCAACACTGAAGTTGTGATTGCACCGGGCTCTGAGAACGTGTTAAAGAGCCGCGTCAGAAGCGGTGCCACTACCGGACAAAATATTTTGTAGAAAGCTGAGGTGAAGCCATCAGGGCATGGGGATTTGGCTAGTTTTAACCGGGAGATTGCTGCTATCACCTCCTCGATCCGGATTTCACTGCCGAGGTGCTCAGCTTGCTCCAGGGTCAATGTGGTCGGCTGCACGTCTAGCAGGTATCCGTTGCTCTCTGCACTATCCAGTGTTTGACCCTGGTAGAGGCGTGCATAATAATCTTGAAAGGCTTGGGCTATTTCGGGGTCACCTGTACGCCTTGCCTCTGCCGGTTTTCATGTAGTTTGTGAGCTAGAAGGCGGCCACATCTATCCCCTCCCACATAAAAGGAGTGGCGGAGACGGAGGGCAGCGTACTCTGCTCAAGATTCTAGATCAATTGCTACTAACTGTGATCGCAGCGCAGAGAGTTGGCGCCATACCCTAGGGGCTCCTGTCCTCTGGTGAATGTGCTGTAGTTCCCGTATATGCTGAGAGAGGCCCTCTCTTTTCTCCTTTCGGAGTGCGTTATCTGCAGCGGAAATCACGATGAATTCGCCCCGAATGACTGTTTTAAGCGCCTCCCAAAGTGTTGCTGTGCGAATTTCTGGGATGTCATTGTGTAGGAGATAGTCCCCCAGAGCACGGTAAATTTGTGTCACCACCTCCGGGCTCTGCAGAAGCGTATCTCTTAGGCGCCACTATCGGGAAGGGGGCGTTGCACAGGGGGAAACGACAATGTAACCGCCACCGGAGCGTGGTCCAAGAGCGTGGCTATGAGTATTTCTGTGTCAACTGCAAGCGTGTGAAGGTCTTTAGTGCCTATGAGATAGTCGAGCCTGGCATGTGTTTTATGTGAATTAGAGAAAAAGGAATATTCCCTGGCCTGAGGCCCAGTTCCCTCAATCGAGTTAGACCTTGTGCGGACAAGGCACCAGTTTGCCCATATCGTTGCGCTGACCTATCTAGGGTATTATCAAAAACCAAATTGAGATCCCCCCCCCCCCAGTAGAATTTTGCGTTCGTCTGTGGCCGTTGCCTCCGTAATTGCCATGTGGAGGAATTTCTCTTGACCCTCGTTCGATGCATATATCGACCCTATAATCAGTGTGTGACCCCCCAGTGTGAATGAATAGGTGAGGAGCCTTCCTTTAATTTCCAGCTGAACCTCGACGTGCGGGTTCAGCTGGGATGTTGCTACGGGCTGTACCATTTTACCCCTGAAGGATCGGGACACCAAAATGGCCACCCCGCTGATTTGGTAGGGCATGAAGAGAACAATTGAATGGGGAACGCACGAGCCTTGAGCCTATGGCAGTCTTTAGCTGGTAGGTGGGTTTCCTGCAAGAGGCATATGTCTGCCTTCGTGCTTTCTAAGTATGATAGTATTGATCTGCGCTTCACTGGATTGTTCAGTCCCCTTACATTGAGGTTGAGAATTTTAAGATTAGTAGGATGAATTACTTAGAATGGGCAGCCTCGCTGTTAAGGAGGCCCCGAGGACTGGTTGCCCCGGCTGTTCTCTAGCTCCGTGGGGGGTAGTACCCTGGGCCCCTGCGTCTTGCCCTGTCGTGAAAGTGTTAGGTGAATGGAGGACCCCAAAAGTAACCTTTGAAAACCCCATAACAAAAACAACTAGATGAACAAAAAAAATATGCATAATCAGTCCTTTGGCCAGTCTTGTCCGCCAGGAAATCAAGATGGGGTCCATATTGTGGCCAATCTGCCGGCGCCTCCACCGCCCGCCCCCAAGCTCTCTGAGGGACATCTGCCCTCTCATTGCGCTTATACATCCTCAGTCTTTGCCAATGCCTCCTGTTGGCCCTTCACGATCTCCGCATGGTCCGGTCTTCTCGACGTCCGCCTGGAGCCCTGTCGTCGCCATCTAGATTGCTCCTCACCCTGGCCGGGGGACGAGGTCCCCCCGTCTCTGCTTCCCTCCGGCGGCTCCAGGCCCAACAGCCAGCAGGCCTCAGAGAGGGAGCATATCTGTTGGGGCTTGCCACCACAACGAAAAATAAGCCTGAGAGGATGGCCCCAGGAGTAAGCAATATTTTGTTTGTGGAGATGTGTAGTGACTGGGTGGAACTCCCTACGTTTTTGTAGTGTGAGCGAGGCGAGATCTTGATATAGTGTCGGAGTTTGGTCTTTAAATGTGACAGGAAGCAGTGTCCGTGCTTTGCACAGTATCTCCTCTTTGGTTTGGAAATCGTGCACACAGACTAAGATGTCTGCAGGGGGGGCCTTGTCGGAACGAGGCGGGCCCACTCTGTGTGCTCAGTCCAGTTTAAGCTCTGTACCGGGAGGGTTACCGAGCACATGATTAAAGAGATCCTTCACGAAGCCGAAGATGTCTTTTCCCTCAGTTTTGACCGTGATTCCTCGTATCCTGATGTTATTCCTGCATGACCGGTTCACGAGGTCCTCCAGGTGGGACTGCAAGTCGATATGTTGGTTTTGGAGACGGAGGATCTCTTGCTGTAGGGCCTTCACCTCTGTGTCTCGACTGTCCCCTTTGTCTTCCAGGGATGCAACTCTTTCCCCGAGAGCGTCTTCATCTCTCCTGGTCACTTTGATCTCTTGAGGGAGGTCTTTCTTGACTGTCAGAAGGTCCTCTCAAAGCGCTGTGAAGAGCGACACAAGGAACGCCGGCTTCACAGGTTCTTCTGTTGGACTTTCAGACTGTGTGGAGGGCATCTCCACGGACGTGGGGCCATCCGCCGAGCCGCTGCCAGAAGGTCTTGTGAGCATGTTTTTGAGAGATCGGTCCTTCTTTACCCGACTGGCGGACATGGCTCTGTTTCTTGAGGTTGCTTTGCTGACTGCTCCTGGGGTCCAGGCACTGGATCGCCAGGCTCGTGCTCTTGAGCCAAGCCTTCTATGTGTGCTGACACTAGGCTTCTAGGTCCAGTTGCATCTGTGCAGGGGTACCGGGCCCCCAGATGTCTTCGGCTCACTACTTCAAATGCACTGGTATCAAGGCTGCTAAGTTTCAGTATTGACCCAGACCCATGGGGCGCAACCTCCGGACCCCGGCCGAGTCCTGTCTCTCCCTGATGGCGTGGTGCCACAGGCTGGCTGGTGATTGCTGAGGTGGGGGCTGATGTGGAGTTCATATCCCCCTCTCGATGTCTCCGATTGTTTGTGGCCCCCCCACGCAGTAGGGCCCTCAATGGGACCCCGAGGGCTACCACCCCCCACCAAGGCCTCAGCTCTTCTCCGGCCTCCCAATCAAGGGGGGTATAACTGCCACTTCAATCTGGTGTTTGCCGCTAGGGATGAGCCCTGTTCTTTTCCACACACCAGCCGGGGGGATCGACGCGGGCCCTGACCCACTTCACCGGGCCATATGAATGACCCGCTCCCAAGGCGTCGCTCGCCACTCAGGCCACCGCGGTCATCGCAGGGTAGAAATGCGCGCTGGCCCTGCTTCCGTCTGCCTCTCTCATCCAAACTGTTTCTGCCCCAAGACCCCTGTGCAGGGGCCTGGCGTGTCCCGGCTTGTTGTCTGCTGTGGTCGGGGGAGGGGCCCTTTCCCTGGGGAGTCGCTCGCTTCTATACTGGCAGCTGTGTGGGCCGCGTCGCCGATTTCCTCACTTGCAGGTCTCTCACTCCGCCAGCACCACAGGTCGCAAGGCCCAGTCGCGAGCGGGTCGCCTCAGTCTCCTCTCTCTCCCCTTCAGTAATCCTCATCTCTGTGGGAGGGCCGGGCCAGGACCCCGTTGTTGAATGACATCCTCAGTTGGTGTCGGGAAGCGCTCTCGGGGCTCGTGTCAGGCCGCGGGCCGTGGTGGCTGCAGGCGCCCCACTTAGGGCACGGTGAGATCCTGCCGCACCTCCAGCCATGGCCCCGTCTCCCCTGCTGCTCACCTCCACTGTGTCACCCTGCTCGGTGCTGGCTCTCAAGACCCTACGCCGCCCATCGGCTGGTCTGCAAGCCGGAGACCCAGCCGGTTCTGTTGCGGGCAGGGCCGATCTCCGACCTATCGCTTCAGGCCGCCATTTTCTCTCGGCCGTGGCGTCGTCACCCTGTATCGTGATACCGGACTTTTCCTGTGAGGTCGGGCCGCTCCGCTTGTGACGAGCGCCTAGTTCCAAACTCCGGGTGCTCTGCAATCACCTCGACGTGCGGGTTCAGCTGGGATGTTGCTACGGGCAGGAGGCGGGCAGGAGCAACGGAGCAAAGCATCCTACCTCGCCACCATCTTGGCCACAGCCTTCTCTCTGATGTTTCTTTAAACCACTGGGCAAAAATCCCATCTTCAAATAGGTCAGTCTCACCCTGTATTATTGGTGTCATAAAGACATACCTTCTACCTTCCCTCAATGACTGAACAGTCTGGGGTGGTGTCCAAGCAACAATTAGGGAATTCTGCGATGTAGGGCTAAACCTTGTCACAGGTGCTCCTCCAATAGTTCTTTGTACTACTACATCTGGAACAACATTAATCAGAGCAGTTATGCGAATCTCCAATGGCTGTGCTGTTATGGCCCCAGCAACAGGTGCTGGTACAGGTACAATAGTAGCAGTAACACCTGGAGGTATCACTGTAGGAACATTCTCAACTTGGGCAGGCACAACATTAAATATAACTAGTTGTACAGTAGGCTGTATCATCTGTAATGGTCTTTTGATCTGAATCAGTCCTCGTGCCAGCTCCCGCGGCGACAGTTCTCCTGTCCAGCTTGCCCACAGGCCCCTACCCTCTGCTGCCTGTCGACCTGCTGCGCTCTGTTTGTGCCTCTTCTGCTCGTTACTTGCTCTGTTTTTGTCTTTTTCTGCTTGTTTTTCTGCCCTCTGTTTTGTCTTTTCTGCTTGTTTCTCTGCCCTCTGTTTTGCCTTTTCTGCTAATTTTTTCTGCCTTCTGTTTTGCCCTCTTCTACTCTGTTTTGCCTTTTCTGCTCTCTGTTTTGCCTTTTCTGCCCTGTTTTGCCTTTTTCTGCTAATTTCTTTACTCTTCCCGTTTCCCTTCTCCCGCTACCCAGTGCCCTGCTCTCCCCTATGACCTACTTAATTGAGGCCGCAGAGTGACCACATTGAGCAGGTCCTCGTGCTAATTCCCCCTGTGACTGTTCTCCTGTCCAGCTTGCCCGCAGTCCTCTATCCTCTAGTGCCTGTCTACCTGCTGCCCTCTGTTTGTGCCTCCTCTGCTCGTTTCTTGCTCTATTTTTCCTTTTTTTTCCTGCCATCTGTTTTGCCTTTTCTGCTCGTTTTTCTGCCCTCCGTTTTGCACTCTTCTGCTCTGTTGTGCCTTTTCTGCCCTCTGTTTTGCCTTTTCTGCTCGCTTGTTTTTCTGCCCTCTGTTTTGCCTTTTTCTGCTTGTTTCTTCCCTTTGTTTCTCCAAGACCTGGCTTTTCGATGAAGACCGTGCACCCCAGCGCCCAGACACCCTCAGGGGTGACAGTGCCACGCTCAACAAATGTTTATTGATTGAATCACATTCGGGTCAACAGGGGCCGTAGCCACTGTCACATTAGATGTCAAAGCAACCTCAGTGTTTGTTACAGGGGCAACATAAGGTAGTGGGCGCACGGCTAATAGTGCATCCAAAATTTCATCCCCAGAAACATTATTGGTATCTGATTTCTTTCCATCTTTTTCATCTTCATTCCCCTGTGCTTTATTCTTTTTCAGTAGTAATGGCTAGGTGCAGTCTAGTCCCCTCGACTATGGCTTTCCTCGAACCGCTGCTATTCCTCATCCCATCTAGCATCTGCATAAATAATTTCGCACAGCTCTTTTAGTTTTAGTCTGGTTTTTCTCTCTCTCCTTAACATGTGCTGCTTGCTACCAAGCATTTAATGCTTCGTTCTGTGTGGGTCTTGGTAGTGGTTTCAAATCATATAGCTTTTCTCTCAATCTTTTAGTGATCTTGCACCATTGATGAAGCAACAAACATGTATGCAACCCCATATTTTTTGTCATATAATGTACTGGCATACCCTCAGTGGTGCTTCTTCACCTTCCCATACTGGAATGGTTACATCTCCTCTCAAAACTCTTACATCTTTTAGACCATTTCATATTTTGCAATAATTCAACAATAAGTGTTCAGCGATTCAATTAAATGTTTTCTGTATACGTCAAGTCTCTTTCTCCAATCCTGTTTACAGCTTTAATACTTGAAGTCTCGTTAACCAATCTCAGTCCAGCACTTGCACAACAATTGACCTATGACAGCGCAGCACTCTGTGTTGTCATCAGCCAACCGCAGCACAACAGTAAACCAACCAACCAACCAATCCCAGTGTGGCACACTATGACGTATTTCTCACTCCTCGCAGTGGTTCACCCTCCTTTACAATTTCCTCATACACCACAAATCTTTAACAGACAAAAAAAACATAAATCAACTCTTATTTATCCATCTCCGGATCTTAGACAACTTCGGAGTCCGATACCCTCTTCAACTTTTTCACAAGCACATACACATGACCAATTCATTCAACACACATACTTGAATATCTCTCAAGTAAAGCACATCAATAAACAATGCATAACCCTATTGATACTCACATCTTCAATACAGCAACCGATTTCAAAACTGAACCTCGTCAATCTCCAAAACTTGGGATTTGGGCTATGGGACTCAGGCAATACTCTAACTTCTGGTCTTTATTTACAGCTCCTCTCTTCATAATGTAAACCATCAATTTGCTACCAATCCTGCTGGAGCTGGAATTTGTTTCAATTAAAATCTTCGTTGACGACCATCAGGTCTAATACTGATCTCTGGGCTGATAGACCTTTGAAATTGAGTGAGATTAATCAGGAGCTGTACATCAGATGACATTTTTACAATCTCTATCTATACTAGACAATAATGAGAGTTTGGTACGAGTTAAAGGATTTTATTATTCAAAATTCTTAGGGATTAGAAATCAATTAATCAAAAAATAATCAATAGATCGCAAGAAAATGCATTAAGCTTGTTTCATAAAGGAAAAAAAATCAATCCCTATTCTAAGAAGGGGGAGCAATGGTGTCAGTCAGAACCCATTAAGAGTTCCAGTTCGAGAGATTGAGAGTACAAGCATAAAGCCTGATCATTAATAATCAGCTCAATAAATCAGTAGTTGATCAAAGCAGAACTTCCTATAAAGGGAGGTTCAAGAAACTCAGAGTCTCAAAGCAGCATGGACTAGAGAGAGTGGATAAGTCTGAATATTGGGCAGGGTGTCAGAGAGATCTCTGAGTGATTGAGAATAACCTACTCTAGGAACACACACTATTATAGGCAAACAAAATTATTGTTGCATCTTCATGTTGCTTCTTCTGTCTTTTTTTTTACAACCAATCGGCTTTCGATGTACTCAAGGGAACGTGTTCACTCCCCGTCTTCTCACAGGAATACAATAGTCCACAGACAGGAGTATCCAGTGAAACATTTCTTGGCTGATGCAATATTAACCCTCTTAGACTTTCACATCATTCATTCCCTTTAGACATGCACATCTTCATATGTGAACTTCATTACCACACTAAATGACAAATCTCTAATCGTTAGCTAACAGTGATCTTTGTGTAAGTAGAAACAGTTTGCAGAGTTAGATGAAAACATTTATGCAACTATTATTCATTATGAAAAACGTGTACATGAAAAGGTCAAGAAATAAACATTTTATGCACATTTAAGCATTTTCTAGTCATGTCAGCTTGTCAGGCACTATTGCTTCAGCCATTTGAGGCCTAGTACGGGTAAATATGGTCGCCTACTACAATTTTTGATTTAAATGCATTTTATTTTTCATTAAAGCCTACACTTTAATGCTGCACATTTACTTTAAACTGTATTATTTTCTTGATATTATTAAAATGCGTCTTCAAGGATGGTGTATTGTCTGGTATTGTTGGGTTGATTTAAATTTGAGTTGAGTATGATGTAAGGAGTTACCTTTGGACTCTGTTACCTTTGGACTCTGTTACCTTTGGATAGGTGGGTTGTGGTGTTCGTCTGAGACAGGAACGCGGTTGTTTAGTCTTGAATCGGGAGGTGTGATTGAACTTGATTAGATGTATTTCCTATCAGACATCTCTTTTAGTGGAATGCAGGATGAAATTAATGGAGTAGGATAGGGGATTGTGGTGGTCATCATTCCCACAGAAAGTCTCAGATGTGCGTGCCTTCATGTATAGGGTGACGGTAAGCCCTTCAGCGCTCTCAGTCCCTTTACTGAGGGTAAACTGAGCAGCGTTGTGAGAGCTTTGCACTCTCCATCACCACCTGACCTCTATGAGCGTCACTGTCTGTACAGGCACTCGTGTCATGCACCAGGAGCTGCAGCTGTTCCAACTGTGTTCCCACGAAGGATAGTGTGTCATCAGCAGCAAACACCATCCTCCTTGGGCGACCTGCACCCTCAATACCAGCTGCCTTCTCAGAGTGGCTGATGGCTAATGAGCCCACCAGCACTCTCACTTTCACCCTCTCACAAAGCGAGAAATGAGCAGTACTGCTGCCACATTGCACAGCCCATTGCCAACGGGCCTCTACACGTATCTCTGTGGGAGTGTATGTGTGTTGTCGTCAGATGAGGCTTCTGTTCCAGGTCTGCAGGTGGTAGGGCAGGAGGGATAGGATTGCTCACAGCCATGGGAAAAGGTAGCTGAGTTCCAGTTGAAGTGACAGAGGTACATGCAGATACCAAAACAGTTGCCATGGTACCTTAAGGTGGCCAGAGGATCCTCCTAGAATGTGGTTGCTCCATTAGGTTGCACTCGTGAGCAGTCAGCTATGCCAGCTGGGTGTTTTGAGAATGATCTGTAAAGACATGTCAGTATCAATTTTTTTTGGGGTGCGGAAACACAGTTTTTTGTGCACTTGGATTCTTCTTTGCCTATTTGCAACAGTCCTGTTCGCCATTTCCCATCCACTCTTGTTTGGGAATGGGCAGTATTTTTACAGTATTTGATCTTAATTATTTTCTTCAGCATGAGTAATCAAAGCTACTGACATCTGAATGGTATGTCAGATGAAAAGTAAGTTTCAGGTTTGACACATGGCTCACTTGCTTGATTTTTAAAGTTTAAACTGATAGTGTTTGTGAAGCTCTTTCATTTTGCCATGAATGCATTCCTATTAACACAAAACTATTTCTCTGTTTTGTTTTATTGTCCATTTGGCAATTTGCAGCCATTTGGATACAGATGTTGTAACTTCTGGTTAAGCTAAAAGGGGAAATGCTCTTCATTTAACATTTGTATTCCCATGAATGTCATTATAGTCTTTAATTTACTTCAGTGTGGTTACCACTTCATCACAGTCAAACAGTACACAGAGGCATAACTGTGTTGATTCCACTTTTTCTTTTTATTTAGAGATGTAAATACCACCTTAATGTACCCAACTGATTGGTGGCTGGATGTGTGTAATTTTGTGGATGGGTTAGTGGGTGAATGCAAGAATAAGACAAAGGGTGGATGAATGCATGCATAAGTGCAAGAATGACTGAAAAAGTGCATACACTATGAGTGATCACGTTCATAGACCGATGGATAAGTCTGAGCAATGAAAAGGAACTTTAAGTTATAAACCACATCTCCTGGCTTTGTCAGTGTTTATTTATGCTAAGATATTAGTCATCAACAGTTTGACTTTTTTCATTATAGATACAGAGGAAATGTATGTCATGATCTTAAGTCGATGTGAAGTGGGTGATCTGTCAGTAATACGTGCACCACATCTAATTTAGCTGGGATTTTTTAATATTCAGAAATTGTTGCTAAATGTCACTTGAGGAGCTTCATTCCCACTCTCTGATTTTAATGGAGTGGTATGTATGTATATTGTATTTCTCAAGTGCATATCTAGAGAAAATGCAGCGGAGCGCTATACAGGGACAAGAGAGGTATTGGTTGGAAGACTGTTAATGCACTGCGCACTGTGATGTAATGTTCGTTAAAGAGGTACGTCTTCAACTGTTTTCAAAACTGAAGCAGTGTTAAGGCAGTCCTGATTGATTCAGGTATGTTGTTACAGATCCCAGGAGCGTGGATGGAAAAGGCCTGCTGACTTTCTTTTTTATACTTCTTAGCCTACAGTCTGATGGTGTCCTGGTAAGGGTGTGCAGAGAACCTCCAGAGATGCTGAGCTTGTCTGTAAGATAAGTCGGATACTGGATGTGATGGCTATGTAAATGATGCAGCTTGTTTTTTAACATGGTTCTGGCCGGAATGAGGAGCTAATAGAATTCCATTGGGATGAGGGTGATGGGATCGTATTTCTTCAGGCCCTGGATTAGACCTATTGTGCAGTGTAGGATGCCCTAAAAGGGTACCAGTGTGGAATCTGGGAGGCCATGGAGCAGAGCCTGAACATCATCCAAATGTGAGAGTATGGTAGCTTGAACAGCAGTTCTGAAGTCGTATTCAGAAATAGCTGGTATAAGGCTGTCTTTGCCTTTTGGAAATGTATTCCTTGATGGTGAAGTTAGTGTCCAGGGTGATTCCAAGTTACTTGACGTTCAGTGAAAGTTGGAGTTCGAAGCCATAAAGGTTTATGTCATTCTTAAAGAAAATCAAGAAAAGGGGAGATATAAGTATGTGAAAACCTCCACTCAACTGTCAATCATAGCCAGAAATAAATCAAAAGGGAGTGGGTAACGCAAACAAACTAATGCAAAATTCCAAGGAGTGTGGGTTGCCTCAAAGAAACCTAATCCAGCTAGGAAGCCCTAAGGTTTTTTAAGAGACCCTCACCCACCGTGGTACCTCAGTGCCATGCTTTATCATTGGGTCGACACACAGCCATCTAATGTGGCTGAGTGGGATCAACCTCCTCACAGTGGGAGCACTTATAAAATGGATCACTAGTGGGATCTGTGACATGTGTATTAAAATTACCTCCAACATCCCTAACCTGATTTTATTATGTGACTGGGAAGTGGGGTAAGTTTTTAAAAAAAAGAGATGTACTTGGGGGTAATTATGATCCTTGACATCTACAGCGGAAGAGTGGTCTACATGTTTCAGCCACCTGGGCCAAGACCAGGTCTAGTGGATTTCCTCAGGACCTAACTGTGACAGATCCCTTTATGTCAATATAAAAAACTATACACCACCCAAGGCCCAAGAAAACAACCAGAGTGACCCTGATTCCTCGAATGAAAGCTATTCTGACTCAGCAGGATGGAGGAGTAATGAGGACTTGAGGGGACGAAGTAAGGGTAGACCAAGAGGGAGGACTTGGTATCAACCATGGCAAAAAACAGACTTTGGATAACCTTCACTTTTTCAAAAACCATTACCTTACTTTGATCCATGTGGTCATCCTTTTCTTTATAAACCAAAGAGAGAGCGAGAAAATTGTGGGGAACGTCCCTATCCCCAATTCTAGTATAAACAAAAGCAATGTGGACGAACCCACTAAGAAGGAAGTGATCAGGACTCATTGTTATGATGAACAATGCCAGGGAACCACTAGGTTTTCTTAAAAGACCCCTCACACACCAACCTAGTTGGTGTCATGCTTCATCATTGGGGTCCCAACCGGGTGGCCCAATGCCCCCCGGTTGTGCTACAATGCCTGATTACATTGGAGCTGATGTGGTGTACTTGTGTGAAGTGGTGTAGTGCAGATTAAAAATATCTCTGGGAATCCTTACCAAATGTGTTTATTAGTGGCGGCCCGGGATACAGTTAAAATCAAATGGCGCAACTAATAAAGTGATTTACTTATAGTTGTCAGAAAAAAGGTCTACATGTTTCAGCCCAGGTTGAAAAATAGGTGGGCTTTCGTCAGGACCGGGTGAAAAGTGCGTGAGTGGCAAAAAAAATTGTGCCACTTGAAAAGTGAATGTCCAACACACGCGCTAAGGTGTGTGGTAGTGCTTAGTGGTGTCGGTATACTTACGGACCCACTTTGAAAACCTGTAAGGGAATAAAAGGACAAGACAAGACACATAATCGAGACAATGCAACATAAAATGCAATCTTTTGTGTGTTCATAAGTGCCTTTCTATGAGTCCCAGGTAAGTGGGCACAACAGTGAGTCGATATATTGTCTGAGCCGGGTGGAAATACATGCTGTATCAACACTGTGTGCACAAGTGTCTTATGGCAGGTATACGGCTGTGACTATAACGCAGCATGCTGATCATCCAGAGATGTGTCTATAGCGCTATTATCTTAATAGGCTGGCGTGCAGCATGCTGACAAAATGCTTGATGAACAAGGGCTTGGAAAAACCCTGTGGGTACCCTAAATACAATGAAACATAAGGTACTAGAGTGCCTGGTGATCGGCAAATGTGTGGCCGTAAGTACCGGCGTGTGGCTCAACCTCAATCAGCCACTAGAAAGTGGTTAAAAAAGGTTGCATACACAGTGAAATTGTAATGGAGGACATAATTACACTAAATTAAGGTGTAAGGCAGAGGTTCAGGGCCCAGGAGGGGATCCATCTGTAGTCACACTCTAAAGGTGAAAGGAGAGCAAGACACGTCATTAGCAACTTGCGAGGCCCGGAAATTGGCAGCGAAATGCGGCAGAAAAAGGGAAAGGGTAGAGACCCTATAGAAAACCTTACTTCGTCTAGACGGCAATCCCGCTGAGACCTAATGTGGTCTCCCGTGGTCCTGGCTGCTGACCTGTCCCTGTGTGCGGCGGGTTTAAATTGATGGACGCCGTCAGCGCCATGGGAGCGTCAGCGTGATGCCCGCGGTAATGAAAGTCTAGACCCGCACTGCTGTAAGCAGTACTGCGCATGCATCGGCGCCATGTTGAGGGTATGAAATGCCGAGTGCCGGGGGCTGGGGGCTAACGCCTAGTAGTGTTAATGTGGGCCATGTTGGAAAAGGCGAAGTGCCCAGAAGGTGATTACAAAGTATTATACTCGTTATTGCAAGCGTGGCTAAAACGAAAGATGCCCTCATGTTTAGTTGGAAATCAAATGCTGTGTGGAAAAGAATGGGTTGCAGATCCAATCATAAACATAACGAGATGGAGTAGGGAATGCTTGGGACTAATGCTCAGAAAAGATGTGTAATCAAAAAGGCAAGTTATTAATGAGGGTGTTAAAATGTAAAATCTGAGTCCCTTGTTTTTTGATTAAGCTATGCCTCATCCATTTTTCACCCCTGCCCTGCTTTCAGCCTGGCTCTATCCTTGACACTGCATTTGTATAAACATGAGTAAAGAATCTAGATTGGGGCATTGTAGGCTGTGTATACATGCAGAGTCAGCGCAAAAGAACAGCTGGCGTCTGCTTGGGGTTTTTCAGACAATGGTAAAGCCTCAAGTAAAGTTTACCCAGATAGCATATCTTGTTGTGCAGCTTCAGGACGCGACAATTGCACAAGGCACCAAGGCTGTCGATTCTTACCGGTACCTCATTTGTGTGTTTTTCCCAAAGCTCTATTTACCTCTGGGCGTCCCTTGTTTGTGATCTTTTGCTATAAAAACCCATGTAACCATCGTTCAGTGCTGCTCTCTCCTCGAGTATCTCTATGGTGCTTGTCGGACGAGGCCCCCATTCATGAATGCTAATAAATGACCTATGGTTTGTACTTCGCTCCAGTGTTGATTCCTCCTTACTTGTTAAGAACCCCTGGACTAAGGGTGACCCCTGCACCAGTGGGCTTTAAATAATCCGCTTCCACAAGGGCACCAAGTTCTGAATGGCGGGGTGCCCTGAGAGTGTTGATAAACATTATACTCTTGCCTACGAGCGTGTGGGTTGAGAGGGGAGCTAGCATGCAAACTACCCTCATGTTTAATTAAGGCTCGAATGCTGTGTCAAAATAGAGCCGGAATAGCTGACTTAGCAGACACAGTCTTTAACATGGCAGGATAGAGCGACTGTACTCAAAAATATTAAGTAATCATATAGGCAAGTTGGTTACATCCAATGAGGCTGTGCAAAGCTACAGATGCTAAATAGAATATGGGAATGTGTCAGTGGGTGTATTGCATGTGGCCTCAAGACGATTTTCTCAGGGAATTCCACTGGATATTGTTGTTAAGGCCCGTGAGATGGCTGGACAGACGGTAAATCTAGCGTTGTTCCTTCTCTAGGAGGCAACTCTGTATGTTAGGGATCTTGGGGTCAAGTGTTTCTATCAAGACCCACCGCATGTCGTTTGTGGTGTGGCCTGCCTCTAGGAAGTGGTTGGTCATCCATGTCGTGTTTTTCTTGCATCGGATGGTGCTGCGATGCTCGCATATGCGGGTTTTTACTTTGCGACTAGTCATACCAATGTATGTCAGGCCGCAAGGGCAGACAATGCGATAGATGGCATGTGCAGTATTGCAGTTTGTGTGCTGTCTCATATGCCATGTCTTGCCTGGTTCCAATTGTAGGCTTTTCGTGGTTTCGGTAATGTGACAGACACTACAATTCCCGCATGGGAAGTGCCCAACAACGTTAGGCAGGCCCCAAGCATTAAGAACTGTATTGGCTGGTTTGGAGGGTTGGACAGGGCGTGTGGATACCAGGGTGTCTTTGATGGATCTGGCCCTCCTGTAAGACAGTAAAGGTTTTTCCCACTTCAACTTGCCAGTGTGCAGTATCTTTCAGTTTTTCTTGATAATGTGGGAAACTTTGTTGGAAACAGAGTTGAAGGTGACAACGCACGTGAGGGGAATGGGCACGTCTGAGCGTTGTGTTGTTTCCAACAGCCCTTCCCGGTTCAGGTTCCTTGCGCGTTTCCTAGCTTTCTCTGTTATCCTTTTGGGGTAACCACGATGTTGTAGTTTTTCGCTCAGGGCATTGGCCTGGTCCTTGAAGTCTTGGACTTCGCTGCAATTTCTGCGAAGCCGGAGAAATTGTCCGAAGGGGAGTTTTTCACGTAGTGTTTTTGGGTGAAAACTGGTGTAATGTAATAGAGAGTTGCGGGCTGTTGGCTTAAAGTGTGTTTTGCTTTTCAGTCTGCCCTCTATTGCTTGGATCTCCAGGAAAATCATGTTGTGCCTGTTGATGTTATGTGTGAACTTGAGATTCGGGTCACATCCGTTTATCCATTGACAAAAAGCTTGTAGGGGCTGTTCGTCCCCTTCCCAGATCAGAAGGATATCGTCTATATAACGTTTGTAAAATTTGATCTGCGGAACTTGTGGCATGTTATGGCTGAATAGGTAGGTCATCTCAAAGTGGTAGACATAAAGTCCCGCCACACTTGGGGCAAAAACGCTTCCCATGGAAGTTCCATATTTCTGCAGGTAGATTTCTCCCTCAAACTCGAAATAGTTGTCTTTTAGTGCCAATCTCCAACTCGTTATGTTTATGATTAGGTCTGCAACCCATTCTTTTCCACACAGCATTTGATTTCCAACTAAACATGAGGGCATCTTTCGTTTTAGCCACGCTCGTAATAACGAGTATAATACTTTGTAATCACCTTCTGGGCACTTCGCCTTTTCCAACATGGCCCACATTAACACAACTAGGCGTTAGCCCCCAGCCCCCGGCACTCGGCATTTCATACCCTCAACATGGCGCCCACGCATGCGCAGTACTGCTTACAGCAGTGCGAGTCTAGCCTTTCATTACCGCGGGCATCACGCTGATGCTCCCATGGCGCTGACGGCGTCCATCGATTTAAACCTGCCGCACACAGGGACAGGTCAGCAGCCAGGACCACGGGAGACCACATTAGGTCTCAGCGGGATTGCCGTCTTGACAAAGTAAGGTTTTCTATAGGGTCTCTACCCTTTCCCTTTTTCTGCCGCATTTTACTGCCAATTTCCGGGCCTCGCAAGTTGCTAATGACGTGTCTTGCTCTCCTTTCACCTTTAGAGTGTGACTACAGATGGATCCCCTCCCGGGCCCTGAACCTCTGCCTTACACCTTAATTTAGTGCAATTATGTCCTCCATTACAATTTCACTGTGTATGCAACCTTTTTTAACTGCACTTTCTAGTGGCTGATTGAGGTTGAGCCACACGCCGGTACTTAAGGCCACACATTTGCCAATCACCAGACACTCTAGTACCTTATGTTTCATTGTATTTAGGGTACCCGCAGGGTTTTTCCAAGCCCTTGTTCATCAAGCATTTTGTCAGCATGCTGCACGCCAGCCTATTAACATAATAGCGCTATAGACACATCTCTGGATGAGCAGCATGCTGCGTTATAGTCACAGCTGTATACCTGCCATAAGACACTTGTGCACACAGTGTTGATACAGCATGTATTTCCACCCGGCTCAGACAATATATATACTCACTGTTGTGCCCACTTACCTGGGATTCATAGAAAGGCACTTATGAACACACAAAAGATTGCATTTTATGTTGCATTGTCTCGATTATGTGTCTTGTCTTGTCCTTTTATTCCCTTACAGGTTTTCAAAGTGGGTCCGTAAGTATACCGACACCACTAAGCACTACCACACACCTTAGCGCGTGTGTTGGATATTCACTTTTCACGTGGCACAATTTTTTTTGCCACTCACGCACTCTTCACCCGGTCCTGACGAAAGCCCACCTATTTTTCAACCTGGGCTGAAACATGTAGACCTTTTTTCTGACAACTATAAGTAAATCACTTTATTAGTTGCGCCATTTGATTTTAACTGTATCCTGGGCCGCCACTAATAAACACATTTGGCAAGGATTCCCAGAGATATTTTTAATCTGCACTACACCACTTCACACAAGTACACCACATCAGCTCCGCTGTAATCAGGCGTTGTAGCACAACCGGGGGGCATTCGGCCACCCGGTTGGGACCCCAATGATGAAGCATGACACCAACTAGGTTGGTGTGTGAGGGGTCTTTTAAGAAAACCTAGTGGTTCCCTGGCATTGTTCATCATAACAGTGAGTCCTGATCACTTCCTTCTTAGTGGGTTCGTCCACATTGGTTTGGTCATCCTTTTCTGCCCAATCAACCACAGAGTTTCCCTCCATTGTTTAGACTGCATTTTTAGGGACAGGGCAGAGCCAATCCAGAGGAAGATAAAAAGAAGGAGGTACACTGGGAGGATACAAACCAAGGGGTCCAAATGAGAAGTCAGGCCAAGAATCAAACACCAGGGACGAGTCAAAATGCTCTTTAGTGTTTAACCTGACGGTGAAAGAACTGACCCCAATCAAAGTAGTGTTCTGAATAAAGGCTTAGGTTTTGTCCCTACTTCTTCCTTTGATCGATTTAGGCTACATCGTGAAATTGCAGAAACCTGCAGGAAGATAAAACTTCGGGCTTTCTTCAACAATAAACAGAAAACAGTTTCTATCGGTGACACAATTTTTCAAATGATTGCAACCTTAAGCCCCCTCTCTAAGGCCAATCCAGTTGAAATATTAGCCTTTGAACAGGCGGCCTTTAAGGAGATTGACTCCATTGACATAACAAAAATGAAGAACTTCCAGAACATCACCCAGAATGAAAGACTGGCTATAAAAGAACTGGCAAACAATGACAGTATCATTATAAAACCAGCTGACGAAGGAGGAGAAATTGTTCTTACGAAGAGGATTATGAGTCTGAGTGCAGAAGATTTTTAGCAGACAACAGACATTACAGAAAGATCACGGAACACCCAACATTGCGCCTTAAGAACACTATACAAATTATTGGTGGAAAAGGCATAGGTTGGAAATTGGATCTTGAGGAAGGATGCAGAGAATCTTATGAAAGAAAGTCCGGTGACACCCTATTTCTACATCTTACCTAAGGTACATAAGAATCCTATACCTCCGCCAGATTGCCCAATTGTGTCGAGCACTGCCTCTATTCTAGCACCACTATTCCGATTTGCTGACTACTTTCTCCGCCCTATTGTGCAGTGGACCCCTACTTACTTGAAGGGATCTCATAGGCATTCTACGCGATATACTCCTTGGGCCCTCAAACAACTTGTTGGTGGGTCTTGGTATTGAAAGTGTGTACACTATTTGCGGTAGCAAAACATCACCCTGGACACTATAGAGGGGATTATTTATCATGAAGATTGCAATACAATACCCTACTCCATTTTGTCCAGGAATGCAGTAGACCAGCCTTGTCAGAGAATTTTTTCGAGTTCTAAAGTACATTATACCATCAGATCTTTGGGATTTCTATGGGTGGCAACTTTGCCCATAGTGTGGCAGGACTCTATGTACATCATTTTGAAAAGAAATGTTTTCACATTGATCAGAACCCACACAGATACCAAATAGTTCTATTGAAACGTCATATCGATGATATCTTGCTCACTTGGAATGGGGATGAGACCTCTGTCTTTGTATTTCCCAGTTGGTTAAACAACTGTGACTCCCCCATTTACAATTTACATATACAATGAGTAGAACCTTTCTACCATTTCTAGACATCAATATTATCCCGGATCAAGGGGGTCTTAAGACTAACACTTATAGAAAACCTACTGACAGAAATAGCCTACTGAAATTCAGCAGTTTCCACAGTCGACCACTACTTAAGATTCTCCAAAATGGGCACTTTTTACAGATCCGTAGGAATTGTAGTAATAATAACGACTTCAAACAACAATCAGAGGAACTTGCCAGCAAACTCAAGGATAGAGATTATCCAGATATAATAATCTCATTGGAGCTGGACAAACACCAGAAACCAGAGTAGGGATAGGCTCCTGGATCCACCACAGAAAAACTAATGATAGCAGCATCTTTACTTGTGTCAGTACATATAACATTGCTTCCAACCAGGTCAAGAGAATTATCAACAAGAACTGGCGTATTATTAATACAGAGTCATTGGATTTTGAACAAACAAGGTTTGCGCATAAAAGGGGCCAATATTTGAGGGACAAACTACTACACACCTGCAATATCCCTCAGTTGAAAAAATCCTCAACAGTACCACAGCTTTGGGGTCTCCAACCTGTAGTCCGGCATTTCCCTTGTTGTTCATGTATTGTTTGTCGATTAACCACAGCAACAAAGTATATTGTCTTTGGGTGGGAAAAACATTGGATACTGCGCAAACACACTATCTGCAACACATTGCATGTAGTGTATATGATCACCTGTCCTTGCAGTATGAGATACATTGGTATGACATGCAGAATGATACGTGTTCGCATAGGAGAACACAGAAGAAACAACCGATGCAAGAAAGTAACAATTAAAATGAGTAACCACTATCTTGAACTGATCAATACCGTGGAGGACCTTAAATGGGTCATCCTGGAGACCATGGAGAATCCCGACAGACTAACAGAAAGAATTCTTTTTGAGAAAGAACAGCAATGGATTTATCATCTACGGACGCACCAGCCTGGATTGAACAATAACATCCTGTGGTTGGCCCTGAAGAGAAAACAATGATAGAAAATAAAGAAATTACTTTTGCATATATCTTTTGCTGACTTCACAACTTTCCAGTGGCGTATGGGATACTTTCCTAAGAAATCTTTAGAAGTACCTCCACCAAGTGCACTCTCTTTGCCTTTAAATAATATCTATAAAACAATTTTCTAACATATATAAGATTCTGTGCAACTGCACTTTGTCATGAAGTCCTTTTTGCCTCCAGAGGCATTTGTCTTGCCCGTCCACTTGATGTGGTAATAAATATATGTATGCATATACATGAAGTTTTTGGACAACAGCACTTTTAGTCACGAAGGACTTGTTTCTATTTTCTTCACTTCTGTTAGCACACTGCCTTCTAGGCCCCGTCCACATGCTGTGGTTTATTCAGGCCGAGGAACATACATGGAGGCTTTTGTCTTGGCTCTGCCAGTGCGTGACGTCTGCATGCGTGCGAGGGGGCAAAGTAAGAAAATGCAGCCCAAGGTCGGCATTTCTTAAACTCCATGGAGACGTGTGTCCTGCAAGATGCAGGGCGCGGAGGTCGCTGTAGGTCTGGGCAAGGCAGGAACCCATGACGAAGTAAGGCTGGGGGCTGAATTCTCTTTTTCCTCATTATGAGGAATGTTTTGCTCCTGAGGATTTGTGATAACGGTTTTCCCCTTCTTCACCCGCAGTGTGTGACTAAAGGGCTTTATTAAGCCCTCGTATCCTCAATCTGGCATGAGGGAAGCTCACATTTAATAATGCTGTCTAGAATAGCCCGAGGGGCTGCCCCGGCAATATCTTCATGCATGCTGCTTTTATCCTTTCATTGTGTGTACTTCAGCCAACTACCAAAATAGATCTCATGCATGGTATGTGTTTTTGCATGTACGTCAGCCAACACATTTACATGTGTGCGTTAAATATGTCTTTTTGTGTACGTCATCTGACGTCCTCTTTGCTAGTAATAATCAAAGCTGCACAAATCTATAATTAATCTTCATGGCCTTAAGGCGAGGAATAACACCCAGAAGGCAATGCTTTATTGATGACTCCAGTCCAATACTGGATACCTCTCTAAGACGTTGGGCTATTTCTTTCTAGTAATGCTCCATCTTAATCCAGCTCCAGGTCATGTGTATAAAGCTGGCACCCTCTGTTTCGCATTTTGGACACCAGTCTGGCCTAGTTGATAAATTCTGCACAGTATGGTGGGTGATAGGTAAGTACAATGCAGTACATAAAAATAAGCAAGCTTAAACCGAGAGTTAGCAGACACAGGTACCTGTGCACAATGATCTTTCCATTTATATTTTGCTAATGATCCAGCAGAAGCGTACTTTTCTCACTCTATGAATATGTTGGGTTTTACTGAATCTGTTCTTTCTATCCTCATTTAAACTTCCAACTGTACTTAGCACTTTTACGATTAGATGATCAATCACTTTACCACAGAGGCAATGATCCTCTGATAAAACTTTCTCTGCCGATAGGAGGGGTGGAAATTAGGGTGACTAAACTCACTGTTAGCTGACCATTTATTGACAGCTAACTCACAAATTCGAAATCAAATTTAGATAAACCCCTTGCAAGACCATACTATAAATGTAAAGAATAGCAACTGGCAATCCCAAGAAGTTAAGACAGGTAAGAATTATGCAAACTCTGCAGTTGCTACACAAAATAAAAGTAGTAACGCCTGTTGTTCAGTCAGAGCTTGCTGATTCTTTTGACAATACATTTAAATCATCAATACCAATCAAAGAATAATCAACAAGACTCAATAATTGACTCAGGCTAGTTTAAAATAGGAATTATTGTATTAGAGATGTGAAATTCATCTTAATCAGCAATTGCTTCAGCAGCTCAGTTAGAAGTAGAACAGCTTTAATCAGAATGCCTAGCATTTAAGCAGGCGTAAATTCAAAATAGCCACAGGTTTACAGAAGCCATCTACCAAATAGGCAGAAGGAAAGTTTATAGACTAACATCTTAGCTCTAAAGAGTGGAAAAATTAAGTTAGAGTCCTTAAAGGGGCAAGTCCATTAGCAAAAAGCTCAAGAAAAGTTCAGAAAAGTATAGTCTAAATACCAGAGTGTAGCAAAGACTAAGCAGTCCAAAGTTGATCAAGCTCAGCATCAAAAAAGAGAATCTGAGTCCACATTCAAAGAAAAGAAAAATCTGTCTGCGGTGCCCCTTCTTTGAGGTTTCTTATTTTATACGTTCTTTAGCAAAGTCCTAGTGGTGTAGCATCACACCACCATCGAAAGACAATCACATGACTATAGTCACATCTTGTCACCTAAAAGGATTGAAACATCAAGCTGTTTTCCCATGCATGTCACGAGAAACGAAATTTTAGAAAGTCCACATAGTCCTAACGTAGCAAAAAAGAATTACAAAATTGGTCTGAGTAGACATTCCTTCCCACAAGCTCATTTCACGGTTAACATTCGAAAGTACATCAAGGAACTGTTAAGAATAAATAAGTTACATTACTCATGCAAAGAACGATCCATTGTATTAAATTCAGGGGAAAGGTCAATATCAGTGGAAAATAAGCATCTAGAAAGAAAGGCCTTAAGTTAGCATTACATGTTAGAATAAAATAAGCTTTAACTCTATCTTATTTGAAATGAATTTTTATACTAATGCACATGAAATGTATAAACTTCATGAGCATTATTACATGAAACGTCTACTTGTTATTATAACCTTCCAACAAACTTTTCACATTAATCTCATAAATGCACGTTTTTCTAAGTTAAACATTTAAATTTCGTTTAAATGTTTTTATATTCTATAGCATTTCCAATAACTGTCTGTAAAATATCAAGTTCACATTTCATTCCTAACACGTTAGCATCAATTTCTAAATAATGCACATTAGCAATAGGAACCATCTTACTAAATCACTCCATTTTAGCATAATTTTCCATTATTAAGCAAAAGATTCATTAGTTCAACTCCTTGGTATGTATTTATATTATTCTACATGTGTTTACTTCATCTTATCTTTTAAAAGCACACTTTTATGATGCTTCTACTACACTCTCTGTTTCATATATCGCTATCTATCGTGTGTAATGTACAGTTAAACTCTTTTTGTATTCTCCACGTGTAAATGTGTTGTGTTTTTACAATTCTCAAAATCTCACTACATCAATCCCCCCTTTGATGGTGATCAAACCATCACACTATTTCTCTTATCTGATCTTATTACTGATTACAGGTGGGTTGTTTTCTTCCACTTACCTTCAAAGTTTTTATTTAATCGTAAAAAATGCATTCTGCATTTTACAATTTAAGATCAGCTCTTGTTCTTTTCACTCCACGAGTCTTATTCTTTTGGTATCTGCAAAGTTTGATTGATAATATCATCAGTAATATACACAAAGAGATCACCACTACTGGTCTTAAAATAGAAATCACTAATCAGATACCTAGGTTTCTTAACCGATTGGTAGCATGTGATAATCCCTTACTAATAATTTCCCAAGCACCTTCTGCTTTTGAATCTTTTAAGTCTTTAATATTTAATCAAATCAAAAATATTTGTAATGTAACTTTCCAGGTCTTTACTTCTCTCAGGCATATAAGCACAACAATGTTGAATTTTCAATAATCGGCAAACTCCGCCCTCCTTCATGAGAAGGATATCAAAGGCAAGTCGATTTTGAATCACCATTGACCTTATCAATATCATCTCTTCATTTACAACAGACAATCCTCCTGTGTTCTGGTAGCATGTTTGTCAACAATAGTAGACAATTTTCTAATTTTCTGTGAATTTAAAGCAACTCCCACTGAAGGTATTAAAACACCAAAAATATCACCTACTATTTCACTTGCACTTCTTTTTGTTCTCTTATGATAATTTGTTAATTTATCCTTTAGCCTTTTCACATGATAGATTTTAGGACAAAACTATCCCTAGGCTACATTTCCATACCAATGTTTGGGTAGCTTTTAATAAGCATTCTTTTCACAAACAAAAATTTAGGAAAACAAGCATTGTAACTAATATTAAAATAGTAATAGAAAGTATTGATGTATAAACACTTTTGCATTTTGAAGTGATTTCAGAATCGGACTGCATGGTCACTCAAGATTCAGACCTTTAACTAGAGAAAAAATAAAAACAAGAAAATAGCAACGAAGGTTTTGAGCAATTTCTGCAAGAGTCTGCGCCAAATTTCTTATGACAAAGGTAAAAATCTTCTCATGTATGGCGAAATTCTCATGGCAGCTTCATTAATGAATAGATTCAGAAAAATCTGTGTCAGTCCATTAGTTGATACCTCCACATTAAAATTCAAATCGGTCACACAGTTTGTTTCAGGGAGGTTCAAATGAACTAGTACTGTTAGCACAAAACTTGTAGAACTCCTGTTCCCACTCAATAGCAGCTAGATGGGTTGATTCAGGAGATGCATACCTCTGACTTGGTACTTTCGCTCTTTTTAATCACGTTACAGCTGTTGACTCATCATCTGTATCACTTTGATCTGAAGGCTCGGAACTTTCAGGAATTGTTGGGGGTACTCGACCTGCAGTCAGGCACCTTCTCAGAATGTTACCTCCTTTGGGGCAGCAGTCTCCGGGTAAAACTTGCTTTCGCTGTGCACTCTGCCCTTCGTTGGGGGTCTATACCACTGGTACTCAACTCTCTCGATTGTGACTTTCCGCACTTACAGTTGTCTCTCTTGAACACCCCTCAGGCCAAGCAACTGCTGTCCCAGTAGCTTGTCGATCCTCAACAGCTCGGATAACCTGATCCCTCTGTCTCACTGTTACCACCAGCACAGTAGGAGCGGGCGCTGTGATATCATTCAGGGGATTTGGGACTCTGCGAGTGTGAACTGAGTAGACCCAGTTCTGGAGACCCGCACACTTTACTGCGGTGTTGGTGACAAGGATTACTTGAAAAGGCCCCTTCCAATTAGGTTCCAGGCATGTTTTTTGCACGTGCTTCTTCACCATTACCCAGTCGCCGGGACTAAGCTCATGGCACTGCTCCTGTCAAACCTCAAAGGCAGCTTCCCCAACCTGGTGAGAGACAGAATGTACCAAATCAGCAAGGCCTTTGCAGTAGTCCAATATAAGATCATCTGTGATATTGACTAGTACATTAGCAGGAACAGCTGACAGCCTCATCACTCGTCCCATGATTACTTCATGAGGTGATAGTCCTGTCCTGTTGTCTGGAGTACTTCTCAAATTCATCAACACAAAAGGCAATGCATCTGGCCACTTCAAAGACACTGAAGCACATACTTTTGCCAGTCTCGATTTCAATGTGCCGTTAATCTGTTCAAACCAATCCAGAAACCTCTGGTCTGTAACTGCAATGAAGCTTTTGCTCAACCTGTAGTGCTGCACACAACCTCTTTAAGACCTGACTGTTAAAGTGAGTTGCTCGGTCTGACTCAAGAGAAGTCGGGAATCTGAATCTCTGAATCAGTTCACGCAACAATAATTTAGCCACAGTCAAACTATCACATCTGCGAGTAGGATAAGCTTCAACCCACTTAGAGAAAATACACACAATAACCAAAACATAAAACATATCTCAAACCGTTGCAAAGGGGCATTTCAATAAAGTCTATAATCAGTACCCTGACGGTATGCAACACATTTCACAACAGCAATATGGGTAGGCAATTGTAGGGACTGCAATACGTCACACACTCTCCATTTCTGATGGGTGAACCAGAAGAGGTCATGAACCCACACTGTGAGCACAATTGTCCAAAGTCATGTACGACTCCAAGGCCATACTGACTATCAGTGTAAATAGTAACGCTGATCTGTTCTGAAATAGTGCATGTTCGCGTCAGAGAATGAGCTTAGCCACTTGTGCAGCAAACACTCCTTGCAACCCTTGCAACCATCATACTTCAACCACGCCTCCCACAGTACACACAGCATAAGCAGCTTTCAGATTTCCTTCATTGTCTCTCAAGCAAGAACCATCAACAAACAGCACATGATTAGATTCAGGCAATGGCTCGTCAGAAATAGCCGGACATGGTTTTGTGCACAACTCAGTCACATCCAAATGTTCAGCTTCATCCACTACTCTCATTTCCAGGCAATGGCATTAAAGTAGCTGGATTTAACACTGTATATCTCATCAGAGTCACATTTTCTGCACCCAACAAGATCTGCTCATACTTTGTCAGATCGGTATTAGTTAAATACCAACTGGTCAGGGACCTGCTCTCTTCCCCCGCAGTTAAGTGCTGCTGCCCTGTGCACTGCTTTGGACTGGTAGGTGTTCGAGGCCCTCCTCCACCCGCAGGCTCCTGCCTGCGCCTCATCCCTGGTGGTCCAGTGGGAGAGCCTTGTTCTTCTGCTGGTTCCACTTCTGTCTGTCTGTCTGTATTGTGCCTGTTTTTCTGTCATTCTTCTGTCTTTTGCTGTTTTTCTGTCTTTATAATTGTGCCTGATTTCCTGTCTTTTTATTCTTTGTTGCCTTGTCTCTCTCTGTTTTCTGCCCGTTTTCCCTTTCTCGCCGCTGCTGCCCCAGCGGCCCCTCCCCCCTGCTGCTTCCCGCTCCCGCCTCCCAGCTGCGCTTCCCTCCCCCTTCCCTATTTAATGGCGGCTGCGCCGCTAGCACGCCAAAGGCAAGCCCGTCTTCTCCCGTCTGCGACCCGACCGTGCCCAGCGCCAGGACCCCTGGATCTCCGACCACCCAGCGCTACAACTCAGCTGCCCTCCTCGCACTCAACCCCGGAAGGAACAACAACCGCCAGCTGTCAACGCCGAACACCACCCACTGCCAATTCTCCTGCCGACACTGCTGACATTCCTTCACCATCCACAGCACCCCTAAGACCTCCGCACCCATGCCGGACGCCCGCACCAAAGAAGCCCTGAAATGCATCCTCCTCAACGTGCGCTCCCTGCACAGACACGCCGTAGAGATCTGGGACCTCCTCAACACCCTCTCGCCAGATGTCGCCATCTTCACGGAAACCTGGACAAACGCCGCCTCCGCACCTGACATCGCCACCGCCATTCCAGATGGCTACAAGATCCAGAGGAAGGACCGCCCCCACCGCCCAGGAGGAGGACTCACCATCGCACACAAGAGCTCCCTCCGACTCTCCACCTCCAGCGCGACCGACTCCCTCTCCAACACCGAACACCTCCACTTCCAGATCCAGACCAGCCCCAGAACCACACTGCCCTGCACCCTTGCCTCCAGGCCCCCTGGGCCTCACGCTCCTTTACCACCGCCATTGCCAACCTCATCGCACCCCACGCCATCGCCTCCATGGACTATATACTCATCGGAGACCTGAACTTCCACCTCGACAACCGCAGCGACCCCGACTCCACTGCCCTCCTGGACAACCTTGCCAACCTCGGACTGAAGCAGCTCATCACCACCCCCGCCCACAAGGCCGGACACATCCTCGACCCCATCTTCACAAGAGGGACAAACATCCACTTCAGCCACACCTCGCAGCCCCTCTGGACAGACCACCACTGCGTACACTTCTCTTTCAGCACCACAACCGCACACAAGCCCGCCCCGCGCCCGCCACGAAGGAATTGGAGCAAGGTCACAGAGGAGCTCCTCAACTCTACCCTCATCTACGACCCCCACTCCGCCACGACCAACGCCAACTCTGCAGCCACAGAACTACACCGCTGGATCACCAGCTGCGCAGACAAGCTCGCTACTCTCCGCCACCCCGACAGACAACGCCCCCTGAAGGCTGCCTGGTTCACCACCGACCTCCAAGAAGCCGAATGCTCCTGCAGACGTCTCGAGACTCACACACGTAGATGCAACCACTTTCAAACATCCAGGCAAAGCAGCCGCAACAGGACCATGGGTTGCTGAGAAGTAGGCCATAGGCCTACAATTGCTTTTGTGCATTTGTGTCAACACTGAAAGTGCGCAATCTTCTCTTTCACTGCAAACCAACACAAAACATTTGTTGTAGTTGGGCATTCCCAGAGCTGGTGCTCTACAGAAACCTTTTCCGCAGCTCTATGAAAGTGGACATGCAACTGTCATCCCAGGGTACTGGATCTGATACATCCTTGTGTGTCAACCTCTGAAGAGGTATTGCTGTCAATTAAAAATTTGGAATTTACTGCCTACAGTAGCCCACTATTCCTAAGAAAATGCGGACTGGTTTTTGTGTCGTTGATGGATTCATATTAAGAATCACTGATATTCTTTCTTGCGAAACTTTCCTCACTCCTTTCTTGATGTGATGCCTTAAGTACAAAACTCCAGTTTGGCAAAACTGTATCTTATTCAGAGATACTTTATGTCCGTTTTCTGCCAAAGGATTCAATAGGGCTATAATATCAGTTTTGCAAGTTTCTTTCTTGTTCAATGCTATCAGTTGGTCATCAATATACTGAACTAACATTGAGTGGTTAGGCATTCCAAGAGTTTCAAGATTATTTTTGAGTATCTTATTGAAGATAGATGGACTTTCCGTATACCCTTGTGGAACTCTGCACCCTTGCCATAACGACTGCCGAACCGGAAAGCAAATAAAAACTGGCTATCTTCATGCAATGGAATCGAAAAGAAAGCCTCGCACAAGTAAATGACTGAAAACTTTTCGGCCTCACATGGAATTTGGAATAAAATCACAGCTGGATTTGGTACCACAGGACAACAAGGAACCACAATAGCATTCACCTTGCGCAAATCCTGCAAAATGCGATACTTGTCATTCGGCTTCTGTAAGCCTATGATTGGTTAATTACATGGACTAGCTCCTATTTCTCTCAAACTTCCTTGCTTAAGCATTGTATCAATCATATGAGTAATTCCATTAACTGTCTCTGCAGACAAATTATATGGAGGTGTTCTTGGAAATTCTGCATTTGGTTTCATTGTAATCTGAACTTGACCAACACCTTTGGCCAATCCAATGTCTTTGCCTGTAAAGTCTCAGACTTCAGGTCGAACACGGCAGGAGAGGATATATCCCTACATCCGTTTGCCATGCAAGTTTAAAAACAACATCTTCATCATTCGTGTGAAATTCAATTCCTCTGGGTGTGCAATAAATTAAACAATTTAGTTTACACAGTAAATCTCGTCCAAGTAAGTTTACTAGGCCTGTATCACACACTACAAACCTATGACGATCTTCAAAAGATCCAATTTTAACACGCACTGGTTCTGAAATTGGGGTGGACATCTTTTTGTCAGCCCGACAACTTGGATTCTTTCTCCAGAGGGGTAGGTTTGGAACATCTGCTGTTCTTACAGTAGAGTGGTAAGCACCAGTGTCTACAAAGAATGATATTGTATTCCCATCTACTTTTCCGTTCACATAGGGACCACTCAGGTCTACCTCTAGGGCTGCGACAAGCATGCAGTCCTCCTCCCCCCTTCGGCACCGTCATGTGAACTGATCTGGATCACTGTCATCCAGCTCAATCAAATATTGCTTAGCTACATTCTGATTCTGGTAAGAATTTTGATTTGCATTATACTTTGGTACATGAAGGAGCTTGTGGCATTTGCTGAGTTACATTAGAATTTTGCAATCTCTGTCCTTGCACCTGTTGAGTCTGTCTCATCTTATTCCCTTGAGACTGTACATAATCTACTTTCCCATGTTATTCACAACAGCCTTACACTCCAATGTCCCAGCTTACCGCAAGCATCACATGGATTTGTCTTCTTCAAAAACGACACTTCAATACCTGTTTTAGGATCCACTGGAACTCCACGGCCTCTACCTTGTACTGGAAGATTCTACTGTTGAAAACCATTAACACCCTGTATCATTGGAACTTGATTTAAATTTCTTTGTATCTGTCCTGTATTTTCGAAACCCATTGGATTCTGCCCTTTCTGCATTGCTTTTATCTGTGTAAGCATTAATTTCTCCTTATGTTTCTTAGGCCTCAAATCAATATTGTCTGCACAATATTTTGCAAAACTCAATATTTCATCTACAAATGTATTCTGCCAACAGATATCTGTTGTCTGATCCTGTCAGAAATCTCAGGTCTCAAACCCATGACAAATTTATAAACAAATTGTCCTACATCTCTTTAAGAAATAGTGTCTGATCCACTATATTGTTTAAAAAATTGCACCAATCTCTCATAAAAAGCATGTACTGATTCTTTCAGCTCTTGAGCATTTCTATCAATCTGCAGCCAATCAATCTCTTTAGGAGACACCTTCGTCATCAGGTGAGTTATAACCTGGTGATATTTTCTAATTACCTCTGGAGATGGTGCATCCATTTTAGAATCTCTTCGAGGTTCTCCTTCTGGCCAATCCGCAGCAATCCTACATTCAGTCCATAAATCTGCTGGAACCACTATTTCAAATAGAGTATTCAAATCAATCCACAAAACCTTCAAGACTTTCACAAATCGTTTGACTTGTCTATACCATACTACTGGTTTTACTCAATCTAGAGGAATCATTCGTAAATTATAAAATGTCTTGTCTATTCCATGGTACGTGTACATACCCTCCTCCCGGTACTTATCTCTTAGGGAGTAATTGTGTATCTCCTACTCTACCACTAGCATTTCATGTGCCCTCAATTTCTTTTCACCTGCTTCTTCTTTGACCCTCTGCCTTCCCATTTTTCTGTTTTCCCATTTTCTAATCAATGTCATTAACTATTTTATTTGTAATCTCTTTCCTGTAGCTCTCATATTTTCTATGTCCTCATAAGAAAAATCCATCCTGTAAGTTTTCTGCAAAATCTTTGAGTCTCAAATGTCTACACCATATGTTTTTGCCAATTCAAAGAATTTTTCGTAGGCCGAATTCGCTCATCGTGTAATGTTTTTACAAAGAAACATTAATTTATCTTCTTGATAAATTTCTAATCTTTAAGAATTAAGTGATCCTTGAATCATTTCTTCTAATTCAACTTTTAATTGACTCACATCTATTGGCGAATTAATCATTTGAACTGTGTTTTCAATCGAACTTGGACCTGCAACTGAATCTAAGCCATTCACATGACAGAACTATAGGCTGTAATATGACTGTTTTTATTGGAGAAACTAGTACTGAACCTGGAACTATTGCAGAATTCTGATCTTTCGGGGTACATCCTTTAATCCATTCTTCAAATTCCTGAGGAATAAACCCACATTGTTCTCCTGTATTATCGAGATTAAAATCCCCATTTGAATGTTGTGTACTCGTTCCCAATTGTACATTGTGCATAGAATTATCTGTAACTGGAATATCCACCGGCATTGTCACATCAGGAGTATAAAAATGTAATTGAGGAATTCTATTTGGTTTTGGACAATAAAATGTTAGAAAACTCTGCTCCATTCTCTGCATCAGATCAGCTTGTCTTTGATTTGGGGCAAAATTTGCAGTAGCAACATTATTATTCAGATCGGAAACCATAGGCGCATGATTCAATGGTTTTATTATCAAATTGGCAGAATTCTTATGTACTGTATTTAATTCAGTAGGGACGGTCAAATTAGGAATTGCATTCACCTGCAATCCAGATTTGTAAAAGGGTACAACTGGTCCAATAGTTAAGGGAACAGTTAAGGCATCTGGGGTATTCGATTCATTCTGATTCATAGGAACAAGTAATTTTGTTATCCCAGCTATAAGAGGAATAGTTTTCGGTTACTTTGGTATTTGAGGCATCAATGAAGCATTTGGCCTATCATGTATTTACTTGCATCGGATCTCTATTTGGCAAGTCATTATAAGGTGGCAGATGATTTAACAATAAGTCATTTAGAAGTTCGTTATTTATTTCACTCTCTTCTCCTACCTCTATCTTATCTGTCTCTTTTTCTTACCCTTTACAGCTTTCTCAACCTCTAACACCAGATACAATCGTGTTCTGTGTGTTACATCTGCTCTCCACAATTTCTGTTGTGTAGTAAATGTCACTGTACTGACCTTTACTGACAGGCATTTTAAGTTGGAAAAGAAACCTTTTGTCAATTTATACTACTAAGCTACATGTCTTGTAGCCAGTCGGGTGTTGGGGAAAGTGGAAAAGGAGGACTTATTCGCCCTGCAGGTATGAGATGATTAATGCCTGTCAAGTGTTGCACACTTAGGTGTGCGCTATATGATTGTTCTGTACTATAATAATACTGTACAGTGAGAATCATGCTTTGTGAGTGTGTTTAAGTGTCTGGGATGAATGCCGACACTTTTTCAAAAGAATACTGAAACCACCTTAAACAATAAAGTTTGCTGGACCCTGACTGCAGCAAATGCACGTGTGTGAATTTGATCTGTTCAAATTATCTACTATATGAGCACGATATTTGCAGTGCCTCTTGATGTCGTATTCATGTTTTCTATACATTGGGTTCACCCTCATCCATGGATTGTTAAAGCCGTTGAGAGAGCACAATTATGTAAAGTAGGAGGAGCGCTAGAAATGCGTATCACACTCTCCCCAACTCTGTTTTGGGTTTATTGGGGAGGGGTGGTAGGGGCAGGAATTTATTGACTTTTGGCACAGGTGAAACCTGATAATCAGGACTTTACATAAAAGGTGGTAGTATTTATTTTTAATACTGCTTTCTGCCTTTGTTCAATTATCAGTCACAGAACACTAAGGCAGTTCTAGGACACATTATTTAACGTCTTTTCTTATGTTTGTTTTTTAAGTATAACTGATGAGAGGAAACATTTGGGCTTTAAGGTGATTTTGTTTATTTTTCTGCCAGCTGGGACATTAAAATACTGGTGAGGTCGGTAAAAAGATGGCCAGGTGGCAACCGCGTGGTTCTGGTTTGAACTCTGGTTTTTGAATTCACTGGGCAGGGCTGACTGGTTCAGATTGGGAATGGAGCTACTAGAGGGGACTGAGCAGGACCACGCTGGATCTGTTGGGGGTTAATGGGGTTAGAATGGACCATATAGTCGGATAGTGCTTCACATTTCACAAAAGGTGGTAATGTCTGATATTTAGCTCTTTATACGAACTTTGTTACTTGAGTTTACTAGCAAGAAAGTGTCATTCAAAATGGCAGCCCATCTACGCTTCATCTTGGAGTGGGTGGTCAGGGAGAGCTAAAAACATTGGCTACATAAGGACCAGGCGATGGCTTCACTCTGGGGCCTAGCCTGGCTTCCTAAGTGCCACCGCTCCCCTAGCGCATACAGAGTGACCACAACCCAGACGGTCCTTGAGATATAGGATAGGGTGGCAGCGGAGACAGGCTTGATTACATTCCCCTCCCTGTTTCCAACTGCCCAGACTTTGCGCACTCCACTTGTTCAACTGACTACGCCACATAGCCCTTCCGTTCTGCCCTGCCCCCGGCCTTCTACACAGCAGGGATGACCCGGACATCCTCGGCACTCCCCTGCCCCCCGGCCTCCTTCCCTTTCCCCAGTTCCACTCATTATCCCTCCCCAGGGCTCGAGTCGGGGTACCACGCGGGTGGACGGCGTCCCCCCACTTATTTTACCGGGAGCTCGATAACTGGAGCAAATGGAGCCACACATTCACTCTTTGGCCTCTCTGGGGCGAGATCGGAGCTCATTCAGAATGCTGTTCATGCGCTGGCTTCTCTGATGCAATCGCATCTGAGGGGAGGCAATGAGTCTGATGGTGCAAGCCACCTTTCGTGACGTCATTTCCTGTCGTGACGTCAGCGTCCCCCCACTTCTTTTTTTAGGACTTGTGCCCTGTGACCCTCCCCCCCCTTCCATCTTCTGACCAACTGCTTAATGGCGGTAGCATCTCCCTCCTTGTTTGACTGGAGAGCTGTTACATAGGTTTGATATTGATGCTTACCCCGTTGGCCTTTTGTTCTCACCTTAGGGCGATACCGGATAAAGCCCCTCCTCTGCCCCGTCTCTGCTCCATTGCTACCCCTGAGCTCTCTTTATGGAGTACTGGGCAGGTGACACACAACAAGCACTTGCCTCTTGAACCACGAGATGGGTGACATGGCGGCAGGGCTTACGTGGCTACCAACGCTTATACGCACTATGGGGTCCTTACAAGATTGTTGTAGATGCACTCCCTTGTTGTTGCTTTGTTACTGCTTTGCAGATGACTCACTAGTTTGTAGGCTTCAATGCTAGCACCATGGCTAAAGGCATATTGTAAATGTGAATGTATCCAAATGTTTCACTGTCATTTTGTGGCTTACTTTGTGTGACACACAGCCTATAATTGTATGCTTTATTGGAAAAATTCAATAAACAGATTTTGATAAACAAAATGCCACACTTCAGTTGGTAATTGATACTCATAAGTACACGAAAACCATGGAAATGTCACACATAAGTGACCTGAAAACTCGGCAAAGCCCTCCCTGGTTGATAAAGTCGAAAGGGCATGTTAAAAAATTA
This sequence comes from Calotriton arnoldi, assembly GCA_963921515.1. Lineage (NCBI taxonomy): Eukaryota > Metazoa > Chordata > Amphibia > Caudata > Salamandridae > Calotriton > Calotriton arnoldi. The sequence goes on from CAWUFW010003641.1 coordinate 1,143,937, forward strand.
ATACAGACAATTTTATGTAAAGTTCTATTTAAGTATAATGTCCGAGACTTTGCCGTATTTTGTAAACGTGAACACATAGCCGGCATTTTTCTCTGGGAAAGGTGGCAACCCTAAGAACACCAGACCCTGCTATGCATACAAGTTACCAAATCGAGGAGAGAGCTCAGGTGACGTTCTACTCAAAATGAAAACTTGAGAAAGGTAGTTTCCCCCACACTTTACGTCCACATCCAGAAGACTCTCCAGTCTCCAACCTAGTAAATGGGGAAAATAAAATATTAGCGTAAGTGGTTTCGTGTTGATTAGGTCGGTGCCTAAAGACAACACGCTTGAATAGCCAAACATCTGACGCACAAAAATGAAGCGTAGCTGCGCACATGCCACGCTGCGTTGTTGCTTAGGTGACTTTCTCTAATGGAAGCTACTACTACCCAACTTGACTTCCGGGTCAGCGTCGTTTCTTGGGTAGCAGGTCAGTTGTCACACAAGACTAGTTTCTTATTCGCTATTTCTAGCGTCTTTCGAAAGAAAGTCTACCCATGCTCATGCGGCATCTTGCTAATATGAAATATAGCAAATGTATTCAAATTCCTGGTCAGTGTCATTGAATTAAATATCATACGTAAGTTAATTCTACATTTTTAGTTTGTGAATGCTTGGTCTTAATTAGAAAATTAGTTGTGTCCTTGTTTTCCTACATGAATGTATAAGATTGCTCTCGAAACACTCCCTGTCAAGATGGCCGCCTCAATATCATTCTCATACCGGATCGGACTGGGCAGAGCATTTTTGTGTTCCTATGGTTCCGGGCGCTTAGTTTGAAGGTACGTCAGGCGCGAAACTGCATCGCAGCCTAAACTTCCGAGGGTTTTTGTCTCTGAGGCCAAGCTGAAGGGTACCGGCGGGACTAAGCAGATAGATTTCTACTTCGGTACCGGCGGGACTAAGCAGATAGATTTCTACTTCTGCCTAGCGCTAGCTTTGTCGACTGTGCATTTAACATCATGTTATCCTGAAGTCTTCTCCGTTGACTCTCGTCTTCTGATCTCGTTGGTCGGTGATGTGAACTTGAATTCCAACCTTAGTCTTGCAAGCCACCGCTATGGATCGAGCAGGAAGGTTTGTGCAATGATCTGATTTGATTTATTTTACGCTCTCTGATTTCTATGGAATACAATCAGTTTATATTTTGCGCTAGATGTTCTGCAGCCATGCGCCAGAGCCAGCAAGTGCTAGAGATGTTGTAGCTGCGCCACATAGTCATAAATGCCAACATTTTAAAAGTGGAAGATTTTGAAAAAAAATCCAGGGAAATAATCCCCCTCATTGACTTATATTAAAGCAGAGGCAATTTTAGGAGGTGGACAGCTAAAAAACAACAACAATTTGGCTTCAAATTTCGGGAGGTTCCCACCATAATCGGGTCTTTTGGCATGTATACTTATTACCAGAGGCAAGATGCTGTTCTGCACCACCAGTCATCAATAATTATACCTTCATATGGCTGGCAAGTTTTTTGTGTGCTTGTGTGACATTTGTTTGGTTGCAGTTGGTGTATTAGTAACATTCTACTGTCAAACGTGACGCTTTCTCTTAAGTAGATCAAAACGATGACCAATATTGTATTGTAATTGCATTTGTATAGCGCTTTCTACCCCTGACGAGGCGTCGAAGCGCTTTTTCGGCGAGTAGAACGCTACTCCGGGACCCATAGAGGATTAGTGTTGAATTAGTATAGTGAAACATGCAAGTAAATTTTAAGTGGTGGATATGTTAGTCAGTTATTTGGATTCGGAAGGATAGTAGAGGAAAGAAGTTTTGTATTTATATAGCGCTTCTAACCCCTGATGGGGTGTTGAATCGCTTTTTTTTGGCGAGTAGCACGCTACTCCGGAAACCCATAAAGGATTAGTGGTGAATTAGTATGGTGAAATATTAAAGTAATTTGAGTGGTGGAGTCTGTTAGTCAGTTATTTGGATTGAGAAGGGTTAGGGAGGGGGAAAAAAGGAAAAAAGGTTTGCATTTATATAGCGCTTGTAACCCTGATGAGGTGTTGAAACGCTTTGTTGGCGAGTAGCACGCTACTCTGGAACCCATAAAGGATTAGTGGTGAATTAGTATAGTGGAATATGGAATTAGAGAAGTGAACATGCTAGTCTGTTATTTTGATTGAAAAGGATAGTGGAGGGATAGAAGAGTGAATATGTGGCCTCTCCGAGTTTTCGGTTACTGCATTCAGACATTTTGTATTGTAATTGTATTTATATAACACTTTCTGCCCCTGATGAGACATTGAAGTGCTTTACGGTGGGCAGCATGCTTCTTTAGAACCCATGGTAAGTGGCTATTGTTAGTTATTGGAATTAAGCGATACCAAAGGGGATGATGGACGGAGCGTTAGAGCAAATCAAACACTCACCCCAGTCAACTGATCTGGGTTTAATCCATCATCATTCTTTAGCTCACTCCACCACCCCAGTTCAGACATGGCCATATGCAAATCAGTCTGACCCTGTGCCTCATGGGAACAGTCCAGCTCGAACTGCCAAGCCATGTCTTCCCTGGACCGGAAACAAGCATACTGGGACCGGTTTGGGTTCAAAACCCTCATCAGCCAGGCTATCTTGAATCCAGTGGCAAAGTGAGCAAGGGACCCACGTCTGGGCATACCCTGCCAACTTAGGGCGAACAAGCGATACCAAAGGGGATGATGGACGGAGCGTTAGAGCAAATCAAACACTCACCCCCAGTCAACTGATCTGGGTTTAATCCATCATCATTCTTTAGCTCACTCCACCACCCAGTTCAGACATGGCCATATGCAAATCAGTCTGACCCTGTGCCTCATGGGAACAGTCCAGCCCGAACTGCCAAGCCATGTCTTCCTGGACCGGAAACAAGCATCCTGGGACCGGTTTCGGTCCAAAACCCTCATCAGCCAGGCTATCTTGAATCCAGTGGCAAAGTGAGCAAGGGACCCACGTCTGGGCATACCCTGCCAACTTAGGGCGAACAAAGCGATACCAAAGGGCTGATGGACGTAGCGTTAGAGCAAATCAAACACTCACCCCCAGTCAACTGATCTGGGTTTAATCCATCATCATTCTTTAGCTCACTCCACCACCCCAGTTCAGACATGGCGATATGCAAATCAGTCTGACCCTGTGCCTCATGGGAACAGTCCAGCTCGAACTGCCAAGCCATGTCTTCCCTGGACCGGAAACAAGCATCCTGGGACCGGTTTCGGGTTCAAAACCCTCATCAGCCAGGCTATCTTGAATCCAGTGGCAAAGTGAGCAAGGGACCCACGTCTGGGCATACCCTTTGGTATCGCTTTGTTCGCCCTAAGTTGGCAGGGTATGCCCAGACGTGGGTCCCTTGCTAACTTTGCCACTGGATTCAAGCTAGCCTGGCTGATGACGGCTGAATAGCCAGAAACCGGTCCCAGGATGCTTGTTTCCGGTCCAGGGAAGACATGGCTTGGCAGTTCGGGCTGGACTGTTCCCATGAGGCACAGGGTCAGACTGATTTGCATATGGCCATGTCTGAACTGGGGTGGTGGAGTGAGCTAAAGAATGATGATGGATTAAACCCAGATCAGTTGACTGTGAGTGAGTGTTTGATTAGCTCAAGCGCTCCGTCCATCGTCCCCTTTGGTATCGCTTTGTTCGCCCTAAGTTGGCAGGGTATGCCCAGACGTGGGTCCCTTGCTCACTTTGCCACTGGATTCAAGCTAGCCTGGCTGATGACGGCTGAATAGCCAGAAACCGGTCCCAGGATGCTTGTTTCCGGTCCAGGGAAGACATGGCTTGGCAGTTCGGGCTGGACTGTTCCCATGAGGCACAGGGTCAGACTGATTTGCATATGGCCATGTCTGAACTGGGGTGGTGGAGTGAGCTAAAGAATGATGATGGATTAAACCCAGATCAGTTGACTGGGGGTGAGTGTTTGATTAGCTCAAGCGCTCCGTCCATCGTCCCCTTTGGTATCGCTTGTTCGCCCTAAGTTGGCAGGGTATACCCAGACGTGGGTCCCTTGCTCACTTTGCCACTGGATTCAAGCTAGCCTGGCTGATGACGGCTGAATAGCCAGAAACCGGTCCCAGGATGCTTGTTTCCGGTCCAGGGAAGACATGGCTTGGCAGTTCGGGCTGGACTGTTCCCATGAGGCACAGGGTCAGACTGAATTGCAAATGGCCATGTCTGAACTGGGGTGGTGGAGTGAGCTAAAGAATGATGATGGATTAAACCCAGATCAGTTGGCTGGGGGTGAGTGTTTGATTAGCTCAAGCGCTCCGTCCATCGTCCCCTTTGGTATCGCTTTGTTCGCCCTAAGTTGGCAGGGTATGCCCAGACGTGGGTCCCTTGCTCACTTTGCCACTGGATTCAAGCTAGCCTGGCTGATGACGGCTGAATAGCCAGAAACCGGTCCCAGGATGCTTGTTTCCGGTCCAGGGAAGACATGGCTTGGCAGTTCGGGCTGGACTGTTCCCATGAGGCACAGGGTCAGACTGATTTGCATATGGCCATGTCTGAACTGGGGTGGTGGAGTGAGCTAAAGAATGATGATGGATTAAACCCAGATCAGTTGACTGGGGGTGAGTGTTTGATTAGCTCAAGCGCTCCGTCCATCGTCCCCTTTGGTATAGTTATTGGAATTAGGCCTGTGGTCTCAAGCAAGCCATTCCATGCATTCATTCCAGTTTCTCTGTGGTTAATTAAATTAATATGAGTTGGATGTGATAATTATTGATGGGGTATGTGAGTTCATTCAGATGGCTGGTCAGGTTAGTAGAAAAGCTTGAGGGGATCAGGTGTTCTTAAGTTGCGGGAGTATGACTTTCAAAGAAGGAGAGGTTGTGATCTTTGATATGAGTTGTAGCCAATTTTCAGAAACGCAATCATAGAAATTAGAGGAAACAGGGCCGGTCCTAGGATTTGTGGGGCCCTGGGATAGGAACATGCGAGGCCCCTCTAATTAGCATAAGATGTAGTATCACAGCAAGTGACCTCATAGGAAGCGTCAACTGGCCAATCATTTTCTGGCACTGTTAAAGTATCTCTGCAAGAAGCTACTTCTCTAATGTGGATATCCCTGAGATGGATACAAATACAAATAATAGCCCTAATGAAATAAGTGCAACTATTTTAAAGCTTTATTATGTGGAAATACAACATATCCAACTGGGTTGAAAAGCTTGGCCTATATCTCCCCAAAACCAATGTTTCCATATAAGTGCATGATTAAAATTCTATTACAGACTGTCCCATAGCTATACAGTGGATCTTCAGGTGACTCCCCGATACTCCCGTTGCACCAGTGAAGTTCAAGGCTTAGGCATTTGGTTTTTAGCAGGCAAGGGCCTCAACACAAAGGGATCCATGCTAGTTCGGGTGAGTGACATGCAAATTCTCCAGTATATAACAGAAAGCACTTATTAAAGAAAATAAGAAGATGAGATGGCACAGATAACATACACAGGTTGGGTGGCAGGAGCACCAAAAGCTGGACCATTACCTCAAACTGAATGCTTAAACCCAGCAACTACTCTCAAACTTCATTTTTAAGAGATGAAAAGAGCTGAACTAACTTAAAGATATAAAGATGAGATGCCTAAATAGGGACAAGAATGTGTAGAAAGGGAAAAAACTGCCAAAAGCTACAATGGGAGCCAGTCACTCAACAGACAAGTAGTAAATTAAAGCAACAAAACAAGAGGGATTTATTATAGCAGACTCAGTGCAGTTTTCCCTTACAAGGAAATTAAATCTAGCAATGTGGAATAGGTTGGGGAGGTGGTGTTTGACTTTCAAAATAAATCTCCCATAATCCCTGATAATCCCTGAGATGTGCATTTTTAAAGATTTTAAGTCACATTTGAAATCCCATAACCTTAATAGCTGAGAAGACACTTGCCAAGTTGCGAAGGGTCCAGACACGTCGCTTGACTCAAATTTAGCCTAAGAAGTAACAACCAAATTGCACCTACCCTCAGGTAAATCCACTGGATCTTGGTTAAAGAGATAACTGAATGCAAGACCCTTGAAATAAATTACTACCTAATCAAACACTTTTGGTCCTTCCCATCACCAAAACAAGATTTGCCTTCCTAAAACTACTGGCCACCCACTCACCTAGGCTCAGTGACTGGTTAATCTCTCTATGTGTGAAGATGTACTCTATGGAATGAGGCACTCACTCCTCAGTCAGCTTCCTTCTGCAGCCTCTTTTTCCTGTACACTGCCCCTTCTTCTCACCTCCAAAGTAAGGCTAATTCAAACTGTACTTCTGAAAAGCAGCAATTTCCACAGGCCTCACGTCACTCCTTGAGGTTTGGGATAATTTGTTGTGGGAAGAGGCGCACTTCATCTTGTGCTTGCCCTGGCCTGCCCATTATCATTCTGCACTTGACAGTGATCAGGCTATCTTTGGGAGCATGACCAGACAGATCCTGTGCAGCAGCCTGGTAAATGTATTTTAATACTCTTTTGGACAGGATAACTAGTGTGTAGTATATATGGCTTTAGTTTCTTGGACAGTGAGTGACAAATAATAAACTTTAAAACACGCTGGAGCTGATACCTAACAGGCCTTCAAACTACTTTTACAAGATATTTGGACTTCTTTACATTCCCATTTCCTCAGGGTGTTTTGTTAAATTACACCAAATTGTGCAGATAATGCAAATTTCTTTAGTTATTGTTCTATTGAAAGAGATGAATGAAAATACCACACCAAGAGGGTATCCTGGCGCTAAGGGATTTCCAAGGAAAAGGTACACGCTATACTAATGTATAGAAAGGCCAGTTTTATGTTTTTCCCCAGAATATTTAAGATGCACTATAGCTCAAGACTGAGACATTTCCAGTCCTGTGCAGCTAGAAAGGAGAAGGATCTACCTCCAATATGCATGGCTGTTACAGAGCGTATGATTCTGGAATAAACAGAAGGAATAATATAGTGCTGAAGAATGAGTGTTCCCTTTTTGCAGTGCACAATGGCAAATGGATAGATTGTTTGGTAGCTGGAATCAGCAGAAAGATGAATAGAAATGCTACAACATCTAGGGCAGCCTCAGATGAGAATCCTATCACTGTTCTTAATGATCTGAATGGTACCAAATGCAAAAGGTGGGAAGTTCAAGACCGGGAGCACTTGCATAATCTGATTGTGAGAAGATAATTGACTGTACAACAGTCTTGCGGCAGAGACGGTTGAAAATGCAGGATTTTGTGTTGCATATGGATGTAGTAGAAGTAGATAACACACTGTTTGTCCAGACAAGATAAGAAGACGTTGGAAAAACAATCCAAGATTTTGTTGTTGACGCAACCATGGTGGTTGATTGGCCCAGCTCCATAAGCCACCAAAGAGCAGTGTTTATGGTATGGGGCCCCTTAAAGATGCAGATGCCTGATGTTACGCTATATAGTTTTAATGAATTTGTCTTTATCCAAAAAGCAACTGATTGCATGCAAGTCCAAAATATTTTCTTGGTTAGAGACCAGGCCTCTCAGAAAGGATAGAGCTAAAGCCACGCCAGGGGAATACCTTGAATTCCAGGTTGTTCCAGTTGATTCAAAAGCGCCGGATGGGAAACTGATAAATGTGACACTATAATTTAGTAATATCAAGGCTGCTCTGCCTTCCTGATCAAGAATCCGGCACAAACTGTCTGACACAGTACGAAATGCTACTTCCAACTCATGGAGAGGTCAAAATCCAACTGGCAAGCGATCAATAAGTAAATTAGTTTCTATGAAAGAGATTTGTGAGTTGACTTCTTTTTCAAGGATTTTTCAGAAAAAGGCAGCAAAGAGATGTTAGAAGATGCTGAGAAACTTTGAACCTGCTGAAGGATTTTTGAACAGAGGAACAAATGCAGCTTTTTAGTTTTTTTTTTTCTACATTGGTAGGGACAGATGACGAGGCAAGGGCGATATTGGAAATGGAGGTCAGGGCAGGGGCTTTGATCTTTAGATGTCCATTCATGAAATGGGGAGGAAAGGGTCCAAAAAGGTCAAGAGGAGTAAGAGTACACAGAGAGCAGGCTATAATTCCGCAGACATGTTGAGGATGGTTCAAAATCACAAACCTTTGTGAAGGATGACACATCGCAAATCTAAGCCAAATTTTCTACTTGGAAAATAAAGAGACAGGTAATTGCAAACTTTGGCAGAAGGCTCAATGTACTTAGAAGCACATGCTAGTTCAAAGTCACTTTTCCCTCTCCTCCAGCCTCCTAATTTTTTTTTGCTGATTCTGCCCACTTACATCCACCTTTCTCCTCTGTGCTTTACTTTTTACCTCACCTCTTGCTCAGCCTATTTTCTTCTCTTGCTGGTTCAGCCCCTCTTACATCCACCTCGCTCTGCATGATCTCCTCTTAACGTCCCATCTTTGCCCAATCCCCAAGCCTTTTTCCTTTTCTCTCTGGCTCTGCCACTCTTACATCCATCTTGACCCTCATACCTCCATGCTCTACTCGTAACCTCTCATCTTTCCACCTTGGCTCTCATATTCGCTTGCTGATTCTGCTACTCTTAAATCCACATCTCTCTTCCCTGCCCTACTCTTCACCTCTCAACTCTCCACCCAGTCTTTATCTTCTCTGCTGGTTCTGCCATCCTAAATACAGCTATGCCTTTTCCTTCTCCCCTTTCCTTTTATCTCCTCTTGCTGCTCCTAACCCATTACATACACCTCTCCCCTTCCCTTTCTCCTCTTGCTGATTTGCCCTTCTTACATCAAACTCTACCTCCCTGATCTAGTCTTAATGTCTAATCTCTCACCAAGACTTTAACTTTCTCTTGCTGGTTCTGCACATCGAACATCTACCTTCCCCTCCTCTCTTGCTCTTCATCCAACCTCTTACTATCTCTTGGTGGGTCTTCTCTCTTCCATCCACTTCTCTCTCGCCACTCTGCTTATGTACTCTTGCTGGTTCTGTCTCTCCTATAGCCATGAATTTTATCCATACACTACCTTCACTGCTCATCTGTCCCTCAGCCTTATAACTTTTTTTCATTGGCTCTGCCCCATTTACATCTTCTCTCCATTTTCATCCCCTTGAACACTCTAATCTTTTCTCACTGATTTTGCCTCTTACACCACCTATTTCTGTTCATGCTCTACTCTTATTCTCGTCTCTTTCTCAAACCTTATTTTGTGGATTACGCGTGTAGAAAAGTAGGATCTGCTTTCATGGCCACCCCCACTTTTTGCTGGTGTCATTATGTTTTTCTGACTAGTCTGACTGGGATCCTGCTAATCAGGACCCCAGTCTGTGCTTCTTCCTTAAACTGGACTTGGTGAGTACTTGGGTACACTACAGATTGGCTACTGGGGAACACTTATAAGTCCCTAGTATATGGTACTGAGGTACCCAGGACATAGGTACACCAGGGTTCCCCCGTGGGCTGAAGCATATATTATGCCACCCATGAGAGACCACTCAAATTGTGACTACAGACCTGCCATTGCAGCCTGTGTAAGCTGGTGCTAGCACCACTTAGAACAGATAAAGGTTTCCCTATATCTGAGGTCACTACACTTAAAACCTATGTCACCCCTAAGGCATGCCTTTCAATCCTGAAGGCAGGATGCTGGTCCTAAGTGTGAGAGTGCCCTGCATGAGCGGGGCACCCGTACAACCTTCGGAGTCCATTCTCCCTGGTTGTAAGTGCATCAGCCATTATAACATATAGACTGGCCGTGCGTCATTACGCGATGACCATCTCTAAACTGGCTGTAACGAACCCTGTCATGTTTGGTAACATACATGTAGGAATCATACCACACCATAAACAGTGTAAGAGGTATGATTCCATGCACTGTAAAGCTCCTCCGGGAGGCCCCCAGTGCTACCAGTCTTCCAGAACCGGACCGCAAGCTAGGGCTGCTGCCGACCAGAGACATGTTTCTGCCCTCCTGCTGCTGAGCCAAGCTCGAGCAGGGGAAGACAGAACAAAGATAACCTGTCACAGGCAGGTGTGAACACCTCCCAGACAGGGTTTAGTGTATTGGGGCAGGGTGGGAGCGGTTGCCAGCGCCACTGAGACGGCTTGAAGGGCATATTTGGTGCCCTCCTTGCAAACTCCAGTTCAGGGAGCTGTTGGCTCCCGCTCTGGCGCGAAACTGGACAAAGTACATGGGAGTATCTTCCCCACTGTCCAGCCCCTCCTCTGGGAGGGACCCCTGAATCGTCCCAACCCTTTCCTAAGGGTACTTAAGAGCTTACCTGTGGGTGGGTCCCTAGATTCGTTGTGGGACAAGATTCAAACCATACACCACTTCGACCGTCTGGACACTCTGGACTTTGCTTTGGGAACCGAGACTGCAACGGGGAAGATTCCTGCTGCTCCTGGTCTCGTCGTCCTGCTGGTCTTCTGCAACGTCTGTGCCCGTGCTCCATACAGGTTCTTCACCAGGCCTGTGGACATCCAAGACACCCGAAGGAATCTCCCTTGGAATGAAGGAGTCACTCCCCTGCATCTGCAGGCACCGCAACACAGCTGACCAGTCTGCTGATCCTGGGCTCCCACTGACTCCGAAAGGCTCAGCAACACAGGTGGTGGTTCTTCAACTCCTTCGAGGCCTGAACTGTCTTCATACCAAGTTTGAGGCCAGTATCCCTCGTCGGAACAGCTGGAACAGAACCGCTGTGCACCGCATCGACTTACCTTTGCCAAGGCTTGTTGGCTCTCTCCTCCAGAAATCTTCGGGCTCCAAGAAGCTCCAACCTCAAGCAACTCCTGCAGCCAAGATCTCATCTTGAATCCACCTTTGGGTTCCACCGGACTCCTTCGTCTTCTTCTCCAGTGGCACCTTTCCTGAAGTCCTCCATTGTGGTCTACAGCGGTCTCCGATGTCACTTGACACCTGGTTCCTGGGGTATCCACGGGTGTGGTGACTCTCCAACCTTCCATCTTCCACGGGGTTTCTTCAGGATCCACTGGGAAGGGTCCTTCTTAAAAAATTGCAACTGCGTCCTACCTATTGACTAACATTGAGCACGCTGTCGTGTTCCCAATCAGCACACAACCTCTTTGGGGCTCCTAGAAACTCGCCTAGTGTGGTTATTTGGGTCCCCAGCTCTTCTACGTCTTCTGGGTCCATCCTCGACTTAGGTCGTGGTTCACATTCTACTATTTTAGTATATGGTTTGGTCTCCCCTGGGGACCACTGTGTATTTGTGCTACTTACGTGCTCTATTTCCTAAGTATTGTGTTTATATCTCCGGGTAGGAGATAATGCATTGTGTTAATGAGTGTTTGTTATAAAATACCTATTTTTGTAACTACACTGTGTGATTCTTTTTCACTTAAGCTATACCATAAGATTAAGTACTGGTAAAACAAGCTGCTTTACACTCCTTCTGGACTAAAAGCCTGAAGGCAGCTCTCCATAGCTACCACTTAGAGAGCTTTCTAGGGTTGTCTAAGACCACTAAAATCACCATAAGGGTTGTCTGGATTAGTGCAGGGTGCTACACTTACATAAGTGAGCACCATATAAAGCCAGCCTCTCACAATGCCCCTTTTACATCAATCACTCTGCTATCCCCAGCTTTTTCGCTTCTCTTTCTCGGTATGTCCCTCTTATATCCACCTTTCTCCTCCATGTTGTATGCCTCCTCTCTCCCCCTGCCTCTTACTTTTCTCACTGATTCTGGCCTTCTACATCCACCTCTCACCATTCCCACTCTCTTCTCTGTGTAAGGTTTCTTGAATGTTCTGCCTCTCTTACATCTATATAACCCATGCATGTACTGCCCTTCACCTCTCATTTCTTCCTCCAGCCTCCTAACATTTTTTTGCTGGTCTGTCCCCTTTAAATCCACCTCTCCTCTTTTTGCCCCCTGCCTCTTACCTTGTCTCACTGTTTCTGCCTCTTATATCCACGTCTCCCTTCCATGCTCTGCACTTCACTTTATCTCTATTACGGTCTCTTACCTTTCTCACTAATTCTGCCTCTATTACACCCACCTCTTACCTACCTGCTGAACCCTTCACCTCTCAACTCTCTGCAGTCTCTAACCTTCTCTCACTGGTTCTACCTCTTTGAAATCTACCTCTCCCCTGCCTCTCTCCCCCAGCCTCTTACCTGCTCTTGGGTGTCTTGCCCTCTTACATTTAACACTCACCATTCCCTCTCCATGCCACTTAAGTTCTCCTGATGGTTCCGCTTCTCTTATATCTACCTCTCCTATCCAAGCACTGCCTTTCATCTTTCTCTCCAGCCTCAACTTTATTCATTGGTTCTGCCCCCTTCATGTCTACCTCTCCCCTCCATGCTCAACTCTTCATGTTTTATCTCTCTCTGACCTCTTACCTCCATTCGCTGTTTCTGTCCCTGTAACTTTCGCTTCCCCCTACATGTGCTGCTATTCACCACTCTTCTCCCCGGCCTCTTACCTTGCTTCACCTCTTGTGCCAGGACGCAATACAGGCCCCTGCTGCACAGATGTGCCCACAACACTTCAGGGGGCCCCCAACCCATCAGGGGGCTCCCATTCAGCCCAGGGCCAATGAATATCTGTGAGATGTGGGAGACTCTGGGCCCATTATCACATTCTGCAGAGAGGGACCCCATCATTTTGTGTTACACCGCTGATCTTATGTTACATACAACATTCTCTCCTCTTCCATCCTCCCATTCTCCCCAAGCCTGTTACATTTCTCTTTTGCATGCTATTCCTTTTACCTAACCGAGACTCTTCCCTTCTCTCATTGATTCTGCCATTACATACACATCACTCCTTCCCCATCTCCCTTTCCTTAAGCATCTTGTTCTGTATAGCTGTTTTGCCCCTTATGTTCAGCTCTCACCTCTCTGCTGTACTCTGCCATCTCCCCCACCTCTTACCTTCTTTTGTTTGCCTAACCCCTTTTAGATGTGCCTCTCCCTCGATACTTCTATTAAAAGCTAAAGAGAATGCCAGACCTCCTTAGATGTACACAGGAATTTGGGATTTCAGATGTGAACAAACATGATGCCAGGGAGTAGTGCTACCTTTTCAGATGTGCAAAGCAAGGAATGGTGTGTGGTTTGACGGGTTATATATCTTGGGTGTATCTTGAAGGGTTCGTTGCACTCCCCTCCGGGTGGTATGTATGGATGTGTGGTCACCCCTCCTTCCCTCCTACCAACTCAATGTTATCTCTACTATTCTTTTACAGACTCAATTGTTCATTATTCCTTCGTTTCATGTAAATTACATGAAAGTGAAAAACAGTAAGCTGTTATACTCGACTGCAGTTACTATTTATGTTTGACTCTGTTTGTTACTTTTGGATGCACATGCTTGTTTGGAAAATAAAACAATAAAACAGAATTGTAAAAAAAAAAAAGGAATAATAACCTCTCTCTCCGTTTTCTGCTCTTCTCCCTTTCCCTTCATTGGAGGTGAGCAGTGCCCATCGTGATGTGAAGTCACTATATTTTTTTGTTGTGAGCCCTGCAGGATGCTCTCTGCTTTACATTCATGCAGGGGCAGGGCTTACTTCACACCTCAGGCCAGTTCAAGCATCTAAAAACACACTAACCCCAGGAAAATCCAGGGGGAGGGAACTAGAGGCACGGGGCACTAGGAGCAAGCTAACCTCAAACACAAAATGATTACACAAAAGAAGCTACTCCTAGAGTAATGACTGAAATAAGTTCTTTAGGTATTCGCTGTGAGCGCTGGCATCTCACAACAAGCATTTGCAATGCAATAGGTCTCGCATTTGCGAGAGTTTAAGCTATTGGCATTGTAAATAACAATGCCTTTTATTTATCTGTTTTGATAATTAACACATAAATAAAAGGCATTGTCATTTACATTTCCAATAGCTCAAACGCTTGTAAATGCGAGACCTATTTCACTTCAATGAAGCGGCCGCCATTGTCCCGGGCTGCTTGGAATGTGAAGGCGCGCATGGCGCATACAATTATAGTCAGTGGTAATCAAATTCCCGCAGCTGCCTGGAAGTATTTTCGTGTGTTATTAAGAACCCACTGCAAAGCAAACAAATAAACACAGCCCGGTTTTACTCCGTTTGGTGGGTCTGCGGGGACTCAGAGGCTGGACTGTAATGATAAAATAACAAGGCAGGCAGGATTTAGTGTCCCTAAAACTGACTGAAACAAAGTTCATTTGGAAGAGGGGTGCCGAACAATGCGCGTCTGGAGCTAGAGCCGAGATTACCTCCCCGACGATAAATCCATCGAGGACGAGTGAACACCACTAGGTGCACCCACGAGAGACGTACCTCGAAGTAAGTGTGACAACAGGGGTCTCCCTCCACTCTCCTTCCATGGGGCGTGTAGGTTACTACCCAAGGGCTTATTGAGAGTCCTCCTCCGGTGGAGCTTGACAAAGGTCATCCCACCAAGTGGTAATTTCTAACCATAACTTTGGTAAGAACGGAGCCCTTAATTTTTAGTCCTGATGAATGCCGCGGACCCTTTGGGCCAACAGGCAAAACATGTCAACCACATTAATCACTACAGTGAGGGGACAATAATATCCCCATGTTCACCGTCTTCATTATTTTAACACCATATAGCTACCACCCTTATTAAATGTAATTTTGTAACTGTACTGGTTTTTAACTTCACTCACGGGCCCCCACTTAGTTTTAGAAGTGCCTCCCTGTCTCCAGGTGAAGGCCCGCCCTCTACCAAACCAAGTTTCTAGAAGGCGAGGACTGCCGATGATGAAGCATGACACCTGGTGGTGTGTGAGGACAGTCCTTCACTTTTTGTGAGATGCCAGCGCTCACAGCGAATACCTAAAGAGAACTTCTTTCAGTCATTACTCTAGGAGTAGCTTCTTTTGTGTAATCAGTTCAAGCATCTGCCTAACCGCTGTTATCATGCAGATGCAGTGATGAGGCTAAGAGAAAGAGTTGCAGGGAAAGCTAATCACGGCCACAAACCCTGCCCTGCCCAGTCTGCAGCAGCTGAAAGGGATGCAGTGTCATATTTCCCTTTCAGCCCATGGCAGCCGGGCCCAGGAGAGGGGGGCCCCGCCTTGGGTCTTTCACGGTTCCCCATGACTGCGAACCCAAAGGGAGGGGGCTGCCCACCTGTAACTTGTACAATGGCACCATTTCAAAAGGATGATGGACTCGTGGGGGGCCCCATCCTAGTTAGACAGTTGCGGGGCCCTGGGCAGCTGCCCACACTGCTTTTGCCTAGCGCCGGCCCTGAGAGGAAACATGCATGTGACTTCGAGAAAGTTGGGCTTGTGCTCAGAGAGAGAAGGCATGCAGAGGACGGAAGGAGAGGGCCTTTTGAAAGGAAAAAAAAGAGAGGCAACATTCAGAAGTGTTAAGTAAAGGTCAGTTTTTCATGCTGGATTTATAACTATAAGGTCAGTTTTTCATGCCAGATTTAGAACTATAGAGGATGCTTTTTGAGATGGCATGCTATTGAGGATGCAAGACTGTAAAAACAAACAGCATAATGTGCATGGTCTGCTCAACGGTTGGAAGCATAAAGTCATGGCTGGATGCAAATGTAGGGAACTATTAAGAGCTGTAGGCTGTAGTTGAAGGAAGCAGTAACCTCAAAATCATAGCAGTATGAGAAAATATTTGGGTAATTAATGCAAACACTGAGAAGGCGATTATGCAAATGCTGGAGTAGATACATTGTGATATATTTATCCTCAAGTTCTGCTAATAGTATTAATTATAAAAGTAAAGTGGGATACAGCATCAATCTCGCTTTATTTGACAGTTTGTCATAAAAGCAGTGAAAATACATCCAATAGTACATAAGCAAGAACATTTACAGATAAAACAATAAAGAATTAGATAAAAGATCAACAATTTTTTTTTTAATGTCCATATATCATAAAATGTATTTAAACCCCACGTCCGAGTGCTCCTAAATACAACCGTAATCAAAAAAATCAACAAGGGGAGATCCCTGAATCCAACCCATATGTAGATTTTGTGTGCTTGAATGGCCAATGAGCAGTTACAGAAGGAAAAATAATACTGGGTATCAGCACTTCCCATACTGGATGCTGCAGAGTGTAGCTCATTTCTATTAGCACAATTAAAGATATCGGGAGCAAACAGCAGGTGTCTTAGCTTTGGCTCTAATGACCCACATTTTCCCCAAGAACTTTGCAACTGCACAAGCATAAACCGAATTTGGATCCGATCTTAGGATTCTTAAAACGACTAGGCTACTTCTTGTGCCCAGTAGCCTGCAGACTGTTTTAATCTATTTCGGACGTATAGCGGCATAGCTAGTGCAGGCAAATAATACATGACCTATTGTTTCAAGGGAGATGTTACAAACGGGGCATAAAGAATTGTTACTCAGGGCCCAGTGTGTGGAGAATGTTTTGAGGGGTAATATACCAACCCTAAATTGAAAATACAGTTTCCTGCCTAGGGTTGCCGTAATGGCACCCCAATAAGGTTCCAGAATAGTGTTGGAATTAAAATCAAAAAGTGATCTAATCAATGAGTGACCAAGGCTTGCGCTCACAGCATTATCATCGAACCAATGCCAGTATCTTTTCTTTATCAGATCAGCCGTCAGAAATGGTGTAGAGCAGAGGTTGTCCCAAAAGTCCCCAAGCCCTATGGCCAACAGTAGCACTTGTGCTGGCTTTTACCCGGTATTTTATGGAATCTGTCTGCCTCCATCACGTCCCTGAGAGCCAGGGCATACTGCGCTAACTCTGGTTGTAGCCACAGCCTCCTTCAGAATAATAGGGGACGAAGTCTTGCTTTATCTCCCAAGGTGCGCTTGCCCATATCCATCAATAGGGGTTTAATTGGGGTACTTTGAGGTAACTTAGCTAGATTCCTTAAGAATCTGTTCTCTGAATTAGACGAGTCCAGTTTAGAGAGCCCCCACAGCTCTGCACCATAAAGGACAGACCTGATAGCCTTGCTGTCATATATCCGTAATACCGGAGCAATTAGTTTGACAAGTGATCTGCTGTTCACTCTTGCAATGGCTCCTGATAACTGGCTCTGCTTGAGTGTCAGTTCTATCTGAGGTTTCCATGACAGGTTCGAGGCAATGGTGATACCCAGATAACTAAAGACCTCAACACATTCGAGATGTGCACCACCCAGCGATAGCTTGCTTTTAAATGATCTATGTTTGTGGAAGGCAATAAGTTCAGTTTTTGCGGCATTTATTCAAGACCCCAAACAGTACAAAACCCCTCAAAGTAAGTTACGGTCTGTTGGAGGCCACTAGGAGTTTTCGATATCAACAGAGTATCGTTCGCGAAGATTAATATAGGTTTTTTTTCTCCAGCCAGGGAAGGTGCATCAATTGGATAGGAAGAGAGTTGCCGTACGGCATCATTAATATATAAAGAGAACAAGGTGGGCGCCAACACACATCCTTGTTGAACACCTTTGTTGATTAAAAAACATTGTCATCTGGCCCTGGGTTCCACTGCGAACCTGAGCAAAGCTCCCCTCACAAAGGCAAATCAACAGACTCCAAAGGTTTCTAGGAATGCCCATATCGTCCAAAACCTTCAGTAGCCTATTACGTGGATCAAGATCGAAAGCAGATTTGAGGTTGACGAAGGCAGCATTCAAGTTACCTCCACCGACCACAACAGTTTTCCAATATATTAGGAGGAGATGAAAAGCTTGGTCTAGCGTAGATAACTTGTTTTGCTAAAGCCTGGCTGAAAAGGAGACACAATGGCCTTATCAGCAATCCACTCCTAGATCTTGCCCAGAACTAAGAGAGCAAACATTTTTGGTGCACATTCTTTCAGACTAACCAGTCTATAATTTTGTGGGAGAACTTTATCCCCCTTCTTATATATTGGACTAACCGCCACACCTGTCCAAGAGTCCGATATGGGGGCACCGCTAACAATGGTGTTAGACAATAGTAGGATAGACTGGGCCCGGTTATCTCTGTCAGACAGAAAGATATCCGGGATACCATCAAATCCCACCTGCCTGCCTCTATTTATGGCATCCAAAGGTAGGGCCACTTCAGCTAGATCAAAAAGGCAGTCAGAATTAACTGGTGCATCAACTATGTGGTCAATACCCAAGTCGGTATCTTAGTCATTTGAAGACTATAAGCTAGAAAAATATTCAAACCAAGCCTGGGGGGCGACATTCTGGAGAGGGAACGCGAATATCACATTTCAATAGCCATTGGCCTATACTAGATTAAAAGCGACATTACATAGTAACACTTTTGGGGTCATTTGAGAGAGTTGCAGCTTAATGTGCAGAAAGAGGATCTGCATGTGCTGGTAAATTGCACCCTGCCCGCTTCAGATATGTACCAAGAAAAAACCTAAACTAAAAACTTCCTAACAGCAGGACATATTGTCAGCAGAGTGAGTCCCCAGGATTCACCCCCTTCACAGCTTCCGGATCTGATTAAGTTAATTAGTTATCACCAAATAGATTGATATACCAGTGTCCACATCACAGTTCAACACTCTTCCACTTCACTCTTCAAACTGAGATCAATTCCATACAATTCCCAACACTTCTCAAGACAAACTTGTGAGCGGCGCTCTGTGAGTATCGTTGTAAGCTACTGGCCAGATGATATTAGTTAGTGCGGATATTCGCTAATGTTTTATGGTAGCCTTGACATTAAGCACGCTATCAATTTCACCAAATTTACTTCTCTGCTAAATTGCAGTTAGTCGCCATCACGTAAATTGTATCTTTATGCACTTTTAAATTGCGCCGAACATACTCTCTGTATTTTAAATTTTCTTACCTGCTGCACAAATCAGCTGCTAATGTCCTGATCCGTCACGGCTTGTGCCGATCGTACGGAGGGACGTCAAGGCAATAAAACAACTTCCGGTTTGCCGACCGGAACTTGCAGTTAGCATTTTAGTTTTCGCCATCAACCGTTCACCCCATATAAAGCGGGGCACGGCGCGGACGCGCGCAGCGGCGGCGCGCCGAAGGTGCGCCAATGGCAAGTCCGTCTGCGCCCGTCCGCGCCTGACCGCTGCCAGCTGCCACGATCCCTGCATTTTTCACCATTTTGTACTCAGTATTGGCTCTCGTTCTGGTGTCTTCTCTTTTTCATTAGCAGATGCCATGGCACCGCTAATATACTCCAGTAAAGAGCTAAAAGATTTAAATACATTCCATCTCAGACCCTCCGACACATTAGAAGAGGAAATTAGCAGTACCCAAGGTATATCGCGTACAATAGGATCCACCTCATCGAATAAAGTCCAAACTTCTTATCACTCACATCATTTCAGAAACACTAAACCATTAAGTGCCATCTATCCTAATGCACGCTCCATTCCGAAGCATTCTGTGGAGATGTGGAGCCTCATAGACACGGAGACCCCCGACATCTGTTTTGTCACTGAAACCTGGCTACATGAGCACACCTCCACCGATGTACAGATCGCCTTTCCTCCTCAATACAACTTAAGGCTAAAAATCTTGGCATTATTATAGATGACAAATTGAGCCTGAAACCCCAAGTGTCCTCAGTGGTGTCTTCCTCATACTTTATGATTAAAACCTTAAAAAAATACTTCCTTTTGTTCCTAAAGAATCTAGAAAGACAGTTGTGACCTCCCTAGTCTTATCAAAACTTGACTATTGCAATGGCCTTTATATTAACATTCAATCCTCTCTCCTTAGAAAATTGCAAATGGTACAAAATGCTGCAGCAAGACTCATATTGGATATCCCCAAGTATCAGTCAGTGACAAAAGGGATTCAGGACCTGCACTGGCTGCCAGTCGGTCAGCGGGTAAAATTTAAGGCGCTTTGTATCGCTCACAAGGCCCTTTACAAAGAAGGTCCGAAATTTCTATGGGACCTCTTCAGATGGTATTCCCCCAATAGATCTCTACGATCGGCAAATTTAAATTTGATGCCTACTGTTAGAATTAAAAAACGAATTGGGGTGGGAGGAGTTTCAGTTACAATACCATAAAGGAATGGAACTCTCTCCCACTTTATCTTAGGAAGATTCCCTCCCTCCTGGAGTTCAGAAAGCAGCTAAAGACATGGCTCTTTTAGGATCAGTGGTTGTAATGTAATTTGAAGACCGGAAGCGCCAAGACACCTAAGGGTATACGCGCGCTATACAAGTTATAATAACATAACATAACAACATAACCAGAGTGGATAGGAAAGAAACTAGAGGAGGAGGTCTACTCATAGCCGCTATCACTGGCTTGACCATCACCTCTTTAGAAACTATAAGTTCAAACCAATTAGAATTATGTAGCTTTAGGATAGAAGGCCTAACTGGGGGCGAGCTCTAATATACCGACCACCCGGTCCTAAAAGCGATTTCCAAGACAAACTACTGGAGATAATCGCCCCGCAAATATTGGCCTCCGACTTTTTCTTCCTAATAGGTGATTTTAATTATCACGCCGAGATTCTGTCGAATTCAGACACAGATCAGTTGATCACAAATATTAACACATTAGGGCTGACTCAACTGGTAACAGGGCCCACCCACAACGCAGGCCATACGCTTGATCTTCTTTTTTCTAATTCTCCAGACATCACCATAGAACCTCCCATCCCATTGCTATGGTCAGATCACTATCTAATTAAATTTAGTATTCTAGTCCATAGGATCAAAGAGCTCCCCAGAAGTGAACAAATATGGCGAAGGTCTTGGCGCAAAGTTACCCCATCTCTGTTTTCTAAACATTCTAGCTTGCCCCATTCAAACCAGAAGGAAAATATTAACCGTGCGGCAATTGTTTTTGATAAGGCCATTACGGTTACACTAGACAAAATTGCTCCCTTCACTAAAGTCGATGTTAAATCTAGGGCTGCTCCCTGGTTCACTGAGCAACTAAAGATAGCGACGCTCTCGTGTAGAACAGCAGAGCGGAAATGGAGAAAAAGCAAAGACATGACCGACCGTGAAATATACAGAAACATTCACCACGGCTATATGGAGGACATCAAGCAAGCAAAAAAATTATTCCTCCGAAACCGAATAGACAAGGCAGCGAACTCCTGCAAGGAGCTCCATAGAGTTCTAAAAGAATTCACAACACCTCCCGCTCAGTCATTAACCCCCAATTCCCAAGAATGGACGGATTCTCTTTCCAAATTTTTTGAAGATAAAATTGCTACAATCCATCATTCCTTTCCATCCCAAATAACTAATGACCACTTAGAAAATGCGTCCAGTATGTCCTTAGACCTTCCTTATACCTTGGACGAATTTACTAACTTTAACATCGTGGCAGTGGAAACTGTCATGCTAAAAATAAAATCAGGGTCTCCCACTGACACTGTTTCTCCTAAAAACTTCCCTATCATCGCGCCGGTGTTATTGGAAAGTCTAACCAACTTATTTAACACATCATTATCGGAAGCTGAATTCCCAAAAATATGGAAAGCTGCCAGAGTTAGGCCTATTCTAAAAAAATCTACAGCAGATCCTAAACTCTGCTTAAACTATCGACCTATTTCACTGCTTCCCTATTTTGGGAAGGCACTGGAATGACTAGTAAATCAACAGCTTGTCACATATTTAGAGAGCCATGGGCTACTCGATTCCTCACAGTCGGGTTTCAGGGCGGCCCATATTACAGAGACAGCACTGGTGGAGGTAACAGACAACATTAGACTGGCTCTGGACAAACGTCAGTCCATAATTCTTGTCCTGCTTGACCTTTCCGGCGCCTTTGACACCATCTCCCATGGCATTTTAGAACATCGGCTCTGGGAGATTGATGTCAGGGGAAACGCCTTAAAATGGTTTAAAAGCTACCTAACAGACCGAGTTACAACGGTTCAGGTGGGGAAACACTGTTTCATGTAACAGACCGGTCATGATGGGAGACCCACAGGGCTCTATCTTGAGTCCGACCCTTTTTAACCTTTACATGACACCACTGGCCAAGGTGATCAGATCTTACGGTTTTGATGTTGTGTCGTATGCTGACGATACGCAGATCCTGGTCACTCTTGGACCAGATCCATTAGAAACAAAGCAGCGTTTTAAAAAAATGTATGTCCCACATTGATAGGTGGATGAATACAAACCATCTTCAATTAAATGGAGGCAAGTCTGAGATCATGCTCTTCGGAAATGCTCACGAGCACTGGTCTCACGACTGGTGGCTCCCGAACCTTGGCCCTTGTCCAACACCTAAACCGACGGTACGGAATTTAGGTTTTCATATGAACAGCCAATTATCAATGAAAAATCAGACCAACCACATAATTGGCTCATGTTTTGGAGTGATGCGTAATCTACGAAAGGTTTTCAAATGGATTCCGATAGAGGCTAGGAAACCGCTAGTCCAGGGACTGATAATAAATCGCATGGACTATGGAAATGCCCTATTCTCCTCAATCGATGAGGGCCTTCTTACAAAATTCCAGATTTTGCAGAACACTGCGGCCAGACTGGTTCTGAATCTTCTGCCAAGATCCTCGTCTGCCCCCTGTCTGAGATCTCTTCATTGGCTCCCAGTCAGACAGAGAATCCTATTTAAGACTCTCTGTCTCACACATAAAAGCATGTACGGAAAAGGCCCGGGCTACTGGTCCAAAAAACTACGCTGATACCAGCCTTGTAGATCGCTAAGATCGAGCAATGGATCCCTTCTTACTCCTCTCAAAATCCGCACTGTAAGAAATGGAGGAAGGTCTTTCTCCTATTGTGCTCCTGTCTCTTGGAACAAACTTCCCTTGAATTTACGCACTATCCCAGATCACAATTGCTTTCGCAAAAAGTTGAAATCATGGCTATTCGACAACTAAACGAGTACTCAATCAGAGCCGTCCGCAAGCGCCATGAGACTTCCGAGTGATATGTGCGCTGTACAAATGTCCCTGATTTGATTTGATTTGTGAGGAGACCAAAACAAGAGAATTTAGATGCTGATTGTGGCAAACAGAGTAGCACAGAGTAGACTTTGCATTGTAGCACCATTTAGATTAACTCACTTAAGTGAAAGGGCCTTTTAGCAATCTATTTTGCTCCGTTCCTGCAGTGTCTTACAC
The DNA here is from genome assembly GCA_963921515.1 of Calotriton arnoldi. Taxonomy (NCBI): domain Eukaryota; kingdom Metazoa; phylum Chordata; class Amphibia; order Caudata; family Salamandridae; genus Calotriton; species Calotriton arnoldi. The sequence continues at coordinate 1,166,920 of CAWUFW010003641.1, forward strand.
ACAAATAATTCCAAAATTCCAGCCTTTTCTCTTTTGCAAGGAAAACATGCAGTTACATCGTGTTGAAATCACAGAAAGGAAACACCTAGAGGATAGTACAATACTGCCATCTAGTGGGAAAAAGTTGGCAGTTTTAGGTTACAACAGAAACTGCAGGTTTGGGGCTGGTGGGTTTTAACCTGTCAAACTCATTTGAAACTGAGATCCGAACACCTTACCCATGCTACATAATTAAAAAAAGAAATAAACTGTAAACCGGGGCGGGGAGGCGTGGAGGATGTTCCACCTGAAAAAGATGGCTGCCTAATCTCAGGCTCAGGTCCGCCACATCTGAAAATGCTTGACCTGAAAATGACAAGATGCCAGGAGTCCTGTGATCCCTTTGAATCTAGGTGATCTTTGTGATACGAGTATGATCCCTCTATATTGCGGGGTCACCCGTGGTTCTCTACCCCTCACTCCAAGATGGCGGGCGGGAACGTGCCATAATTTGCTACTTTCTGTTGATTCTGCAAGCATCAGGTCCAATACCAAGACTCCAACCCAAAGTGAACAGCGGAAAATAATTGCAGGTAACGCCACTTAAAACATAGTAAGTGCTTACCTGTTTTTATTGAATATGGCCAGACTAAACCCTTTCTGTGGGCTTTTGAGAAGGATTCCACTGCTATGTGTGGGTCCCTGACTCCAAAATGACCACCGTACGGCTGGCTTAACCACCTATACTCTGTCAGCTTCAGAGGCCTCTACCCAAGGGGTAATAGTGATGAGCAGCTGAAATCTGTAATATCATCCTTGAGCACCCGCATTGGGTCCCTCAGATATGCCCGCAATCTGAGTTTGAGCAACACTCATTCTCTTCAGTAAACACAGGCATCTCACAGTTGACCGACCCTATCCAACACCAGAGAAAAGAAAAAGAAAACACGAAAGAAGATGTGGGGGCAGGATTTAAAAACAAGATAATTAAAACCAGAAAAGGGCTTGAGTGAGTTCATGGGCATTGTCTCTTCTTTCCTTAGTATTCTGTCGGGTGATATCCTTGGTTTAATGATTTCCAAAATTCGATCTTATGTTGTTTTTGATTGACTAATTATGTTATAATATAGAGTTGGTCATTAGCTTTTGCATAGGCAGGGCCTGCCATTTTTGTGACTCCCCAGGAGTAGGTGGGTGCCTCTTAATGTCTACTCTGCGTGCATTGTTGGGGAGTTCTGAATGCTTGAAAAATATGTTCATAAAAACGGTACATGCATATTTTCACTTAATGGGGGTCTTGTGTAGCTCCCCAGACAGTTGACTTCTATTAATAATATTATATTAACTTTTTAATGGAGATAAACAGTAGAAGGCAAAAAACACAGTTCACAGTGCAGGTGCTTTTACAGATACAGGTACGATATGCATGGTGTTCGTGCCTTTCATGGTCAACATATTGTATTCTTTACCTAAAGGGTCTCTGGGTCAGCCTCCTTTCAGCGATTGTCTTCTCTTGGTTCGAAATGTTCAAACAATTACTTGTATAATTGTCAGTACCATCTTGGGTCATCCAACAGACTGGTTTAATTGCTTTTCTATGGGCTGTTTGGGTGCATCCTTCGGCCTCCACTGGAATACAGGAGGGACTATTTTACACCTGAAATCAGTTGGTGAACCGCTCAGTAGCAGTGGAGAGTGAATGCTGATGTAAGCACCTTAAAAACGGATGCTACAGAAAAGAGCGGGTTGCTTTTGCTGTAGGAGCATTTTTTTTAGAGACTTTTGTCAGTGCTTTAGTACAACAGATTTAAGGTTTATCCGACATGCACATGATTCACAAGACAAACACCAAACCTGTTCACTTTGCAATTTTTTTTCGTTTTTGAGAAACTCTTTATTGTTTTCACACTGTGCACACCTATGGAAACCATGATGCCATAGTCTGAGCTAGTCTCAACATGCTGATGGGTACCCCATATTTATATTTTTTAATGGGCATCTACCATGTATTATATGGTCTATTTAGAGAAAAGTATGTGGGAGGACAAGTTCCCTTTAGCCGTTGCTGCACCATCAACAATTGCCAACAAAAATACATGTTTAAGATTTTGAAATGCTGCAGCTTAATTGTTGTTTTATTCTCAATGTTAGCATTTGTAGGTACAGTGCTGTGCTGCTTTTTAGCTAGTTTTCCTCTATTTAATTCCCCCAGAGACTGTTCAAGTCTTACCATTTAAACATTAACAAGTTGCACCCTGAAATATAGCCTTCAAGTTTCATAGTTTAATTCTAGGACAATATTTATGTTCTCTTGAGTTATTACCCTAAAAAAGGTCAGGTGAGTCCCGGACTAATAGGAAAACACACCAACAATGGTACAGCCTGTTCTAGTTGTTGTATTGCATTGTACTGTAGCACTTACATAGCGCTTACTCCTCCTATGTGGGGAGCTGAGGTGCTTGCCTACATGGGTAGCACTCTACCCTATGAGGTGTGTTTGGTTGAAAGTGTGTTGCCTTGTTTTAGTCCTGTGTGGGAAGTGTTTCCATGTTGTGTGTGCGAACCTCAGAGGTTCATTTATCGTGTTATGGGATGCAGAGCTTAGCAGTGTGATGTATGAAAACGTTTATGGATTTCAGTAAGCTGGCAGCTTTAAGCAACTCTGCGGGTCCCCTTTTGGTATTTCTTAGGTTCATAGTCCACTCAACAGGCCAATAGGAGGGTCCAGTCCAGATCCAATTACAAATGATCAACTGGGTAGGTGCAGGAAAGGGTTTCTTGTAACTTGTTGTGTTCCTGTAGCTTTAACAGGAGGTCAGTCATGTGACCTTTTAGAGTCCCCTTCTTTGCCCTGGGTTTAAGAGGGAGAGGAGGCCTGGTCTTCTAGACTTGTCTCCGATCTCAAACAGCAGCTTCAGTCTTCTTCTGAGCTTCCAGAGGTCCTGTAGTATTCTGAAGTGGATGTCTAGAAATGCCACATTTATGCCTTGCACAAACGTGTGGGTGTGAATGACCACTGGGGTAAGGTTCCTGGAGCTAACCCCACCCACTTTGGAAATTTTCAAAATGGCCGAAGTCTCCATCAAGTTTCTGAAGTATAAAGATACTAAACTTGGGCTCTGAGGGCTGTGTGTGTGTGTAGGGAGTGTACTATGGTAATCCTAGTGTACTCCCACATCTAACACTAAAATCCAGTTTTAGGCAGTCCCTGTACCCCTAACAAATTCAGAAACAGAAGTCTGGTAGAAGAAAGTTGAACTTTCAGCAACCAGCCAGTAGATGCACACAAATTGTTTTGATATTCTGTTTCCCTCTCTTGATGTGCACCCCAAATGTCATATAAAAAACCCTGCAGACCTGTCAAGCAAGTCTTGACTCTCCAGCAGAATCTAACACTTTGATGTCAACAAGAGGCCCACTGTGATGCAGGCTGTTCTAGCTGGAGGGACAAAAGAAGGGTGCAGGTCTGGGTGTTCGCTACATCTGCTTGTGTCAAGGGAGGCTTCTTTGGAGTTAATCAAATCCTTGGGCCTAGCCTACAGGCCATCTTGTCAAGGGCACAAAAACTCCCTGCACCCAATGCCTTTTGTTCCAATCTTGGGAGCAAGTTCACACTTCATTCACACCCACTGAAATACTAATTATTGGCTGGTAGAAGGGAGAGAGCTAAATGCAGATTTAGCTTGCAGGGACCAGTGGCGGCAGGCACTGATCGAGGGTGGCCGAGGGCGAAGGAGGTAAATAAAAATTAATAAATGTACCTCCTGTCCGCGTCCCATGTTGTCCTCGTCCCGTCTCTCCACTCCTTCCTCCGGCCGGAACAGGAAGGACACCGGAAATACCCAGGCCCCCCTGAGCCAATCACAGCGCTGCAATTCAGCGTTGTGATTGGTCTGAGCGCCGTGGTCCGGCGCTCAGATGGGGAATGGGGGCCTAGGCATGTTCTCCACCCAGACTGTAATGCAGCCTGGGTGGAGAGCATGCGCACATAGAGGGTGAAATTCACTCTTCCCCTCCCTTGCTCCTTCAGCAGAGCAGCCCCGCCCCGCTTCCCAAAGCTGTCGCGCCAGGAACAAGAAAAAATAAAATGATAATTGAGTTATCATTTTATTTTTTCTTACTCTGCTGAATAGCAGTGGGGCGACACTCCTCTGCATTAGCAGATGAGCCGCCACTGACTGTTACATCAGGCAGGGCAATGGTAACTTTTTTTAAAAGTCATCTTTCTAAAAAATTGTATTTCAAATCTAACGTTACCAGTGAATTTTGCTTGTAATAAATATTTACAAAAGTTTAAAAATTAAATTTGGGGGGGCGTGGCCAACCATCATGTCCGACCAGACGTGACTCCGATCGGCTCTGCTCCAGGCCCAGCCACCTTCACGATTTGCGAGGCACTTACCTCCCCCAAAACCGAGTCGCCCGATGCCTTGGGGCGCCTGGAGGTGCGGGGTTCCTCGGAGGCGAGTTGGGAGCCGCCGGTGCTGTTTGCGGGGTAGGGACACTCCTGCCGCCGGAGCCCGCGGCACATCCCAAAATGGCGGCTGTCACCGAGCACTGTTGCTGACACGAACGCTGCGGCCCCGGGACTCGAGAGGGGCCGCGCAGATGCTGAGGCAGATGAGGGCGCCAGCAACTTCATCCACTTAAACCTGGGAACCTTTTCCAGCTGTGTTAGGGCAGCGCTCCGCATATCGGTACCCGCGGCAGAAGGCTGGAACTCCGTGCGGCGGCCTCCGTTTGCGGAGGGGAGCCCCCGGTGGAGCTGAAGCTCTTGAGGGCCTACATTGTCCACAACGCCAGGTACGGAGGATAGCGGAGGGGCTCTCCCTACACGAAGGTGGGCCGCCGGGAGTGATCGCGTTGGAACGGTGCCTGACCCTAAGATGGCGTCGGTCAGGCGCCTTCACACAGCCTCATGGGGAGGCCCCGATTGATTGTTCCCTGCCCCTTGTGGTGCCCCCGTCCCCGGAGCCCTCGCAGCGCATTTGAAGAGATCCTGAGCCCACCAGCAAACCACCACGCGATATCTCGCCAGGTGTGGCCCGGGGCGGGGTGAGCTCACCGGCACCAGGTCAGAGAGGAGCTGAGGCGACGAACGGAGGGGTCTCCATGAAGCCCTGGGTTGCGACGCGGCGCGAGTTAAAATGGCCTCCAGTTAGTGACCAGACATTGCGCGGAGCGTGAGTTCGAACGGTGAGGGGCTCCATTATTCCGGTGAGCAGTGAGGGTCCCTGGGCTCCGTGAGGCCGGGCTTCGGTGCAGTGTGTCCCGGGCAGCGGCTTGGCCCCTCAGGCAGTGATCCCCGGCTGACAGACACAAGTGGTTGCGGTGCGCTCGAACCGAGGGTCTTCCTCTACAGTAAGGCGATCTCAGAATCCAGCGGTGCCTTACTCCTACGCCACTGAGCACCCATCACCCAATCCAGAACGGTCTTCCCACCTAATCGGGGCTGCAGAGTCGGGGTGACGGGGCAGTTCCCAGTCCCCCCCGATTTTGTTTTTTCTGTTGCGGAGTGGCCCCAACCAAGCGGTGGGCGTAGGTCTTTATGCCACCCAAAAAAGCGCAGCTCACAAAGGTCTTCAGCTTCTTCACCCACGCTACCATGGGATCAGTCAGTGAAGAGACAGCGCGGCCGGACGGCACTATGGCACTCACACGGGAAGACCTGATGGCCTCACTACGAGAATTTAAACAAGAACTCAGAGACGATATCAAGGCTGATATGGGGGCCTCTTTTGATGGGTTTAAGGCCGAAATGGGGGGCCGGCTGGTGGCCCTGCAATCAGATGTCGACTCAATTGGGGCCCGCGCTCTCAATCTCGAGTCAAAATACCAGGAGCTGGAAGACCGCGTGCCGCCTTTAGAGGCCCAATCTAGTGACCTACATGCTGAGCAGAAAGCCACTGTGCTCAGATGCGAAGATCTCGAGAATTGCTTCTGTCGAGATAACATTCGTGTGAGGGGCCTGAAAGAAAGATGCGAAAGCCCAGACCTAGAGGCCTTTATGGTGGGACTTTTCTCGACTGTGCTGGGAGGTTCGTCTGGAGCTGGTCCACAGGGTGGGGCCTCGGGTTCCGGGAGATTCCAGGAAGCCCAGGGACGTGCTGGCAAAATTCAGCTCTTTTAAAACAAAGGAGTTGGTCCTTCAGAAGGCGCAAGCCCTCGACAAAGTGTCCTTCCAAAACGCAACGTGCTCTCTGTACCAAGATGTAGCCCAAGCCACACTTGTTCGACGCCAGCTGTTCCGCCCCGTCACTACAGCCTTAAGAGACCGCAAGGTGAAAAACAGATGGACATACCCCTTTGGTCTAGCTTTCTCACTTGATAATAAGAACTACCACTGCACTGACTTGGAGGAGACGGCGACTATTCTGGGTATCGAAGTGCCTGCCCCGGCACGAGCGGCGGATTCGAGGGTTATGGAGGATGCAGCAGACTCGAAGGAGCAGGTGGGGGGCCCTGGCTGCAGCAGCGGAGAGCAGGCAAGAACACTACGGGATGATGGGGTCTTTGATCTCAGTCATCCGCATGCTGTGTTTCATCTGAGGACTCCGGTCGGACTTGCGGCTTGCGGACCTTTGCAGGGGCCTTAGGAACATGCCAGTCGGACATCGGCCACTCTGACTCTTAAAGATGAGGCTGAGGGGGGAAAGGTTCGAAGCTATCATGCCGTCAATAACACTTAACGTCAGCTTTAGCTAAGATCTTACTTGTGCCTAAATAGCAGTTCTATGGGCCTGGGAGGCGGAATTTGGACCGCCCCAGATAATGCTCGAAATGAGGTTCTCCTCTGTGATTGAGAACCCTCGAGCTCACAGTTATGGTTTGTATTTGTTAATGTTTACTTTGTTTTGGTGTCACGGTACTTTCTGCTCTTATTTTACGTTGCTTTAGTGGGGTGGGGTTGGGTGGGGGGGACTGGTACTGAAGGTAATGCTCCCGGGAGTGCAATTGGAGAAACATGCTGGAGGGTTTTATGATAACTGATGGGGATTAATTGCCTAACGTGGAACGTAAAAGGCCTTAACTCCCCTAACAAAAGGCACCGGGTCTGGAAATTCCTAATTGACCACCAGATTAAAATAGCTGCCCTGCAAGAGACACACCTCCCACGCAAAGAGGAACGACGACTGAAACATAGGCCCTACCCACAGATCTTTCGTTCCTCGGCACACACTAAACACAATGGGGTGGCGCTTCTCTTTCACGCATCAATCCCGTTTCTCCACCATGACACTAAAACGGACAAAGAGGGGAGGTTCTTGATGGTTAGGGGTGAGATACGGGGTAGGTCATGCACTATAGCCACGATTTATGCACCCAACACAGGGCTACACGATTTCCTGAGCTCTTTCCTGACTGCGCTGGAGGGATTCGCAAGGGGCGACATCTTATTGTTCGGAGACTTCAATCTGGTATGGGACTCAGTCCTTGACACTACACACTCCCATAGGACGGCGGGGGGGGTGTTTAGCAAACCACTTAAAGCTACTCTGCAGGGGTTGGGGTTACTAGACACTTGGAGGGCGGCTCATCCCGCGACCCGGGATTATTCCTTCTTCTCACATTCGCATAGGACGTACTCCAGGATCGATCATGCATTCATTAGTCAGTCCCTTCTCCACACAATAGCGGGTTCTCAGTTCCACCCGATTTGCCTATCTGACCACGCTCCCCTAGAGCTGGTCTTTGACTGGCCCGCCCCGCGCTCTAAGCTTGTCGGGTGGTATTTTCCCAACTTCCTTTGCAGAGATCGGCTTCTTAGGGATGAGTTAAGAAAGGCAATCACAGAATGTTTTTACCTTAACGACCCGAAGCAAACCTCCCTAGCCAACAATTGGGACGCCTTTAAGGCAGTTATTCGGGGGAAGTGTATCGAGCTAGACGCCACTCTCAAAGCACAACGCAAGGGGGAACGTCTTCTCCTCGAGGGGGAGCTCTGAAAGGCGGAGAATGACCACAAGTCTAATCCCTCGTTCCAATCCCTCCGTAAGGTTACCCGGGTCAAGGGGAAGCTTCAAGCTATTTACACTAATGGGGCTGAAAAGACCCTCCTATGCTTGCAGGCCCGCAGTTACGAGGGAGGAAACAAGGTAGGTTCCCTATTGGCACGTCAACTGCGAGTGAGACAGGAGAAGGAGTACATTAATCACATAGTCGATGGGAAGGGGGTCTCCCACCAAAGCGAGGTGGGGAAAGCAAAGGCTTTTGGGGAATTTTATCGCTCCTTGTACACCGCGGATCAGCTAGACGCACAAGTTCAGGACCAATACCTAGAGGCTCTGGACCTACCCCAGGTCCCGGCCTCCACAAACGAAGACTTAAGTAGACCCATTTCCGCAGCAGAGGTCCAAAAGGCGATAGACTCTCTTAAACTCCAAAAAGCGCCCGGCCCTGATGGTCTCAATGCCCACTTCTATCGTACTTTTGCGCCAGAATTAGTCCCCCGTCTAGTGACGCTCTTCAACGATATCGCTGACACGCAAAAGGTGACCCCTTCGATGGGTGAGGCTCTGATCTCCGTCATGCCCAAACCGAGGAAAGACCCCACTAGCTGCGCCTCTTACAGACCTATAGCGCTCCTGAATTTGGACGCCAAGCTATAGTCTAAAATATTGGCCTCACGTCTGGAGCACGTTATGCCGTTGCTTGTGCAGCCAGACCAGGCGGGATTCATCAAGGGGAGGCAAACTCATGATAACCTCTGGAGAGTAGTCCACATTATTGAGAAAGCACAGAGGAAGGCCATACCTGCGGTTCTACTCTCGCTAGACGCGGAGAAGGCCTTTGACTGGGTCGATTGGGCCTTTTTGACCCGTACACTACGACGGTTTGGTTTTAATGAGACCTTCATTGGAATGGTGCGGGCGAATTACTGCGCACCACGATCCAGGGTCTTGGTAAATGGGGTTGCTTCGGAACCTCTTAACCTTTCTAGGGGAACCAGGCAGGGGTGCCCTTTGTCCCCCCGCTATTCGCGCTCCGCATCGAACCTCTCGCAGAGCGCATTCGATCCAACCCAGACATAGGGGGGGGGGGGGGTCCCGTTTGGCACAGACGAACACAAGATTTCCCTCTTTGCAGAGGATGTGCTCCTTCCAGTCACGAGGCCGCAATCTTCTCTCCCGGCGATCCAATCTGAGCTTGGCTCCTATGAACAGGCCTCGGGATTTAAGGTGAACCTCTCGAAATCCTTCCTTCTTAACTTAACTGTGCCTAAGGAGACCATGCGGATTATTGAAGGGGCGTCCCCTTTCCAGAGCGCGCACAAAGACATCACATATTTCGGCATCAAACTCATCCTCAAGCTGGAACACTTTTACGGAGCTAACTACCCTCCTCTGCTGCGCCAGTTTAAAGCTGATCTGTCTAGATGGAGGACGGCCTATCTCTCCTGGATAGGGCGGGTCAACGCCATCAAAATGAACGTTCTCCCGCGCTTACTATATCTCTTTCAGGGCCTACCTATCCCAGTAGATCGGGCACTTTTTCCTGAACTGAAAACAATGATTACCTTTTATTTGGCAGAGGCCGAGAGCACGGCTTTCCAACCGCGTGTTAACTAGGTCCAGAGAGGAGGGGGGGATTGGCCTTGCCGGACTTCTTGGGGTACTATAGGGCGGCTCAACTTAGGGTGATTACGGAATGGTCCCTCCGAGAATCGGAAAAACTTTGGCTCCACATGGACCGACAAATAGTAGGGAGGACGATCTGGGACCTCGTATGGAAACAGAAACACAATCGACAACGCAATGCCTATATCAGGACCCCTACGGCGACCACCTTAAGGGTTTGTGATGAGTTAACTAGATCCACTCCCCTTACCACCTTCCCTTCCCCCTACATGCCCATCCATTTCAACCCAGAGTTTCCTCTGGCACTGCGGGAGGGGCCATTTGAGGCCTGGCGGGAGGGCGGCTGTCTTATGCTCTCTCATCTGTTTGAGCAGGGGAAATTGATGACCTTTGTGGAATGTGTTAAAGCCTTTCACCTTCAGCTATCTGAAGAATTTCACTACCTGTAACTTAATCATTGGGCCCTACAACCGCAGATACGGCAGGCCGCCACTAGGGATTTACTTCCAATCGAGAAATTTGCGCAGTCAGGGGCCTCTACGAGGGGGACCATCTCTTTCCTTTATTCACTCATACGGTCTTCGGGATCCCACCACACCCCTAGACACCAAAGGTTCTGGGATTCAATATTAGTCACCCCATTGGAGAAGAAACAATGGACCTCACTATATAGGGATATTCCCAAGTTTAATCGCTCCATGTTTTTAAGAGAGGCTCATTATAAAATTATGTACGAATGGTACCTGCATCCCCAGAAGCTGCACACTATCTTCCCTAACTCTTCTGATAGGTGCTGGAAGGGCTGCGGGTTGCTGGGAGACTTCAGACATATCTGGTGGAACTGCCCACGCATCAAGCCCTTTTGGAAGGAGGTACTTTCCCAAATCAAACTGATTCTGGGCTATCCGATTCCGGACACACTAGAACACACTCTCTTGGGGATCTGGGATCCCAACCTGAAGCGCCAAACGCAGAGGGATCGATCCGTGATGTGGCTGTGCCTTGGGGCCGCTAAGATGGCTGTAGCGGCTGCATGGAAGACAATAGAGGCCCCCTCCCTTACCCAATGGCACGCTAGGCTATGGCGTGCACTGGCGATGGAGAGAATGGCGGACATTGTGGAAGACTCACGAAAGGGATTTGGCTATGTATGGGCTCCCCTGGTCGAATATCTATCGGCGGGGTTGCCTCTGTTTGCATGTGGGCCTCGGCTGCGAGCTCTCCATCTCTTTCATATCTAGAGCATCCGTTGGCTCCCCTGATTTACTGGGGGGGTTACCGGGGGCGTGGGGACCCCCTCTCCCCGTGATCCTGCCTTCACCTGCAACCACATTTGAATTTTCTTTGAGCGTGACACCATAGTTTGAATATTTGTGTTTATTGTTTATGAGTTATGGGGGGGAGGGGGAGAGGGGAAGGGAAGGATGAATGCCAAGGTCTTTTCTGACCTCCCACGAGAACTTGTTGATTTATGCAATGTGCGGGTCCATTGGAGACCTGGGAGGTATACGCTGAGCATATTTAGGGCTTGCCGAGTCCAAGTACACAAACTGTATGTGATACTTTCGCTTTCTGTAACTCTCGGCATATACGATGCATTGGGGGTCTCCTTCCACAGCTTGGTTTTCTGTGTACTGTTTTATCCTTGAAACCAATATATTTGACCCCCAAAAAAAAATTGTAGCAGTTTCCTAGGCAGAGATAACATTTAGTTATCCTAATATTGTATCCCAGTGCTTTCCTATGGAACTGCCAACCCCGCTACAGGAAGAACAGCTTTGAGTTGCTAGTCAATGTAAGGACTTGTTTAACATTATCCTTTTCTTGTTTTTACTTTTAAATACTAAGCACCCTGCCTTTATGGGCACTAAGGCCTACCTTACAGATGACTTATTAGTATCTAAAATAAAGGTTTTAGTCTTGTCATCAGGATTTATTTTGATACGTCGAATTGGCAGTTTAAGAACAGCGCTGCCAGGCTACAATGCTAGGCCTGGGGTTGGGTTTGTTTTGCTATTGCAGTAGGTGGCACAATGTGTGCTGCAGCCCACTTGCGACATTTAACTTACAGGCCCTGGGTACCCTCTACCTTATTCTAGGGATGTATAGATAAGTTAAATGTGCTAATCAGGTGTATATCAATTTCATCATGTGTAAAGGGGGTCATGAGCACTTTACCACTTGTTTGTAGGTGTAAAGAGTACAGAGTTCTGTGGCCAACAAAAACAGTCCAGGCAAAAATCCGGGGGAATTCCACACAAAAGATGGTAATTTCCAACAATTAATAACAAGTGTGACTATGTTCAGGTAAAGATTATCCATATGCTCGTGTTGTGCACATAGTTTGTCTCTCAGTTCACTTTTCCCTTACCCAGCAAGGCTATGTGCTTGTTCGGGTCAACTCTCTCAGGTGGGTGACCGGCTGCTGCTATGCTCGCCCACTCTTCCCCTCTTCCAGGTGAATGTGAACCGACAGTTTCTCTCTGCATCCTCGGGGTCATCTCTTCTGTGATGTGGCAACTCTTTGTGGTTGGGTATGGCTGTTGAGAGGGAAATACTTGGTCAAACGTCTGGTCCGGCGGGTACCTCAGTGCAGTCATGCCTGGGTTGACAGGGTCTGGAATGGTGATGCCACTCACATGCCAGATCATAAAGATCTACGGCAGCTTTGACACCCTAGACCCGGCCGCCACACCCGCCACCATCGCAGACAACCAAGCCTCCCCTCAATAGACTGTGCTCTGCTGGACCCCGCTCACCACAGAGGACACACTCCAGGCCATGAAGAGCATCCACTCAGGGGCCCTCGACGGACCCATGCCCGTACCACATCTTCCACAAAGCAGCCGCCGCCATCGCCCCCAGCTCCGCCGCACCATCTACTGCTCCATCGAAACCGCCACCTTCCCCGACGACTGGAAACACACTGAGATCAACCCCCTGCTGAAGAAACCATCCTCAGACCCGACGGACCTCAAGAAATTCAGACCAATCTCTCTCCTCCCCTTCCCAGCCAAGGTCATAGAGAAGGCCATCAACGCCCAGCTTTCTGCATTCATCGAAGCGAACCACGTCCTGGACACCTCCCAATCCGGCTTCCAAAGCAACCACAGAGACAGCACTCCTCTCCGCCACAGATGACATCCACTCCCTCCTCGACTGGGGCGAGACAGCAGCCCTCATGCTGCTAGACCTTTCAGCCGCCTTTGACACCGTCTCCCACAGCACCCTAATCACCAGACTCCACGACGCCGGCATCCGCGACAGGGCTCTGGATTGGATCCACTCCTTCCTCACTGGCCGGACCCAGCGAGTCTGTCTACTACCGTTCCTAGCAGAACCCACAGAGATCAGCTGTGGAGTCCTGCAGGGCTCCTCCCCTCTTCAACGTCTACATGGCCCCCCTCGCAGCCATCATCAGAAGACACAGACTCAACATCTTCTCCTACACCGACAACACCCAGCTGATCCACTCCCTCACCAATGAACCCTCAACTGCCAGAACCAGCTTCCATAGTGGAATGAAGGCCGTTGCGGCATGGATGATAGAAAGCTGCCTCAAGTTGAACTCGGACAAGACCAAAGATCTCATCCTCGGACCCACTGCGTCAGCCTGGGACAATTCCTGATGGCAAGCCACTCTGGGTGCCCCCCCCCCCCAGCCCGACGGACCACGCACGCAGCCGTGGCATCATACTGGACTCTTCGCTCACGATGGACTGCCAAATCAACATAGTTTCCTCAGCCTGCTTTCACACCCTAGCCTGCTTCCACACCCTCCGCCTGCTCCAAAAGACTTTCAGCCGGATACCCACAGAATCCAGAAGGACTGTCACCCATGCACTCCTCACCAGCAGACTCGACTACGACAACGCACTCTATGCCGGCATCACCCAGAAACAGCTCAGGAAACGACAGTTCATCCAAAACGCCACAGCCAGACTGGTCCTCGACATCCACCACCGCAGCCACATCACGCAACACCTCTGACAACTCCACTGGCTCCCCATCAACAAGAGTCACTTTCAAGCTCCTCACTCACGCCTACAAAGCCCTGCACAACGAAGGACCATCGTACCTGAATTTCCGCCTCACCTTCCACATACCCACCAGCCAACTCCGATCCTCCCAATTCACCCTCGCCTCCATCCCCAGGATCCACAAGACCAGAACTGGAGGAAGATCGTTCTTCTACCTTGCCGCCAAGACATAGAATTCCCTGCACCTCAGGCAATCGGCGTCACTGACCCAATTCAGGAAGGACCTCAAGACCTGGCTCTTCGAATGATCCTCCACCTAGTCCAACCAGCAGCTCCCCTCCCACCCCCACCCCCAGCGCCTTGACACCCTCATGGGTGAGTAGCCACGCTTTACAAGCCCCGTGATTAATTGATTGATTAATTGATGACATTGACAGGTGTCCACTGCCTGTGAAATGAGGGCACACTTGGCATGCTCTTCTAGGTCACAGGACAGGCACAGGATCTCACTCATATCAAGGGACAGGCTTAGATTTCTTGCACACACTACAATAGTGTGAGACTAGGGCCAGAAATCAAAAACCAGGATACTAGACACACGCAGTCGGGCACTCTGGGCAGGGAAACGCAACTATATACCATGCAGAGGACATTCCCGCCCCAACACCATGTATGCCTTGTTTCTGTATTAGATAAAAGAATCACTATTTTCATAGGCTGGTTGCCAAAGTTGTGTGCAATTTTATTTTAAAAAGGTGTATTTTGTTTGATTAGTTATGGTTAACTACTGTAAGGATATCAATTGTTTACTTAATAAAAAATATCCTAGTGTAAAAGATAAAAACAAAATAAAATAAAATATCGTTCCCTCTGTGTATATTGTGCTTTTCAGGAATCTTCTACAATATAAAGATAAACATAGTCTAAAAGACCATTACACCTAGTAGCTGCTCTCTGGTCACCTTGTATGATCTCACAGTCAAGGTAGCAAATCATGCAACTGATTAGCGTGGAACTGACACTGATGATTTTCCAAAAATGTACACAGATTAGTTTAGTGTTTATATGAAGCTGCAACAATTAAGCTAACCTTTCACATTTAAATATTTACAATCAAGACTTGACAACATTACCTTGATTGATTGAAAGTCTGACTCTTTCCTAAATAAAAAAAGAATAATAAGAAGGCTTTAGGAAACGAGCACTGGAAAAGCCAATAGGTCTAGCCTTGGCAAGACTGCAATGTTTTTTCCTTCTTTCGCACCATGTAAAAAAAGCAACATTTAAAAAATATAAAAATACAGCAGTGGCCGAGCTGCCAAGGAGCATTAGGCATGGACCTTAAGCGTGCTGCTCTGCAGGCAGCTGGAGTCGTGTGATGAACCAAAATGATGCCACTCCTAGTGCAAGATGACTGATGGATACAGTGGGCTGGCCTCTTGCCCCATATTTTATGGTGAATGGAAGCAAAATATGAATGGCAGCTGAACAGACCAACGGTTAAAGAAGTCCCTCTATGTAGACATATATGTGTTTTTGTTATGTTTAAAAAATAAAAATAAACATTAGGCTTGGTAACCGCTGAAACTACAGTGAAGAAAAGTGCTAGAAAGTACAACGGGAAAAACACAGAGCGGTACGAAAATTACTTTGGTGGGCTTCATAAAGCAGGAAGCATTGAGGAATGCTTTCTGCTTTAAAATGCACAGCATACCGCCAACAGGAATGGTCTTGGCAAACCAGCAAATTTTACCTGTTTTTTTGCAAACATATCCAATAAGTATTAAAAACGAAAAAGTAATAGAAACATTAAAAAGATAAAGTTTAAAGTGCTTACATGTGTTTGCAAAAGTTTAAAAATAAAAAACTCAAAAATAAATTAATAGAAAAGGAGTAGCTTAGGGAGTAAAAAACAGCGAATGGGAACAACACGGCAAAGGGGACACAAACAGCACGAATAGTTTGCGGAGATTGGTGCATACTGGTGTTTACAGGCGTTAGAACTACGCAGAATAATAATTTGAAAAGCTGATATTTTGCAAGAAGTTAAAAATTGTGAAAGAGGCAGATGTCACTGCAAAATTGCTGATTCAAATGGTAAATGGACATTATTTGCCACTTTCCTTGGTGTCAAGGCCTCCCATTTGGCCACAGATAATTACAAATGTAAAGGTAGTAATAATGAAAGAGACATTTTGGCAGAAAATGTATACTAACAGTCACATTTACGAAAGTGGTGCATAATCGATGACTGCTTAATGTTCCAGATGAAGATTATTTTGCTCGTCTATACATTTTAGGTGAAACTGAAAAATTGGACTCGCTGCTTGAAATAGTTTTGCAGCTATAAAACTGTTCCGTAGACATAATAATATGGCTGTCTTTTTAATGTTATAAAGTTCCAAAGAGCAAAATAAACTTATTTTAAAGGCAGCCTTGAGACCTCCCAACACAGAAGAGTGTGGCTAATTGCGAACATTGCACCAAACATGACCCCATGTTTTCTGGAATAACCTCTGACAATAAAACGAGTTTGAGAATGACGGACATGAACAATGTGGGAAAGTACTATAAAGGCAAAAGTGTGGCTCACAATAACCGTTTAACCTCGCGCGCCCATACCTGAGGGAGTGAGTAAATCACAGCCACGTGACAAGCTCTCTGGCGCATCCACGCCATTGATGCTGTGCAGCTGAGCTGCATTACAGTCTTGGCTTTTGCTGTGAAAGTGTGGATCGTGACGTGCGAATCAATAGTACACTGAAAAGTATGGTCAGAGAGTGGTGGGGACCGGAAGTGCACCGGGAAGTGCGACCCTGAAGTGTGAGTTAGAATTTACGCCCCGAACTAAGGGCAAAAAGTGGGGAAGTGCAGAGTGAAGTGCCCCGTGGAAGTTCGGGCCCCAAACTGTGTGTGAAGCAAGTGTAAAAATAAATATACCTAAATATAGGTATTGAGAACTGCTGTAGTGGTAGATCTGTATCACTTAAATAGCAACTGGTTTACAGTTAAGTGCACATGTTTAAGCAGAATTGTGTTTCACCACATTACTGTTCAGAGAAGCCGCCACGTTGAACACCACCCATAGCGGAGACGTTTAAAGGCGTGGGCAAAATGGGCTTTGGCCCTGCGCCCCAGCCTTTCAACCCCCCACCCATAGATCCAGCTCCTTTCTGCAGACCTTGAATAATTCTTAAACAGATTGTTTTAAATACCGTTTTCCTTTAATTAATTTTAATATGGGTGATGTGTAAGAGTCTATTACAGAAATTTTGCAGAGAGATGTTTGTTTTATGCAACATCCATAAAAAAATTAGGGGGTTGGGAGCACACTGCCTCACATCCCAGCATAGTTTTTTTTAAATTGCTTTTTATTTGCATTTTCAACAACAAAAACAAATATACATTGCAGTGTCGTAGTCCATACAATTAGGTGTGACATAGCCATTTCATGTCCATTCCGTTGAAATAATAAGGGCCCAGTATGACCCGTGGGGTGCAGACCCCCGGTTTTCATTAGTGCATATAATTTAATCACAGGTGTCTCTAGTTTACGGCAGAACCACCCTCCCGTCCCCCAATCAGCTCCCATCTCCCTGACACCGAACAGGCAGACAGTACATTAGTCCTCTCCCGCCCGAGCACTCAGCCACAATGTAAATGGTTCCCAAATGTCTTTTGGTCTAGACTTGGACGGCTGCAATTCCCAGTAGGTCGACAGCTGTATCTTGCAGTACGTGACGTTTTTAATCCAGTCTTTGGACAGCGGAGGTCTCTCCACCCCCCAATGTAACGCTATCTGACGCTTTGCCATCAGAAGAAGTATTTCAGGTAGCTTGCGGGATTTCGGGGCTATCGCCTCGAGTACCCCAAGTAGGGATGTCAGCGGTGTGCATGGGATGTCCAATCCTGTGATCTGCTTTATGTGCTGATAGACTTCCAGCCAAAAATTAGCTATCTGCCTGCAGTGCCAGGCTAAATGTAGGAAGGTTGCTCGCGGTGTGCCACATCTCCAACAGCAGTCATCCGACCGCAATCCTATTCTGTGTAAGTGTATGGGAGTCCTGTACAAGCGGTGGAGATACTTGAAGTGGATTAATCTGAGACGGTAGTTGGGTGACAACCGTTTTAGCTGCCCGCAGCTTAGCTTCCATTGTTCGTCCGTGAGGGGTGTTCCCAGTTCCTCCTCCCAAGCCACCCGTGACGCGGGAGTCGCCACCGGCGATGTTTGTTGTGTGTTTCTGTAAATGCGTGTAATGAGCTTACGCCCGATTCCACCGCCAGTAGGTTCTCGAGCGCCGCCAAGGGCTGCGGCGGCGCCGGATAGGTGGGAAATCTACGTTTGCAGGACGCTCTCAGCTGGTAATATAATAACATATCTAGCGCCGTGGGTGCTGCGGGGGCACACATCTGGTGTATGGTAAGGAACGTGTCGTTGGGGTAGAGGTCTCCACTAAGTCTCAGGCCGTGCGCACTTGCGCGTTCGCTCGCCTTACTCCCCATAAGTGGGGGGAACATTGGGTTATTTAGGATAGGCATGGATGGGGCATATAGCACTTCAAGGTGCGCTCTCTTACGTAGACCGTCCCACGCCCATCTCATCACCTGCACCGTGTCTATCTCTCCGCGGGTGCGCTTGTACGGGGGGTATAGTGCCGTGGACACCGGCAATGGGGCCGCTCTGTCTGTTTCTATGGCCACATGGGGTTGGTAGGGTGTAGGGTGTGTCCAATAATGTAAAAATTGTGCCTGGGCGCTAAATGCGTACAGCGCGATATCCGGGGCTGCCAGTCCTCCCTGTTCCTGCGGCAAAGTCAAAACTTCCCATGCTATCCGTGGCTGTCCCCCGCCCACGCTAGCTCCACCATGAGAGATCTGAGTCGCTTAAGAAATTGCACCGAGAGTGGCAATGGTATATTAACAAAGAGATATAAAAGTTTTGGTAGTATAACCATTTTAGCTATGGCGATCCGGCCCGCCAGGGATAGGGGGAGAGCCCTCCACCGTCGTATCCTATCTTCCATCCAAGTCACCACCCGTCCATAATTTTCAGTCCATATATCTTGTATATCAGTGCTAATCCAGACCCCTAAATATCTAATTGGGCCCGAGGCCCAGACTAGAGGGTAATCCGTGTCAAATGTCTGAGTACTAGGTGTAAGCGGGAGAAGCACCGACTTACCCCAGTTTATGTTTACCCCCGATAGTCCTCCAAATCTCACTACTTCTCTCGTCAGGGGTGACAAGTTCTCCTTGGGATGCGTCATATAAAGTGTGATATCGTCTGCATACATGGACACAGTAATCGCCCGGGTCTTGAGTCCAATTCCCCTTTGTGCGTGGTGCTGACGTAGTCTCGCTGCCAACGGCTCTGTCGCAATTGCAAACAGCAACGGTGACAGGGGGCACCCCTGTCTAGTCCCTCTTGTGATATCTAGCGGCTCAGATACCAGTCCGTTAACTCGCAGGCGTGCCGTGGGTCGTGTGTACAGCAGTCGGATGTAATTAATAAAAGTGGACTCAGGCCGATCCGCTCGAGCAGAGGAAAAAGGAACCCCCACTCCAACGAATCGAAGGCCTTTGACGCGTCCAGTAGTGCGGCCGCAGCAGGCACGTGCGGCGCCATGTAATGCAGTAGGCCGAAAAGGGTTCTAAGATTGTGTGAGGTCGCCCTTCCCGGAACAAATCCGGACTGATCCGGTAGTATTATCAAGGGGAGCAGGGGCTGGAGCCTGTTCGCCAATAGCTTTGCGAAAATCTTAGCGTCTAGATTTATCATAGAGAGTGGACGGTATGAGTCGCAGAGTTGGGGATTTTTGTCCGGTTTAAGTAGTGCGATTATAATCGCCTCTCTCATGGATTGGGGGAGAATTCCCACCTGCAGCGCCTCCTGAAACACCGCTAGTAAGCGGGGGCAAGTTCCTCAGAGTATTCTTTATAAAACCGTGCTGTAAGGCCGTCCGCCCCAGGCGCTTTGTCTGCCCGCATGCCGCCAATAACCCGTTTCACTTCATCTACCGTGAACGGGGCATCCATATATTCCCTGTGGTGATTGCTGAACCACACTAGTGCTATAGAATCAAAGTAGTCCTCTAGCATCGCAACCGAAGGGGTAGTTTGGGACGTGTACAAGTGGGTGTAAAATTCCCGCATAGTGTGTAGTATCTCGGGCGGGGAGTGCACCAGGTTGTCATCCGCGTCCTGTATCGATGTGATGTATGTGGCCCCCTGGGTGGCTTCAATAGATTCGCAAGTGTCTTCCCCGGTCGGTCCCCCTCTCCGTAGGATCTTGCAATCGCGTGTTTGTGTAAAAACCGTAGCTCCCTGTCAGCGTCTTCCTGGTAAGAGGTCAATTTACTCCTAATTTTCCCCAATGTGTCCGCCGACGGTGCGGCGTAGTATTGTTGTTCGAGTGTGTGTATTTCCGCTTCCAGGCGGCCTAGGGTCCCTCTTATGTCCCTGAGTACTCTGCTTTGTCCCGCTATGCAGTGTCCGCGAACCACCACCTTAAATGCCTCCCACAGACTCCCCTCCGAGTCCACAGACCCCGTGTTTTTCTCGAAATACTCTTTTATATGCGAGTGCAGTTCCTCCCTGAATACGGAGTCCAACAGCGCCCCATTGGGCAGGCGCCATGTGAAGGGCTGTCTATAAGGCTCGGGAATCTGCAGTGACAGCGTAACTGGGGAGTGATCGGATAATGTGCGGGCGTGATGTGACGCAGCAGTTACCCATGCATGCAAGTCAGGGGTTGTGAGCCAGAAATCCAATCGAGACCAAGCGCTGTATTGGTGTGTGATGCATGTACCTTCCTTAGTATCCGGATGTAGGTGTCGCCATGTATCTATGAGACTGTTATCTTCCATAATCTGTTTTAATGTCCCTGCTGCCTGCGGGTGATGTGTGCGTGATGTACCCTCTCTATCTAGGCTTAGCGACAGTACTGTGTTAAAATCCCCCCCCCATAGAACAGGCCCATCCCCCAGTGTTTGGATAGCGTGCCATACTTTCTGAAAGAAAGAGGGGTCGTCTACGTTAGGGGCATAGACATTCGCGATTGTGACTTCTCGATTGAACAGTACCCCATGAACCAGCACGTAGCGTCCCTCCGTGTCACTGATTACTTTTATTGTACGCCAGGGATACCCCTCTTAATGAGTGTGGCCACACCGCGTGCATAGTTGGAGTAGCAGGAGGTGAAAACTTCGCTCCATCTGCCTGATTTCAGCCTATCGCACGCCTGTCCCCTCAAGTGGGTTTCCTGTAAGAGGCATATCGCGGCCGAGTGTCTCGTGAGATGTGAGTGTATTAGACGCATTTTCCTATAGTCATTGAGCCCACGGACGTTCCACGTGAGGCAGATCAGGGCAGTCAGGTTAGTGGTAGTATATTTTGATCCCCAAATGTGATCGGTGTGGCCGTAAAGCTCAGCCCCATTCTTGCATGCACCAATCCTGTCCCAAAAATCGTGCTCGTGTCCCAGTGTGTCCCGTTTCGTCCATGTCGTGGCATGTTTGCGGTTAGATATAAGACATCTTGCAATGTACAACAAACAATAACAAACATTACCCGCCCGCCCCACCCACTCCAACCCCCAATCAGGTTGAGATTTTGTACTGCCCACCCTCTAGATCCAAATAACCCAAACATTTTTAGCAATAGGGAATTATCCCAAGGGGGCGTGAGGTTGCCGGCGAACTCCTCCGTCACTAGTGGAACGGAGTGGCCGAGCTTGTTACACTACCCTAAATCCCTCTTAGCTCTTGTATGTAAACAGTTCTGAAAAAATAAAAAAATAAAATAAAATAAAAACCCCAGTAAAGGATATTTCCTCCTCAATCAGGCGTTATTTACAGAGACACAGATGTTGCAAGCCCTTTCCCCTTGGTTCAGTCATTGTCACTTAGCTGACTTTGTGACGCAATATCTTTATCTTGTTCTCTGGCTCGTTGCTGTCGCGGTTGCTGTTTGGCGAATTTCAGTGCTGCCCCTGCATCGACGAATAAAGAAGGCTTCCCATTGGTGTGGACTCTAAGCTTGGCTGGATAGAGCATGGCGTATTTTAGCCCGGCCTGTTGGAGCAGTCGTTTTGCCGGGAGAAACTCTCTCCTCGCATTCTGAACAGCCTGGGTGAAGTCGGGGTATAGCGAGATGGCATTATTTTGGTATTGTAGCGTCCCTCTCTCCCGTGCCAGGCGGAGGGCCGTGTCTCTATCCCTATAGTTAAGCAGCCGGGCCAGGATGGGTCTTGGAAGGGCACCCGGCGGCGGCCGCGGCCCCAGCGTGCGATGGGCCCGCTCTACCAGAAACATGGCCGAGAGGTCCGCCCCAAATAAGTCCCGAAAGAGGGCCTCAACATATTTTTCCATGTTTGTGATGGCTGTGGATTCCGGTATGCCAGTAATTCGGATGTTGTTTCTTCTGGATCTGGCTTCCAAGTCTTCATTTCTCGCCTTTATAACTTCTAACACCTTATCCATGCGCAAGAGGTGTTCATGCGTCTCCGTAGTTTGATCATCGTTGTCCGAGACTCTTGTTTCCAGCTCTGTCAGGCGTGATTCGTGTTTATCAACTCTTTGCGAGACTTGATCCATCCTTGCAGCGAGAGAGTCTATTTTGGAGTCTATGTCTTTCAAACATCCTTTCATGTCCCGCAGCATAGTTTTTATGTCCTCCTCTTGTTCTTGCTCCAGTTGGGTTTCTGGCACTAGTGTCTGCGCCACCGTTTCGCCATCCATCTGCCGGGTACTGCGCTTATCAAAGGTGATCTTGGGTTGTTTAGCATCCGTCTTGCCCATTGTGTGTCTTACTGTGAAGGTCCCCGTCCAGGTCAGGCAGGCCAAGACAGTCAGAAGAATAGTATGGAAATGAAGCTGAGCGCTGCGCGCTCCGGATAGTGCGTGTGTTAGCCTCCTCTCGTTACAGTAGGTCGATGAAGGTGAGATCAATATCAATGGGGGCCGCACCTCGTCAAGTCGCAGTCAATGTGTGTACAGGAGTGTTTATTTGCATGCGCGTCCTCTCCACTCAGAGCGTACAGCCCGCTCTGACTTTGTATGGCTCAAGGTTGTAACTGTCCGCACCTCACTCTTGCATCCCTTTCAGCAGCCAGCCGAGGGCGAGAAGTATCCGCAATGTTGTGTGCTGGTGACGCGCCTCATCCAGACGGCCCAATATGGTTCCCACCGCTTCCTCCACTTTTATATGGTTCTCCTAGAACTGTCCGGCAGCATGCCGGGAGATCTCCCGTGTTACTATGATGTAACTCTGGTGCTTAGGTGGGAGAGCGGTGGGAAGTCCCTCGATGTGCCCAATCTCTGTCCCCGATTATAGTATGGCCGACTGTCTCTCTCGTTCCCGGCCCTCGGTACGCGCCAATTTCATGACCCCCCCAGTGAGGTCGCGCGAATGGGCCCGTGTGTGCTCTCCTCGTCGCTGCATAAAGCGCCTCTCATCTACGTGCAAGATATGCGCTCCGCTTGTTTGGCGCCCCTCCTCCCGCGTCTCAGGCTCGTCTTACCCGCTCAGTCCGAGTCTTGCTGTGGGGGAGGGGCGGGGGCCTGCACCGGAGTCCGCTTCGCGGTCCCCGTCTTCCCGCTGCGGTTCAGGGTCAGCCTCGGCGTTCCGCACTTTGCCTGCAGGAGTTCCAGTAGTGCGGGCGCCGCTCTCCCTCCGACCCGCAGGGCGGTGTGTGTCGTAGCCGGGCCTCCCTCACTTGAGCGTCCGCTCCGTCCCGGGCCCGCGGATTCTATTACACCGCTGTCACCGCCGCACTCCGTTCAGCGAACGCCTCAGCGGATGCAGCACCGGCTGTTAATTCAAGGCGATCGTCTATGGTAGGGTTCACTGGTAGGATTTAGCAGGATTCATGCCGGATTGTATGCTCGGCCGGCAGAGCCTCTGATTCAAGCGGCCATCTTGCTGCTCGGCTTGGCCACGCCCACATCCCAGCATAGTTCGCCCCTTTGCATCCTGGTAAATGCAGTACAAAATTAGTGCTTACTTGAAATTCAGGTGTAGTTTTTCACCAAAGTTGGTGCAGACATTGCTGTACATCTCTAGACACGTGTTTCTGGGTTCAGCCCTTCATCAGTAGAGAGCAGCAGTTGTCGAAAGCAAAAGAAAAGTCATCGGGGGTTGCTGGAAATGCTGCCAAATTCCTCTCAGGTCGCAGTACCACTCACAGGCACACAGGTGCATCTCCAAAGCTCGTCAGCTTGCTGGCTCAAGGGAGCCTTTTGAACAGAAAGGGGGTTGGGAGTACACTGCTTCACATCCCAGCATAGTTCGCCCCTTTGCATCCTGGTAAATGCAGTACAAAATTTGTGCTTACATCAAATTCAGGTGTAGTTTTTCACCAAAGTTGGTGCAGACATTGCTGTATATCTCTAGACACGTGTTTCTGGGTTCAGCCCTTCATCAGTAGAGAGCAGCAGTTGTCGAAAGCAAAATAAAAGTTATCTGGGGTTGCTGGAAATGCTGCCAAATTCCTCTCAGGTCGCAGTACCACTCAGAGGCACACATGTGCATCTCCAGAGCTCGTCAGCTTGCTGGCTCAAGGGAGCCTTTTGAACAGAAAGGGGGGTGGGAGCACACTGCCTCACATCCCAGAATAGTTTGCCGCTTTGCATCCTGGTAAATGCAGTACAAAATTAGTGCTTACTTGAAATTCAGGTGTAGTTTTTCTCCAAAGTTGGTGGAGACATTGCTGTATATCTCTAGACACGTGTTTCTGAGTTCAGCCCTTCATCAGTAGAGAGCAGCAGTTGTAGAAAGCAAAAGAAAAGTCATCTATATATATAGGCTTAGGCCCCCGAAGTGCATCGGGGATGACAGCTGCAGCGTATCTAGCCCTTTTCTTGAGTTGTGGACACTACTTCCTTCATTTGACCTTGGAGTAGACTTGCCAAAAAGGTTTGACTGAATTTTAAAAAAATATAAGCATGTAGAAACTCTACAGCGTACAACATGCCACAGTTTTGTTTCAGGAGTAAAGTTACGGTAAATGATGATATTTTAAAAGTAACTTTAGCAAAAATGCAATTGAGCAGTAGAGAATCAAGCTATCACCTGACTGATTCAAAGATATCGGTCTCGCTGAACTTCACTGACCCCCCAAACCCATTAAATCCTCATCAGGGGAGCCAGAAGGCCCTCACAAGAGGAGCAAAACTACCGAAAGTCCTACCTCAATATCTCTGAGGTATTTCAGACTTTCTCCCATTCAAACAGCAGCCCAAGACATGGCTGTGGTCAATCCGCTCTGTGTTAATTATCCCTCGTTGAATTCTCCCCGTAATTTATTTATTTATTTTGCAAAGGAGCCTTGCAGCATTCCTCTTAATTTACGCTGCCCCTCCTTGACTAATTTTTAGTCTCTGAACAAACAAAATTGCTCTCACTGACTTCAGTGAGATCATATGCATAAAAACCGCTCTTAGCCTCCAAAATCTTGCCATCGCCACTGGTTGAGACCATCATTCCACACCACTCATTCTCACCCTCCAACGAGACGCCTAAGGTTGAGGTACAATTGAGACTATTCTTGCATTGAACACATCTGGAAATAAATAAATAACAATACAAATCTGAGAACGGTGATTTCGCAATGGTACAGTTAGGGCAAAAAGGTATGAAAATGGGAGCCGCGGACCATATAATTAATAAAAAAATAGATTATTGGGGTTAAACGTTCGCTGCAGAAAATGGAACGAGTGGCAATGGCTGTACTTGTATTCGGGAGGGGAAGACTTCGATCCTGTCTTTGCCCGACATCTTCTAACCTTGGAGAGGGGCAAACTGTGAGATGTGTACGTGTCTGAAAAAATGAGACTCCCGACCGTGCATACACTGCAGAGGAGCTGTCAGCTTCTGCCACTGTAGCCAGGCTCAGCTGAGCTCTGTCACATGACTGTCTGGAATAGTAGAGATCAATGAAGGGCTAGCAAGGTTAAAACAAGAAGCAACATATTATTTTTATATATGACTTCGAGTAAACATCAGAGTGACCATTGCTTGACCGACAGCAGGATTTTTACGAGTAGGATGCAATTTGAATGATGCTCACCGATGTGAATGTGCAGGAGGGAGAGACACAGCAGCGCGGTATAGGACCATAAGTGGTCAGCCTCATTGTTGCTTGTTTGACTGCAAAGCCGCGAGGCATAACGGGGCACTCGCCGTCTGGATGTCAACGCTGACTTACCCTTCGAGGCTGAAACATGAAGCCAGAAGAATGGCAGCAACAATGGGCGCAGCATCTGTGAAGCGAGCGCCGTGTGAAAAAAAAAAGATAAAAAGCTGCGGGGCATGACATGGCACTCACTGTCTTTATACAACACTGACTAACCCTGTGCGACTGAAATATGAAGCGGGCTGCAGCAGTGATTAAAGATAAAGCAAGGCCTTCCCCACAGTTCAAGGGAAACACAGGCAGTAAATAAACCAGCTCTGAAGAGGGAGGGGTGGCTATCACACGCTATACAGTGTGATGGTCAAACAAAATGCTCTCTGATTTAAATCGCCAGAAGCAGAGCTAAGCACACAAAGGAGGGACTGTTACTGAAATGCAGGAATAACAAAGGTGCATTTCTGATTGGCACAGACAACAGCCAATAAGAATCGCTGGGTGTGCCACAAGCCATAGAATAGGATACAACAGGTCTTGCAGACAGCGCATAAGCTGTCTTAGGCTCGACCTAAACAGGCATGGTCGGGAAAGAGAGTATCGCGGGAAGAATGAGGACAGATGTGGAGAAAAAGAAGACATTCCAAAGAAGGGGAAAAGAGTGGAAGCTAGAAGAGAAAAGAGCAAGGAAAAAGAGCATAGGCAGAAAGTAAAACAAAGGATAGAAAGGGATAAGAAGATAGAATGATGACCGAACAATGAGGGAGGATAGACCAGAGAGAACTAGTGAAAAACAATAGTAGGAATGAGGAAAACGTGAGGAAAAAAGAAAAAAAGGTTTGTTAGGAGAAAGATGAGAAATGTCATGAGAGATGAAAGTGGGGGAGAGACTGAAAGTGAAGAGAATATGGACAAAGATGAGATGTGATGAGATAATGCATTGTGCTGAGAAGAGAATAGTTCAGAAGGAAAGGGAACGAGTAGAGAAGGGGGATAGAATTGGAGACCAGAGAAGGCAAGGAGACTGGAAAAGCTGATCGATGTGAATGGGTGCATTGAAAAGTTTGGTTAGAAAAGGGACACGTGAGGAGAAATGGTAAGATAGAAATTGGAAAATGAAAAATATTAAATTGCAGTAGAATGGTAAAATTGGGAGAGAAGTTGGGGAAAGGTGAGTGAACACAGAAGAAGAGACAAGGTGTGAAGTATAGCAAGAATTGAGGAAACGGAAGAAAACAGGGTAAGGAAGATGGGAAAAGAGAATGTACAGAGAAGTGAAAACGAGTGGAGAGAGCAGGAAAGAGGGGAAAGAACAAAGGAGAAAACAACAGTAGAGAGAATGCGGAATAGAACGAGTAGGGGAACAGAATGGGGCACAATTGTTCAGAGCTGAGGGGACTAAAGTGGGCAAATATAGATGATCGGTATGGAGATAAGGAAACCGATAAAGGAGAGTGTCTAGTAAAATGGAGAAGGAAGAACAGAGGAAGAAAGAGAACATTGATATTATGGCTCGAAATGAAAAGTGCATGGAGAAAGAACACCTGGAAAAAGAAGATGCATTTTAGAGGGTGAAAAAGGCAGAGAATCTGAAGCTTAAGCAGGCCAGGAGAAATAAAAAGGTAAGGAGCGCGAGAAAAGAATGGACATTAGACATGGGATTTAAAAAACAGAGAACTGTGAGAAGGAAGAATAGAAAAACAGAACAAGGAATACAGTGGAAGGGAAGAGAAAATGAATTTAAAGAGGGACTAACCAGGACAGAATGGGAGGGAAAAGGACAGAATGAGTGGGAAATGTACAGAATGGAAGGAAGGATAGTCCTATTCATCCTGAGGCTGCCTGATTGTGATAAAGCATGTGTGGGAAATTTGAAATCGTGCTCTATTACTTATATGCAAGAAAAGTTGTTTTCCTTAGTTTCACTTTAGTTGCTTAAGAGTTTTTCATCTTTGATGTCATTAGTAATGGCCTCGGTCTAGGTCCACTCTATCCCCGCTGCTCCGCTGTGCCGTCTCTTGCCTCCAGACCCCGACCTCATCCTTGGGAGGTTCGAGGCTGCTGCCCGCTCCTGCTGCCCGCTCCAACTGGGACCAGACTGCCTCCAACCACCGTAACCTTTCCCAGCCGTTTTTTTTCTTAATTTTTTTCCCTGTTGTGCCACTGTTATTGTGCCCATCTGTGTCTTGCTCTAATTCCACCACTGTTTTTATTTTCTCGTGCCTGCCTGTTCCTTTTGCCTTTCGCCGCTGCTGCCACTGCGGCCCCTCCCCCCCCAGAATTTCCCCCCGGAATTCCCCTGCTCCCGCCTCCCTCCCACCTCCCCTACTTAATGGCGGCCGCTGCGCGGTTGCGCCGCCGGCGCGCCAAACGCAAGCCCGTCCGATGCCAGCGCCAGGAACCCTGGACCTCTCACTACCCAACGCTACGACACCACCACCCTCCTCGCACTCAACCCTGGAAGACTTGGAGAATGCCATCAGGCCTCGCCGAACACGACCCACGGCCAGTTCTCCTGCCTCCACTGCCGCCAGACCCTCCCCTCCAACACCGCCGACGCCAGCACCGGCGACACCCTAAAATGCAACCTCCTCAACGTACGCTCCGTACACAAACACGCCATGGAAATCTGGAACCTACTCGACTCTTTCGCCCGACATCGCCTTCTTCACAGAGACCTGGACCAACGCATCCTCTGCCCCCGACATCAGCACCGCCATCCCAGACGGATACAAGATCCAGAGGAAAGACCGCCCCAACCACCCAGGAGGGGGCCTCGCCATCGCCCACAAGAGCACCCTCCGCCTCACCACCTCCAGCGAAACCTTCCCCTCCGCCGAACACCTGCACTTCCAGATCCAGACCACCCCCAAAGCCACACTCCGAGGAACCATCGTCTACAGACCCCCCGGCCCCCGAACACCCTTCGCCACCACCATCACCGACTTCATCGCACCCCACGCCATCGCCTCAACAAACTACATGCTCATTGGAGACCTGAACTTCCACCTCGACAACCCCAGCGACCCCAACTCCACTATCCTTCGTGACAACCTCGCCAGCATCAGACTTAAACAACTAGTCAACACACCGACCCACAGAGCAGGACACACCCCGACCCCATCTTCGCGGCAGGAAACAGCGTCCAATTCAGCCACACAACGCAGCCGCCATGGACTGACCACCACTGCGTACACTTTGCCATCAACAAACCCAAGGCACCCAAACCACCCCCACGCCCACCACGAAGGAACTGGAGCAAGGTTACCGACGAGCAACTTAACTACACCCTCACCCGAGACAACCACACCTGGGCACCTGACGCAAACGGCGCAAATGACGCAGCCAGAGAACTCCACACCTGGATCTCCAACTGCACAGACGAGCGCACCCCGCTACGCAGCCCCGACAGACAACGCCCCAGGAAAGCCGCCTGGTTAACAACCGCTCTCCAAGAAGCCAGACGCACCTGCAGACGCCTGGAGAAGAACTGGAGAAACACCAAGACAACCGAAAACCACACCACCTACAAGGGCGCCATGACGGACTACCACAACCAGATCAGAGCCACCAAGAGGAACTTCATCCACAACAAAATCCTGGCCAACTCCACCAACTCCAAGGAACTTTTCAGTGTCACTCAAGAATTCACCAACCCACGCAGCGAAGCCACAGACATCACCCCATCCCAAGACCTCTGCGACAAGCTTGAAACCTATTTCCACCTCAAGATCAAAAACCTCTACGACAACTTCATCGACCATCCACCAGGCGCCACAGACGGCCCCCCGCCCCCCAGAAACACCAGCCAGCCCACCATCTCCAACTGGACACCGATCACGGCCGAAGACACCGCCTCGACCATGAAAAGCATCCACTCGGGGGGCCCCCACTGACCCCTGCCCCCCTCACATCTACCACTGAGCCATGGCCGCCATCGCACCCGAACTACAACGCACCATCAACACCACCTTCAAAACAGGCACTTTCCCAGACGACTGGAAGCGTGCAGAAGTCAGACCCCTGCTCAAGAAGCCCACAGCTGACCCCACCGACCTCAGGAACTATCTGCCCATCTCGCTCCTCCCCTTCGCAGCCAAAGTTGCAGAGAAAACAGTCAACAGGAAACTGACACGATTCATTGAAGAGAACACCGTCCTCGACCCGTCCCAATCCGGATTCCGAAGCAACCACAGCACAGAGACTGCCCTACTCGCCGCCACAGACGACATCCGCACCCTCCTGGACCAAGGCCACCCCGCAGCCCTCATCCTACTCGACCTATCAGCGGCCTTCGACACCGTCTCCCATCGCACACTAGTCGCCAGACTGCACGACGCAGGCATACAAGGAATAGCCCTGGACTGGATCCAATCATTCCTCACCGGAAGAAGCCAAAGGATCAGACTCCCACCCTTCCTCTCCGACCCCACGAAAATCACCTGCGGAGTCCCACAGGGTTCATCACTGAGCCCCACCCTCTTCAACATTTACATGGCCCCCCTCGCAGCCATCGTCCGACAACACGGCCTCAACATCGTATACTACGCCGACGACACCCAGCTCATCCTCTCCCTCACCAAAGACCCCACCACTGCCAAACTCAACTTCCAGAAAGGAATGCAAGACGTCGCAGTCTGGATGACCAACAGCTGCCTGAAGCTCAACGCCGAGAAGACAGAAGTCCTCGTCCTCGGTACCACCCCTTCTGCATGGGACAGCACCTGGTGGCCGACCGCCCTCGGAAGCCCACCTACCCCCTCAGACCACGCCAAGAACCTCGGCATCGTACTCGACTCATCACTCACCATGAACCGATAGGTCAACGCCGTCACCTCCAGCTGCTTCAACACCCTCCGCATCCTCCGCAAGACCTTCAAGTGGATCCCCCCGGAGTCAAGGAAGACAGTCACCCACGCACTCATCACCAGCAGACTGGACTATGGAAACGCACTCTACGCCGGCATCAACAAGTCCCTACTCCGCAAACTCCAGACAGTACAGAACACCACCGCCAGACTCGTCCTCAGCATCCCCTGACACGAACACATCAGCCAACACCTTCGAAGTCTCCACTGGCTCCCCGTGGAGAAAAGTCGCTTTCAAAATCCTCACTCACGCCTACAAATGCCTACACAACAACGGACCCAAATACCTCAACGACAGAATCAACTTCCACGTACCCAAAAGAAACCTCCGATTTTCCAACCTCGCACTGGCCGAAACCCCGCGCATCCACAGAGCCAGAGCAGGCGGAAGATCCTTCTCTCACATTGCAGCCAAGACCTGGAACGAGCTACCGGCAGACATCAGACACGCCCCCTCCCTGAACACCTTCAGGAAGACCCTCAAGACCTGGCTCTTCGGCTAAACAGATCTGCGGACCCCCCTCAGCGCCTTGAGACCCTCACGGGTGAGTAGAGCGCTTACAATTCCCTGATTGATTGATTGATTGATTGAATGGCCGATGCTACAATTTTTGACTGGTGACTCTACAAGATCAGGTGCATTAACGTTTCCTTTAATCCAGTAACTTTTGTGTTAAATGCAGACCCCAGAAAACACAGGTTCTCGTTTATCATCTGCCTAACTAGCAATGTTTTTTATGGCACCATTCCATCACTGGGCAGGAAAACCCTCAGACAGACATTCTCTACAACTAGGATACAACACAGAGTCTGCTGCCTCGCCACTCGAGGTAGGCTGAAGTTGGACATTTTTAGAATGCGAGCCCACCAAGACTGAGAAATGAACACATTTTTGAACTATAAGGAACATTTGATGAGAAGACAACATCGTGTGCCGCTCACTAATTTATATTCAAAGCATTTAGTTTATTGGAGGAGGAAGAGGATGTTCTAGTGTATTAGTTGCAGATATTTCAACACTGGGCTCTAAGCTTTTCCATCTTGTGTTGAATGAGCAATATGTCAAAATCTATATTGGAAATGTCACTGTCGCACTTGTATTATGGCAGTCAGTTTCAAAACACACATACCCCCCCACACCTCACAACACACTTTTCTAATCACCTAGACATCATGTACACACACCTCCCTCCTCCTGATCACATCACTTGGCACTCTATAACAAAAATATAACCAGTTTAGAATTAAATGTTCTAAAATGAACTTTTGGAAGCCTTATCGCAGTGCACACTTTCGGTTTCCTTCCACATCTTTATGGAGAGGATTGATCAAGTAGCTAAATGGAACAGAAAGAAACCAGGGAAACTGGATTCTTATGTCTTCTTCCCACCTTGAGTGATGTTGGGTAAATGGTTTTCTGAGCTAAATAAATAACTAGCTGTTTGTCAATAAGGTCTACAATCCCAGGACACAGTGGTGTAGCAAAGGTGCAATGGGCTCTGTTGAAAGGAAGGAAAATGTGCTTCTTTATCTGCCGCTTGGGTATTAAACTACAGCCATAATTGGGGTTCAGTGTACCGTAAGGCTCCTGTACCCTGGTACCACTTCACCTGCACATATTGGAAGCTCCATCACTCTGGCAGGCCATCTGTAGAAGGAAGAAGGGCAGTCATGATAATAGGAGGCTGGTATGTAATTTCCACTGCTTCAGTGGTTTATGCGGCTCATGCTGAAAGTAAGCTAACACAAGAATGAATGCACATGAAGTACTACCTCAGAGCAGTGATAGTGGCTAGAAAGGTGCACTCACCTTTTACACAGCTTGACATTTCTGTGGTCCATTAATGTTCTTTCTTACACGATCCAGCTCAGACTGCCTTGTTAGGGCATGGTTTGCTAATTTTACCATAGACATTACTTAAACATTGATAGTGGTTTTTGTTTCTCTTTTTGAATGCAAGATGTATCTAAAGGAAAGTTATGGTTCTTAGTTTTTATAACTTTTTTCCATTCAAAGAAGAGTAGAAATAACAGTGCTGTGTGTTTGACATGCCTTCCAAGAGTTTAATCACCTGCTGTGCTGCAGGCAAGTCATGTTTGGGGGAGTGAAGAGGTAAGAAAGTAAAGTCAGGTGCAACCAAACTAGAACTGCAGTTTTATCAGCTCGTAAAAGTTTTTTTCTTTCCTTTACCTCTTGGACGCTCTGAATAGTAAAAGAGCGGCTAACCCCAGGGCACAAAATATTAGTGCCTCAGCCTACAGTAAAAAGCATTCACAAGTAATTTTACTGTGCGCTCGCATATAATCATTAAAAAAAATCCCAAAATGAAGAAATTGAAGGAGACATTGACTGGTAATTTCTAGGTGGATGTACACAAGTGCCCAGGAACAATGCTGCCACTCACATTGAGGAGGGACAATGGGTAAAGTAGGTCTCATGCAGAGTTCTGTAGTGGGTGGAAGAAAAATGTGAATGGCACAAAAACAGACCAATGAATTACAAGAGCTGGCTAGATACCCTATAGGTAAGTATATTTATATATAATTTT